>OY728125.1:772065352-773270572 GCA_963277665.1 Viscum album | reverse complement strand
TTATTAATCTCATGGATGAGTCATGATGATGAAATGCCAATGGTTTGATTCAATGATGAGGTAGAGAACATTTATTGATTATTTTTTATTTCTAGTAATTGATATGGATCACACTCTTGCTACTGATGAACCATATGTATTGAAATCAATAGAGAAATAAGTTTTTTATGTCAAAGACCATCTTCGACTTGAATTTGGTGTCATTATTGAAGTAATTACAATACATATTTTTGATGATGGTGATAATGGAATTGACACCATCCCTACCACCATTGGAAATGATCCATTTATTAATTTTGATGAATCCAATAGCTCAATTGTCATAGTTGACTATGAAACCGAAGTTGTGGTGGGAAATATATAAAATCATCCATTAATGTTCTCAATTATTTTGGTTTACCTCAACTTAGGATTTTAAGGTTGGTACTATTCAAATTGATTTAATATTGATTACAAATATGTTGTATCTGACTTGACCGTTTATGTGAATTTTCAATGTTTATTGGTTGAAATTTTATTTGAAATGAATTTTCAAATTTGGAATTGAACTGTATTCAAACCTACAAAACCAAAATTTCTAACTTAGTGAAAATTTCAATGCTTCAACTGTGATTTGTATAAAATTTGTATAACTCTAAGATCTCTCTTTAACATTTTACTAGATAATGAACATGATGGTTTGTATTATTCTGCAAAACATGTATTTAAACCTTCATCATTTACCTAGGATAAAGAAATTAAAATTTTCCTTAATTTTGATAACCGCTTTACCCCTTATGAATTTGGTAGAATCAATGTTCCATGAATCCCCCTATTCCCTCTAATTTTTTTGGGTTATACATTAGTTATCATTTTCTATTTACTTCCATATTTTTTTTCAAATGCAGGAAATGAAACCAATTGAATAGAGGTGATGAAAACAGATTATGGACAATAATCATCGCATGACTAAGCTGGGAATTCCACCACTAGTTCCTACAGTGAGTATTTTATTTCAAATATATATATTTAAATAATATATAATGTCATGTGATTAATTTTTTTTAAAATTTTTTGTAGGATCCATCTATTAGGTGATAGTTATTTGATGATAATCCTAGTAGTGGTCCTAGTACTTAGGGTGTTCGTACAGGGGGGGGGGGGTACGAGAGCTAGACGATCTGGTCGGCGTACCTGATTAGACCCTGAACCTCCCACTGACATACCATCCATCACACATTCTGATCCCGATGTTTTGTTAGGGACACATGAGATATTTAGGCCTCCCATGTTTTTACCACCCTTTACATATGAGCCTCATCACCCATCTGTACCATATCGTATGATGATTCCCACACCCCATCCAACATTTGACCAACCATCCCTGTCATCTTATTTTACTTCTACTTCCTTCTCTCTGGGATTTTATATTCCATCTTCTTTGAATCCTGTTCTGCCAGAGTCTGTCCCTACGGAGCATACATTGGGACCCACTCAATCTTTACAGGGTATTCCTTCAGTTTCTATGGATCTAGTGGCACCCATTGATCAGACTACCGCAGGTATACTTATAGAACCCTAATAAAATTTTACACCATTATTTATTTTCATTATAACTTGTATTGATAAAATATTTGTTTTTCTTTCATAACAGATACATTTACTGATATAAGGCGGGGGCGTACATGCATGCGTGCAGTGTGGAACCACCACACGCAGTTGATGGTAGAATACAATGAAGATAGTCAAATGATTGAAAAATCAGGGCATCAATGTCGGAGTTTTTTGGCATTGCTTTCCAAATACTCTGACATCATTTCTGTCCCGCTCTCATGGATAAATCTGCCAAATGAAGTTAAGGATAAATCTTGGGTAGAGATATGGGTAAAAAAATCTGTTGTATTTAATGAAATATATTACTTTTTTGTATTTATATGAATTAATATTTTGGTGTCAGCTACAGTTTAATTTCCCCAATGGTGAGAGTGCACGACCAGCACGTCTAAAGGATTTAGGCAAGATTTGGAGAGCTTATAAGCATGAGTTGTACATTGGATGACATGCTAGAGTGGGAAAAAAGTTAGAGGCGGTCCCTGCCGTGGATGATTTTCCATTAGAATAGTATCGACAGATGATTACTCATTGGAAAAAAGCCAATTTAAGGTATTAATCACATTATAGGTATTTAAATGAAAATTTTCATGTTTTTCGTTAATACTAATTATTGAATTTTATTTAGGATTCATTTAGAAGAAATAAAAAAAACATTGATTCTAAAAAGTACATCCACACATTGGGACATACTACGATGCCATATCATGAGAGGCAGTAGGTATGATAGTTTATAATTTTTCTTTACGAATTGCACTTTCTATTGCTTCCTCCATAATTTATTCTATTGCTGAAGTTGTTATATAATTTTAGTTATGAAATTAATTATTGGTATCCTATTTTTAATTATGGTTTCCTATATTAAATGTCATTATAGAGGCATAAATTTAATATAGAATGACACATTCCTCGAGAATTTTTTTTTTGCTCGAGTAGAAGGAAGAAAGATGGAAGTGCGGTTAATGAACCGACTCAGCAGCAGATTGTAAGTTTTACTTTTTATATTTAAAATTTTAATCTCTACTTTGTAATTTAATAATCTATTTATATTCGTAACAGGATAATTTATAGGCCCTTGATGCCTAGGAACCTGAAAATTTTGGGCCAAACGATCACTTACATCAGGTGTTGGGAGATGAGCACCCTGGTAGAGTATGCTGCCGGCCTGGGAAGAGTATAGTTCTGACGAGGTATTGGCCCTCCTCAGGTATGAGTTATAGTGCCACCAAGTTCCAGTAGGTTAAGGAATAGGTAGAACAAGATGAAAAAACGGCCACAGAGACGGAAGAATAGTCTTCTAGGGAAAACACTACATTTAGGAAACTGATGGAAGTTTTACGTCCCACACTTCCACCAGAGGCCATCACTACTTGTGATGAATACATGTCATCGATGCATTCTATATATGGCACACCGTGTGATAGTTCTAGTGGTGGTCAAGATGATGGAGAGGAGGAGGCCGAGCCAGAGGAAAAGGAGGGTGAGGAGGAGGCCGAGGAGAAGGAGGAGGGTGAGGAGGAGGGCGTGGAAGAGGAACAGAGCGATGAGGAGGCCGATGATGAGTATGAGGGTGAGGAGGAGGGCGTTGAGGAGGTTGGGGATGATGATGGGGACGATGATGAGGATGAGGTTGAGGATGATGATGGGAATGATAGTGATGGTGATGAGGGACAGATTGATCCATTACATTTTTGACTAATATTACTGACCTTTGATGTTTATTGATTTATTGTGCCTGAATATATGTGTGATTAGGTAGGTCACATTATCTTTATTTTTTTATCTATAAATAATAAAACTTGACTTGATTATTTTTTGTGATTGATTCACACCTCTCCTAGATAGCCCCCACCCCTGTGGACAACCCACCCACCCCCTGGACACCCCTCCCCCATGGACAACTCGCCACCCCCATGGACAGCCCACCCACCCTCCTGGGCAGCCCCTCAGCCACCCCCATGGACAACCCACCAACCCCCGTGGACAACCCCCCACCCCCCATGGACAGCCCCCACCCCCATGGACAGCCCTCCCATCCCCCTTGGACACCCCTACCCCCTAGACACCCCGACCCCCTTGGACAGCCCTGCCACCCCCCGTGGACAGCCCACCCACCCCCCTGGACAGCCCCTCCCCTTGTGGACATCCCCCACCACCGTGGACAGCCTGACCACCCCCCTGGACACCACGTACCCCCTGGACAGCCCCGCCACCCCTGTGGATAGCCTGCCCACCCCCCTGGACACCACGTACCCCTCTGGACAGTCCCACCCACCAATTAGGCACCTCGTGCCCCCTGGACAGCCCCAAAACCCCCATGGATATCCCACCCACCCCCGTGGACAGCCCCACCACCCCTTGCACCCCTGGACAACCCCCCACCCCCCAGGATAGCCCCTCCACCCCCGTGGCTATCCCACCCACCCCCTGGACAACCCCTCCCCCCATGGACAACCTACCCACCCCCACCCCCGTGGACAGCCCGCCCACCCCACTGAACACCCCGTACCCCCCTGAACAGCCCCGCCACCCCAGTAGACAGTCTGCCCACCCCCTAGACACCTCGTACCCCCCTAGATAGCCCCGCCCACCCCCCCTGAACACCTTATTCCCCCTGGACATCCACCAACCCCCGTGGACAGCCCACCCACCCCCGTGGACAGCCCACCCACCCCCTTGGACACCCCGTACCCCCTAGATAGCCCCCACCCCCAAGGACAGCCCGCCCACCTCCCAGACACCACATACCCCCCGAACAGCCCCCACCCCCATGGATAGCCCCCACCCCCATAGACAGCCCGCCCAACCCTTTGGACACCCCATACCCCCTTGGACAGCCCCTCCACCCTCATGGACAGCCCACCCACCCCCCTGGTCACCCCGTACCCTCGGGACAGCCCCCCACCCTCATGGATAGCCTGCCCACCCCCATGGACATCGCGCCCATGCCCTGGACACCCCATCCCCCTTCGATAGCCCCACCACCCCCGTGGATAGCCCACCCACCCCCTAGACACCCTCCCCCATGGACAACCCCCCACCCCCGTGGACAACCCACCCACCCTGTACCCCCCTAAACAGCCCCGCTAACCCCGTGGATAGCCTGCCCACCCCCTGGACACCCCATACCCCCCTAGATAGCCCCGCTCACCCCCTTGGACACCCTGTACCCCATGGACAACCCCCACCCCCGTGGACAACCCACCCACCCCCATGGATAGCCCGCCCACCCCCTTGGACACCCTGTACCACCTTGGACAGCCTCGCCACCCCCGTGGACATCCTGCCCACCCCCCAAACACCCCGTATCCCTAGAAACCCCCCACCCCCTGTGGACAACCCCCGCCCCCGTGGATAGCCCACCCACCCCTTTGGACACCCTGTACCATCCTTGGACAACCCCACCACCCTTATGGACAACCCACCCACCCCTAGACACCCCGTACCCCCTGGACAACCCCCACCCTTATGGACAACCCATACACCCCCATGGACAGCCCGCCCACCCCCTGGACACCCCTACCCCCCTCGACAGCCCCACCAACCCTATGGACAGCCTGCCCACCCCCTGGAAACCCCTCCCCCATGGATATCCCCCACCCCTATGGACAGCCCACCCACCCCCTGGACACCCCTACCCCCCGTGGATAGCCCTCCAACCCCTTGGACACCCCCTACCCCCCTAGACAGCCCGCCCACCCCTGGACACCCCGTACCCCCTTGACAGCCTCGTCCACCCCTGGACACACCCTACCCCCTTGGACAACCCCACCTCCGTGGATATCCCCACCCACCCCCTTAGACACCCCTACCACTTGGATAGCCCCACCACCCCCGTGGATAGCCCCCCAACCCTCTGGACAACCCCCACACCTAGACATCCCCCACCCCCATGGATTATATGGTTTTTAACAACTCAAAGATCCCATTAATCATAGAAACCCACTTGGTTGCCTCCTGGGATCCTTGATCATCAATAAGAAATAGTGGATGGTATTTTAGAAACTCCCATGCATAATAAATGATATGAGAAGAACATGATTATTCCACATCCACAAGAGTTTGATTAGAGACCAAGACAAAAAAATGAATACCTAAGATATCCCCTTATGTACTTTTTGATTCATTAATAGTGGTAACATTCTAAATAATTATAAAAAACAAAACCTTTAGTAAAATAATTTGATGTTCTAAAACAAGGGACACAAAATCACAAATCCCATAAAGATACATCATAAATAATTCTTCATAAAACCATTTCAAAATCACATAATAGATACTTCTTTCTATTTGAAACTCCCCAATGGTTTATAAAAATATCTTTTAAGGTTAAATTTCAAAAATCATAAAATTTTTTTTGCCCACAATAAAAATGTAACCCTTTTCCTAATAACCAAATCCCCCTTCCTACCATACACACCAAAAGCATTAATTATCTCCTAAAGAAACACATACTATTGAAATAAACACTATTCCAAAACCATTTTAAAAATACCAATGATCTTAAAATCCATGAAATTCATTCCATTAAAACCATTACAGCCCCCACCCCTCCTAGACACCACCCCACCACTTGGACACCCCTACCCCCTGGACACCCCCACCCCATGGACAACCCCCCACCTCCTGGATAGCCCCACCCCCTTGGAAAACCCCTCCAACCCCCTGGACCACCCCCACCCCCTGGACACCCCCACCCCCATAGACAGCCCCTACCCCCTATACAACCCCAACCACCTAGACGCCCCCACCCCTCCTAGACATTACCCCACAACCTAGACACCCCCACCCCCTGGACACCCCCACCCCATGGACAGCCACCCCCACCCCCTGGATACCACCCCACACCCCTTGGATATCCCCCACCCCCTAGACTTCCCCACCCCCCTGGACACCACCTATCCCCCTGGACACCACCTATCCCCCTGGACACCCCCCACCACCTAGACACCCCACCCCTTAGACACCCCACCCCCATGGACATCCCCCTACCCCCTAAACATCCCCAACCCCCTAGATAGCCCCACCCCTCCTAGACACCACCCCAACACCTGGACACCCCCACCCCCATGGACACCCCCACCCCTATGGACAACCACCCCACCCCCTGGACACCACCCCACCCCTTGGACAATCCCCAAACCCCCTGGACCGCCCCACCCCCTGGACACCACCCCACACCCTTGACACCCCCACCCCTTGGACAGCCTCACCCCCACCCCCTGGACACCCCCATGGACACCCCCATGGACACCCCCCACCCTAGACAGCCCCCACCCCCTGGACACCCCAACCCCCTGGACGACCCCCACCCCTCCTAGACACCACCCCACCACCTGGACACCCCCACCCCCATGGATAGCCACCCCCACCCCCTAGACACCCCAGCCCCTAGACACCCCCACCCCCTGGAAAGCCCCCACCCCCTGGACACCCCCACCCCCTGGACACCACCCCACCCCCCTGGACACCCCCATGGATAGCCCCCCACCACCCTAGAAAGCCCCCACCCCTGGACACCCCCATCCCCCCGGACACCCCCATCCCCCCAGACACCCCCTACCCCCTTGGACAGCCACCCCAAACCCCTAAACAACCCCCAACCCTCAACCCCCTAAATTATGAATTGAATTCTTTATGTATTTAATTAACTTATGAATTTTGTGTTAATGGTGTATGATTATAATTTTTGTATGTGTATACTTTCTCTAATTACCTTATGAATTATGTGTTAATTCTATTAATGGTGTATGTAACTCTGACTATCATGGGATCTCTGAAATGTGAGTTTCCTCTCACCATTATGAGATGTCTGCACCAAAGAAATTGAAATGGGTTAGTTGGAAGAGTGGTTGTCATGTGAAGATTGAAATGGGGAAAAGTTTTTAGTGGTACATGTCATGGTTGTAAGAGTCTACTATTTTTTATGTGCTATTTCAAGAGTTTTTTTGTTCTATTTTAAGTGTTTTTGCAGGTGTGTTTGCAGGTGTATGCAATGGAGGGGATGGGTGGCTGCTGTGCTGGCTGTTGTGATGGTTTCTAAAAAAACACTATACCAACAGTTTTAAACCATTGGTAAAGTGTATTGGAGAATAGTTTTACCAATGGGTTGAATAAACCGTTGGTAATACACTATACCAACAATTCAAAACCATTGGTATAGTGTATTTCCAGAATATTTTTACCAATGGTTTTAAGGAACCGTTGGTAATACTATATACCAACAATTTAGAAACCATTGGTAAACTACATGTAATCTATATATTCCAACGGTTTGTCAACAGTTGGTATAAATATATACTAATAGTTTCTATAAAACCATTGGCATACTGATGGTTACAGTGCCATATACCAACGGTTAGAGTAAAAATGTTGGTATAGTTCTTTTGCAATGGATTACTAGATAACAGTTTGCAGAACCGTTGGTATATAGTATACCAATGGTTTTGATGTCTATAACAACAGTTTAAAACCATTGGTATATATTTTATTTCCAGTAGTGTGTGAGTCATGTGAAGTAACTTCTTTATCCATTTCCATTATTTGGTTTGTGTAATCTAACATATAAAGACCATTATTTAAATGTTCCTTACTGTAATAAATGATATCATTATAAAATAAGCAATATTTATTCCAAAATTTGAAAATAAATCCATCCATATCAAGTATGGATACCTAAATAATGTTTTTGTTAACTGAAGGCATATAAAAAAAGCCTTTAAACCAAGATCATTCCAGTCGACAACGTGATTTGGTAGTCCCTAATAGCTACAAAAACAAGTTTAGTTCTGTTGGATACTCAAAGATATACCTCTCCTCGATCAATCTTTTTGAATGTACTTAGTTCTTATATTTGAATACATATATGATCACCATAATCTATATCTAAAAAGTAATTTGTAGAAATAGACAAATTTCACTCGATAACAAATTCACATGAAGATTCCACTTTCTTCTTTGGATGGGTACGTTTTTTCTTCCAGTCTCCCTTCTTTCTACATGTGAAATAGACAACATCCTATTCCCTTGCTTTCCCCTTGATCTTCATATTATTGGAAGGTCATGGAGAATATTTGGGTTTAAATATCTTTGCTTTCCAATTCCATTTTTTGCCATAAGGATGGAGGGTTTTTCATGATTTATATCCTTATCTACTTGGAAAATAAGAATAAGAATATATGGAAGATACTTTTCAACGTTTTTCATTTTAAAATTTATAAAAAAGTTGGAGAACCTCTAAGGGAGTAATGACATAATGAGTTTGGTGCCCATTTATTTGGGGAGTTTAAACCCTAGAACCTTTAAGCGCTCAATGTAGCCAATGATCTTGACTATGTGATGCCTAGCTGTGGAACCCTCTCTAAGATTTCTATGAATGATCACCTTGGAAATCTCAAACCATTCCTATCTAGATCTCTCCTAATAAAGATAATAGAGGTGCTCAAGCATGATATACGCATCCATGTTTTCATGAGTCTTCATTAGTTTACTAGACATTGATGAAAGAATAAAACATTGAACTTCAACCACATTGCTCAAATGTTTTTCATAGAAAAGTAAATCTTCATCACTCACCTCTTTAGCTGGAGGATCAGACATTGAGGATTCTAGAACATAATTTTTCTATTCATGGAGTAACATAGCCTGAAGGTGTCTAAAATACTCCTAGAAGTTACTGTCAGTTAGGTGGTTATATTTCTACAATATTGATCATAGGGATAGTATAGATGATGAAATTTTCATTTTTATTATACAATTAAAAGGATAAAATTATTAGTAATTTTCTTGATTACAAAATAAGTTATATTAAATGTTTTATTTATTAAATCTACCACTATTTTATTAAGTCTCAATAGACCTCACCATTGAACTCGACATGTCTAGTTTCTTTAACATTATAGTGGCAAGGATACCCATTATTTTTCTTAATGATCTAGAATTTAACTATAAAAACCATAAAAAAGTAATTAGTTAGGTGGTCTATCCAACTGTAGACTTTCAACTCCTTGATCCATTGAGTGGATTTCCCTATTTTGAAATCCTAAATTGGATTTCATCAACACTTACCTCCAAATTTGTATTTAATAGACTTTGGTTGTTAAACTCAATACAATTTAGGTTAAGTGAACCCAAAAATCTAATGATAACTCCCCAATAAAAGTAAGTGTCCAGAATTTGTCCATGTACTACACTTAGTTCTACGGTTTCATTCCCAATAAAGTAATGGAAGGCTCAGTCTGACTTAATAATTAATTAAGGGATTGTAATTTATTATGCATAAAATTTATCTCATTTTATACTTTATATGTCTTATTAATATCAAGTGAATGTTACTTAATTAATTAACCATGTTGGATAAAACATTTATGCATAATTCATTTATTTAATTTCCATATTTTCACAATAATTCATTTATTTATGTGATTAAATCCTTGCATCCATATAATAAATAATTTCATAGGCAAAAATAATTAATTAATTAAATTACCCATTCATGAGCTTTATCTAATAGTTGATTTCATGACCAAACATTAAATCAACCTTTAACCTAGGGGAAATAACTCTTATTTTCAGTAATGGCATGAGTTATAAAATTCCACCTATCCACCTATGTATCACTTGGGTTGGAATCATTATGGTTCTGTCTTGAACCACCATAATGAGCATTGGGATGATCCATTAATTAAAAATATTTATTACTCACACACAGGTGAGGGGAACCAAAGTATTGTATAAAGGGTATTACATAAATATCCTTAGACATACAATTCCTACATAATAATGGAGGGAGGGATGACTCTAAGACCATCAATTAATTTAATATTAAATAATTACAAACTCATGAAATAAATTAAATTAAAACATCCAACACATACACAGGTCTTGGTCAAGTACATGAATGGTCATACATGCAACAAATACGCAAAAGTAAATGGCTAGAATTCATTTCATAATGTTTTATTTTATTATTTAATATAAACATGCTTGACTTAATAAATAAATAAATAAATAAATAAATTTCCTTTTATCTTTAATGATTATCTGATCTTATTTGGAGATACTCATCATTAATAGAATTCATGGAAAATAAATAGTAGATCTAATAATGACATTTTAATTACAATAAATTAATCAATCATTTAAAATTATTTAAAACCATTATTAAATTGTAAAACACACAACGGTGTTCCAATTAATAAAATAAGGTTTTAATGCTACAATTTTCAAATTTAATGTAATTTTAAATTTTTCGATTAATGGGAGACTACACAGAATGTAAATATAGCTACAAAACATGTACCTCGGTTTCCATATATCCAAGTCACACATTTGGGGCTTTGGCATGTGACTTGGTCAGACTACACAGTGTATACATGCTAGCTACACACCCTGTGTCCACTTTCTGTGTTCCAGGTTGGCCTGGTTAACACATGGTGTGAAATAAAATCACTATGTGTAATTAATTTCTCAATGCATCTAGATACAATGCGCATGGGTATATGGCACATGCTCTGGATGTATGTTGTGTAACCCAGTTTTTCTGGCCAAAGATTTGGCACTTCTCGATGGAATCCCCGATCATTCTTCATTTTTTTCTTAAACATTTAATAAAATAAAACTCTAAAATAACATGATTAATATGTCGATAACATGTTAATTAAAATAGGATTAAAGAAAAAACAACTTTAAATGAAAATCTAACACCAACTGCACATAGACCATTAATCAAATAAATAATTATAAATTTAAACGTGACTGCTATAATACCACTTGATGGTTCCAGGCATAGCGAAAGTATGAATAGGTGGGTGATATATTAATATTTATTGTAATAATCATTTCTTGAAACCAATAGAGAAGATCTTACACATTAAATTTACCATTAATTTATTTAATATTTGAAGAAATAAATACCTAGTCTTAGGAACTTTCTTCGTTGGTGAATATTGACTGTCTAAAAAGACCCTTACAGATTACCTTCATTGCGTTGTGAGGATCCAAGGATAGAATCTATCTAACAGTGATCCACACATGTTCCTATGATCTCCAAGCAATACCATTTGATCTCCAGGTACTAGCGCAGTGAGTTGAATGTATTCCATTGTTCTTTCTTGATCGCTCATTCTTCAGTGTTGAAGAAATCCCTCTTACACATCTCATTATTAAGAGGGAGAGGGAAGGAGGAGTTGAGAGAGAATTAATTATGCGCAAAAATTCTCTAGTCTCAATCTTGGATTCTCTACACAATAGACATAACTGCCTATTTATAGAGTTAGGATTTAAGAAAAAATATTATTTAATTTCATACTGTCCATTAAATAACTTTAATTACCTTTAATAAATCCCATGTCACATAATAATAATTATATAATTATTATTTTGTGTCTCATTCCAACTTGTGCAATAAATGATATTATATAATGGTCTTGTTAATTAATATTCATCACCGAGAATGACCTTGGTCCGTTTGAACTCATCTATAATTTAATGAACAATTGAATAAATATTTTATTCATAAATAAATATTTAATTCACAATATAGTTAATTAATATTTATTAAAATATTCAAAAAATAAAATAAACATTTTATTCACAAGGAAACAAATAAATAATTATTTAATCTACGTGATCAATATAACTTGAATAAAATTATTTATCATACTTGAGAATAATATTCATTTAATTAATTAAACTCAAATAGAATTTAATTAAGATCAATGAAAACACTTAGTGTGTGACCCTCTAGGAATATTTCTCATTGGCATTAGGTGGGCTTGCCTAAAGTCCAAGATTACTGCCCAGTAATGTGTCAAAGAACCCAAGAGAAAGAACAAAATTTTTCAATGTTAACAAACATATACGAAAACTCACTGTGTAATATAATCCCTTTGTCCCAATATCTCATCAATCAGGTTGCATATCCATGTCACCAACCTATATGCTTGATATATCTTTCTGTGACTATTTGAAATAAACACGTCATTACACCATGTCCATGGAATTTAATGAGATGGTTATATTCCAATCAAAGGGCCAATTTATCAACTTCTATAAAGATAGAAGGGACAAATCCTTCCTCAACTTATTCATTAATGACATGTCACTCATGATGCACCCAACATATCCAACTTTTCTATGAACTATTATTGTCATGTTTTATGAAATACATCTATGTAAGTGAGTTGTAACATGAGTTAATAATAATATTAAAGTATAAGGACCATTACACACGCTTGTAGATAGGAGTATCCGATGGCACCAAAAAATGTATAATTCCTACTGGCGGGTCTATTCTCATAATCTTATATTTTGGATAATACCAAGTGTGAAATTAATGATAAAAACCTCATATACTTACGAGTACTCTCACCTAAAATTATATATACTATGTGTCCCATCATTTTATCCAGATACAAAACATTATTTGATAATATCATCATAGTACATCAAGGTTCTCATCATAACAGGGAACTACTATCACTTTATCAATGAGATGTATACTCTAGGAAATTATTACATTATATTCATGAAAAAGAAGAAATAATATGTAATAAGAAGTTTTATTAATATTAAATACATTGAATATACATGTAATCAAAGTAAAAACAGTTGGTCCTTAGACACCAACTCCAATATTTTTAAAAGAGGTTGCGTATTGTGGCTTGGTTATGTTGGTGCGATGCATGGGAAGTGGCTATGTTGTGATGAGTGTGCAATAGGGATAAGATGGTGGTTGTGGTATAGTTGCGTAGTGAAGATTCAAAAGTTGATGCGGCTCTAAAATGATGTAGATTTGGCAGTTGAGATGTTGTGTCATGCTTCTTGTTGTGTGCTATGTTGTGTTAGTTTCCTGGTTAGTAATAGATTGTGAAATGATAGTAATGAAAGTGGAATATTTTGGTTTTTTAGAATGTGAATGACTAATAAATAAATAATAACATATGGAATTAATTGGTAATATGAATTTGGAAATTATCATGTATTTAAAATTGGAAATTAATGGATTTTGTTTTTATTATATGGTTTTATGCATTTAGAGGTGGTAAAGAAAGTGGGATTTTTTTAGATGGTTAGTTCTTGTTGTAAACCCATAGGATCATCTTGTGTGTGACTTATATATATATATATATATATATATAAATTGTATATTCTTTTTGATTTCTATATTCTCCCCACCCATGTCAAGTATCATGTGCTAACAATAAATATTTTGTGGTTGTTTTTTACAATATCCTGGTGGGTGGATGGATGGTTGGACACTCACTCTTCCTTGATGCCTCTTCTAGGTGATGAGAAGGACATGGATGGGCTATGATGGATTTAAGTCAAAAGTACTGCTATCAAGATGTGATATCCTAGGTGTATTTGGGTGGGATGTGGTGAGATGTCATATGGTGGGGGTCATGCATGGTAGGAGGAAGGAACAAGGTTTATTTCCTTAATTTTCATGATATCCTACCACACTGGTTATGAGATGTGATGTGGTGTGATGTCCTAGGTGTATTCGGGTGAGATGTGATGTGATGTGATGGCCCAGGTTTCTGTGGGCATGATGTGGTCTGTGGTGATGTTATTCAGAAGAGGTGGAAGTGCTAGGACATTCGCCATTGGGGTGTGAGAGTGATTAATTAGTGGGAAAGTGGCGTGGAGTACCTTTTATCGATACACTTCTTATTATGTTACTATAAATGGATTGTTCTATTTGGTAAGTGAGCCACGATGAGGATGGTTTTGGTTATTGTACCTGTATAGGTGCTATCTAGTTCTACTATTTGTTCATGGGTGAATTAGTATGCTCTTTTCACATGTGCATGAGAGAATTTTGTTTTTCTTACTGAGTATACTTGTATGCTCACCCTACATATATAAACTGATTTTAAGGTTTCTAGGAGGACTGCATGGACCATTCTAGAAATTATTAGTGTATAACTCTAGATAGTTATTACATCACTACTTTAGTTTTCTTTTGAGTATTTACACTTGGAGACTATTATCTGTATAAGTTTTATTTACACATTCATTTTGGGATGGTTTTGGTTTATTTTTTTTATTATACCATGGATTTTTTTTGTGAATGATTCATCTTATTTCCTGATCCTGTATTATTATAGAGGTTAATGACTCCAATTTCATGATATTTTTATACCCTCGATACTAGTCCCCAACCCAGGGCCTACCAGAGGAGGGACTCTGGAGTCATTATCTCTCTCCCCTCATTTCAGTATATTTGGAGGTATAGGGTCATGAAAGAGTGGTATCAGAGGTAATGGTTTATATATGGGATGGATATTGTTGTTGGGAATAATGAGGATTACATGGGTTGGTATGGAAACAATGTCAGTTGACCTTGGTGCATGGCATAGGACAGGGATTCTAGCTAGGACATAAGATTTTTAGGCCCCCCATGATCCAATGCACAAAATTTTAGATTATGAAACTACCAATTGAGGTGGACCTACTTGTAGGTTAGATACCCAGTAGAGGTAGATGAATCACAATGATCTGTGTTCTTATTTTAATTGGGTGGTTTTGGGAAGTTAAAAAAAATTAAATGAAGTAAAATGAATTTAAACGAGCCTAAATAAAATTCCATACTACCAATATTATGAAGTTCTTGTTTTCCTTTTAGATATGGATCCTTGTCATAATCTATTAGTGTATTAGGTAGTAGAGGTTGAATATGATAACCTAGCTGATTATAGAAGGGTTTATCTAGTTGAGGACAATGATCAGTGGAAAAGGATGTTGTGAGCATTCCAGGGGTAGTCTTTAGTAATGTATGAGGGAATAATTTCTAATATGGAGATAGAGAGTTGGATAGAAGATTTTTATATCACTTTCAATTTGATTTATCCCTCTATGGAGTACTAGTTCCCCTTGGTAGTTAGTTATATTTGAGGAGTTGGGCATTAGTGGTGGACGTTTTACCTTGGTGAGCAGAAGGAGTTAGATGTGTCATGGGTCAATATATAGAAGGAGTTTCGGGAAGAGTTCCTTTAATTGGACATGAAATATATGAGGAGGATGGAGCTACTTTCCCTTCAGTAAGAGATTATTCTTTTATAGGATATTAGGATCAAGTTCGAGGACCTTATGTATTTCCCCCAGATCTTTTCCTTGATGAGGAGTCTTGTGCAAGATGTCTTGAGGAGGAACTCCATCTGTTGATCCAGTATGTAGTTACTCCTTTTATGTTACTAATGTATTTGGAGGTTCAGAAGAAGGATTAGGTGATCAAGAGGATGAATACATGATGAGGTTTACTATGATAGGTGATCCAATAGGGTTCCTCGAAAGGTAGAGCTGTCAGTGGCAGGTCTCAAGTGTTAGGGCCTTTGGGATTTCAACTAACTTGGAGTCAACCCCAACAGCTTACTTTCTAGCCTCTTAGGAGTTTTTGGCTAGTTTGTTTTGCTTTTGGAGGCCATGGTCTTCTTCAGTATTGGTGACTACTGGTTCTTAGGGATCATCTTGGTAGAGGTGATCAGGTTTAGTGTTATCCTCAATAACAAATACCAGCGAGTTCATTCCAGTAGCAAGGGTAGTAGGATTATGATCCAACTGTAGAGTATGGGGTAGGTAGAGGCTGACCTCATGATGCTCCTCAAGCTCAAGGACCTCAAATTGAGAATGATTTTGTAGGTAGACATCAGCAGAGAGGTAGATAATCTAGGCATGGGTAGTTTCATGTAGCAGTGACAACTGCACAAGAGGGTACATAGATCATTAAATGCATGCTTAGTTTTTCTTCTACCCTTTTCTATACCTTGTTTGATTTTGTAGTTTCTCACTCCTTTGTTACACCCACTCAAGTCTGTGCTTTGGAACTAGATATAGAGAGGCTTCCCTTTACCCTGGTTTTGATTACACTAGTCAGAGGCCAGAACGACTTGTTTAATGTGTTCTAGGGGTGTAGACTGATTATGGGGAAACATCAGTCCCATGGATATCTGTTCTTACTTCAGATATATCCATAAAATTTCATTCCAGGAATCAGTTGTATTCCATGTGTGCTGTTATCAACTGATTCCATAGGAGAGTCATGTTCTCAGACATGGATGGACAATGATCCATTTTCATTGGAAAACAGATATATTAGGTGGGAAATAGACATGTGGAACCCCTTCATTATATGATGGAGTAAATGTCTGTGGAATTAATGTATGTCGGGGTAGAGGAGGATCCAATGATTTTTAGGGAGTTCATGGATGTTTTCCCCAATAAGGTTGTGGAATTACCCCTTCAATGTGATGTTGAGTTCAGGATAAATCTTCAACTTGATGCTTCCTTGGTATCAACAGATCCTTATTGGATAGAATACTCTAATTTGTGGGAGTTAAAGAGTCAGATAGATGATTTGATGCAGGAAGGTTTTATCCAGCCAAGTGTTTCACCATGGGGTAATCCAATATTGTTTTTCAAGAAGGTGGATGGTAGTCTAAGGTTATTGATAGACTACCAAAGGTTGAATTAGGTGATGATAAAGAATCACTATCCTATTCCAAGTATAGATGATCTTTTTTACCAATTATGTAAGATCCCATATTTTTCCAGGCATGTCTCTCTCTGCTTTTTTTGTTAAAATTATTTCATTTGAGTTTTCCTCATCTTAAAACCCTGGTAGCTGTGTTTCTATCATGGATTTCTATCATTTTAATAAATGCAGTCTTGGGTTGAGATGAAACTCTATAAAAATTGAAATGGATCCATGTGGAGTGCCTTTTTTTGGGGAAAATGACTTAAAGTTAAGGGATGTATGATTGTATTAATTAATGGAGTCTAGGTATAAATGGGTTAAGTGTTACCATGGGTTCTTGGAATGTTGAGAAGATTTAAAGGGGGTTTGGGATATTTATAAGGAAAATGGGATGAAAAACCATTTGTAGAATATTTAAATGCAATGTAAATGAATTAAACATCATGTAATGTCCGGGTGTTTTGAATAAAATAATATGAGGTGATGGGTTTTTCATCGTATTACATTAAAAAATAATTACATGACATGTAACCAAATAACATGCCATGTAATTCCTTGAACTGTTGTTTTAAAGTATGTCATGTGGTTTATTTTTTATTTCATCTTACTGCAGTCTTCTTATCTCAACCCTAGGGAATCTTCCAAGAGATTTTAAAGTGCCAACCAACCATCTGGACATCCTTATAACATAGTCAATCCCTAGTAACTCATTTTGGTTAGGTTTTCTATTCTCTACCTTGGTTCTACAACTTTTGTGGAAAAATCCTTTGACTGTGTGAATTGTTGGTTTTGATCTTGAATAGTTTTGATATAGAAACCTATTTGAAATCATCTTCACCTTCTTCATGTTTGTAATTTTTCGTTGGAAGCATTGTTGGATCACCAGTTAAATGTATATGGTCTAAATATCAACCCTATGGTTTGATGTTTTCCAAGTATATGGAATATCATGATTTCACCGATGTAATGTATGCCTGAATTGAATAAATAATGAATGAGATTATTCCTTGGAGTCTGTTGGCTTCAATTGGTTATTAACCTGGATTATGGTTACCCATTTTGTGAGAAAACTTTTAATATAATTGAATTGGATAATGGCTTAAAGTTTATTTAGCATGACATGGAACCTTAGGTGCTTGCTTGATATAGAATCCCTAAATTGTGTCTTACTTCTTATTATTTTAACTGTTGGTCCTTTGTGATATAAATGAAATTGGTAATTGAAATACAAATGGTAATTCACACGATTAACCATTGAGGTTTATGATGTGATATTGTGATATCCATGCTATTAGGACATATATTGTGTTCCTTACTAAAATGATTATATATTGAGCATAGCTCTAGAACTTGCACACATATATGTTGTAATGCTGAAATTAAGTGGGATTAACCCATTACCATTATTTAATGCTTATACTGAGTAGGCTTATCCCATTCACATGTTGTAAAGATTATAGGGATTTGACCTGGATGTTGTAATGATTATAGGTCTTTGACCTGAATTTTTGTGATTTTACCATGGTTATATGGTTGTGGTTGGAATAGTCATGATACAATATCAGATATATTCCAGCATGATGACGAAGTAGGTTTTTTCTACCATGGATATATGGTTGTAGTTGGAATAGTCATGAGACATGCTCAGAGATATTATGATACAGAGATGAAGAAAGTTTTTGTTGTATTTTATCAATTGTTGAATTAATTAATATACCTATTTATCACTTTATTACATATAATTCTTATCATACTAGTTAGTTTATGTATGGTGGTGTTTACCTGCTAATTTATACTCACACCCTATTAGGGCCACCATTTGGTACCTGAGTAGATTATTTGGATGCAGGTTTGGATAAGGGAAAAAGAAATTGCTATTGATTGTTGCATTCTGGATGGGCTGGAGTTTGGAGGTAGGACCAATATAGGGTTCGTGACCAGGGACTTTTGAGTCTTTATTGAAGTCTTCTAGTATTTTACTTGTATTGTTTCTAGCATGAAATTTAGTTTCATTCTAGCATGTCATTACATTATTCCTTTATTATTTATTTTATTATTAAATTGTATTTTGTTATTGGTTTCCACAATGTCTATACTTTGATTAATTTATTTTATATAACTTATTTCTACTTCTATGACACCTCATACCTGGGGGTATAGTATCCCCACTATACATTTAACACCCCTACTACTAGTCAGTAGCCTCTGGGATATGAAGAGGTGCGCTTGAGGTATCGTAACCAACCCTTTTTGGCCACATGAGAGAGTTCCAGATTAGGGGATGTTACAAAGTGGTATCAAAGGAGAAGGTCTTCATTTGTTTTTATTTACTATTTTGGAAAGGTAGAAAGGAGAATAAGATGTGTCGGGACTTGGTAATGACCTTGTTGATGGGATTATCTAATCCATTTATGAGGGAAAATCCAAGTACCCAAGGGTGGGATTGTTGTTTGTATTGTGTTCTTGTTACAATTGATGTTATTAAACCATGGGTGAGTCACATGTTGTGTGAGGTTATTGTTATATGATTCTTTTGATTATTGAGTTTTTTATTCATGGCTCAGTATGGCATGAGATGAGTATGCATGAATCATAATAGTCACATAGGGATATATATTATCAAGAATTGTTCATGATAGGGACATATTTATATTCATGTGATATATTGCCTATGTAGAATATGATATGAGATATCTGTTTTACCAGATAAATGAAATAAATTGACATTCCATGCTAATACACTTGTAAACCATGTTTAGAGAGACTATGAGTCAGTGGTTCTCTGTTGTAATCACCATTTTAGGTTGAACTTGTTGCTAGAAAGGTCTCTAAGGTGTGCGTTTGTATTATAGAGAAAATAAATCCTCTTCATATTTGAATTGAGAATCCAAAGAGTAGAAAACAACATGATCATAATGTAGCTGAACCAAATCTTCTTATAGTTTCTGAGGATCAGATAGATGTTCAGCTTTGCGATAAATTCCTTAGGGTCATGTGATCCATGGAAAGGGAGACTATATGTACCATGCCTTTAATGTATGATCTGATAAGAGAGTTTTAGATACATAATTTTCCTATGTTTACTTAGGAAGGTGGACCCCAAGAAGCTGTGTTCTAGATCAATTCAGTCCAAAAGATATTTAAGCATCTTGAGACACCTGCAGATAGGAGGGTAAAACTTACTGCATATATGCTTCGTAGACCAGCCAAGAATTGGTGAGATTTTTTAGAGGAAGCTGGGTAATAGGATAAGATATATTAGAAGGAATTCAAGGCTAAGTTCCTGATCCATTAATATCCTGAGACTTAGAAGGATGAAAAATATCATGATTTCATGCATCTCACATAGGAAGACATGTCAGTGCTGGACTATGCTGAATGTTTCACTGACCTACTGTTCTTTGCACCACATTTGGAAGCTGATGAGATCTCTAGGGAGAGTTGTTTTCAAGATGGTATTCACTATGAGATAAATTTTTAGGTGATATTTTTTCCACTTGAGTATCTTTGAGGATGTGATGAACTAGGCACCTGATTGGGTAAGGGGATCATCTACCCCTCAGCAGACTGGTAGCTATAGTTCCACTGACCATTCTGGTCGAGGTATGGGACATGGTGCCCCAGTGCATGAGTAGTAGAACTATAAAGGAGAAATAGATCAGGGTAGTAAGATTAGAACCCAGGGTAGAGGTACATGTCAGCTACATGTTATACAAACTACTTAGACTATCATGGATGCAAGACCATCTACTATCAGAGGTTTTATTCTTGTATCATCTACCTTAGATTTTGTTTTTTTTTGATTCAGGAGCATCACATTCTTTTATATCTTCTCTTTTTGTGAATCATTTGGGATTGTTTGTGAAAAACATGAATGGTTCCTTGACTATCGACACACTATTGGGAGTGTGATCAGTGAATATCAAACATCGCAAGGTGTGTTCTCTTGAGATTGGTGGTTACCATTTCTTTTGGGAACTGTTCATGATGGAAATGATAGGATTCAACTTGATTCTTGGTATGGATTGGTTAGTTCGATAATGGGATCTTATAGACTATTATAATTGTATATTTAACTTTCTATCTCCATAAGGAGGCATATTTTGTTTCACCAGGGTGAGTGGGATCTTTAGGCTAGTCGTGTAGGGACAATTCAGTGAAAATTGGATTGTCTCACAGATTAGAATTCGGTATTTCTGTAGATGATGGTGAAATGTAGTAGGATTATTTTCCTCTAATAGTATAGTATTTTTAGAATGTTTTCCTTGATGAGTTTTATGGCTTACTTCCTAACCGAGAGATCGAGTTGGTGTTGGGAGCAGAGCCAGTTTCTATCATGCCTTATAGAATGGCACCGGTAGTGCTTCGAGAGTTGAAAGTTTAGTTGGAAGATCTAGAATATAAAGGCTTAATATGACCTAGTACATCTCCTCAGGGTTCTCCAATTATCTTCTTCAATAAGGATGATGGGTCTTTGCACTTATGTGTTGATTATTAGAGGTTGAACCAGATGATGGTCAAGAACTGGTATCCCCTTCCATGTATTGAAGATATCTTTAATTAGCTAATTGGTGATAAGTTATTCTCTAAGATTTATTTGAGATCAAGATACCATTAGTTGAGAGCAAGACCATCAAACATACCTCATACTACTTTTATTATCATATATGGATTTTATGAATTTATAGTGATGTTGTTTGGGTTGACTAATACCCTAACAGTATTCATGGCCTTGATGAATAAGACTTTTCATCCTTTTGTAGACCAGTTTTTATTGGTCTTTTCAATGATATGTTTGTGTACCCCAAGCCAGTATACAATCATTCCAAAAATACTGACATCGTCCTAAGTACATTGAGAGAGTATCAACTCTACACCAAGCTAACCTAATGCAATTTATGGATTAATAAAGTGAACTTATTGGGACATTTGATCTCAGAGGTAGGAGTGTTAGTGGACCTAGAGAAGGTTATAGCCATTGTATCTTGGGAACAATACAAGAATGTATTCATGATTCCTATATTTCTGGGTTTAGTAGGTTATTATTAGCATTTTATCTAGGATTTCTCCTGTTTGGAAGCGCCAATGTTTAGGATAACCCAAAAAGGGGTGAATATTGTTTGGTCTAAATCTTATGAGAGATATTTTCAGAAGTTAAAGGGAAGGATGACCTCATCACCTATCCTCACTTTACCCATTATATGTATAGAATATACCATGTACAGTGATGCATCTAGAGTTAGACTCAGAGAATTTTTTATGTGGGAGGATCGAGTGGTTACTTATGGCTCCGTGCAGCTAAGACTGCATGAGAGGAATTAACCTACTCATGATCTGGAGTTATCATTAGTGGTACATGCCATGATATTTTGGAGACACTATCTCATGGGTGATATAATTTTGGTATACACAGAAAACAATAGCCTTAGGTACATCTTTTCTCAGTGATACCTGAACCTTCGGTAGAGGAGGTGGGTCAAATATATATAGCCTTCCGACTTTGAATTGGATTATACACCAGGAAAGGGAAACATAATTTTCAACAACATGAGTAGAAATAAATAGATAGAGGTGGTACATGAGTCTTAAAATGAGTGGTAGATAATGGAACTCTTTGCAGACATGCAACTGGATGTTTGAGAGTCTCTGGGTTGGGTAGCTCTAACCTCGATATCTGTTATATCCATGATTTTGGACTAGATTAAGTCTGAGCAGTTTTCTATTCTAGAGTGCTTAGTTCAAAGAGACAAATTATCTAGTGTGGAGACACCATCTAGATGGTGTCTTGGTAGTGACATTTCTATTATTTTATATGGTCCAATATGAGTTCCTATGGGCTTATGTGATGAGATGACAAGGGAGTTTCATGCTTCTAGATGGGAGGTGCATCCTAGTTTGACAAAGATGTATCAAGATATCTATATATTGTAAATATGGTTAGGAATAAAGAATGAGGTGACAATATTAATGGATATATTCTTTACTTCTTAGTAGGTGAAAGCTGAGAATCAGAGGCTAGCTGGGCTTTTATAGCCTTTACCTATTCCTGAGTAGAAATGGGATGATTTCACAATAGATTTTTTGATAGTATTACCCAAGACAAACCATAAGAATGATGTTGTATGGGTGATTTTGGATCAAATGATGAAGTTATCCCACTTATTTTCTATTAAGGAGACCTTTATGGTTGATGATTTAGGCATTCTTTACATGTACATGGTAGTTCGGTTTCATGGTGTTTCGAGGAGTATCATTTTGGATAGAGATCCAAATTTCAGATCATGTTTTTGGAATGGTCTTCAGAAGGCTATGGGATCATAGGTTCTTTTGAGTATAACCTATCAACCTCAGACTGATGGTCAGTCTGAGTGGACTATTCAGGTTCTGGAGGATCTATTTTTAGCACGTGTTTTGTATTTTTGTGGTTTGTGGGAGAAACATACAGAACTCATAGAGTTTTTATATAATAATAGAGTCTAGTAATCGATCCAAATTGAACCTTTTAAGTATTTTTATGGAAGTTTGTGACATTTTACTCTTTAGTGGTTGGTGACAGATGAGTTATCACTTGTTGGGCCTAGTATCATGCAAGATACATCTGAGCAGGTAGTTGATCAGACAACAGTTAGTGACCATGAAGAGCAGGAAAAAATCATATAATAACCATCAGAGATGAACTCTAGAATTTGAGGAGCATCTGATATGGGTTATGGATCATAGTAAGAAATATCATCAGGTATGACTATACCATTGGTTCAAGTGTAGTGAAGATACCTAGGAGAGAGAGTATAAAATATGAAAATAGTGGCTAGAATTGTTCACTAAGACCTCATAGTGATTCTTATAGCTACTTAGGGATGAGCTTTTATATAGAGGGGAGGTTTTAAGATCCCATCTTTTCCCAAGTATGTCCCTCTCAAAGTTTTTCATAAAAATTATTTTGTTTGAGTTTTGAATCATATTAAAACCTTTATGGTTGTGTTTATATCATGAATGTCTATCATTTTAATAAACACAATCTATGGTTGTGAGGAAACTTAAGAAAAATTGGAGAGGATCCATGTGGAGAGCCTTTATTGGGGACACGAATTAAAGTTCAGGGATGTATGCTTGTTTGAATTAATGGAGTCTAGGTATAAATGGGTCAAGTTTTACCATGGGTTCTTAGTAAGTTGAGAATTTTTAAAGGGGGTTTGGGATGTTTATAAGGAAAATGGGATTAAAAAAACATATAGAACATTTATGCAATGTGTAAATGGATTTCACATCATGTAATGTTAGGGTATTTTTAATAAAATAATTTGAGGATATGGGTTTTTTGATGCATTCCATTAAAAATAATTACATGACGTGTAACCGAATTACATTCCATTTAATTCCCTAACCTACAATTTTAAATTATTTCATGTTTTTTATTTTTCATTTCATCCCACTTTATTATTCTCCTCCCGACCCCAGGGAATCTTCTAAGAAATTTGGGAGTGCCAACCTACATTCTTGATGTCCTGATAACACAATTAATCCCTAGTAATTAATTTTTGTTAGGTTTTCCCTTATCTCCCTTGGTTCTCCAACTGTTGAAGTGAAATATTTGATTGTGTGCATTTTTGGTTTTGATCATGATCAGTTTTGATATAGGAACCTCTTTACGATCATCTTCACATTCTTCCTCTTAGGTTCTTTCCATTGGACAATTATTGGATCGTCAGTTAAGGGTAGGGGGTATAAATATTAACCTTATGGTTTTATGTTTTCCAAGTATATGAAATATTGTGATTATGCCAATGTAACATGTGATTTAATTGAATAAATAATGAATGAGATTAGCCCTCAGATTCCATTGGCTTCAATTGGTTATTGACCTAGATTATGGCTACCCATTGGGTGAGAGAACCTTGAATATAATTGAATTAGCTAATGTCTTAAAGTGTGTTTACCATGACATGTAACCTTATGTGATTTCTTGATATATAATCTCTAATTTGTGGGTTACTACTTATTATTTTAATTATTTATCATTTGTGATATAAATTAAAGTGGTAATTGAAATAAAAATGGTAATTCACATAATTAACCATTGAGTGTTATGATGTGATATTGTGATATCCATGCTATTAGGGCATATCTTATTTTCCTTACTGAAATGATTATATATTGGGAATGTCTCTGACACATGTACATATATATTCTGTAATTATGATATTGAGTGGGCTCAACCTAGTCCCATGCTATAATGCTTATAGTGAGCCGGATTGGTCCATTCCCATGATGTAATTCATATAGGTATTTGACCTAGATACTATAATTCTTATAGGGTTTTGAATCTTATTGTTGTTATTTTTACATGGTTATATGGTTGTGGTTAGCATGGTCATGAGATATGCTCAGAGATATTCTGACATGACGCTGAAGTAGTTTTTTTATACCATTATTATATGATTGTGGTTGGCATGGTCATGAGACATGCTCAAATATATTCTAGCATAAAGATGTAGTAGGTTGTTGTTTCATTTTATTAATTGTTGAATTAATTAATACACCTTTTTATTGATTTATTGCATAAAATTCTTATTAGATTGGTATGTTTAGACACAATGGTGTCGACCTACTGTGTTATACTCACACCATATTCAGACCGCCATTTGGTACCCGATTAGATTACATAGAGTTATGTTTGGACAAGAGAAATGGCCTTGTTGTTTATTGTTTCTTTCTAGATGGGATGGAGTTTTAAGGAAAGATTGAAATGGGGTTTGGGATCAGGGACTTTTGAGTCTTTATTTGAGTCTAATAGTTTTTTAATTGTATTGTTTTTATTGTGAAATTTATTTGAATTCCATCATGTATTTATTTGAGTCTACTAGTTGGTATCATCTGGTGTATGGGGAGGCATGATTGAGGTCTCATAAACAACCCTTTTTTATACATGAGAGAGTTACATATAAGGGGAAGTTATAATTTAAGAGGGGCTAGTTGGTATTCTAAGATCGATTTGTAGTCTAGATATCACCAAATGAGGGTGAAGGTGGGTGATATCCCAAAGACTACCTTCAGATAAATGTATGAGAACTTTGAGTTCATAGTCATGATATTTGGTGTTACGAATGCACCAACCATATTCACAGGGCTTATGAACTTTGTGTTCTATGATTTCTTGTAATATTTCATTATCATATTCATAAATGATATCTTGTTATAATTGAAGTCAGAGGAGGAGCATTCCAATTAGCTTAGAGCTTCCCTACAGGTACTTCGACACCACCAAATTTATAGGAAGTTTTCCAAGTGTAGGTTCTAGATACGAGAGGTGAATTTTATTGGACATGTGGTGTCTCAAAAGGGTGTGTCAGTAGAATTAATGAAGGTTGAGGAAGTTTTTTCTTGGGAATCACTTAAGAATGTGGAAGTATTTTGAAGTTTTCTTGGTCTTACAGGCTATTATCAAATGTTTGTACTCAATTTATGTCAAGTTAAAACCCTACCAACTGTATTGATCAGGAAGGACTAGGATTTTATCTAGATTGATTAATATCAGGAAATTTTCTAATATCTAAAGGGGAAGTTTTATAATGCTTCATTGCTTTAGTTTCCATAGGAGTGTATTTTTTAGGTGTTTTGTGATGTTCACATATGGTCTTGGGATGCACCTGAATTCATTATATGGTAGTGATGTCTTATAGGTCTAGGAATTTATTCCCCCATGAGTGTAACTATGCCACCCATGATCTAAATATAACAATGGTTGTGTTTGTACTAAAGTTGTGGTGACATTACCACATTAGGGAGAGCTTTATAGTCTTCATGGATCACAAGAGTTTGAGGTATGTCTTTTCTCAGCATGATATGAATCTATGAAAATGGAGGTGGATAGAGTTTCTTCAGAACTATGATTTTGAGATCTACTAAAACTAAGGAAATGGGAATGTGGTGGTCAATGATTTGAGCAGGAAGTCATAGAAGGATGTTGTTTAGGATTCTGGGGATTCTTGGAAAGTGATGTAGGACTTGGAAGACTTGCAGTTGGATGCATGAGTGTATGATAGTGGTGGTTATTTGTTTTAGATGGCAGTGTGGTCTTCCCTGATGTGGAAGGTGGAGAATTATTAGTGGGGAGACTCAAAGGAATAGGTGATGTGCGATTGTTTTGGGCATAATGATGCTCTATAGGGATGGTCAGAGGATGTTTAGAACCATATAGTATTTTAGGGGAGTTTTGTTTCTAGTAGCGATGCATGAGGAAGTATTTTATGAGTTTCATATATCACCTTTAATGGTACACCCAGAATTTTCCTATATGTACCATGGTTTTATGATGTAGTTTCGGTGGTTTGGGATGAAATGAGTAGCGGAAGAGTTTATAGATTGTTTTTTGGTTTTCCAGTAAGTAAAAGATAATAACCGTATTCCTGATAGTTTTTTTGTAGCCATTGGATGTTCCAGAGTAGAAATAGGATGAAATGTCAATGGAATTCAT
The DNA here is from genome assembly GCA_963277665.1 of Viscum album. NCBI lineage: Eukaryota > Viridiplantae > Streptophyta > Magnoliopsida > Santalales > Viscaceae > Viscum > Viscum album. Next base: position 773,243,030 of record OY728125.1, on the reverse strand, counting down.
CACAAGGTTACCTTGAGCTCCTTGAGGTTGTGATGCTATATAGGTAATTGTGGACCGATTAATGAAACTAGATCACTTTCTAATGATCAAGGAGTCAGGCGTAGTGGATGTTATGGAAAAGTGTTATGTTGATGAAGTGGTGTGTCAACTTAGAGTTTTGAGGTCCATTTTCTTGGATCAAGGAACAATTTTTAACTCACAAGTATATAGTGGATTGAATCATGCTTTTGTAACTCAGTTACACCTCAAAACTTATTTCCACCCTCAGAAGGATGGGAATATAGAGCGGACTATCCACACGCTGGAGGATATATTGCTGGTATGTTTCTAAGACTTCAGTGGATCATGGTCACAACACTTGACTTTGGTTGAGTTTTTAATATATATCACCCTTCCATTAACATGGCTATGTTTTAGGCCTTATATGGGTGGCCATGTCATTCTCTGTTATGCTGGGCAGAGGTTGGGGAGTCCATAGTACTTGGAATCAATGTGGTGTAGAGCATGACAGAGAAGGTTTAGTTGGTTCAAGAAAGGATGAAAGAAACACAGTACCATAAGAAGTCTTATTCTGATCATAGGATGAGGCTATTAGAGTTTGAGGTTTGAGACCATGTGTTATTGAAGGTTTCCCCTTGACATGGGAAGATGAGGTTCAAAAAGGGGAGTAACATCTCACCCTAGTTTGTTGGCCCTTTGAGGTATTGGGGTATGTTGGTGTTGTGTCTTACTAGTTGAAAATTCTGCCAAAAATAGACTGGATCCATGATGTATTCCATGCCACTTAGCTTTATCAGTATCTTCATAATGATTCCCATGTCATTGACTGGGCATAGTTAGATATCGAGGATGATGTGATGTTCATGAAGTGGATAGTTGGGATTGAAGGTCATGAAGAGAAAGTTCTATTAGGGTGGACCATTCCTTTGGTGGCATTATTTCCTAGAGGAGAGTACTTGGGAGCAAGATATATAGATGTGGTTATAGTACCAGGAGTTATTTTGATGTTATTGTTTCTTTCCTTATTATGTTTTCTTATTAATTTTATGTTTGAATCTTATTATTTTATATGAGATGTGATTATTTCTTGATGTGTGATGTGTGATAAGGATTTTGGAATATGAAAAGAGGAGGACCTGATTTATAATTAGGATACATTGTAATATGATGCTATTAAACCTATACAGGAGAGTTAGTACCACCCAAAGTGGATAGTATCTTGACATGGTGGATGAAATTTCCTGATTTGTATATTTGGGGCAGTATAGTTTGTTGGGATATTGTGAGATAATCAGTTGGAATGTTCATTTGGTAGTGATGTTTTTTATGTAATTATAACCTTGAGAGGTATCATGATGGATGGGTTTAGAACATTTCCTATTTTTTCCTTCTAGGCTGGGTTTGAATTCTTGAGGGTTATAATAGTTTGAAAGGTATCTGATGTAACAAACCAAACATTACAATCCATTAATTCATGGTAAATATGGTTTTTAAGGTGTTCTGATTGATTCCATAGGTGTTTAGTGGAGGAAGGGAGGATTTTTTAAGTGTTTTGGAGAAAACATGGGTGTTTTAGAGGATGATGGTAGATCACCAATGACATATCTCTAGTGTTAGATCACCAATGGTAGATCATTCTGGCAGTAGATCACTAATAATAGATCATTCTAGTGGTAGATCACAAATGGTATATCTCTATTGGTAGATCAACAATGGTAGATCATTATAGTAGTATATAACCAATGGTAGATCTCTATTGGTATATCACTAATAGTAGATCATTCTAGCGGTAAGTCTCTAACGGAAGATCTCTGGAAGTAGATCACCAATGGTAGATCCTTCTGGAAGTAGACCGCCAATGGAAGATCACTGGTGCTAGATCACCATTGGTAGATCATTTTGGTGGTAGATCACCAATAGTAGATCTCTAGTGGTAGATCACTAATGGTAGATGATTTAGGTGATAGAACACCAACGATATATCTCTAGCAGTAGATCTCCAAGGATATATCATTTTGGTAGTAGATCACCAATGACAGATCTTTGGCAGTAGATTACCAATGGTAGATCATACTGGTAGTATATCACCAATAATAGATCATTCTAGTGATAGATCACCGATGGTATATATCTATTGGTATATCACCAATGGTATATCATTCTAGTGGTATATAACCAATGGTAGATCTCTATTGGTATATCACAAATAGTAGATCATTCTAGCGGTAAGTCTCTAACGGTAGATCTCTGGAAGTAGATCACCAATGGTAGATCATTATGGAAGTAGATCACCAATGGAAGATCACTGGTGCTAGATCACCATTGGCATATCATTTTGGTGGTAGATCACCAATAGTAGATCTCTGGTGGTAGATCACCAATGGTAGATCATTTAGGTGATAGAACACCAATGGTATATCTCTAGCGGTAGATCGCCAAGGATAGATCATTTTGGTAGTAGATCACAAATGACAGATCTTTGGCAGTAGATTACCAATGGTAGATCATACTTATGGTATATAACCAATGGTATATTTCTAGTGGTAGATCTCTACAGTGAATCCACTTTTAAAAAATTTCCATTTTTTCCATTTTGATTTATTTTTTAATAAAAATGGGTTTAAATTATTAATTAATTCAATTTAAAGCCTTTTTGAAGGAGAATAATTATATCAACTATTTATAAAAAGTCTATATCTTTTTTTAATGGTCATAACACATGGATTTTATGTGATCCTCCATAAATGGTTAATTAAAACTCTATCAAATTCTTCTTATTTTAGATCTATTCATTTTAAAGAAGAGAAATTTTATCCATTACTTAAAGATTAATTTCTCTTAATATTGGAGGTTCCCAATCCTTTTTACCATGTATCCGTGGATCCCTATTTTCAGTGTTGGTTTGAATTATTTTAGGAAGGTGTTTTCCACCTGGGCGCGTACCCCCTATTTCTGGTGTAATGATTTATGTAAAGTTTCTTTCTTTCAAGTAGGGAATTATCCTTCATTTATATTTATGTGTATCATATGGGGAGGGTTTATTTTGTTTATCTATATGAATATGGATGCATCCAAATTAATAAATATAAATTAATTGGTGAAATTAATTTAAAAAGGGGTATGGGAATGTGAATCACAAGTTATTAAAAGATTTATTATTATTATTATTGATATTGTGATTTTATAGGCATAATGCCTTTATGAAAATCATGTCCATTAGTGGATTGTTTTCACTATTTTGGTTATGTTATGAAACCTATATTTTTTTATTGTTTGATATCACCTTAAATGGAATTATCTAATCACTTATATTCAGGTAATGAATTGGTTTCACCAGGATATATGTATTGTGTGATAATTCCCCTTTTATAAAGAATTAGAATTGAATGAAAGTTGCTATGCCTAATATAGAAAATTCTATGTGTGTGTGACATATTTGTAAAATTAGATGTGTTTTTTTTTCTTGGTTTTATTGGTGTGATGCACGGTTAGTGTCTATGTTGTGATGCATGTGTATCAAGGCTACGATGGTGGTTTTGGTGCAGTTGTAAGATGGGGCTGTAAAAGTTGATGTGGCTCTAAAATGATGTGGATGTGGTAGTGAGGATGTTGGGTTTTGCTTCTTGTTATGTGTTGTGTTGTGTTAGTTTCCAGATTAGTAATGAATTGTGAAGTCATAGTAAAGAAAGTGGAATGGATGGGTTTTTTAGAATGTGAAAGACTAATAAATAAATAATTACAGATGAAATTAATTGGTAATGTGAATATGGAGTATGGATAAATATGGATTTAAAAGTTAAAAGTGAATGGTGGATTTTTTTCTTGTGTGGTTTTATATATTTAGAGGTGGAAGTGAAAGTGGGGTTTCAGTGAGATGTTTAGTACTTGTTGTGAACCCATAAGATGGGATTGTGTGTGGTTTATATATATATAAATATATTATTATTTTTGATTTCTATTCACACCCTTCTCATGTTGTGCACCATGTGCCGACACCAAATTTTTGGGGGTGTTTTTCCCAACATCTTGTTGGGAGGATGGGTTGATGGACACCCGCTTTTACCTACCCCCATTTTTAGGTGATGAGAAGGACATGCATGACATGTGATGACTAGAAGTCAAAAGTTACAATTTAAAGATGTGATTAATGAGATATGATGTCCCAAGTTTATTTGTGTGGGATTTTGTGTGATGTCTTATGGTGGGGGTTATGCATGGTAGGAGGGGGGAATGAGGTTGATATCTTTCATGTTCACGATACCCTGCTACACTAGTTATGAGATGTGATGTGGTGTGATGGACTAGGTTTCTTAGGGAGAGATGTGATGTGATGTGATAGACCAGGTCTATGTGGGAAGAGGTAATGTGGTGTGGTACTCCGAAGGGGTGGAAGCACTAGGATGTTTTTTGTTGGGGTGTGAGAGAGTCTAATTAGTGAGAAAGTGGTGTGGGGTACCTTTTATCAATATGATTATTATTATGTTACTATACATGGCTTGCCTTATTTGGTGAGTGATCCATGATGAGGATGAGTTTAGTTAGTATACCTGTATTGGTGCTATCTGGTTCTATTGTTTTCTTGTGAGTTAATTGGTATGATCTTTTCACATGTGCATGAGAGACTTTGGTTTTCCTATTGAGTATACTTATATGATCACCCTATGTTTATAAACTAATTTTTAGGTTTCCAAAAGGACATTGTGAACTGTGTTGGGCATTACTAGCTCAGTTCTCTGGATAGTTGTTGCATAACTGCTTTAGTTTTCTTTTGGGTATTTACACTTAGAGACTTTTATCTATATTAGTTATATATATATGAATTGTGGGATGGTTTTTTTTCTTTTTTTATTATTATGTGGATTTGTTTGAGGATGATTCATCTTATCTCCTAATCCAGTATTATTATAGAGGAAAATGCTTCCCATTTCATGATTTTTATACTCATAATGCTAGTTGCCAACCAGGGGCCTACTGGAGGCAGGATTCAGGGGCCCTTTATCTCTCTCCCCTCATTATAGTATCTTTAGAGGGAGGGTATTGTGAGAGTTCATGTGTATGTATCAATACATTTATGTTCATGTGTATGTATGTGTGTATGTGTATGTGTATGTGTATGTGTATGTGTATGTGTATGTGTATGTGTATGTGTATTTGTATGTATGTGTGCATGTGTATGTCTGTTTATTGATTTAATATTATTTATTCTTTTTTAATATTGCCCCATTTTTAATATTTTTGGTAATTTATTCATTTTTAATACATATTCATTTAATATTTTTGTAATATATTCAATTTTGATAGTTATTTATACTTTTTTAAATATTCACACATTTAATTAAATAATAATATTTATAATAATTTTTAAAAATTATAATGTTTAATAATTAATTATATATTTTATATACAATCAATACAATGTATACATCAATAATTAGTAATAATAATAATATTTATTTATTTATTTTTATTGATTTTCATGTGTTTGAAATTCATTTAATTAATGTTATGAATTCACTTTTCTAAAAAATATTTTTGTAATTTATTTAATTTTATTTATTCATTTGTAATATTATTTCATCTAATATTTTATTTTCATTTGTGACATTTATTAATTTTTAATATTTTTTTGAATTTATTAATTTTTAAAACTTTATAAATATTTATTAAATATGTTTTAATATTTTCAATATGTTTATAATTTATATGATTATTATTTATTTATTTTTATTTATTAATATTTAATATTTTTAATACAATTAAAATTTAGATGATTGATTCCTATAAATGTATTTTAATTTTAATATTCTTGTTTAGTAAATATAATTCATTTTTAATAATCTTGTTATTTATATAATTAATATTATCTATTTATTGATTTTTATCCATTTTTATGTATATATAATTTATGTAATTAATGTTTTGAATTCAATTTTTAAAATATTTTAGTATTTATTGAACTTTATTTATTTACTTTTAATATTCTTTCATTTAATATTATTTATTAATTTTTAATATTTATTAATTTTTAATGTTTATTAATTTTTAATATGTTTTGAATTTATTCATTTTTCAATATTTATTGATTCATAATTATTTTCTAAGTTTTAATATTTCAATAAATTTTGAATTTATATGATTAATGTAGTTGGGTTGGTGCATGAGTGGTAAACTCCTTAATCATACATCCAAATGACCCAGGTTCGAATCCTAGAAAGCCCCTTGGGGGACTTACAACGTTGTTGGTGACACGGACATGAACTAGACATGCAGTGATGTAGGCATGGTGATGTAGGCATGACACTGCACTGGGCCTAAGCCATATTCATGGTCCACTTGGCCTTGAGCCTATGGACTATATAATGGGTCTCCCTCTACTTAGATAGAAATAGGTATTTGATTTCATAATAAAAAAAGGCTTCGACACCAACTTAAAAAAATATATGATTAATATTTATTCAATTTTATTTATTATGTTTCAATATTTTTAAAATATTTGAAATTTATATAATTAATTTATTTAAATTCGTTTTTTAATATTTTCTTCAATTTTGTATGTGTTTATAATTCATGTAATCAATATTACAGATTCATTTTTTGAAATAGTTTTTTTTATATTAAATTTTATTTATTCATTTTTAATATTCTTTCATTTTCTATTATTTATTCATTTTAATATTTATTAATTTCTATATTTTTGGAATTTAATTATTTTTTATTATTTATTTACTATGTTTTAATATTTTTAATATGTTTTCAGTTTATATGAATAATATTTAATCATTTTTCATTAAGTTTCAACATTTTTAATATGTTTGAAATTTATATAATTAATTTATTAAAATGTATTTTTAATAATTTTGTAATTTGAATAGTTAATATTATTTATTTTATTAACTTTTTATGTGTTTGTAACTTATGTATTTAATGTTATGAATTGACTTAAAAAATATTTTTTTTAATTTATTCAAATTAATTTATTCATTTTTAATATTCATTCACTCAATATTATTTATTAATTTTTAATATATTCAGAATATATTCATTTTTTAATATTTATTTATACATATTTATTTATTAAGTCTAAATATTTTCAATATGTTTGTAATTTATATAATTAATTCATTTAAATTCATTTTTTAATATTTTTATAATTTAAATAGTTTGTATATTTTATTTTAATACTTTTATTATCTATATAATTAATATTATTTATTTATTTAATTATATTCATTTTTTTACATTTTTTTCAGTAGTAGTTGAAGCCCTAAAAAAGTGTATTTTATCAGTGATAAAACACAAGAAAAAAATAAAAGTTATGATTTATTAATGCTAATAAAGTGTTGACAAAAGTAGTATTTATTAGTGGTTATGTTTTCAGTGATGATAAAATACACTTTTATCAGTGCTTTTCTATAAGCATTGATAAAACCTTTTCCCCTATTTATAAAAGAACCCTAACATCATGTCTTCCTCGCACCACACTCAAGCTCTCACAGAACTGGAGGTCCACTAGAGCTGAAGTTGATCATTTTGGAGAAATCAAACCATAAAACCGAAGATATGATATTCCAAACTTGTTTTTAAGAAATCTCAGTCGATCTTTCACCCTAGGGAAAAACTTGAGAGAGCATATTATAAGTGTGTCATTGAAAATGGGGTTCCGTATAGCATTTATGTGCAAGCAGTGTGGGTGAGTTCCATTTTAGAAATCATGTTTTGGATGGTGCTCTTTAGATACATGTTGATATTCAGGCACATGTTATATTCACTAGTTAATAGTTTTCTTAAGATAAACAACCTAGTAGTGCTCATCAACAAATCCCCTTAAATTCCACCAGTAACTACCTCTAAGTATTGTGATAATTTTCTTCAAGGGTAAACCATTTGATGGTTTTGATATTTCCATCAAGGATATTAATGGTTTCTTAAAGGAAGATAGTCGAAACCACATTTTTAGTACTTAAAAAATAAACAAGAAATCCATAAAAGTTTTTTATTCTCTACTAATCTATCTTATCCTTCTCTTAGTGGTTGAATACCATTAAATAAATGGCATGATGTCACTATTTTATTTCCAAATAGGGCATGATACCACCTTAACATTTATATAAATCATTGAAACCTCTTCAAATTTAGGGATCTTCACCATTTGATGTTATTTATTTAAGAATGATACTTCACATTCATTTTGTAAATACAATATGGTTTCTTTTCACCAATTATTGAATTAGATGAGGGAATTAACACCACTTCATCATTTTTTAGGCTGAATACCAAATAAGGATAGAAAACATCATGACTCTTTTTATATCATATATCTTCTTCTAATACATAAAAATCCTCTAGCTCACACATATCTTCTCTCATCACAATCATCCCATGGGTCATATCCCAACATTAATCCTATAATAATTATAAAATATGTTAGAAATAATTAACACATTAGGAGAGAGGTTCCACGAAATATTCTCAAGTAGAGGAATGTGGTTGGCCATCACATGCCAACCCTTTATTTTTGATCTGGTTCCAGCTATTTCATTGGATAAAACCTCTAATATAAACTTCTATCCAATTGTTTAAAACTAAAAAATTCTTCTTACACGGCTCAGTATTCATATCCTTAATGAGAATCTTCTCACAAATAAAATTTTCTTCCTTTAATTCATTATCTCTATATTATTTACCATTATTTTTTTCTCTATATAAGGGAAACTCCTCTAGTCTTATATTCTTTTATTGTAGTGGTATAGCTGCAACCACTTAAGCATGTCAATTTCTTATTTTTCATGATTTCCATGAGCGAAAACACTTCAATATACATTTTAATACATGATTTATTCTACTATTTCATGAAATTTTGGTGCATGATGCACTCTTTGTTACCTTCCTTTATTATAATATTACTAAATTATGAATCTATTCTTTAGTGAGATAGATTTGTTCTGAGTTCTTATTCCTTTAGTCATACTCATATTTTTATTCCATGATGGTTGTTATGAATAAGATATTAATCATAATTTATCCATTCTCATTTTCCTTATCTATTTATGATAATCTAACATGTGAGTCAAATTTTAACTGAAACAGACTTTGCTTCCTTCCACCCATATCTCAATCTTAAAGTATGAGTAAGGGATCACATTTTAGACACTACATTCCTTTTGTTGTTGTTGAATCTTTCTATATGATCATGAATAGTTTGAATGTATCACCTCTTGATGAAATAATACCTTCTATTTTTTTTTTCAGTTTAGATATGGTTTCTTCAAATATTACTCCTATATTTATCTTTTTAATTTCTTTACACACACTCATAGTGTTTCCTAATCTTCTAAAATAATATCATAGTAATTCCACATTCATCTGAGATCCATTTCCATTGGTTTTAACATGACTAACCTTTATTTTCCATGAATCCATATTTTTGAAATTCTTACTACATAATGATGTCTCCATATAAGAATATTTATAATTTTAATTATACTTAAAAATATGAATATATCCCTCAATATTCTTAATCATCAAATTCTTATCCTCCAGTCGATCTTCTAAATTCTATAGAAAAGAATTATTTTCCTTGTACGAAATATTTACCTATTATTTACCCTACTCTTTTAAGATAGATATTGAGGATCCATGGAGTTTTCCATTTACATTCATAAATTACTCTCATGAAAAATTATTCAATCATATTATATTTTCCCTTTACTTTCTTATTAATCCTTGAAATGGTATCCTTTGAACCCATCACTTCCTCTATCAACATTATCTTATATTCTTCCAAATATGAAACATATTTATAATCCATTCAACCTTTAATCTTTAATAATTTCACTTCACTTATCAAGGATTTAATCATCTATTGTTTGTCACATAGAAAAATCTTTTTTATGACATGATGGAATTTCCTTTTTTTACCATAATCTTATATGAATTCATGTGAATATAATATGTACATAAATAAGAAATTTGTTTTGATATATGTTTTGATAGTTAAATCATATTATATATACCCTAATACTCATCCAGTTATGGAAATCCATAAGTTTCTTACAAACATTGATAGTGTTAGGTAGTGAATTATCACCCTTGGTGAATCCGTTCTAAAAAATAAATAATTATTTTTGAAATGTTACTTATTATAATAAAATATAATTATTATAATAATTTAAATTCATAAAATTCTTGGTATTTTTTTTCAAAAGGACGAAGCATGGGCTGGTGACCCAACCCACACCCCCAAAATTTATTAAATAAAATGAAAGTACAATGTGAAAGCATGAGGTGTAATGTGATTTAACAAATATGAAAATGAAAGATTACACATGAAAATGACACCATGACATTCTAGCACAACCCCTTAGAATCTCCATGTAAAATTTGTATCCTAACCCACAATAGATAATCAATACAGTTCCTTCATCACCCCAGCTTGAACAAGACCAGAATCCATCACAATGTCACAAGAATAAGTGCAGTATCAAGTTAAAAGATCATATGAAAATGTGTCAGGAATCAACATGTGAAACTGATCTACCTCAAGGTAAACCCTTATGCGGAATCCTAAAAATTTATCTACCCTTACGCATATAGAGTCCTATAATTCTGAATCATTCAGATTTAAGAGAAACCCTCATGCATTATAAAAATCACTCTTATGCATGGTCTAACGACCCTTATGAATATTGTTTTCTATCACTCATCCTTTCCATTGACTTTATATATCCTCCAAGAGTATCCTAGTTACACTTAAGAATCCAGTAAAAGCAAAATTCTACCCATACATAGCCTCCATAAGAGCTAATCTATCTTTAGATACTAAAAATAGGGCTACCTTTATGCCTATTACCCATTACAATACCTTTACATTGCCTCAATGTGAAGGAAACTATCTTTATCCATTTGAAAGATGCAAACATGAAACCACCAGAAAAGAAAACCTTCCCTTACATAGAATCTTGAGATATGAGTTATCTTTATGCAATAATCTCAACACCCTCATGCACAAAAATGAATACCTTTTAAAAAACTGCTTGAAAAAAAATCAAAAATTACATATCATCTTGAAATTAGTGTTACCTTTATGCAAGAATCACTACACATACACAGAGGTCTAAAAACCTTTACATAATCTAATGAAATTTATGCATCCTTACTTGTACCTTTACATAAAATCCATACGTAGCCAAACTGACCTTATGCGTCAAATAGAGCACAAAAAATATTAATCCAAAACCCAAAAAAACCCAAATCTCCTTAATACTTCCTTATAAATAAAATGAAAAAATATAAGGTTCCATATTGAAGCATATTAAACAAAAATCTATCTTGACCATAGAAACTTAATTAAAATCATTAACATGGGATGTCCCTAAAATTAAAATTAGGGTTGCGCTCAAACCCATATTCTATCTAGGCGAATATTCATTCTTGTGTTTAAATATAATCCTCTATAGTGATTTATCTAGATTTATATTTATTAAACACAATTATGTACTGTTCATAGATCCAATTATTAGAAACCTCCCCTAAGTCATCCCTGACATGTTAAGGATTCTTTAATTTGAGTTCTACATCATGATCTTAATCACTTATGGAAACATTAGAATAATCCTACTCATCCACAAAAACTATAATTGGTGTGACACATCAACCCAGACCATCGAGTTCGAGTTGGAAGGTCACATGACCTCATGCGCACCACCCTATACACAAGTGCCCGCTGACTAGTAGAGATGGTCTAAGTCCATTTGTGGAGATACTATACCCTATTTATCGTGTCATTAAATAGATAATTAATAATAATATAATGAATATAATCAGATTACATGTGTAATTATAAGAAGGAATACACGTCATAAAAATAAATAGGATCCTAAAGTGGAATGAAAATCTAGATTAATAAGTGCAGACAAATAAATAAATAAACAGTGGGGTCCTCTGGAGTCTATCTTGGTATGCTTGTAGTTACATTATCCTCCACTCAGTAGTCCACCAAAGAGCCCTTCCCCTTCACAAATATCTAATCATAAAATCTTCAAGTACACCAAATTCCTGAGTAGGGTGTGATTATAAGAATCTGTAGGACACCATCAATGTATCGTTAATATGTGTTCACATGCATAAGAGTGTATAACCTGATAATAAATGAACACATAAGTAACAATCATACTACACATTAATTCACTAACCAAGCCACCAAAAACACCAGTTTTATTTTATTCGACCATTTTCCAGAAAAAATTAGAATAGTCACGATAAGTCACAAACACAGGATCCGACCTCAAGATACTCAAAAGTTGTATAGGCCCTGGACCTCTAGGTTAGACCATACTAGGCCATAATACCCTATCCCTATCCCTCTAATCATGACACCTAGACCATCATGACCCATTGTTTCCACATAGGTATGATCATACATGATCATCATTCCCCAAATTCTGGCCACATAGAACATCATGCCCCATTACTTACACACGGGTCTGATCACACATGATCATCATGATCCAAGGTTAGGAAAAATTAGGCCATCATACCTTATTTTCTATCTTAGTATGATCATAATATCACATTAAACATATGAACACACTCCCCCTTGAGGGATACTGATCTATGATGAGTTCACCTATCACTTTGGTACCATGCATAATATAACAAAAACACAACATGTACCAAAAATATCACAAGGAAATAGTGGTATCATATCAATGCACACATAACATATCATGAATGTGAATAATTATGAACATACACACATGTGATCAAAATCATCATAGTATATGCATACAAACACACATCATTATATCATGACAAAAATCATAAACATGGACTCAAATATAGTAAGGAAATTCCTACCTCAAAATTCATCATCATAAATGGTAAGGATAAATCACCCTATTTGGTTAAAAAGTTGGATTAGAAACCTCAACAGTATATAACACCTCATCATGGGTCTTATTATCATATTTTTCGATAGATCAATGCTTTAGGTTCTTCATGGGTTCCTAGAACCAAAACCAGCTATTTTATTTCAAGAAGAAATAAAATATCACATGTGATGATACTGTCTATCCCTTGGATAATTTCCAAATTATCATTTTTTACTAACGCATGTGCTAAAAATATTATCCTCAAGAATAATTATAAAACTACATGTGATAATTTAAAACACATCTCTATATTAGACAGAGATAATATGTGGTTTTTCTTTATAATTATTATTTAATAAAAATTCATAATTATCCTTGATAATTTTCATAATTATCCTTTGATGAATTTTAATGAATTATCCTTTGATAATTTGATATCTTTATCACTTAATAATTCCTTTTAAATATAATTTGATAATTTTTATAATAATCTTTTGATAAATTTATTTATAAATTGATAATTTTATGTAACTATATTTTAATAATTATTTATGATCATTTTTGATAATTTTTTAAAATTATTCTTTGATATTTTTTATAATTTATACTTTGATAATATGGTGTGATTATCTTTTGATAATTATATATTATTATATCTGATAAATTTTCTTATTTATCCTTTGATAAAATTTTTAAGAATTATATTTGATAAATCTAGGTAAATCACTTTAATTTAAATTTAACTTTTTCCCTAAAAATTAGATAAGATGGGAAAAAAATAAAATAAATTAAAAAAAACAAACCCATATACCTTTGGCGCCACACATAATGAAGAAAGGAGGAGGGTTCACCACATGCTTAGATTTAGGAAGAAGAACACCATGCATATCAAGGTAGTCTTCACTGATCACGAGTAATGAGACTCATAATTGCTCTGACTCAACAATATCAACCAATACTAAAGCTAATATGGTTATATTATTAGAATCTAATCTACATAAAACAATTATAAAGCAAAAAGTAAAACACCACAATCATTTTTCCATTCAACTGACATTTGATTACAAAGTGTTTAATTCATCCTCTTTAAGACATTGCTAATTTAAATGGGTAAAAAATGGGTGATTTCAAAGATTTTAGATTGAAGATGCATGAAAATGGAGGGAGTCATGCGTATGAAGAATATAGAGGGGAAAAAGGAAAATAATAAAAAGAAATAAAAATAAAAATAAAAGAAAAGGTTAAAAAAATTACCCTTTCATGTGATTTAACCAAACTACTAACACAAAAAATGTTATTTTATGCTTAGGGGAAAACCATAATATATATTTAATGGTGTTTTTATATTTATCATTCTAGACATCATTCAGGAGATATTCCATCTTTTTTGAATAAACTGCATGCATGTGATGTAATATATATAATATTTTTATTATATCAATATCGAGGCTTATACGAGCCTTGAAATCTCATGATAAATCAACGTATAACTTTGAAAATATTCTATAGAATATTCCAAGGTGTTACAAGGAAAAAAATGAGTCATTACATTAACGGAGATTTTACCCTTTCGTAAATCCATAATTAACACAAGTATTGGAAAATTAATTTTTTATATAAAAAACCTATAATTTATTAATAAAAAAGAGTTTTATTATCATTAAAAATTGAGGAAATTACTATTTCCACACTCTAATTACTTCTAATCCTTGAGAAGTATCTCTAGAATCATTTCTCAAATAACTCAGGATATTGAGCTTGAACATCAAACTTCCATACCCATGTCTCCTCTTGGATCCTTCCATGATACCACTTAATTTTGACAAGTGGTACCATCTTCCATTGAAGGAATTTCATCCTCAAGTCAATAATCTAAACTAGATACTCCTCATAATATGAATCATGCTCCAACTCAACATTATCATAGTCTATAATATGTGTAGGATCATGCGTGTACCTCCAAAGCTGAGAAACATGGAACACATCATGAATGACTCGATAATATAGAGGAAGGTCAAGATAAAATTCCACTATTCCAACATGTACAATGATCTTGAAGGGTATATCAAAATGTGGTTATAGATTTCCTTGATTACTCAGATATCAGTGGCCTAACCAAGGATTCACTCTCCAGAAAATCCAATAGCCCAAAGTAAACTCCAAAGGTATCCTCCAATGGTCAGTATATAATTGATTCCTACTATAAGCAGTGATCAGCCTCTTCTAAATAAACTTTAATCCATCTGAGGTCTCTTGGACCAAATTGGGGCCCATAAATTCTACCTCACATACCTCATGACAGTAAATCAGTGATCAAAATGGTCTCTCAAAAATATTCGCATAAGGTTCCATCCGAATCGAAGAGTGGTAACTATTGTTGTACAAAAACTCAACTAAGGCCAAATGATCATCCCATTCTCCACTGAAGTCTATAATGAAAGTCCATAGAATATCCTATAGTATGTATATAATCTAATTAGACTATCTATATTTCTAGGTATGATATGCTATGATCATTCTCAACTGAGTCCCTAGGGCCTTCTAGAAGCCTTTCCCAAACTGCAATGTAAAATGTGATTATTCATTCAATACAATTCTCATGGGAAATACATGTAAGAATAAAATCTCATGGACATATTTCTTTCCTAGATCATTCACTGAGTGATTATATCTAACTAATAAGAAGTGGGAAGCCTTTTTAAGCTGATCATTAAATATCTAGAAAACTTCACAAATTATGTGGGTAGGGGAGGAATAGATGTGTTATGAGCCTTAGATGGATAAGGCTAGGATGGATGATGTGATGTAGGGTGGGGATGCCCAAATGATGTGGCAACAGTTGATGCCTGTGATGGTGAGATGTATTGGGATATGCATGTGGGTTTCAGGGATGGCATCATAGATGATATAATGAGTTGAAGTTGGGATGACTCATTGATGTGATGATAAGAGTTGAGATGCTCACTTATGAATCTATTTAATGGACAATGTACAATTTTCTTTTTTTTATCTATATCCTTTTACCCACTACTTTAGGTGGATGGATGTTCTTGGTTGCATGTTTCATCTTAGTGGTATCTTTGGAAGGTTTTCTTAAAGTACCTAGATTATGGAATGATGCTAATAATGAATAAATAATTATTAGCCTTTAACAACCCATCTCTTTATTACACAATTAGGCATGATTTATTGCATAAAATTTCACTTAAAACAACCAATAATATTGATAGGTCTAGTGTCTTTATGTATTAGGAACATTGCATGACAACTTAAGACATAAAAAACAACATCTTTATTGAAAACTTCTTTTACATGACCACACCATTTCCTCGTACTTAGCATTTCATGGGATAACCTGAGGATATACATAAGAAAAGGGTGAGCTATAAAGCCCAGTAAGGGAGTAAAAAAGGTATAACATAAAGAATACAATACATGTTAGGAAATGGAAATATCAATTGATCAAAATAGAAACACGAACATAAATACATGATATAACTTGATTATCATAACATGGAAATGTAACAACTTAAAACACTGCATCATTAACATAAAGTAATCAGGTAAACCCATGTCCCAACATGGTAGAAAAATGTACTAAAAGTAGTCAGGTAAACCCCTATCCCAACATTATGTATCATGATACTAAATATTACCCAATGCATTGGATCGCTATCATGGCGCACCCTTCATATCCATTTCAATCTCATGCTTAAGTGTGCCATATAGATCATATAACATGGATTCATTCAACACAATTATTTTTTACATGATAAAATAATGTGGAATAAAAAAATGTAAGTACCATTAAATATGTATATGTGCATAAATATTAATACTCTTGATATAGAAATGGGTATGGTATTCTATACATGATGATTTTGGCTAGGAAAATCGCGGTGCACTTTCGGCAGCATAACAACGTTATATGGAGATTCATAAATTGGGTTGATGAGAGAGAAATAGGTATCTAATAATTTATAAACGAAAGAGAAAATAATGGAGTCATGGAACATAATATCCCAACATATGAAAAGGAATTTATATGCATAATATAGAAGAAATGATTGAATGGGAATAAGATGAGAGAAATACCTTATGAAATTTCGACATGGTAATGGGTGTACACAGAAGTTATTAATGAGAGAGAAAGGGGTATATCATCATTAAAACACAATTAGGTAAGTATGGTGGAGGTGATAAATCATACCCCAGAATTTTTAATTGTAAATAAAATGGTATAACCACATAAAGAAACTTTGAAAAAATGAGAAAGGAAGGAATCCCTTACCTGGATGTGTGATCCCAAAGGATTGGGAGAGGGTTGAGAGAGGCTTCTTGGGAGTTTAGGGAACCTTTTAGGGATTCTATAGATTATGGGTCATAGGTTGGTTGAGCTCCAAATGGTTTGAGTGAAGAGGAATGAGATATTGGGTTGGTTTATAAAGGAAATGAGAGGGAATTCTTTATTATTTAGGTTTTGGACACTACATATTAAAATATTCAAAACCACAAACCATCCCATGGTTTTTCCAATGGATTCTTCCAAAGGGTAGTGATATAAAATATTTTATAAGGCCAAGGTATGAACATATTAAAATATTAGGCTTTTTTATGTGTAGGTGAGTCACACTCTCATGGAAATCATTTTAAAATTTTAAAATATTTTGTAAGTCTTGGAGGGTCCACTAAGGCACTATAAAATTAATAAAAAAGATCTAAAATCATATTATTTTAATGGGAAAACATATATTAGGCCTATAATACCTATTATAGTATTTAATACATCATGTTTTGGTCATTATGATGTCATAAAACATAATATATATTTATATATTATTTAACTTTTACCCAAAAATTTGACTGTCTCAGAAAATCATAAAAAATTCACCGTTGGATAATTTTGACATCATCATACCAAAAAATATATTCATTTTATATAAATAATTTTATAAATATTTTAATTTTTTACTTTTAAAATGAAGATTGACATTTATTAAAATTTCACAGGTTTTGAAAAAAACAATTTTCAAGCCTTAATAAAAATTACATTCAACTTCCTAAAAATTATACACTCATTTATTATTCATAAAAGTAATTTGATAATAATAATTTTATTAAAATATTTACTATTTCAAAAATTCATTAATTCCTTAAAATAAATTCTTTAATACACTTTCTATTTTATCATATAAAAATTATAACTCTTATCAAACTGATTACCTAATCATTTACAGATAAAGAACTGATATATTCATAATTTATAAGAATTATTTTTATAATATTATTAATAAAAAACTTAGTTTAATATAATAATTTTATATATTTATAAAAATTACCATTTTTACCCGAAGAACCAATTTATCAAATTCATCATTTTGTTTTAAGAAAGACTATTCTCATAAAGGAATTGATGGAATATGGCTTTTATTTATAAAAAGGGATTACACAATAAGTAACTAGTACCTTTTTAGATAACCCCTTATAACACCCGCATAAGACCTAAGGGTAAGTTTTGTGGTAATGATAGACTCTTGGGGTGACTCGAATAACATCACCCAGGCGGTAATCTATATTAACTTGAACTACTCCCGTAGGTGATTCCATTCAAGCTTAGTATATTGAATCTTGACTTGGGATTGGTTAAGAGTGAAGCTCAATTATTCTTCCTCCTTCCTAAGATCCAAAAAATTAGCTTCGTACGACCTGAGTCTACTAGATGAGGTCATCCTCTCCTTTTTCTATGTTGAAAGTATTTTTTTAAACCTTATATTTATATCATTTGTGTGATCACTATTCAATGGATATATTATCAATGGTAACGATACTTAAAGGTAATTTAAACCCAAAAAATAACAAAAAAGTTCATGTATTTTATATATCTATAAGCCATTAAAATAAAGGTAATTTTATTCATAAATTTTTGGGACATTACAAAACTTTTTCCTTAAAAATTTCCCTTTCCCACACTAAAATAGATGAGGGTAACTCTGCCTCACCACTTCCTCCATTTCCCATGTTTCTTTATCAAACTTGTAGTTTATCCACAACACTTTTATGGGGGGTATTGTCTTATTTCATAGAAATATTTTCCTATAATCTAAGATCTTCACCGGATTCTATTCATAGGAAATGTCATTATCTAATGGTGCCACCTCTGGATTGAGTACATACGATGGGTGGGGTATGTACTTCCTCAAAAGTGATACATAAAATACATCATGTTCTTGAGATAGGTTCGATGGTAGTTCTTGTCGATATGACACTTCTCAAATTAAATCAATGATCTCAAAAGGGACAATGTACCATGGAATAAGATTTCCCTTCTTCACAAATATCATCACTCTCTTCCATAGAGATATGCGGAGGAAAACCATATCTCCAACATCAAACTCTAGGTCTCGTCGACAATTTTTAGCATATCTCTTTTGTCAACTCTGAGTAGTTTTTATGTGATATTGGATGGTCTTAACCTTCTCCCCCATTTTTTCAACCATTTCTGGACCTAGAAGTTTTCACTCCCCAACTTCATCCTAACATGCCGGTGTTCTGCACCTCTTCCCATAAAGGGATTCATAAGGAGCCATTTGGATGATTGAGTGAAAACTTTTGTTGTAAGAGAAATAAACTAGAGGAAAATGTTGATCCCATCCTCCTTTGAAGTCTATTGAGCATGACCTCAACATTTCCTCAAGTGTTTGGATAGTCCGCTCAGATTGGCCATCAGTTTAAGGATGATAAGCCATACTGAAGTTTATCTCAGTATTCAAAGGATTTTGGAGACTCTTCCAGAACTTAGAGGTTAATCTTGGATCTAAATTAGCTAAAATCGATAAAGTTACACCATACATACTTACCACTTCTCTAATGTATATCTATTCCAGTTGATCTAATGAGAAATCCTCTCAAATTTCAATGAAGTGTGCAGTCTTTGTAAGACTTCCACAACAACCCAAATAGAATTGTTTCCTTTGGATGTATTTGGAAGTCTAGTGACAAATTACATGGTGATGTTATCCCATTTCTATGTTGGTATGGGTAATGATTGCATCATACCCTTAGAATTATGCCTCTCAGACTTCACTTGCTGACATACCAGGCACTTTAACGTATATTCAGCGATCTCCTTCTTCATGTTATCCCACCAATAATGATCTTGGAGATCCCGATACATATTTGTGTTTCCTGTGTGGATAGATAAATTCAAACTATTTGAATCATCCAAAATTTCTTTCTTTAACTTTGGATTTTATAGAACACATATTCTTGACCTGAATCTCACAATTTATTCTTCATTAACATTGAACTTTGAGGATTTACCATTTATGATAGTTTCCAATTTCTTTTGATTTCCCACATCATATTTTTGATAATCCTTTAACTTTTACAAAATAGATGTTTGAGAAATCATTTGTGAAAGGATTAATGATGTTTCATTATTTATGATTATAATGTCCATCTTCATAAAATCTAATAAGACTTTTCAATTTTCATCAATGATAGAATTGCTAGGTCCTTTTTACTTAGATCATATGCCACCTTGTTTGATTTCCCAGGGTGGTAATGAATTGAGTAGTTGTAATACTTGATGATCTCTAACCATATTCTTTGGCACATGTTCAACTCTTTCTAAGTGAATATATATTAGAGACTTTTGTGATCCGTCTATATTTCATAATTTTCTCCAAAGAGATAATAACGCCATATTTTCAACACAAAGATCATAGCTACCAACTCCATATCATGCATGGGATAGTTTTACTCATTAATTTTCAACTTACTTGAGGCATAGGCGATGAATTTGTCATTCTGCATCAACACCCAACCTATGCTCTTCTTTGATGCATCGTTGAAGATTACGAAAATCTCCCCACTTGTGGTTAGTGTGAGGACAGGGGCAGTGACAAGCCTCTTCTTCAAATCCACGAATCTTTCTTCACATTAATCATTCCAAGAAAACTTGATTCCCTTCTTAGTTATCTTGGTAAGAGGGTTTGAAAATCATGATAAATTTCTCACAAATTGGAAATAATATCTAGCTAACCCTAGGAAGCTATGGATATCCATCACATATGTTGGCCTCAGACATACTTCAATTGAATTTTTTTTGGAAGGATCCAAATATATCCCATTGATTATGATGATATGTAACATGAATGAGACTTCCTTAAACCATAACTCACACTTACTATAATTGGCATTGAGCTTCTCCCTTCACAAGGCCTCTAGTACAATGCTTAGATGATCCTCATTCTCCTCCTTAATTTTAGAGTATATTTGAATATTGTCAATAAATACTATCTAAAACTTGTCAAGGTAATCTATAAAGACTTTATTAATCAATTCCATGTAGATTTATAGATGATTAATGAGTCTGGAAGGAATTTTTATTAATTCATAGTGCCCCTACATTGTACAAAAAGTAGTCTTGGGGATATCCTCCTTCTTTACCCTTACTTGGTAATATCCCAACCGTATATCCACCTTAGAGAGGTATTATGATCCACATAGATAATTGAACAAGTAATAAATTCATAAAAAATGATACTTGTTCTTTATCATGATTTTGTTGAGCTCACGATAATCAATGAAATGGTGAATTTACCCATCCTTCTTCTTGACGAAGAGGACTGGTGCACCCCATGGTGAAGCACTTGGGAGTATAAAACCTTTATCTAAATTCTTATATAGTTGTTTCTTTAGCTCCTCAAGCTATAAAACAACCATTATATATGGATTCTTAGATATTAGAAATTCCCCAGGTATAAGATCAATTGAGAACGCAACATCTCTTCTAGGAGGAAGACCATAAAATTTCTCAGGAGACACATCAGTGTGTTCTCTTATAATAGAAATGCCTTAAAGGATGGTTCCTTCCTTAGACTCAATCATATGAGAAAAATATGCATTCTTATAGGGAATTAATATCCATGCTTGAGATGATGGTGCAAAATAATATTCATTCTCCTCCTTTCACTTGTACAGAATCGGGGGCCGATTCACCATATGGAGAGTGATTTTCCTCTCATAGAAATTTATGTTGGATCTATATAGGGAAAGACAATACATGATAAGAATTGAATAAAAATCCACCAAAGGGAGTATGATGAGGTTTTTTGAGAAGTTCAATCCACAAATTGTGATAGGGTAGGAGTTATATTCACAGGATACATTAATTTCACCATTTTTTGTTCTCACCGACATCTATACTTCTAGGATATGTGGTGGTGTTTGGATTTTTATACTAAACTTTTGGGATATAAAAGAATTTCTAGAACTAGAATAAAAAAGTATGTTCTCTATTATTGAATGAATAACTAGTGTATCTATCAAAACTTAATTTTCCGGATTCACTTCGATGGTAGTAATGGAAAAATCTCTCCCTTTCTACCTTGGAGGTTGTTGGTTGCCTCTAATTACCCTTGGCTTAAGGAACTAGTTTGAAAATTTCCCTAGTTCCTTATAGTTGTAGTAATGAACAATGCGCTGAGGGTCAACTAGAGCATTCCCTTCCTCTTCCATGCTAGTGAGTTTATCCCATCGGTGATCGTTATCCAGGTGCACTTCTCTTCCACAGTTAAAGAATTTCCTCATCCCCTTCAGGAAATTTCTAGGGCACTTCTTCCCACAACTTAGGTAAGTGGGATGCTGGATTTTCTTAGAACCATTGATTTTTTTCCATCGGACCACCAAAATTAAAGTCCACTTTCTTCTTATTATCCCCATGATACCCCTGAGATTCACCGATCTCCATCTCGACTTTGAGGGTACATCGAACAATCTCCTCATAGATTTCAAAGTTGCGGATCATGAGGGATTTATGTTGGCTAGGTTTTATCCCACCAAATAAGCAGTTAACCTTGCATTTGGGGGTAATGACAAAACCATAGGAATATCATGAAATTCTAGTAAGGTTTTCCTCATACACCCCAATAGATTCATCATCCTTTTTCTTGAGTGTAGGAAAATATCTTTACATATTAAGACACAGGGTATGGGGAAAAAATTATAGAAAAACATTTTCCAGATATCATTCTATTCCAATACCTCGATCTATTCATCATGCTTTGTATTTTCGATCAATATCCACCATTGATTAACTTCACCCTCCATATGATAAGAAACCAGAATAACCTTCTCTTTTTTAGAACATTGAAGGATGGTGAAAATCTTCTCAATGGAGTTGATCCATTGTTCAGATATTTAGGGATCATATGATCCATAGTGTGGTTTGAGCTATATTATATCATGTATATTATGTGATTTCATTCACCACCCCACCCATGTCAGTTAGAAAGACTGACACCCAGTGGACTCTGGTTGGGTGTTTTCCCTAACATCTCAGTAGGATGATGGATGGGTGATTACCCCCTTTGGCCCCACTATCTTATCTTGGTAGTTACTTGTGATGGTATTCATGATGATTAGTTTTACCATATATGTGTGTAGAGGGTTTTGATGGATTGTGGTTATTTCACACACATGTATCTCTAGATATGGTATCCAAAATATTATTATAGGTATGATGTGTATAGGATAAGATTGATTGAGGTACTTACTTGATGTATGTATTGTAATGGCTTGAGGTACAATACCCTATGTATGATACATGTTATACAAGCTGTGGTGGATCCCAAAAATGACTCAGTTACTATATATGGATATGTGAGAGGGGTACTAGTGGGGACCAGTGAGGAAGCGAGAGAGGGGGTACCCTTGATGTATCATTATTATATTATATGATCTCTTTTATGTGATACTTGGTGAGAGTTATCCATAGAGAGGATGAGAACTTAGTATACCTAATTAGGTGATGAGTTAGTTAAACTATTGTTCACTGTGATTTAGAATGTTTTCTTTATCTTTTTCCTAAGAGACTTCGAGGAGGATCCTACTTATTATACTGCTATTCTCACCACAAGTATACATAAATGGTTGTTAGGTTAGCTAGGGTAGGTTGGATATCAGGATGGATATTACTAACTCATTGTTTTATAGGACCTCTTTGGGATTCATGGTCATTGTTTTCTTTTCATTTTAGTTCTTATAGTTTTCCTTTTAATTGTTTTAGTATAGTATGACGTTTTCACGTATACACTTGGGATTTATTTTTGTATATGTTAGAGTAGGTTTTGATTGGTGTATTTGTCCTATCTCATACTTATACATGTTATCTTAGTGGGTAATGACTCCCATATGCATGTTTAGTATACCCTCAATGCTAGTCTCCAACCCGAGGATTACTAGATACAAGAATTAGGTAGTCGCCATCTCCCTTTTCTCATTTCTAGACTAGGAGGGTTACACTTTGGGGTGAGGGGGTCATGATAGAGTGGTATCAAAGGTTCAAGTTGAGAGATAAGATGGATTTTGGAGTTAGTAACATGTGAGACTACATGTTTTGGTAGGGAAATAGTGTAAGTTAAGTTTAGTGAGTGATGTAAACATAAGAGACTAGATGAGACATGTGTATTTAGTCCCCCCTATGATCTGATGCACAGATTCTTAAGTTTACCAATCCTAATAAATTTATTGATATTGGTTGTAGGGTAGAGACATAGGAAAGGATCTTGCATCATTCTTCTTTTCACATTTGTTTGAAATGGATAGACCTTGGGATAAGTTAAAACCTTAACAAGATAATAAAATAAATAAATAATTAATGTTAAGTATTCCATATTATAAGATTAGGAGCTCTAATAATTTTTTATTTTTATAAGAATGGATCCATGTCGACATCCTCATCTGGTTTTTGCTGAAGATATTTATCAAGATGTGTCAGTAGATTGCCATAGAGTGGAGGTCGAAGATGACAACACTTGGAGAAGGAGCCTCTAAGAGGTTTAGAGATAGAGTCTGTAGGTATATGAGGGAATCATTTTATATCTACTCATAGAAGACTAGTTACAGGGGTTTATGATAGGATTTAGTTTGATCTATTCTCAGAAGGATCACTGGGTTTCATTGGCTATGATGATGCTATGTGTAGTAGAGAGGCAATGGTGGTTCTTGTTCATCGGGGATCATGAGGAGTCTATAGTCATATGGGATAAGTTCTAAGAACAGTTTTGAGTAGTGTTAATTTCTTCAACCATGAAGGTTTCTAGTCTCTAGAAGCTACTTAACATTTTGAAAGGGGGTTCTAATGTGCAAGAGTTAGGGATCCATTTCTGGACCCTTCTATGATATGATCCCGACCTATTTCTAGATGACGAGGATAGGGTGTGAAATTTTGAAAAGGATTTTCATCTAGAGATCCAATTCTAGGTCACCTCATTTATGCTGAAGAAATATATCAAGGTTCTAGAGAGATCAAAAGTCATTGATAGGATACTGGCTAGAACTGGATCATCATGAGAGGGGAGTCATCAAGATTCCTTGCGAAGTAGAGATGTGGTATGGGGTTCCTAGTTTTCTGGAAAAAAGTGTTTTTGGTCAGCTGGGGTAGTTCCTAACCCCCATCGTCTCTTTTCTACAGGGGTGGATACACTTATACCTATACTAAGGGATCAGATGTGTGTTTTTATTATAGAGGTTGAGGTCATCAGCAGTGAGAGTGCATAACATTTTTGAGTAGTCATCATGCACTAGGTGTTCCATTGAGATAGTTTCAACTAAGGTAGTAGTAGAATGGTGCTCTAGTTTGGGATAATCAAATAGAAGATGGGGTAGGTAGAGTAGAACACTAAGATGATATCCATCCTTTGATAGTAGAGTGCAACCATGTAGGTGGTCAGCAACAGGGTCAAAGAGGCATTAAAGAAGGTCATGATCAAATTCATGATTTATTATTTCCAGCACTAGGTGAACCAGATGTTGCATGAGGTACCGTTTACTTTTTTTCCACATGGGTGCATTCTTTGTTTGATTCAAGAGAGACAAAATCCTTTATATCACCTATCCCCATCCTTTATTTGGGACTTAAGGTAGAGAGGCTTCTAGTTCCCTTGGTGTTGACTACACCAGTGGGTGGTTGAGATGACCTGTATGGATTGTGTATAGACTATGAGCTAGTGTTGGGGAAACAACACTCTTTGGGATATTTCCCATGTTCAGAAATACAACCATATGAAATAATCCAAGGAATATATTTGTTGTATTTAGTGTAGACTATCAATTATTGTTTTAGGAGGAGGATTGTGTTCTATGATGCTGATAGAGAGAAAATGATTTTTTTGATGAGTGAGACCCTTATATGGGTCAGCGACATGTTCCTTCCTTATCATCTTTGATGTCCAAGATAATGTCAAGTTTGTCAGAAGTTCAATATTTAGTGCTTCCTTGCGTTAAAAAAGAGTACCTTGATGTCTTTCCAGAGGAGGTTTTAGTGTTACCCCCTCAATGGAATATCATGTTTAGGATCAAGATACAACTGGGAATATCTCTTATCTCTATGTATCTATATATAATGACACCTTATAATTTTCAAGATATGTGAGTAAAGCTCAATGATATGTTATAGTGAGGTCTTGTTCGTAGAAGTGTTTCACCTTGGGGTACACTAGTTTTGTTTATAAAGAAGGATGACATATTTTTGCACCTTTTTATTGATTATCATCACTTAAACCAAGTGACAGTGAAGAACCACTATCCTCTTCCATAGATTAAAGATTTATTCAATCAACTAAAGGGATCAATTTGGTTCTCAAAAATTCACATATGGTAAAGATATCATCAAATGTAGGTGAAGGATGAGGATATTCCAAAGTCTACTTTCTGTATTCGTAATGGGAATTATGATTTCATTTTGATTCTATTCATTGTGATTAATTGTCTATCCATGTTCATGGGGTTGATAAAATCTATGTTCAGAGAGTTCCTGGATAAATTCTTGGTGGTTTTAGAAAAAATCCTTATGTAACCTACATTTGAGGAGGAGTATGCAGAGAATCGACATGCTATTTTGGGATTTATTCATCATGATTATCTATTCAGAAAGTTTTTGAAGTGTAAGTTCTTGTATCTTGAAGTCCATTTCTTGGGTAATGTTGTGTCCTAGCAGAGAGTATCTATCGAACCTTCAAAATTAGAGGTGGTTGTGTTTTACGAAGACCCCATTATAGTGGAAGAGGTGTAGAGTTTCCCTGGTCTTGTGATCTGTTACTGGAAGTTCATAGATGCTTTATCTTGGGTTGTGACTCCTATAATATATTTGAAAAACATGTATTTATAATTATTGTGGGCTGACTAGTGTTAGGAATATTTTGAGTACTCAAAGGAGAATTTGGTTCGTGCTCCAATAATTTTTTTCCAGTGGAGGGAGTTCATTTTGAGGTTTTATATAACACTTAACATCTGGTTTTAGGATGTTTTATGATGCATAAGATGTTGGTTTTTTCTTATGTGTATTTATATTTATGCCCCCATGATCATAACTGTGACACCCATGATCTTAAGTTGTAAGCAGTGGTGTTTTCTTTGAAGTTATGCTGACATTACCTAATCAAAAAGTATTTTGTGATTTTTACCATCCATAATATCCTAAGGTATGTATTCTATAATCATGACTTTAACTTTCTTTAGTGTAAATGGATGGAATTTTCATATTATTATGACTTTGAGATTTTTTATATTCTATGTAAAGGAAATGTTGTGGATGATGTGCTAAGTAGGAAGTCATGTAGTGATGTCATGATTGAATATGGAGATTATTAGAGAGTGATGGAAAAACTCCCAGTGATGCATCTATATATGGGAGAGGTTGGAGGTAGATTTTTCCTTTTTTATATAACAGTTCAATCATCTTTAGTGAAGCATGTGGAGGAGTATTATTTGGGGGATACTAAGGTGGAGGTCTGTAGAGACAAAGTTGTTCTTGGTGATTCCCTTGATGGTAGGTCTGATGATGGAAAACACTAGATGTTGATCCAAGTATTTTTATTCCATCAGTGATGCATGATATGGTTCTTCATGATTTCCATATCTCTCCTTTTTCAGTACTTCTTGGTGTGATAAAGTTTTCCATAGCTCTGAGAGGTTAGTTTTGGTGGCCTAGGTTGAAGTATGTAGTTGCAAAGTTTGTTTCTAGATGTTTTTTTTCCAAAATGTGAAGGATGATAACCATATTCTCATTGGTTTTCTCTAGCCATTATATGTTACCCAATGGAAGTGGAAGGAAATCTTAATGGAATTCATTACATATTTACCTAGATATCAAAGAAGCTATGACTCTATATAGGTGATAGTATATCATTTGACGAAATAATCCCACTTTATAGAAATCAGGGATTCAAGATCAGTAGAGGTTTTGTCAAGGCAGAATCTGGAGGAGGTGGTGAGAATCTATAGAGTCCCGAGAAAGATCATCTATGATCGGGATCTCTATTTTTCCTATAGGGTGTGAAGAGGTCTCTAGCATGCCTGTGGCTCTTAGTTATTCCTTAGAACTAATTTTCATCCATATAAAGATTGTCAAATAGATCAGACCATCTAGACTCTTGAAGAAATGTTGTACTCTTCTATCTTGGATTTTGGAGGTTCATAGATGAAGAAACTACCCTTGGTCATTTTTTCTTACAATAATAGTTTCCACTCCACCATTGGTATGATGCAATTTGATTCTTTGTACAACCGACCTTTACATTATCCATTGTGCTGGACTAGGGCAAGAGAGACAATAATTCTATGGCCATAACTAGTAAAAAATACAATAATAATGGTACAAGTAATTCAAGAAAGAATGAAGACAGTTCAATATTTTTATAAATTCTATGATGACCAAAGGAGGAGACCTCTAGAGTTCTATATTGGAGATCATGTGTTCCTAAAGCTGACTCCTCATCATAGGTAGGGAAGGTTTGGTCATGGGAGTAAGCTTTCTCCTCACTTTGTTAGACCTTTCAAGGGGTTGTCTTGTGTTGGAGACATGGAATATCAGATATCACTTCCCCTGCATATGATAAGAATACATGATGTTTTTCATGTGTATCATCTCCATCATTATCTTTATGATGACTCTAATGACATCAATTGTGGTGAAATAAATGTAGAAAATGATGTGACCTTCTAGGAGAGGCTTGTGGATATCCAAGACTGGCAGGAGAAGGTACCACATGAGCTTACTATTACCTTGGTTTATGTCTTGTGGAAGAATGGTAGAAAATAAGAGACTACTTGGGAATGTAAGTCATAGATTCACCTTCAATACCCCAATATGTTTTATGTTTATCTCTTCTCTTGTAACATTGTTCTCTTGTATATGTTGACCTTTTGGGTTTATGAGATGGTTCCTTCTTATTGATTGTTGGTAACCTTGATATAGTTTGAGAGGTATCTCCCCTATGAGAGTGTCTAGGAGTTTGTTGTTGGTATTGTATGAGTTTTCACTTTTTTTTATCTAAGTGAGGGTGTTGATATCATGTGATGGAAAGATCCTTGAGAAGTATCTCACAAGGTGGTTATTCGAACGACCCCTTTTTATTTTCTCTCTTGGATGGTTTTGAATTCTTGAGGATGAGAATGTTTTGATTGGTATCTAATGTAAGGGCCCAAATCTATACAATAAAACCCTTTTTGTGTTTTCAAATTTATAGGTTCTAAGAGGAGGCCTAGAGTGGGTTTATAGGTGTTTGGATACTAAAATTTGGAAGCAGGGACAATCCATGATGTGTGAGGGTTTCACTTCGTAAATAAGAGATTCATGGCCAATTGAATTAGATATATGGAGAAATAAGCTATGTGGAACCATTGTCCACATAGATCCATCATATACATGGAGAGATAGAGTATGTGGAGGAACCAACTACGTGGCTAAATTTTCTACATGAGAAATCATCTATGTAAGTGATTAGATATGTGGATGAATCCGATATGTGGCTGAATCGGCTACATGAGAAATCAAATAAGTGGATTAGATACAAGGCGAGATTAGCTACATATATTAGATACATGGGTGATTGAATATACAATTCAGCTATGTAGGGAATTCAGCTTCATGAAAAATAGCTATGTGGGGATTTTGGCTATGTGGGGCTTCCGACTATGAGAAATATCCTATGTGGAGATTTCTACCAGTTACATTAAAATGGACATTCAATTCATTCATCATAATTAATAAAAGGACTTCAAGGCCAATTCATCAAGGATAATTATATCCTTGATTTTTTAAGATGGAAGAGTCTTTAAATGAGTTGTTTCACATTAAGTTTAATGAGATCTACAAAAGTGGGAATTAAATCTTTTGCAATATGAAAAATTCAATAATATCATATATTTCAACTTGTAAACGAAGGTATTTCCCTTCATTCCTTCCTGGTTGAATTATTTTGAGACCATAAATTCCATAAGCCTCTCCTTAGAGTCATGTAACCCTTCTTCTAGAGACTCAAATTCTCTAGTAGTGATTTTATCTTGCCCGTGCCCCTGTTTTGGTGCAATAAGTTTCATAGAGCTTCTTTATTATAGGTAGGGGATTCGTTGCATCTCCTAATTATTTATGTGCAATAAGAAATTTAGAATCATCTATCACTTTGGATGGAAATTAAATTAACCTAATAATTATTAAACCCGATTAATAAATAATTGGATTTCAATTTCATGTTGTTTCTTTCTACCATGATAACAATTTTCTTATTTTCTAGATATCATGATATATATTTTATGCTTGTTATAATGTCTTGTGGTGCTATGGATTACTATGTTTTTCTTGATGTAAATTGGTAAATAACATAAATCTAGAATTAATTTATTAATTAGATTAATAATTAAAGAGGAGAAATGTTTGAATCCCATTTTTCTTATAATTTTATGATAATAAAATTGATGCAATGAACATGCTAAATTAAATGTTTTCGTCAATGATAATTCAATTGATGAAGAATGTGAAGTATCTTAATTATTTTTTATGTAAATAATTAAATCCATGTTAATAAATTATAATTCCATATTTTTTTAAAACTAGAATGTATGCTTGGAAGAATGTTTAAATTAATTGTTTAATTAATTTAGAATCTTGTTACAACTTGATGCCTTAGGTTTTCCATAGTTGGAAACTATGAAAAATGAATAGGTTAATTCAAGATATAATATTAATTGGATGTGTGATAGAGATAATTTCTAGGTACTGAATTTTATTTATTCTAGAGAAGGTCGAGTGCCTTGAGTTTGGAGACATGAAAACTCATTTATGTGTGATGGATGGATGCCTTATTTTAGGCCCTATATTTCCTTATTAGATATACTTGTTTATTTCTTTCTACTTTTGTGATGTGATACAGATGTGAGATTAACTATACAATGTGATATGGGGAGGGGGGGGGAAGTTGTGTTATATACCTGTGATGGTTGAGCTTGGGATGACTTATGTGATGTGGGGTGGGGAGACCCATATGATGTTGTAGCAGTTGATTCATATGGTGGTGAGACTACTCATGATATGAATTTAAGTTTTGGGGATGAAAATAGAGATGATGAAATGGGTTGACATTGGTAATACCCATTTATTTGATTCTGATAGATGGTATGCTTTCTTATGAATCTATTTAATGTCTAATTCCTAGGTTTATTGTTTTATCTGCATTCATTCCCCCACTACTTTAGGAATCCAGATGTGGCTGGTTTCGTATTTCATCTTAGTGGTATATTAAGATGGTTTTCCTAGAGTACATTGATTATAGAATGATGATAATAATGGATAAATAATTCTTAACCTATGGGGTTGGTGTTGATGTAATGAAAATGATGGAAAAATGTTAATCTTGAGAAACTGTGGACTTAGTTTTGATTATTCATGGAGGGAATGGACTTTACTCCGGTGATTAATGTAATATAACATGGAATAATGTTAATGGTTAATTTAATGGATAATAAATTAACTTAAATAGGAAATTATAAAAATTAATGAAGTAATTAATGTAGCTCTTAAAATTCTTGTGTTCTTATAGGATATCTTGTTTTAGTAGTGGAGGCTGAGAGTCCAAGTTATGTTAGTTATAGTTGAGTCTAATACTAGGTTATGCCCATGGTGTGGTTATAAGAAATATTATATCATGTATATTTTTTTATTTCATACGCTTACCCACCCATTTAGGTTAGGGATACTTCCACCCATTGGAAGCTAGGATGGTGATTTCCCCAACACCCCGATGTGAGGATGGATGGATGACTACCTCCTCTATCCCCATTGTCTTCTCTTGGTAGTTACTTGTACTGGTATTCACTATTTTTAGTATTTTTATATATGTGTTTAGAAGGGTATTATGGATTGTGGTTATTTAAAAAATATGTATCTTTAGATATGTAATCTAAAGGATTATTATAGGTATTATGTGTGTAGGATGTGATGGCTTGAGGTACTTACTCAGTGTATGGGATGCAATGGCTTGTGGTATTATACCTGATGTATGATATATGTCATACTGAACATGGTAGCTCTCAAGAACAACATGGTTACTATATATGGATATGTGATATGTGATAATGTGATGATGTGACATACGTGGTAAAGTTTGTGATGCCTTCCCCAGGTGTCATCGAGCTAGCTTATTTTGGAGAGAGATGGCACATGATGTGTGATGTTGGGGAAGAGAGGAAAACTAGTGGGGAAGTGAGAGTAGGGTACCCTTGATGTTTCATTATTATATTATATGCTATATTATATTTGATAATTGGTGAGATTTATCCATGGTGAGGCTGAGAAATTAGTATGCCAATGTAGGTGATGAGTTAGTTCCTTTGTTGTTCACTGTGTTTTAGCATGTTTTCTTTATATTTTTCTTGAGAGGATTGAGGGAGGATCCTACTAAGTATACTATTATTCTCACCTGGAATATACATAAATTATTTTTCAGGTAATCTAGGGTAGTTAGGATATTAGGCCGTATATTACTTGCTTATGGTTTTCATGATCTGTTTGGGATTCATGGTCATTTCCGTCTTTACCTTTTGGTACTCTTAGTTTTCCTTTTAGTTGTTTCAGTACTCTATGAAATTGTATGAATTCACATGGGATTTATTTTATATATGTCTGAGAAAGTTTTTATTAGTGTATCTATCTTATATATATCTTCTACATGTTCTCTTAGATGTTAATTCCACCCATATGCATGCTTATTATACCCTCAGTTCTAGTCTCCAACCTAGGGCCTATTGGAGGCGGGACTCAAGCAATCACCATATACTTTATTTCATTGTCGACCCAGGTGGGTACACTTTTATAGGACATGGTAATGACATGAAAAATTATGAATAATACATCAAGGATATGATTATATGTGTGAACGATGATGAATATTGTCTTGAGGAAATGGTAATGACAGTTGAAGATGAACTTCATGATTTTACAAAACAATTTTAGAAGTTATAGAGTTGTGAAAAGATGTGATTTTATGATGGTTGAACTAAATATACAACATTTTAACCCATAATGAAGATATATAATATAAAACCTATCAATGTATAGAGTGTAACTAGTTTTATTAAAATAATTTCTCTTTGTAATGATATGCTATTAGAAGATAATGAGCTTCTTTGCCGAACGTATAATGCCAAAAACATGCTACATTTAATGGGAATGATATATAAAAGAATAAATTACTATAAAAATTAATTTATACCATTTCAAAATGTAACACTTGATACTTTTATAAAAAATTTCTCTATAAATAATTTGATCTCTTCAATAGAATGTGTTACATGCAATAACAAGTTTAGACGAACCGCAAAACATTATTAAAATATTTTATTTCCATTATCACATAGTCATTGGATTGGAAGGTATTAATAGTAATAAATAAACTATGAAAAATATTTTTGTACATATTTATAAAATTAATTAATTAGTTATCAAATTATTATAATTAAAAACAAAACATTATTTGAAGATAAAAGTGATGTTTTTTTTCTTCTGAAAAATTATTTTTATATACGCAATGTATTTTTATTAAAAAATTAAATTAATCTATATTTTTAAATTTTTTAATGAAATTTATATATTATTTAATTGATAAAATGTTTTAAACATTCAAAAATTATTTTTATAGGTATAGGATAAGAATAAATCCAATTTTATGCTTAAAAATGTATTCGTCTAAAAACATTTTTTATTTCACTTTGTGTACTTAAATTTAAATTATTTTATTACATTTATAGATATTGAATTAGATAAATGAATTAAAAATTTATATTTATTAGGTTCAAATTTGGTAAATATACGCATTTTACTTTTGGTTAATATGAATAGTAACTGTGGACAATTTATCACCACGATAAAGGATAAATTGAGTTAGTCTTGATTAAAAAGTAGTGATATGGCCGTAATTATTCATCATAATTCTTATTGGATGAATTTAATTATAACATTAACAAATTAGGTTTTAAATTGGGTTTTTTAATAGACACATGTTCATGAAAATGACTTATATATTATTTAAATCAAATAAAGTTACGAAATGTCACTCTTTGTTTTCAATATCTCTTATGTGTCCACAGAGGGATAAAAGTAAGTTATGAATGAAAGTATCCATTTTGAGACTAATAAAATTATTTTCATTACATAAATTTATTTATAATTCTTAGTAATCATATATTGACATTAATTGCTTAAGAAACATTGATGCTATATTTCTATATTTAATAAAAAATTTAATAAATGATTTTAAAAATAATAAATTTGATATGATTTGAATGAGTTAATGTGTAACATGAATTTTATATATCTTTATGACATATTAGGGCGGTTATAAAGCACTATATTTTAATTCCACATTTTTATTTATTTATTTAAATTTTACTTAAATGAATAGTGTCAAAATTGAAAATAATGATATTTTATCAAAATAATATTTTATTAAATCATTTAAAAATAATAAAAATATTTAATTAAAAAATGGATATTATATGGTTTATATTTCATAAATTTTTCATTTATGATTCAATTTTAACCTTATAAGTAAAAATTATAACCCTTTAATATTGAAAATATTGTTAGTATGGTTAAAATTAAAATTGGTTCACTAAGGTTTAATCAAAATGATAAGGTTTAAAATGACAATAAAACATGTCTAAATTATATTTTTTGATGGTATTTCAACCCTATCCTAAATTATCTTGAAATAAATATCCATTTTAGGCATTTTTATACAGAATGAATTTATCATAATTTGTTCTTTTGAGAATTTCCAAAAGTGACCCTCACATCAATTATAAAAGGGAACCTCCTCCATCACTTATTTACATCAATTTGAGACTTAATTATCAACAAAAATATACCAATTTATCTTCTAAAATTTCCTAAAAACACTCTATAGTTTCATTTATTCCAAAAACAACAACTTTAGAGCCCTTTAGAGGAGATCTAATGGAGTCATTTCGAAGAAGAGGCAATCTCCCATAATCGATCGCTTTCTTTTCTATTCTTCCATACTATAAATATATGGTATTTATAATAAAATAATAAATCAATTATTCTAAATATTATTATTTTTTTTATTATTAAAATACCATTATAAGATCCTCTTTCCCATAAAATTATATGTGAAAGTATCACTTGTGCATGCGTATGACTTACCATCTCCACATAGTGATGTAATTCATTTTTCATCACCATATTTTATGGATGAGTATTATGGTGGGTTTAATATTTATATATATGATATTTATGAAATAATAATTATTTTTTATGATAATATCTTGTCCACCTTATCATACAATCCTTTTGGAATCAATAATGTCACTTATGCGTACGTGTGGACTACCACCTCCACAAAATGACGTGATTCATTTTTTAATTATATTTTATATGGATGGTAATAAGGTTGAATCTGATGAATATATATGATATAATAATGTTCCTAGAAAGGTTTATTAATAATTACCTTTCTTTCGTCCCATCCGTCAAAAAATGAAAACAAATTTCATGAGTACGTATGACCTACCATCTCCACAAACAATGTAATTCATTTTTCTACCTATAAATTTTATAGATGACTATAAATATGTATATAATAAATATATATTATATTTATATAATTATTAATATTCTGAATTTTATTTAACCAAGATAAATGTACAAGGACCAGAATTACTGAACTGAAATACTCATGATAAATTAAATAGTTAAAACCCAAAAATAAAAATTTTAATATAGAAATATTAATAAAAAGGGGTGTTAAAATGCTATAAATGGACCATATATGATATTATAAGTATTAAAATGAATCTTGTATATAATTATAATAAATTTAAATTTATTATAAATGATCTTAGAGTGCTTTTGAAGTAGGGAAAACTCAAGAGTTTCTCATCTCACTTTTACCTCTACGATACAT
Source organism: Viscum album (assembly GCA_963277665.1). Lineage (NCBI taxonomy): Eukaryota > Viridiplantae > Streptophyta > Magnoliopsida > Santalales > Viscaceae > Viscum > Viscum album. The sequence goes on along the minus strand of OY728125.1, from coordinate 773,206,897 downwards.
ATGCCATATTCACCACTTATATATTTTTTGGGTTTATATAACACTCATTTGATATATTATATCATGAATAGATTTTTATTTATGTTATTTAAAGTTTTATTTTATGTTATTTCTTTCATGGGGCTTACAATTCAAAAGATACTAAAGTGGTAAGGGTTTTATTTCATAATCACATCAATATTCCAGATTGTTTATATTCAAGTCTCCACTAGGAAATATTTTTATTTTATATCCTTAATTTATATTTTTTAATAGTATTTTCATATTATTATATGATTTTTTAAAGTCATTTTTACCCATTTTTACTTTTTAAAAAATGGTTTGAAAGGAATTTTATTATCATTTTTCAAACAAGAGACTTTGTGACTTTTTTGAAAAAAATATAAAAGGAATGTTTTTTACTAATAAAAAATCAATATATATTACAAACATTATGATTAATATTTGATTTTAGTCTTCCTTTAAAAGTTTACAAGGATTATTACTAAGAAATTTTTTTCCTTTATAATTGCATAGTTTTTTTTAAGTAAGTGATTTCAAAATAGAATGGTTATTTTTATCAATAATTATTCCAAGTGATATTTCTAAATAATTTCCCATATAAGATGATATCATTTGATTTTATTTAAGTTTTAATGGGAATATGATCCAAGTATACAATCATTATTCTTTATCATGGTGGTTTATGTTTATGAATACAAGATGTTTATGAAACCCATTTCTTTTCATGGGTTCTGATGTGATGATTGGTTTATGATCTTATGAAACACATATGTATGATTTAAATTATGTTATGGGTATGACCTATATCTCCCTCCAATTAATTGGGTAAAGTTTTATATCTCATGAGATAACTATACTATGCTACTTAATGTACTTGATCTACCATGGTATGAAAATCGATGATCTTGATCTATTATGGGATGCTTGTGGTGATGCATAATCCACTATAGTTTGATAGCCTTGGTAGTTAACCTTGACATTATGAAATTATTTTTATAACTACATTTCTTGGTTTAAAAACACACTATACATATATAATTATTACATGGATTGTTATGTTATATAAATAATATTTATATATTTATATGCAATATCTATGGATGAAAAATAAGGGTTACTATAGTTGTTATTAGAGAAAGGTTTATTTAATCTTTGGAAACTATGATGAGATAACTTTAGTGATAAACCTAGGGATAAGTCTAAGTATAAGATAACATATTAATTTTTTGTTAATTATAATGTATGACCAAGGTTAAAACTAAGGTTCCACAGATTTAGAATAAGGTGTCATGATCTAGACATCCAATAAATGATTTTTCATGATCAATCATCTTGATTAATGATTCTTTATGGAAATGATATCTATTTTAGTTTTAGCTTGGGATTGAATATTGAATGATGAAGTTTAGGTGGTAATAAGTAAGATCTAATATTAAAGTACCATATTTGAGATTATTTATATGAATTACTATATACCAGGAAAAGTATTAAGGAATTTTAATTCATAACCTCAAAAATTATATGTTGAGTTAGTTGTAAAAACCCCTAATGATATGATAATTTCATGTCAATTCAATAGTTACAATCTGATTAAAGTTTGTTGGAAAGTGTTTCCTAAAAATTTGTGATTATACCTTTAGTAATATTTTAGGTGATTTTGGGCATGGATTGGATTCATTTATATGGATCTCATATCAATTTATGAGTGTGGGAAGTAATTTTTCATATTCCAAATGAATATATGATCATTTATCAGTGTGAGGATGAATATGATTTTCCAATGGAAATTCCTTCTATCTTGTGGGTATTAATTACAATTAATTAATGGTATCTATATTAGATGGTTTGGGAAAAAACTCAACATTGAAGATACTCCAATTTTTCAGGAGTTTGTGGATGTTTTTACAAAATAATTTCTTGGTCCTTCACTAAATCATGAAGTCGAGTTTTCAATAGAAATCATACCTGATATTGCACCTATTTTAAAGACTCCTTATAGAATGAACCCAATTAAATGTTAGGAATTGAAGAAGCAACTCTAGGAGAATATTGATAGGGTATTTATAAATCCTAGTGCATCACCCTAGGGTTCATCGGTTCTTTTCACTAAAAATAAATATCTATCAATGTGCCTCTACATTGATTATCTAGAATTAAACAATATCACAATCAATAACAAGCATCCTATACCTCATATTGATGAGCTATTTAATAAAATACCTAGATACCAATACTTTTATAATATTTATATTTATTTTTTATATCATAAATTAAGAGTTAAGAAGGAGGATATACCCCAGGAAACATGCCATATGAGGTATGAACACAATTAATTTGCAGTGATGCCATTAAGTATTAATAATTCCACCACTATCTTTATGAATTTTATGAATAGAGTCTTTAGAGATTACATTGATATTTTTATGATAGTATTTACATATTATATTCTTATTTATTCAAAAAGAAAGTAATATCATTAAGATCATTTGATAATTGTACTGATGAACCTAAGGAAGGACAAGCATTATGAAAAATTTACTAAGTGTGAATTTTGGATTAGGAAAGATTCATTATTATATCATATAATCTAAATAAATGGTATATCAGTAGACCCATAAAATAAATAATTTATTGAAAGTTGGACCAAACCAATGACTGTAATTGAGATCCATAGTTTTCTTAGTTTAGCTGGATATTATCAGTTCTTTTTGTATAATTTTTCCTGGATATCAAATCCACTCACCAAGTTAACTCTTAAGGGAGGAAAGTTCCTTTGGATGAATTAATGCAAGGAATGTTTTAAGGAACTGAATAGAAGTATAATCAGCACACCTATTCTTACACTACCCTATAGTGGGTAAGGGTTTTTAATATATAATGATGCATTATATAAGGTATTGGGATGTGTACTCATGAAGAATGATATGGTTATAGCTTATGTATCATGAAAATTGAAGGTCTATGGGAAAAATTACCCAACTCATGATTTAGAGTTAGCTGTATTATTTTTTTCATTAAAAATATACATGAATTATCTCTATAGAGAAAGGTGTTACATATATTTTGATCACAATAGTTTAGAGTATATTTTCACTCAATAATAGCTAAATATGCACCATAGAATATGGTTAGAATTGATCAAGGATTATGAATGATCAATATATTACCACAATGGGAAAGTTAAAAAGTGGAATATTAACTTATTTGAAAGGATAATGAGATCTTATATATGATGAGGAACAAAAAATATACAATATTTTTGGACTTGCAATGTACGGATCTTGAAATATTGAAAGAAGGGGAAAAATATTATCTTTCTTAAATGAGTGTTCAATCATATATCCAAGTCAAGGTTAAAGAGGTTCATAATTAAGATATAGAGATAAAAAATAATTTGAGAAATTTTCTTGAGTTTAACCTTGAATATGATGGAATAATAAGGTTCCTGAACTCTGTTTGTGTCCCTTCAGTACTAGTTTTGAAGAAGGAGTTGATTAATGAAGCTCATAGTTCTTCATTCTATATTCATCACAAAAGTAAAAATATGTATAGAGTTTTTAAAGAGTATTTATGGTGGGATGAAATGAAGAGAGATATTCTATAGTATGTTTCTGAGTGCATGGTATGTTATAAAGTTAAGGTTGAGTGAAAAAAGTCAATGGAAATGTCACAACCATTACCCACACTAGAATGGAAATGAGAAAACAACACCATGGATTTTGTCATCAGACTCCCCAAAACATGTAAAGGGAATAATTATATTTGGGTTTTAGTTTATTTCCTTATGAATTCATCACACTTTATTTCTATTAGATAAATTTTCTATTTATCAAATTATTCAGTTATACATTAATTAAGTGGTAATATTTTATGGTGAACCACTATCAATTCTATTTTATCAAGATATTAGGTTTACCTCAATGTTTTGGAGAAATATTTAGAAGGATCTGGATATAGAGTCAAGTTTCAGCACTTATTATCATCCATAGATAAATGAATAGTATTATAGGACCATTAAGACTCTATAATACATGTTGATAACTTTATCTATGGATTTCAAAGGTTATTGGAATCAACACCTTCTTTAGCAGAATTTCCTTACAATAATAGATTTTACTCTAGTATTTATATGTCTCATTATGAATCCATCTAGTGTAGGAAGTGATGAACTCCAACATGAATAAATGAATTTAGAAAAATAAATCTATTAGGACTTGATCTAGCTAAGGAAATGGCATAAAATATTAGATATATTCAACATTACATAATAGAAATTCAGATTCGACAAAAAATTTATATTGAAAATCATCATAAAGATATAGTGTTTAAATTTAGTGATAAGGTATTCCTATTAATATATCCATAGAATAGGGTGATGATATTTGGAAAGTATAAGATAATACTTAGGTATATTGGTCCTTTTGAAATTATTTATCATATCGGGATGGTAGCTTATTGACTGGTGCTTCCACCGAATCTCTCTCAAGTTCATGATGTATTCTATATATCTCTTCTGAGGAAGTACATACCTGATCCTTCACATGTAATAAACTTAGAGGTCATACCATTGGATAAATACATTTCTTATAAAGATTAATCAGTACATATTATAGATCATAGATATAAAGTAATATAAAACAAGACCACTCACCTGGTCAAAGTTTTTTGGTGAAACTACCAATTTGAGGAATCTATGTGGGAACCTAAGGATGTGATGAGGAATAATTATCCTCATATTTTTGTATTAGAGTGATGAATTTTGAGGTAAAAATTAATTTTAATGGGGGTAAATCGCAACATACTGATATTTTTATAAAAAAATTCTCTTTAAAATATTTGATTTCTTTGACATTCTATGTTACACGCAACAACAAGTTTAGACGAACCATGAAACTTTATTAAAATATCATGTGTAAATTATTTCCTATCCATTAGATGGATAAGTATGAATAATAATAAATAAATTATGAAAAATATATGATATATAAATTTATAAAATTCATTAATTAGTTATGAAATTATCATCATGAAAAACAAAAAATTATTAGAAGATAGAAGTGATCTTTTTTAATGAAAAATTAGTTTTATACATGAAATAAATATTTTATTAATAAATTAAATTAATCACTATTAGTGAATGATTTTAATGGAATTTATATATTATTTACTTGATCAAATTTTTTAAATAGTCAACAAATATTTTTATAGGCATAAGATAAGAATAAATCTAGTTTTAGGCTAAAAAATGTATTTTTATAAAAAGTAGTTTTTGTATCATTTCATAAACTTAATTTAAAATTAAATTCTTAAATTTATAGGTATTGAATTATATAAAATGAATTTATTATTTAAAATCATTAGGTTCATGTCACGACCCGTCCTCGGGGCCCATGCCGTGACTACCTCAAGCCTGCCTTCCATAGGGAAGAGGCTGACGACTAGTACCAAAGGCGTAAATCTCGGTAATAGGGAAGGAATTGCCTTTATAATAGTAAACAAACACAATAGAGTACGCAAGTGGAGTAAGCACTAAGTAAAACTGAGTACAAAAGTAAGTGATGGAAAGTAAATGGGCCAGTATACAAACCCAACTAAAAGTACAATACAACTGATAAAGAAAGTACAACAACTGTAAAGTATAGAAGCAACCACTGAGTCGTCCTCCGGGAATCCCACCAGAAGGGTGGGTACAGATAGTCTCATCGGTACCTCGGGTCCATCCATCCGATCCGTGTACGTCCCGTCGGGTGGTCCACCTCCGGATACCGTCCAGATCTACAAGCATCAACCACGATCAGTGTTGTCCGTTGTTTGCATCCAACACAACATAGTGCGGGCATAGCCCGTGCAGGGGTGAGTATATGATACTCAGTAGGGACTCCGAGACCCCCAAAGGTCTCCCAGAATCCAAAAAGGATAAACCACATAGGAAAGATAGAAACATGAAATATCAACCAATTTTACTTAGGTATATGCCCATACATATACCTAAGTCATCAATTCTAGTCTGGCTCCAACTCTCGAGCCCAAGCACAACCCAGTCCACACAGGAATGGAGTCTGTCACACTGTTGGTAATGATTTCAAGACAAGACTCAGCTCACACAGGTATACTACTCACAAAGAGGGGTGGAGATGATTAGATGTAGCCTCTGAATCATCTCCTCTACCGAACCCACGTAGGATCCTAGTACAGAAGTCGTCGCTACCGAACCCATGTAGGATACAAGTACAGTCATCATTGTTGTCAAACCCACAGAGGATCCAAGTACAGTCATCCTCACTACCAAAACCACGGAGGATAAAAGTATAGTCGTCCCCACTGCTGAACCCATGTAGGATCCAAGTACAGTCGTCATCGTCATCGAACCCACAGAGGATCCCAGCAGGGTAGTCGTCGTAGTCGTAGCCAGCTCTAGGGTTCCCACACACAACGTACTCGATTCCAGAAGGGTCCTCTCCTCGAGTAAATGTGGTCGATACATCAACTATCACAAAGTCCAGAGTTGATGTATCCTAAAGTTCCGTCTCTTAAAAATGAACTCAACACGATAGACGATGCGTCAATCAGATGCCCGGTCTGAGAGATATTGTCTTTTTTAATCCAGGGGCCCGGTTAGAAATATTCTGGTTTCTAACCCGACCATTATCTAAGTCATCCAAAACTCACTTAGAGTATTGCAAAAGGACCGCCTCTTCACGAGGGTCCTAGTGCCGCAGACGACACGTCGATCAGACGCGCAGTCTTTAAGTTATTCACCTTTAAGTGGAAACGGGCCCGACCCGTTAAGCCCGGTGGGATGGCAGGTTGGGTTAAACCTGTTTTGATGAGTCCGACCTAGAAGGGGTGTCGAAACAGCCCAAAGAAGTGCGTGGCACGGCCCGGCCTGGTGGGGAACGGCCCAGTGGGGCGTGACCTGGATGGGAGCGGTCCTGCCGGCTCAGCCTGAAGGCCGAGTAGTCTGAGGGGGGGGGGGGGTGCTCGGCTGCCCAAACCGGCGGCGCCGCCCTCCCTATCTAGCCGGCCTAAGCTGGATGACCTCTTGGCGCGAGCGGCCGACACGGGTGGGCCACAGTTCATCCGGCGCGGCGCCCTACGGGCGCCGCGACTTCCCTCCGTTCGGCCGACCGACGGGCCGACCAGTTCTTCCACTGAAGCGGCCCATGAAGCGGGCCGCGGTTCCTTCCGCACAGTCAGTGCGACGACGCCGGCTTCCTCCGCCGTGTTCCCGGCACGGCGCGACGGCGCCGTTCTTCCTTCGCCACAACCTTCTTGGCCACGTATTTTCTTTACGTGTGCGATGACGACCCTTGCGCCGCTGACCTCTTTCACGTTCTGCCTCCGGTCATCGATTTCAAAAAGATCAAGTTCCAGAGGAGGGTCATCGGGCCGTGTTCGTTTGGCCCGCGCCCTCCGCGTTAGGCGGTAACACATGGCCAAATTCGTTTCAGAGAAAAAAACAAAGAACAATACAATTTTTAATCAACTAAAATTTTATATAATCCCCCTACCTCGAATATGGTTCATTCATTGTAGACGCGGAAAGCGATGTTGCTTTGTCAATGTCAGAGAAAGAACCGTCGTCATTGGCAATTTCTCCGTGTCGATGTCTCATCCCTTGATGTGGAGGAAGAAAAGGATTGAAGAAACATGAAGCGTTCTTCTCCGAGTTGTTCACTGTTGAAGGTGAGAGTTCTTCGTTAGAGTAGAGCACCATTCTTCATTGAGGAGAGGAATACCTTTCTCCCTTCTCAAAATCTCTCTCCCCCCCACTCTCCTTAACACAACAATTGCCTCAAAAATAAAATAATAAGCATAAGTTATTATTTTATTCACAAATACGATTTTTAAAATTCAAAATTCAAATCACTTAATTAAATAAGTGAAGAGGTTGAATTTATTAATTAGTGTGTGTTGGAAAACAATTAAGAGGGAGAGAGGAAGAGGAAGGGATCCTCATAAATAAGGGTGGTTGTCATGAAATAAACACGGGAGTTTAAAGTTGTTTGAAATAAATTATGGGAGGTGAAAGGTTGGGGATCATGTGGGCCCCACCTCTCAAATATCCACACATGGGAAGATGGGTGGGTGTGGGCCCCACCAACAACTTCCCATGGGAGGAATTAACTTCCTTAGATATAAAATTGTCCCAACAATTTTATTTAACTTATTAACTAAACCCCAATTTTTAATTTATAACCCGCATAAAATGTAACTACAGTAAAGGTACCCTTAAGCAATTACCAGCACTACGAGTTCATCAGTGCCCTCAGATTTGAATTCCGAGCATCAGTTCAAAAGATAGAAAAACCTACTCGTTCATTCACTAAATGTACCTGAGCTAAACTTCGGAAATTGATTCCGAGCACACCGGGCCTCGGAATCAAGTACCGTCAGAAGCCACAGACTCGTAAAATTTCAAAGTATTTAAGAAAAAAAAATTCATTGAAATTTCGGGGTCTTTACATTACTCCCACCTCATGGCTTTAAATCCCCGTAAAGCTACAAGATAAACTAGGGAAACAAATGAGGGTACTGAACACGCATCTGAGCCTCCCGCTCCCATGTGCTCTCCTGGAGGTTCCCATGATCCAACAAATGCGCACCATAAGAATCGACCATCCATTTAGGAACCGATTCTGTTGATCCTCGATCTCCATTCAGACCTCTGTGAATGTCGCCCCGTCATCGATGTCCAGCTCCCCATGATCGATGATGTGGTTCGGGTCGTGCACGTATCTCCTCAGCTGAGATACGTGGAAGACATCATGCACCCGGTGCAACTGAGGTGGAAGGGACAAGTGGTAATCCACCTCTCCTACTCTGCTGTGGACCTAGAAAGGCCTGATGAAGCATGAAGATTACTTGCCACCCCGGCCAAAACTCGATAAACCTCATCGAGGTGAGACCCATAGGAAAACATGGTCGCCATCCTCAAACTCCAGTGGTCTCCATCTCCTATCAGCATAGGACTTATATCTGCTCTGTTCAGTCCTCATCCACTCTTGGATGATCTATACCTTCTCCATTGTAGCCTGAACCATCTCTGGTCCTACAAGTGCTGACTCCCCAGGGCCAGTCCAGCACAGAGGTGATCTTCAAGGTCGGCCGTATAGTGCCTCGTATGGTGTCATCTCGATGGTGGAGTGGTAACTGTTGTTGTACGCAAAATCCACCAAGGGTAGGTGATCCTCCCAGCTGCGACCAAAGTCAAGGACACATGCACGGAGCATGTACTCGAGAGTCTGAATGGTCCTCTCAGTTTGGCCATCCTTCTGAGGATGGAAGGCTGTGCTTAGACGTAGCTGCATCCCAAATGCTTCCAGGAACCCCTTCCAAAGCCAGGAAGTAAAGCGAGCATCCCGATCGGAGACGATCATCGATGAATCACTATGAAGTCGTATAATCTTCTGTACATAGAGGCGTCCCAATCTCTCTAATGAGCCCTGCTCTCTGATCGGTAGGAAGTGAGCCGAATTGGTGAGTTGGTCTACGATCACCCAGATAGAGTCTTGTCCTCTAGATGTACGTGGAAGCCCCATCATGAAATCCATGGAGATCCCGTCCCACTTCCACTCTGGGACCTCTAAGGGCTGTACCAAGCCTAATGGTACCTGGTGATCCTCCTTCACTTACTGACAAGTGAGGAATCGTGAAATGATCTATGCTATAGCCTTCTTCATACCTGGCCCCCAGTGGTGTCGTCAGAGGTCCTAGTACATCTTCACCACTCCTGGATGTACCGCTAGAGGGGAAGTGTGAAAATCTCTCAACACTTCCTCCTGTAGTGAAACTGGTACCATGGTATGTCCCCTGAAGAGGATGACGTGCTCTCCTCCTTTAGAAAATCTATTAGGCACCTGCCCTATGGAAATATGAGCACGTCATGTCTCACAGTCAAATTCCCCACGCTGTGCCTCTCTGACCCGCTAAAGAAGTGGAGGAGTGACTGTGAGAGACTGTAGAAATGCTGCTCCATCTCTATCCATGAAGGATATCTGCAAAGCGGCTAACTTCTCCGTCACCTCTCTTAGTAGCTGTATGCCTGATCTCCTGCTGAGAGCATCAGCTACTATGTTCCCCTTCCCAGGTGTATAGACTATCTCGAATTCGTAGTCCTGGAGGAACTCGAGCCATCAACGCTGTCTCAGGTTCAAGCCCCTCTGTGAGAAGATGTACCTAAGACTCTGGTGATCATAGTATACTGTAAAGTGCTCGCCCATCAGATAGTGCCGCCACATCATCAGGGCGAAGACCACTGCTGCTAACTCCAGGTCATGGGTAGCGTAGTTCTGCTCGTACTATCTCAACTTCCATGAACTATAAGCGATCACTGCTCACTCCTTCATCAAGAAACACCCAAGTCTGGTCCCTAATGCATCACAATAAACTACGTACCCTATTTCATCCTCCGGTAGCCTCAAGATGGGCACACTGGTCAATCTCTGTCTCAGCTCCTGAAAGCTCTACTAACATCTATCTAACCACACGAAGGGTTTCCCCTTCTTTTTTAATACTGAAAGCGGTGCTGCAACTCTGGAGAAGTCTGGCACAAATCTCTGATAGTACCCAGCCAGACTTAGTAAACTCTGTACCTCCGTCATGCTCCTAGGTGGCTCCCAAGAAAGTACTACCTCGATCTTCACAGGATTTACTGTAGCTCCTGCCTCAGAGATGACATGACCCAAGAAGTGAACCTATCGAATCCAGAACTAACACTTTGAGAGATTACCATAAAGATGGTGCTCTAGGAGTGTGTCCAGTACAACTCGCAAGTGGTAGGCGTACTCCTCCTCAGTAGTGGAGTAAATCAGTATGTCGTTGATGAAGACTACAACAAACCGATTGAGGTAAGGCTAGAAGATCCTGTTCATGGGACTCATGAACATTGCTGGAGTGTTGGTCACACCGAAGGGCATAAAAAAGAACTCATAATGGCTGTACCGACACCTGAAGGACTTCTTATGCACATCCTCGTCACGAAATCTGAGCTGGTGATAGCCTGACTTGAGGTCTATCTTCAAGAACCATCGTGCTCTCTTGAGCTGATCAAAGAGGTTATCAATCTTCAGGAGTAGTTACTTGTTCTTCACGGTCACCTGATTCAGGCGACGGTAGTCAACACATAGTCATAAGATTCCATCCACCTTCTTGGTGAACAGAATCGGAGAATCCTAGGGTGAAACACTAGGTCGGATGAATCCCTTTCCCTGGAAGTCCTCCAGCTATACCCGCAGCTCATGAAGCTCGGAGGGAGCCATCCGATGTGCTGGAGTTGATATTGGTTCTGTCTCGGGGTATAAGTCAATGTATAAGTCTAACTCTCTATGAGGAGGTAGTCCTAGAACATCGTCAGGAAAAACGTCCGTATACTAATCCACCACAACAAGAAAACTTGGACTCCACACATCAACCGCTCCTAGGATGAGACTAGCCAACTGATGTGTGATCGGCTGCCCTCTCTTCTGTGTAAGTCCATCTTGCACTGCCAAGGATCCCTTCTCATCGGTGAAGGTGAACCTGCTCCCATCTGTGAAGACACACCACACTTTATGCCTAATATAGTCGATCTAGACATAGACTATAGATAACTAGTCCATACCCAAGATGATGTCGTAAGGCCTCGACACCGCTATAAGAAGATCCCAGACGAAGCTCTCGCCTCCTAGAGAAAGCTCACACTGCCGGAACCAATGTGTAATTGTCGAGTCTACTCCTGTAGGAGTCTCTAACTGTAAGGATTGATCCAACAACTCTTGTCGGAATATCTGAGCTCCGAACAAGGGATGAGGTAATAAAAGAATGACTCGCTCCTGTGTCTATGAGAACTGCAGAAAGGGCGGAGTAGACACAGATAGTACCTCGAATCATCTCAGGTGCACCGTGGTCATAGGCCTCGACTTCCTGGAGCTGAGCCTGCCTCTATCTGCCAGCTCCCTGTGGTCGGGGTGGTCCACTTGGTGGTGGTGGTGGTAGAGCCTTGAAGCGTCGTCCACCACCCGCTGCTCGGCTAGCTCCTCTTCCTCGTCCGCTTGCTCCCTGTGGACCGCCACAGTCGAACCTATGCCTCTGCCTGGGAGGTCCCTCAACTGTATGCTGCTCGTCTACATGGCGGGTCGGGAAATCACGATCCATGTGGCCCTACCCGCCGCATGCATAGAACTAGTTGCCCCTCGTATGGATGGCTCTACTTAGTGTGCCCCAAACATCTGAACCAGTATCCTAAGGTCTCCCACCTGATGGCCTGGTCTGCTTAGACCTCTGCGACATCTGTCTAATACCGGTTGTAGAAGACTTCGCTACGTGTCGCCCTGCGGTGGGTCTCACTGCTAGTGTCGGCTAAGAAAGAATGCTCTCCACAAGAAGGGCTCGCTCCAGCACTCCTTCCTGTATCAAAATGATAAGGGAGACTATCAAAAACCTGTTCTCATGCCTCAGTCCCTGCTCGAAGGTATGGGCCCAGAAGAATGGGTCCTGTACCACGTTCGTGGAGTAGTGCGAAAGGTCAGTAAACCTTGCTGAATATTGAGCTACTGTTATACTACCCTGACACAGATGAAGTAACTCCTGAATGCGCACTGCATGGAGGGTGGCTAGAACAAACTCTGAGCGGGAGAGACTCTCGAAGTCCATCCAAAGTAGAGATGCCTCGTCATGAACCTGGAGCATCAGACTCCACCATCTACCTACTCCTGCATGCAGTAGACTCTCGACAAGAATCACTATAAGGTCAGCTGGTGTCCCTACCAATCTGAAGACTTTGATGATAGCCTCCAGCCAATCCTCAGTTGCCTGAGGGTCCATCTCTCCGCAGAACCTGGGCGACCTCTATCGTTGAAACTCATACAACGCACTCATACGGCGTGCATTATTTGCTGCTGGGGCTGGTGGTATCGATGTCCCAATGAGTAGTGGTACCGCTGGTGCCTCCTCTGTAATGGGGCCCTGCATCGAGGCCTCGTCACTCGGTGGGCTGCCATCTCACACATAGCTCAAAACCCTAGATGGCTACCTTCGTGGGGCCATCCTGAAAAGAAACAGGTGCACCACGTTTAATACAGTATACCTGGTGAGCTGACACAAAGTAATCACAAAGAAAACTTTTGAAACACACATGCAATCAATGTTTTTGTGCACTGAGTCGGAAATTAGAAGTCAGGGTCCTGGTGTATGGATACGTTAGCCGCCGCACCAACACTGGACTCCCTGGACTGATAACCAAACTAAATACTCTAAAAACTATTGATTCACAGAAATAAATTATCAGAGTCCTGAGTTCTGCGGTAGAACCAAGTCCTCTGATACCAATTTGTCATGAACCATCCTCGGGGCCCGTGCCGTGAGTACCCCAAGCCCGCCTTCTATAGGCCAGGGGCTTGTGAGTACCACTAAAGGCGTAAATCCCAGTAATATGGAAGGTATTTCCATTATAATAGTAAAAAAACACAATAGAGTACGCAAGTGAAGTAAGCACTAAGTAAAACTGAGTACAAAAATTAGTGCTGGAAAGTAAATGGGCTAGTATACAAACCCAACTGAAAGTACAGTACAACTGAGAAAGAAAGTACAACAGCTGTAAAGTAAAGTAGAAACCACCGAGTCATCCCCCAATAATCCCACCTGAAGGGTGGGTACAAATAGTCTCGTCAGTACTTCAGGTCCGTCCGTCCACTCCGTGTATGTCCCGCTAGGTGGTCCACCTCCGGATACCGTCTAGCTCCACAAACCTCAACCACAATTAGTGCTGTCTGTGGTCTGCATTCAATACAACATAGTGCGGGCATAGACCATGTAGGGGTGAGTATACGATACTCAGTAGGGACCCCGAGACCCCCGAAGGTCTCTAATAATTCACAAAGGATAAACCACAAAGGAAAGATACAAACACAAAATATCAACCGAATTTACTTAGTTATATGCCCATACATATACCTAAGTCATCAATTATAGTTCGGCTCCAACTCTCGAGCCCAAGAACAACCCAGTCCACACAGGAAAGGATTCAATCACACCGTTGGTAATTATTACAAGACAAGACTCAGCTCACACATGCATACTACTCATGAAGAGGGGTGGAGATGATTAGATGTAGCCTCTGAATTATCTCCTCTTCCGAACCCACGTAGGATCCTAGTACAATAGTAATCGCTGCTGAACCGACGTAGGATCCATGTACTGTAACCATCGCTGTCGAACCCACGTAGGATCCAAGTACAATCATCATCGTTACCGAACCCATGGAGGATCCAAGTACAGTCTTCCTCGCTACCAAACCCACGGAGGATCGAAGTACAGTCGTCCCCGCTGCCGAACCCACAGAGGATCTGAGTATAGTCATCATCGTCATCGAACCCACGGAGGATCCCAGCACGGTAGTCGTCGTAGTCGCAGCTAGCTCTAAGGTTCCCACATACAACATAATCGATTATAGGAGGGTCCGATTATTGAGTAAAGGGGTTGGATAAATCAATTGTCATAAAGTCTATAGTTGATGTATCCCAAAGTTCCGTCTCATCAAAAGGAACTAAATGCGACAGACGGCGCGTCAATCAGACGCCCGGTCTGAGAGATATTGGATTTTTCGTTCTAGGGGCTCGGTTAGAAATATGCTCGTTTCTAACCCGACCATTATCCAAGTAATCCAAAACTCACTTAGAGTATCGCAAATGGACTGCCTCGTCGCGAGGGTCCTAGTGCCGCAGACAGCGCATCGATCGGACATGCAGTCTTTAAGTTATTCACCTTTAAGTGGAAACAGGGCCGACCCGTTAAGCCTGGTGGGCTGTAAGGTCGGGTCAAACCTGTTTTGATGGGTCCGACCTGATAGGGGTGTCATACCAGCCCGAAGAAGTGTACGGCTTGGCCTGAAGGGGCGCAGCCCGGACCGAGGGGGCGTGGCCCAGCCCTGCGCGGTCCCGCCGGCTCGGCCAGCGGGCCGAGCGGCTCGGCCCGAAGGCTGAGCTGTCCGACGGGTGGGGGGGTTGCCCGAACCGGTGGTGCCAAGCGGCGTCTCCCTCCCTATCCAGCCGGCCGAATCTGGCCGACCTCTTGGTGCAAGACAACTACACGGGCGGGCCGTGGTTCATCTGGCGCAGCTCCCTCCTGGCGCCGCGGCTTCCCTCCGCCCGACCGACCGACAGGCCGACCGGTTCTTCCACTGAAGCTACCCACGAAGCGGGCCGCGATTCCTTCTGCACAGCTGGCGCGACGGTGACAACTTCCTCCACTGCGTTCCCAGCACGGCACGACGACGCCATGCTTCCTCCACCACATTCCCGGCACGGCGCGACGGCGTCGTGCTTCCTCCGTCGCGGCCCGCTTGGCTGCGGATTTTCTTTGTGTGTACGACGACAACCCTTGCGTCGCCAGCCTCTTTCACATTCCGCCTCCAATTGCCGAATCCAAAAAGATCAAGTTCCAGTGGAGGGTCATCGGGCCGTGTTCATTCGGCTCGTGCCCTCCGCGTTAGGTGGTAACACATGGCCAAATTCATTTCAGAGAAAAAAATGAAGAACAGTACAAATTTTAATCAACTAAAATTGTATATAATCCCCTACCTAGAATATGGTTCGTTCGTCGTAGACACGGAAAGCGATGTTGCTTAGTCAATGTCGGAGAAAGAACCGTCATCGTTGGTGAGTTCTCCACATCGGTGTCTCCTCCCTTGATGCAGAGGAAGAAAAGGATAGAAGAAACATGAAGCGTTCTTCACCGAGTCATTCTCCGTTGAAGGTGAGAGTTCTTCATCGGAGAAGAGCACCGTTTTTCGTTGAGGAGAGGAATACCTTTCTCCCTTCCCAAAATCTCTCTCTCCCCCACTCTCCTTAACACAACTATTTCCCCAAAAATAAAATAATAAGCCTAAGCTATTATTTTATTAACACATGAAATTTTTAAAATTAAAAATTTAAATCACTTAATTAATTAAGTGAAGAGGTTGAATTTATTAATTAGGGTGTGTTGGAAAACAATTAAGAGGGAGAGAGGAAGAGGAAGGGATCCTCATAAATAAGGGGGGTTGTCATGAATTAAACATGGGAGTTTAAAGGGGTTTGAAAAGAGTTATGGGAGGTGAAAGGTTGGGGCTCATGTGGGCCCCAACTCTCAAATATCCACACATGAGAAGTTGGGTGGGTGTGGGCCACACCAACAACTTCCCATGGGAGTAATTAACTTCCTTAGATATAAAATTGTCCCAACAATTTTATTTAACTTATTAACTAAACCCCAATTTTTAATTTACAACCCGCATAAAATGAAACTACGGTAAAGGTCCCCTTAAGCAATTACCAGTGCTGCGAGTTCATCGGTGCTCTCAGATTTCAATTCTGAGCACCGGTTCAAAAAGATATAAAAACCCGCTCATTCATTCACTGAACGTACCCGAGCTAAACTTCGGAAATTGATTCCAGGCACACCGGGCCTCGGAATCAAGTGCCGCCAGAAGCCACAGACTCATAAAATTCCAAAGTATTTAAGAAAAAAATATTTACTTTAAATTTCTGGGTCTTTTCAGTTCAAATTTGGTAAATATCTCCCTTTTATTTTTGGTCAATATGAATAGTAACTGTGGTAAAATTTATCACCTTGATAAAGGATAAATCGCGTCTATCTAGATTAAAAATTAGTGATAAACCATAATTATTCATCCTAATTATTATTTAATGAATTTAATTTTACCATTAACACATTATTTTTAAAATTAATTTTTTTAATGGACTCTTTTCCATGAAAATTACTTATATATTATTTAAATCAAAGAAAATTACAAGATATCACTCTCTTTATTTTTAATATCTCTTATGTTTCCACATAGGGAGAAAATTAAGTTATGAATGAATATAAGTTCTATTTTAATATTAATAAAATTATTTTAATGATTGAAATTTATTTCTAATTTTTAATAATTATATAATGACCTTAATTTCTTAAGCAACACCGATGCATGATTTATCCATTTAACAAAAAATATAATAAATGATATTAAAAATATTAAAAATGATATAATTTAAGTGAGTTAATGTGTCCCATGAATTTTATAGATCTATATTACATATTATGGTGGTTTGAAATAATTATATTTGAATTATCCAGTTTTTTTGGATGTATATAAAGTTAAATTATATTAAGTGTCAAAATTGAAAATAATTACATTTTATCAAAATAATATTTTATTAAATTATCTAAAAATAATAAAAATATTTAAAGAAGACAAAATTGATATGAAATGGTTTAAAATTTCATAAATTATTTATTTATGGTTCAATTTTAACATTATAACTAAATTTTCAACACTTTTATATTAAAAAAGTTGTTACCGTAGTTAAAAATAAAATTGGTTAACTAAGGGTTAATAAAAATGATAAATTTAAACTAACAACAAAACTTGTATAAATTATATTATTTTATTGTATTAAAAGTATATACTCCCTTATATTCAAATTCATATCCATTTAGAGTCATTTTTCTTGAAAAATAATTTATTAAAATTTAATATTTTGAGAAATTCTAAAAGTACCCATCACCTCAATTATAAAAAGAATATCCTAACTCACTTATTTACATCAATTTAAGCCTTCTAGTGTAATGAAAAATCTCAATGGGGACCATTCCATGACTCTATAAGCCCGCCTCTAATAGGCCAGGGGTTGGTGACTAGCGCTGAGTAGACATATCACTAACATGGGAGGTCTTATCCTAAATAATATGTACACAGACACACATATCCAAGATCATACAATGTTGAAATGTAAAAACAACTAAAAAAACATGAATGAATTCATCTAAATCCCACAAATAGAGTACGATAATAAGTAATGGAAAGTAAATAGGGCCAAATATAAGCCCAGCACAAAGAGTCTGAAAACAAGTCCAACCTGAAAGTAAAGATGGGGACTACTGTCAAGATAAACGTAGGAACACACCTCGGTATGTCTATCTGACTAAGAACTTCCTGGTCTAGGTCCCTCTAGGACTCTATAAAAAGGTTTATCCTCTACACAAGACACGAAACATGTGGGAAAATACTATTTAGGGGTGAGTATAACAATACCCAATAGGACACCCCAAAACCAAAAATCATATAATAACAAGAATAACAGACTAATATATACAAGTACATGTTTGAAACATATATAATAAGAATATCCAGATATAATCAACAAAGAAACATAGTATCAAGGAAAATTAACATCCATAATTCCAACTTAGGATTCCTACATGAAGGTTCCACATAACACTCATTTAGGAGAACACACTCCATGAGTTAGATATCACTAATAACATCTGTCCAAGAGGTCATTCTCATCGAGTTTTGTCATAAGAATTATATGATGGAAGTATGAAGAGATATAATACATAGGTGGGGATCACACCTAAGGCCATGGGGTATAACAACAACTTAATTTGGAATAAACCTCTATGTAGAGGATCAATGCCCACGTAATGTTGGTCACGACAATACCAGGAACTCCACATAGGGAAAGAATTTGATAGAGGATATCACTTCGAGCCTCATGGAAGGATTCCAAAAAATATATCAAATAATTCTTTCTAGTGGTATCACTATCCTATGTCTAGGATGTGATTCCATACTAATACTTAGGGAATAGATATAGGGAATTAACCCGAATGAAACTTGTCTAAGATAAAGAGGATAAGGGATCTGAGCTAACTCTGAAGAAGTATATGGTGTGCACTAGTAGTATACAACATGTCCCTTTGGAACTAGGTCCTACCCATATAAATGGCTCATGCCTATGTCCGTGTAAAATTACATGGTGTTACCATTCCCATGTACTTCTTCCCTTGTCCAAGTACATGGTTCTGCCTATGTACACCTGGCCTTTCCATGTTTAAGTGGGAGTACATAGAATGTACATTACCATGTACTCTTGTCCATATCTATGTACCCTTTGAGGTACAAGTTGATCTAATAAGGAAGGGTCACATGTAATGTGAATAAGTCACATGACTTGTGATATTTAACTTCACATGGAAACCCTATCTGTCACACTAGGGTCCCATATGGTGTGTCCCCCAGAACACACACCATGTACCATGGGATTTCAAAAATCCTAAGGGTTTCTATTCTGCATCACCATCCACTTCTACAACCCTATATCCACTCTGAATCATGTTGGGAATCCCATATTTACTCGGTCCAAGCCTCTCCATTGCTACTCACTTGATTTGGGTCACCCAATTCACATGATAATCAGTCATCCTCCATTCACATCACCGCCACACGAACCATTAAAACCAGAAGTCTCCAAAACAATATGATTCACTCATTGCCTCAATAGTCTCATGATGCCCACATTATACTGAGTCTGGATATATGATATCAAATCATTGTTCTAAGAAATTAGTGTTCAAAACTTGATTACTTGGTACTAGTTCGAACCACCAGGAAAATGAAACCCTAGTGATGAATACACATAGAAAAATGGGAGAAAATGAAAAAATATGAAAAAATAGGTATGAAACTCAGCCGTGTTTGGTTGGAATCGACCCGTTTACACTAGAAATATGAATGAATAATCATAATAAATAAATAAATATATCATAGGATCCCCGTAGAAAAAACCATTTCATAATACGACCAATCTGCAAATCAATACCTTGGTCAATTGATTAATATTCATCATAAGAATTAATAATAGGGAAGAAATATAATCAAAACATCATCCTTTATAAATTTGGATTGATCACTGATGAAGAATTAAGTTGCATAATTTTCATTGGAGATGTCCTCTTATTCCGTTGCACACCGATCATGGAACCTCGATCCAGTTATCATTCATCAATTAATCTTCCTCTTACGGCTCTCCAATGATCTCTCCAAATTACAGGGTTATGTTGATAAACCTTCAATTTGGATAAAAAGCATATTTTAAAATAGGATTCAGGTATCTACATCAATTTAATAAAAAAAATAATTAAATTATTATTTTTTATTTTACCACATGATAAGTTTTTCATAAATTCCCCATGATGACAAAGGTTATTTCTCTCGTAGGGAAAAACCCATGATTTTAACTCAACAGTTCCCTTAGATTTCTAATATGGGACTCCATTTATAATTTATTAATTTTTTCAAGAAAAATACATGTGAGTACTATTTAATATATTTTAAATATTTATTTTAGATACTCCATTCCTTAGAATCACATGATGTATCAACACCTAGCCTTGAAAATAATCCATACGGTATCCAAAAATAATACATGGAATATCTGAGTCACTACATTCTCCCCACCTTGGAGATTTATGTACCGAAATGGAAAAATAAGTGGATATACACAAATATGTATGTATTGATCTCACATAAGGGTCTCCCACTCCAAGGTGATCCTGAATATTCCCAAGATTCCATCGGAAAAACACTAAAGGAATCGATCTGCCACAAAGGATCCTCTCCTATCGATCCTTGATATTTATTAAGTACTTACTTAAGGTATCCCCATCCTCTATATCTAGCTCACCCTGGTTGATAATGTGCGATAGATCGTACAAGTACCTCCTTAGTTGCGACATGTGGAATAAGTCATGTATCTAGTATAACTACGATTGTAGAGTTAAGTGGTACACCACCTCACCAACTCTACATAGTAGCTCGAAAGATCAAATGAATCTCTGAGGTAGCTTACCTTCCTGAACATATATTCATAATCCATGTTGAGATGAAACCTGTAGGAACACATGGTCTCCCTCCTTAAACTCTAAGGACCTATGTTGTTGGGTAACATAAGACTTTTGAGAGTTTTGTGCAGTCCTCATCTTCTCTTGGATGATATGCACCTTTTGAGTAGTGGCTCACACCAACTGTGGGCCCATAAGTTCTAACTCCCCTAGGTTGGTCTAATACAATGGTAACCTATAGGTTAAATCATATAAGGCCTCAAATTAAACCATACTAATGGTGTAATGGTATCTATTATTGTATGAAAACTCCACTAATGGGAGGTGATCCTCCCAACTATTGCCAAAGTCCGACATGCAAGTTTGCAGCACGTCCTCCAGAACTTGAATGGTCCGCTTAGTCTAGCCATCATTCTGGGAGTGAAAATCTATGATAAAACCTAAATTATTCCCAAAAACTTCATATACACCCTTCCATAATAGAGGTGTAAATCAAGCATCATATTTATAAATGATCATCTAGGTAAATCCATGGAGTCAGAGTATCTCTTGCACGTAGAGGTTTCCAAAGATCTCTACTGAACTCTGCTCTCGAATATCTGAAAAGTGGGAAAAATTAGTGAGTTAGTCTGTGATCACCCAGATGAAATCGTGTCACCTATAAATACATGGTAAACCCATAAATAATTCCATGTATATCCCATCCAATTTCTACTCTATCACCTCAAGGGGTTGAGAAAAACCCACTGAAACTTGGTGATCATCCTTCACTTGGTGAAAAGTAAGGCATTAAGAGACAAACTATGCAACTCCATTATTCATCCCTAGCCACCAGAATTGACGTCATAGGTCTTGGTACATCTTTTATACACCTGTATGTACTTAAAAATGAGATGTATGAAACTCTCTCAAAACCTACACCCATAATGTCACTGGTACCATTTTGTGTCCATTGAAAAGAATGACATGCTACCCACCTTCAGAAAATCCATCGGGAGTATTTCCAGTGAATATATGAGCACATAGGGTCTCATAGTTAGAATCCACAAGCTATGCCTCCCTAGCTTGCAATAAAATTGGGGGAGGGGTGGTGACAACCATTTAATAGAGTTGAGTTGATCCATCTCCATCCATAAAGGATAACTGCAACAAGACCAACTACTCCAATGCCTCACTCAAAAATTATGAACAAGATCTTCTGCTGAGAGAATATGCTACCAAATTCCACTTCCCAGGTGTATAGACAATATAAAAGTCCTAATACTAGAGAAAATATAACCATAACCTATGTCTCAGGTTTAGGTCCTTCTGAGAGATGATATACTTGATACTCTTATGGTCAGAAAATATGATAAATCATTCGACCATCAAGTAGTATCACCACATATTTAGTGAAAATACTACCACTACTAACTCCAGATCATGTGTATCATAGTTCTTCTCATGTATTCTGAACTAAAATTAACCATAGTAAATAACCAACTTTCTCTGCATTAGGACACAACCAATCCTTGTTCATGAAGTATCATAGAAAACTATATACTTGACACCTTCCTCTAGAAATATCAACACAAGATCACTCTTCAATATATATCTCAACCCCTTAAAATAATGTTGGAACCTCTAAATCCACATGAACAGATGCCCCCTTTAGGTTAATTCTATAATGAGGGATGATATCCTAGAGAAGTTATTTATGAATCTCTAGTAATATCCTGCTAACTTTAGGAATCTCCACACAACCATCACTCTCTTCAGTGGATCCTAAGATAACAATACCTCGAAATTTGTTGGGTCCACTACCACACCATCTACTAAGATAACATGTCTAATAAAGTAAACCTCATGAATCTAGAACTGGAACTTTTAGAGATTCCCATAAATCCGATTCTCTTGGTGTACATCCATAATTATGTTTAAGTGTCTCACATGCTCCTCCTCAGATGTTGAGTACACTAGGGTGTCATTGATTAAGAATACAATGAACCGGTCTAAGAAGGGATGAAAGATCTGGTTCATGAGTCCCATGAAAACTTATGAGGCGTTCATCATGCCAAATGGGATCACCAATTACTCATTGTGACTGTAGAGCCATCTGAATGCTATCTTATTTAAATCCTTGTCCCATACTCACAACTGGTGATAGCCTGATCGAAGGTTAACATTCGAGAACCATTATGACCCTATCAATGGATCAAAGAGATCATCAATCCTCAGTAGTGAATACTTGTTCTTAATGTTCACCTGATTCAAGACCCAAAAATCCACATATGACCTTAAGTTCCTGTTCACCTTCTTAGAAAATAGAATTGGGGATGCTCAGGGTGAAATAATGGGTCTAACAAAGCCCTTACTCTATAAGTCCTCCAAATACACCCTTACCTTTCATATATCTATGGGAGATATCCAATATGATGGTACAAATATCATGTTTTTCTTGAGGTGTAGATCAACGAAAAAGTCTATCTCTTAGTGGGGAGGTAAGCCTGAAACATCCTTAGGAAAGATGTACTCATACTCCACCACCACTACAAGGAACTAAAAACTCATAACATCCATTACACCATGGGTCTTGATAACCAATTTATGATTAATTAGTTGTATCCAACTATGCATGAGTCTATCCTTCACTTACGGGGTTTCCTTTTCACCTACAAAGGAAAACCTGGTTCCATCGTTGTGAACATACCGTATCCTACACCTAAAATAGTCTATCTAGGCATGAACTATGGATAACCAGTCCATAACTATGATGAAGTCTTAGGGCCTCATAACTGCTACAAAGAGACCCAACAAAAATTATAGACTCCAAGAGTCAGGTCACACTATCCGCACAAGTGTGTGATTGTTGAGTCATCTCTAGTAAGAGTCTCTAAGAACAAGGTTCAAGCCAATGGATCAACCATAATATCTATGTCTTGAACTAGATATTTGGTAATAAAGTAATGACTAAAAATTATGACTATTAGTATTGTATCTAAGGTATAAAAGATATATACTATACCTCATATCATTTCTAGATCCTCTGTTTCATAATCCAAAACTGCTTGCAGCTACCCCACCCCTATCCTCCAGCTCCCCGAACCTAGAGTAGACTATCTAGGGGAGGTATTGGTAATAATTTGAGGCACCTACCACCTCAAAATTCTCTCTCCACTCCTCTTATATGTCCTACACCTTGAAAAACTATATTATCCTACCACTTCCTCTCCCTTGGTATCCCATCCACAGTCTCCCTATCAGCTGAATGACGGGCCAGAAAATCTATTATAAGTTTTCCCCTACGATCACATGAGTAGCCCCACCTCTCCCTAGGATGAATGGACCCATCCTATGAGACTTTAATCATATAAACTCTATCCTAGTATCTCCTCCTAAAATTCCTTTCATGTTCATGTCCTTAAGACTGATGTTATATCCCTCCTTCCAAAGTCTATACTCCTTTGTGACCACTACCGACAACCACTGTCTACATCTTCTTAGTCAGAAAACTCTCAAACACCAAAGATCACTCTAGAACCCCAGTACTGGTAGGAATGTATAGAGTTAAAACAATGAATCAGATGTCTCTGCATAGTCCTCTATCATAGTTCCAATCCTAGAATAACCGATCATGAACCATATCTATCGAGTACTTGGAGAGGGTGGTGAACCTTAATGAGTACTCAAATATTGTTGTACTTATCTACTAGAGTTTTAGAATCTATGGGATACACAAAAAAATCAGTATAGCAAGAGAAAACTATTTTTTTAAATGTGATAAAAATATGACCATGAAAGAGTTACCTCATCATATAATCAAGTCACTAAACCCTACCATCTCCCTATAGACCCATAGAGAAGGATCGCTAATAGAACCACCATCTGATCACAAGTGTCCTAAAAAGATATAAAACTCACATCATCGCCTCAATATTGTCCTCATCAGCCTATGGGTTGGGCTCACATCAGAACTTGAGAGGTCACTATCACTAAAACATGTGAAGTGTGGTCATCCTATGCACCTCATCAGCTGGTACTACATGTACCATCTTCTACTCAATTGGAAGTGGCATAGATGGTTCACCACCTAGAGGTAACACCTTTAGAACTAGTCCTCGTATCAATTACTCATTACTGAGGGGATAATCTACCAGATCGTGATTTTCAATCCTAGATGGAATAAATCATAGAGAAATCATAAAATAATGATAATGTTCTAAGGTCAATGAGTGTATCTGGAGGGATAACTCAAGAAGAACATGAAAACCATAGCCGATTTATATATGTTGCATATACCATTATTTTACCTATAATTGGTGTCCTCATGTACCGAGTCAAAATGATGGTGATTAGAGTCCTCATGTATGGATATATCAACAACCTCACCAATACTGGAGTGCCTAGTGGTCAGGTTGTATTTGGGTTTTGGTATGTGCGGTTCCCACTAACCCACAAAGTTTCTTTAAGAAAATACAAAAAGATGTATTAGGATATTAGGAGTACCTATCCTAGAAGATAAAATCAAAACACTTAACACTATATTTCCAAAACATTCTCATAGACTCCAATCCTAAGGTAGAACTGACTCCTATAATACCACATTATCATAACTCATCCCAATGGGGTCCATACTGTAACTCCCCAAGCTCACCTCCAATAGGCCATGGGTTGATGACTAGTGTTGAGTAGGCATATCACTAATATGTGAGGCCTTATCATAAAGTAATGTGACACACACACACACACATATACAAGCTCATACAGTGATGAAATATAAAAATAGCTGATAAACCATGCATGCATACATCTAAACTAAATAATTAGAGTATGACAACAAGTAACATAAAGTATGAAGGTCCAAATAAAATCTGACCACAAAGTATAAAGACAACTCCAACTAGAAAGTAAATACGGGGACTATTTTTAGGATAGTTGCAGGAACACACCTCGGTCTGTCTCGATCACTAGGCACTTTCTAGTCATGGTCCCTCTAGGACTATATCAAAAGGTCAATTATCTTCACAATACATGACAATTACGACCAACACTTATACAGGGGTGAGTATAATAATACCCAGTAGGAAACCCCCTAACCACAAAGAATATAATAATAAGAATTATAGTTAGATCTATAAAGGTATATGCCTACAACCAATATAATAAGAATATCTAGATATAATCAACAAAGGAACATTATTTAAATGCAAATTCAAAACTGTAATGCTAGCCTAGGATTCCCACTCGAAGGTTCCACATAACACTCATCTGGGAGAACACACTATGTAGTGTGATCCTCATCTGTGTATCATATCCACACCATGTCCGAGTGGGAGTACATGGAATGTCCATGCCCATGTACTTCTGGCCGTGTCTGTGTACCCTCTAAGGTACACATTGAGCTACCAGGGAAGGGTTGCACACCAAGTGACAGAGTCATGCCCCATCTAATATTTATCTCCCCAAGGAAACCCTAGCTTCCACACTAGGGTATGGCATGATATGTCCCTTTGGAACACACACTGTGTACCATGAGGTTTCAGATACCCTTTAGGTTTCTTCTCTACGTCGTATTCTACTACTATAGCCCTATATCTGCCATGAATCACACTGGGAAATGTGGTTTGACCCTAACTGAGCCTCACTGTTTCCACTCGATGAATTTTGGTCACCCAATTCACACTATAATCGATCATCCTTCATTCCCATCACCACTGAAAAAACCACTAAAACCTATATATATTTAATCTGGTCTGATTAAATCATTATTTCCATAGTTTCATGATCCCCATGCCATAATGATCCCAGATATATGATATCAAATTATTGCACCAAGAAACAAGTGAAAAACACCCGATTCCTCTGTATTGGTTCAAACCACCAGGAGAAAGAAAACCTGGCGATGAATGCATGTAGAAAAATGGGATAAAACTATGAAACACACAAAAATATAAACAAAACTTGTCCATGTTTGGTTTTACTCAATCCATTGTTATTAGATTGACAAAAAAAGAACCAAAATAATTAAATAAATCTCCCTGAGGATCCGCACAGATAAACCCATCCCACAATACGACCGATATGTGAATCAATCCATTTATCGATTGATTCATGTTGATCATAGTAATTAATAACTGGGAAAAAATCCAATCAAAACATTATCGGACCTTGATTTGGATGAATCATTGATGAATAATGAAGTTGCGTTGTTGTCATTATAAAGATCCACTAATTCTATTGCACACCAATCATGGAACCTTGATTCGGTTGTTATTCATCAATGGATATTTCTCTAGTGGCTTTCCAATTCTCTCTCAAAATTATAGGGTTATATAGATAACCCTTAAATTTGGATATAATATCATATTTTAAATAATAAGTTAGGTCACTATCTCAATGAAAGAAACAAAAATAATAATAATTATTTTATTCATTTAATGCCCATGAATACTTTTTTAGAAACTCCCTATGCCGAAAAAGGTTATGTCATGCCTAGGGTAAAACCCATGCTTTGAACTCTACAATTCCCTCATATTTTTTATCCAGGCTTATATTTACAAGTTATTCCATTTTTTAGAAAAATTTCACAAATTCTATTTAATATATTTTATATATTTATTCCAGGCACACCAACCCTCAGAATAAAACACCTTCTCAGTTCCTGGTCTCAAAAATAATTCCTAAAATATCCAAAAATAATACATGGAAAATCTGAGTCACTATATATAGATTGACTAGACATTACAAAATTATCTTCTAAAATCCCCTAAACACACTCTATAGGTTTTTGTATTCCCAAAATATTAACCCTAGATACCTTTAGAGGAGATATATAGGATTCATTTTAATGAATAAGAAATCTACTTAACCAATCAATTTATTTTATAATCTTATTTACCTCCTCTAAATCTAAATAATTTATTATAAAATAATAACTTAAGTATTCTAAATGTGATGAAATTTAATTATGATTATAAAAACGACATTATACATGTAGAGACCAAAACATTTCCTACATAGATATTACATATTTTTAGTTGAATATTCATTACATTACACAAACACACGCATGAGGATCATAAAAGTATACTGCCATTAGAGAATAGAAAAAAAATATTTTTGTTTCTTAAAAGATATTTAACATGTACCTTAAATATCTTCCCACAAAGTTCTCTTATTAAACATTCCCTACTTAAAACCTTTCTTTATAACCTGGGGAAATGACACATAAGAAAGGGTGATCTCAGATGACCAATAAGGGTAAAAAAGATATATACATATGCATAACACGAGCATAAGGGTACAAGAAAAAGAGCATAACATTTTAAAACCATACCTTACATATCAAAGATCATAATATTTAGTCATGAAATAAATCATGGTAATTCATAAGACATGAATCATAAGGAATTTAAAGAACATGAGCCATGATAGAATAATATTAACATATGGAATGGAATTTTGGTATACACATAAGTATAGAAAATCATTTCCATAGTATTCAAGGATTACTAACAAGGATACCATAGTAGATGGGGTTCAATCCCCAAACCATAACAGTAGTCAAAGTTCACCACCAAGACCATCATAGTAAAAAATTCCATTGCTAAATAGGGTTTACTCACCATTGTAGTCCTATTTATCTAATAAGATATAGATCTTTACCCAATGAATTGGAGGGAAATATAGGTACCACCCATCATATAATGAAAATCATATTTATGTGTGGAATAAGTTCATAAAATATTCATCATATAATAAACCATGAAATGAAATGGGTTTCATAAACACATCATCATATGATAAACTATGGAAAATAGACAGGTTTCATAACCATTTAATAATTTCATCATTTCATAACTAATGAAAAGAAGTGGGTTTCATAAGAATATCCTCATCATATAACCCAAGGAATAGAAATAGGTTTCATAAACATTATGCCAATATAAATAAAAACCATTAAAAGAAAGAATAAGAATTGTATCTATAAATCATATATCCAGTAAGGTATAATTAACATCAATGTATGTCATCTTAGATGGAAAATTATTTTGAAAGATCATTTAATACATTCCTTGAGAAAAATTAATTTTATTTGAAAATCACTTTTTAAAACAAAAAATTCATAAAAAATTCTATAAATTGTTTTATTTTAAAATAAACTTTGAAACTTATAAAGTAATCTTTTAAAAATCATTTAAAAAATTTCATGAGGAATACATCCTTTCTGCTTTGAAAAAATATTTTAAAAAAGAAAATATTTTGAATTATTTTTATTATAAAATAAAATTAATAAAATTATAAAGTAATATTAAAATAAAATAATGGTCATAATGGTGGGAAATTCCATTCATTCCATACATGTTAA
This sequence comes from Viscum album, assembly GCA_963277665.1. Taxonomy (NCBI): domain Eukaryota; kingdom Viridiplantae; phylum Streptophyta; class Magnoliopsida; order Santalales; family Viscaceae; genus Viscum; species Viscum album. The sequence continues at coordinate 773,177,904 of OY728125.1, read as the reverse complement.
AAAAATATTTCTTTCACATTTTCTGTAAAATCCAAACCAGAATTGTTTGGGAAATGACTTTAAGATTACTTTAAAAAAATTATATAAAAAGTCAAACATGGGTAAAAATGTATTTAAAAAAAATTGAATAATGTTAAAAAAAATTTATTTTTTTTAAAATATGGTTTTGGATAAAAAAGGGGTTTTTGACTGTAGAGAGAAATAAAGATGTTTTTTCTTAAAAATATTATTTTGAGATCTTGAGTACATTTAGAGGAGGAAATGAATTTAGAAAAGGTACTATAAATAAATAACCAAATAAGAATAAAATTAATTTGTTTATTGAGAGATAGTTCGTAATATTTCATCATCGGATGCATAAACATAAATAATCCAGATAAATAATGAGATTGTATTATAAAACCCTTACCACTTTGGTAACATTGAAATGTAAGACCTTAAGAAATAATAATATTAATTGAAACTTAAAATATAATGAGAATAAATAAATTCATTATATTGAATATTAATGGGGATTTATATACACCTCATAAAAGTAGATTGGTTTATAACATAACATTTGTCTCAAATAAGGAAAATTGAGATAAAAAATACCTTACTGCTTTGGTAACTTTTTAATTATAAACATAATGAAAGAGAGATCCTTAAATGGATATGTAAATCACAATAAATTTTAATAAGGAATCCTAAAATACATTTATGGGAATTATATAAACCAAATAAAATAAATAGGTGGTGAATATGATATGTTTCTCACAGAAGTAAAAAGTGAGATGAAAATCCCTTACAACAAATCTCGACTTCCTTGATGCACATTCCAATCCCCTGTATAATAAATATAAGTTTATTTTATATCTATTATATAAAAAAACACATATAAAATATATATATATATATATCATATCATATATTGTTTATATATGATATTTTATTACCTTTTTATTAATAATTCCATATTAAAGTCACATTTGGGCATTAAATGCTTTGTTTTTCATTAATTTTTTGATTTGTAATTTCTATTCCTCTTACTTTGATCATGGTTCCATAATATCAAGAATATTAACCATGATATAAATATCATACATATTTAGTATAAATTTATTTATAGTGATCCATAAAATTTAGAGATAGAAAATGAAATACACCATTCATAGAGATGGTAGGTTATATGTACGCATAAAATCAGTTTCCATTTTCCTGATGGAAAGAAAAAAAAATTAAAATTCCATAATAATTTTAAGTCATATATTTTACATGTTTTAATGAAAACCATCGGTATTACCTTTAATGTAAAGAATGAATGAATCAAATCGCTTTGTGAGGCGGTAGTCCTCCATACAGACGATTGACATTGTCATATTCCCACAGAATGGAAAGTGAAAAGAAACATATGATATGATGATTATATAAGAAGAATAATATAATTAATATCATATATAAAAAAGTCCATCATTATATCCATACATGAGAGGGGGTGATGGAAAATGAATAACATTGGTTCTTGAGGCGGTAGTCCTCCATACACATGAATGATGATTTTGTAACCCATTTGATGGAATAGTGGAAGGATTTAGGTTATTAAATCATCAAAATTACATATAATTATATAAAATATTCTTAGTTTTTTATATAAGTATGTTTTAATAATAATTTAATTATGGTGAGGAAGAAACAAAATAAAACTCTCAGTTAGGGACGTTACCTCTTCTTCGGATAACTTCCTTTTGTTTTTACCAAAAGGCTTATTAGGTTGGATTTATGAACAAAATAAGGATTATAGGATGAAATTAGGGAAGTAATTAAGGCATTTGTGTAGGTATATTCAAAACCATGTATTTTTAAAAGTGTGAATATGAGAGGAGAGGGGGTGGAATTTTATAAGTGAGGTGAGTGACACACTTGTAATGTTTGAAAATAAAAAGGTATGCCCACATTTTTCAAATTTAAAAGGAATCATAAATGGGAAATTTTGGAAAATAAAAGATATAAGGTCGAAGTATATCCCAAAATTGGGTGTTTTACAAGTTTTAGGTGATTTTTAACCATTATCTTTTTAGTTAGACACCCCAGTAAACCCATTTTACCTTAGCTGTAATAGACAATGAGCCAATAATCGAGTGGTAAGGGCTCCTTCTTGGTATCCAAGAGACCCAGGTTTAAATCCAGGTGGAGGCGAATTTCCATGTTACTGTAGCAGTACTGTAGCAGTTACTGTTTGGTATTGTAGCAGCCAGAACTATTCACCCGATTTGGGCCTTTGGGCCACCGGTTTGGGCCTACAGGTCTCAAGGGCCTTAAGGCCATCAAAGGCCTTCAGGCCACAGGGCCTTCAAGACAAAGAGACCATGAAGTAGCCTAGTTCACATAGAACAAGCCCCAGAAGAGGATTAGAGCAACAAGAGTAGCAGCCACCAGAAGGAGAGCTAACTGGATTGTAAGAATGAGAGGGTATGGTAGCCGCCATCAGGACCAAGCACCATGCAGCTTTGTACGAGGCAATGCTAGCCAATCAGAAATGAAAGGTGGGAAGCTAGGTGATCACTAATGCAGAAGCTAGGGAGTGGCAGTTCTAGTGGGTTGGGCCTACGGGTCATGTAATGGGCATGGTATGCCACTGGGCCTTCAGGTCATGTATTGCTGGTCAGTCGGGCCTAATGCCTTGGGCCTACAGGTCATGCATAGGTTCTCCTTCAACCCTTAAAAGTGGGATTATCCATAATAAAATAAAAATAAGTCCTTCGGGCCATTTGGGCTAACCCCCCTTAGCTGTAATAAATAATGTTTACTATTTTAACTATTCATTATGGTAAAAAATTTAGTTGAACTTATTAGATAATATAAATTATGATGATTGTAAAGGCCCTAACCCCAGTTGCCCAGAGTCAGTGTCTTTATTTATTACATTGATATGATTACATGGAGGTATCATCCTAAAGGACTGATCAATTTAGTAGTTTTGGAAGCCAAATTACATACATGGACTTTACATTACGACTTGAACAAAACAACAACATTTCAAATCCATTAGAAAAACCCACAAACCCTCAGATTATTCCTACAAGTCATTCATAATATTAATCTTCACATCCTTGGAAAAAATAAAACATAATAAAGGGGTGATCTCAGATTCTCATTAAGGGTGAGTAATATAGAGGAATAATAAATAATAAGACATAGTGAATAATAAAGAACACAATAAATTTAAAAATAATCTCGAGCATAATATGATAGGAATAAAAGATTAATAAATAATTCCATAATAAAACATAACCATGGATATTATACTATTCAAATAATCACATGGAATATCAATTACTAGTTTCATAATGAGGGAATTCATAGTGCGGGACAATATAAACACACTATCAAGGCCTTGACCAAGACGTCTGAAAATACTAGGGTAAGGGATCGACCAATACCCAATTCTGTTTTGTCTCATGAGACCTATCGATGCATCGAGGGGATATAGAGGGCCCCAACCATCACATACTAAGTCCAATATATTTCTCATATGAAAAGGGTGAAACATAAATAATATAAACATTCATATTGAAGAACTAGCATATGAAATGTGAATAATTTTACTATAACCCATGAATGGTATCAAGTTATCACATCCATAGTCAAACCGATCATCAAAACTTCCAAAAAAATGGTATATGGTATCATAAGAGATAAAATTAACTGAATTACAATATTCAACAAAGTATGTTGACATAGATGAAAATACTTTTAAATGAGACCATTGAAAAATTCACAAGGAAATAATCCTTAAACATTCCAAAATTCCCCACACCACTTTGAAACATTCAAAACATAATGAATTAGAATATCATGATAATACGTATAATATTGATATGATATATAAAATGTTAATACATCCACCACACACATAAGGAATAAGTGCTAAACAAGTCATGTATCTCACAAAAGTAAAAGTGAGATGAGAAAAACCCTTTTGTACTTTGTAACGAAGAGTTCTTTTGGGAAATCATTTTTATTTCTCATAAAATAAAATTTTAAACATGTATATACCAAAAAAGAACTAGTAAGTACATTTAAATTATATTTGAGGCATTAATGATGTCCCATTTAAGTGAAATCAGGTAAAAAATGTTTTTAAGAAATATTATAAATAAACCATTTTAGTGCGGTTTAAAGAAAATATTAAAGAGATTTTAAAGAGGAAAGACATGTTTGTTTTCATAAAACCCTAAACGAATCAAAATATTTTTTCATGATAAAATTTATGATTTTATAAAAATAATTAAGGCTTAAAACTGATTATAGAGTGAACTTGAAAATTGGTAATAATTCAAGAAGTTCCTTTTAATCGAGCTTTTTTATGAGGAAGAATTGATAGGGGAACCATTTTAAAACATGTATATCACCCTAAAAGAAGGATGATATGATATATATATATAATTTTGTAACATATAAAAATAATTTATAATAAATATAAAAAATTAAATAAGAATTACGTTTGAGTAAAGGTAGAGAAAGACTATCCCAAAGGAAAAATAAGGGTTCTGGTAGAATCCCTTACCACTTTGAAATCAATCGAATAATATGACACAAAATTAATAATCATAAAAGGATACATTTAATAAAATGAAAATAAATATATTAACGATATTATACATCAATGGATAATATACATACACCATACACAGGAAATAGTGGTGTAACAGGAATATCTCACAAAAATGGAAGTTAGATGAGAAAGCCATCGCCTTATGTCCGAATGTGTTCTGCATTTGACATTAATACCCGGGGTAATAAAATTAAATCCATTAATTAATTAATTAATAACCCATTATAAATTTATTAAAATCATTATAGTTTTATTAAGTTTATTTATTTCCTTATTGATGAGTTATAGAGTTTAATTTCATCATTCTGGAGCATTTGTTTTCTTGGTTTTCATGATCAATTCGCTTGTTTATAAGTAATGGAGTTCACGTGGAATGAATATAATTATCCATAATTGAATTTATATGATAATAATGAACATAAATAATATTAATTTTTTATATAATTCATTCTTTATATGGTATTATCATGATTTATCATATAAAACATTAGTGATAATCATTTAGATTATTTTGGCAGTTTTTTATCATCACAAACTAGTTTTGTTGTATAAATCAGGATTGTGTATATATACTGGTTCCAAAACATTAAATAGGTTATAATAAAAATATTTTAGTATGTTTTGAAAATAATAATGGTATTCTGACCAGCCTTTAAGAATAAATTTAATAACTAAAGTTCTTTATCCATGAAGGTTGTAAATTGGCACCTCCTAGACGATGATTTTGTTTTTGAAATAATCGAGAGAGAGTACATATATTGGTGATGAGTATTAAGTTATCATGATATAATTAAATTATATAGATTATATTTTATTCATAATTATCATTTTTATAGAGGAGGTTAGGATATTATAATAAAAGAAATAACATGAAAATAAAATAAAAGGAAAAGGAAGAGGATTTTACCTCTTGAATATGCCTCCTTGAGAACCTCCTTCCAGAAAGGGTTTTTGGTCTTTTGGTAAAACCATGAGGTGTTGGACATGGTTATAGACTAGGTAATTGGATTTTTAAAGAACTTTGACAAGCTTCAAGGGGGTGAGCGGTGGTTTTTATAGTGAATGAGAAGAGTGATTTCTCATTACTTAATTCATTATTTTATTATTTTTCTCAAGACAAACAATAGTGTTTATTTTTGAGAATACATATAGTAATAAGTGAATTTACGTTTTAACTAATGGTTATTACCATAGCCTTACATCAACAATGACTAAAAAATTCATGTATTTAACATTTATCATAAATTATCGTATTTTACTATTCACAAATATTCAATTATTTTATAAAAATATCAAAATTTCACCATAACCATTTTTTATGTGTAGAATTAAAAAATAAACTCCATTTTATGAAAATAATTGTATAAATATGAGAAATTTATTTTTTTAATTAAAAACCTCATTTGCTCAAAAAATAAATATTTTAAATTTATAACTGATTTTATAACACTCTAAAAAATTAACTAAGGCCACCTAAAATTATCCTAATATTATATGAAAATAAAATATTTATTTGTGAATAAGTTTTATAAAAATTAATTTTCCTTTAAATAATTTTATTAATTATAAAATTATAATTAAATATTTATGACTCACAATAATACCAACACTTAAATATTAATTTTTAAAATATTCATTTACTTATAATTGTATCATAATTTCATTTATAAGATGAATAGGTTTTATTTATACCTTCATGGGTGAGACTACTATTCATTTGGTTGGTTTACAATTCATAAGGGTCATATTACTATTCATAAGGGTAACATTACTATTCAAAAGGGTCAAGTTACTATCCACTAAAAAATTAAGTAAATCCCATGGAAATATATTTATCTTGCTGATCACAACCATGTATGTCCATTTTTTGAAATTGAACTAACATAAGCGGAAAACTTTTTTTTAATGGCTGGGTTATAACTATCATATTTAAATAATTATAATAACAAAGTGTTGTTTCATAGAGACTCAGTGTTGTGTTCATTACATTATATATTATATTTATTTGTAAATCCTTGTGGTGTTACATTATCCCCTCCTTCAATAAATTTTGTCATCACAATTTGAAATTACACTTCAAAAGTTAATGGTTGATACTTGAAAATTCCCTTGTGGGAAACCCACACCAAAAATAGGGTTAATAAAATATCCTCTAAATAAGATGGAAAGGGAAATGAATAGGTTACTACAGAACTGCACATTCAAATAGAATAACATTAGTGTGAAGTGAAAATATTTATATTAAAGAATAATCTAACCATTGAGTTTTTATTGGGAGTTGTAGAGGACATGGTCCTTATAATGTTAACAATCACGAAGCCTTAAATCATGTGATCAATTAAAATACCATTGATTTCTTAGAAATAAAACAACATGGATAACATTTTTGTTTTAAAATAATTTTACTTGAATTGATGGATTCCTTTACTATCTAGAAAATCATTTGATAAAATAAACTTGATTACATTCCATGTCATAAAAGTAATATCATCCTTTGTTCATGCATCGATCTATTTTCAATTCATTCCTTAAACATGGAAATGAATGTTCATGATAATTTTTTCATGCTTGAAGAATCTGAATCAATTTCTATGGATCATAGATCCCATAAATGCATAATTATATATTCATTTTTTCTTTATACATTAACCAAAACCAAAATAGTTATGACATGATAATATAATTCCACATAAATAATAAACCTTTATATGATGAAAAAAACTTTAATCTCTAAAATTAAAATATAAAAATCAATGTTGAAAATAGATCATTTTTAAAATTACTATCATTCCTCAAAAAAATCTAGAATATGCCCTCAAAATTTGAAGGATTTGTTCATATAGACTTCCAAATGACATCGATAAGTCTTAATGTCTTATACCAAAAAATGAATTTACCCTATCACATAATCTCTAATATATTATAGGTACTTCCATAAATAACCTAGATCACCATAAGCCTACAAAAAAGAAATCGAATTTTACTCCAAAATAAAATTCAAAATTTATTCCTCAAAATATTCTATTTACCAAAATCTTATAGGATTCCCAAAATTCTAAATGTCTTTCGAAATAACATTATTCACATAATCACCAAATGAGTTTCTAATCGCAAAGTCATCTATTTTATAAAAAAAGTCCTTAAAATAAAAATAACTTTTATACATTATATGTTTTAAAAAAAAGTCATTATAAATATGAATTCACATAGGCTTGTGGTAGGTACTTCACCCTTGTCTCACTTTGGTTGTGGGTTCAAACCATGTGGCCTCACTGAACAAGATGATTGTCACACAAAATTTGGGTTTTCATTTTTATAAAACCATATTAATAAAACTTCCAAAATAAATATGATGGAAATACATGAAATAAGGCCAATCACTAAACCTTTTTTTAACTTGGATTTTCAATACAACCTCAATACATAAATACATCGTACAATTATTTGCTCATATTTCCTTCCTTGGTCTAGAGGTTATCCTATATAACATGGCACTGAATTAGGTAATTCCCAAGTCTCATAAATTTATGTAAAAGAAATACAAATAGATTCTTAGGATCAATTTAATTTCCTTCCATTTTACTCTTTATTTTTACTCAGTAATTCTTTGCTTTATTTCCTTCTTTCCCACTCATAAATAATTTATACGTTTCTTTAATACACTTTCCTAGGTGCATAATTCCACATTTCTTTCATGATAGAAATCTACCATTATTTTTTCCATGGTCTCCACCACTAGAGATATTAGAAAAATCCATTATTCTCTTCTTTAGTGGGTTTGGGAGTTGGTTAAGGTATATATTGTTAATAATATTTCGTGAAAACTAATTAGAAATTAACAAAATATATTTCACTCCAAACAACATCTGATTTGGTTTCTCATCACCAGAACCTTTTTCATCATGTTCAATGTTAACATGAATCCTCTAGGTTCTAGCCATTGGCTAAAAATAGAAATTATAGTGTGAGTAACAATAGTCATAATGAGAAAAATGTATATTAATATATATAATATCATGACACATTATTTTCATCCTAAAACACCTTATGATTGACCTAGGTTGTTCATTTTAATTGTATATTTAATTTATTAATAATGGTTTGTAAAAAAATGTGAATTATCTTAAGAATATCCGCCGGGAGTGTTAAACCATGTGCGCAGTAAGGCCCGTTGTCGTGTACCAGGTTACCACAAGTCAAGCTCGGGACAACTCGTTGGAGTTTTTACTCATAGGTAAATCTATTCCAGTACCACATCCAATTTTAGTATCTAGACAAATATATATTACTAGGAAGACCCACATAATTGATACCTTAATTTTTTTTTGGGATTTTATACTTATCCTCAAAGTCTATCTTAGGGTTATGTTCCCTAATCTATTTTTTATAAATATATTCCAAGTTTTCTAATAGGATTCCTCTGATACCAACTTTAATAACCTCTAACCTAGTTTACCACAATCGATTCCGTTCTTTATTACATTGGTATTATTACAAGGAGGTCATATCCTGAAGGATCAATCAGTTTATTAGTTTTTTAATCCATATTACATACATGAACTTTACGTTACAACTTGAAAGAAAAAAAACATTTCAACTCTATTTGAAAAACCCATAAACCCTTAGATTATTACTGGAATTCATTCATAATATTCATCTTCACATCCTTGGGAAAAATAAAACATAAGAAAGGGGTGATCTAAAATTCTCATTAAAGGTAAGTAATATAGAAGAAGCATAAATAATAAGTCATGGGGAATAACTAAATAACACATGCCATTAAAACATAATCATGAGAATAATATGGAAGGAATAAAATATGAATATATAATTCCATAAAAAATGGATATTCTACTAGTTGAATAATCACATGTACTATCAATTACTAGTTTCATAATGAGGTAATGCATAATGTAGGACAACATAAACCTACCATTAAAGCTACGACCAAGATGTCTTAAAATACAAGGGTAACACCTCATCCAATACCCAATTAGGTTTTGTCTAATGAGACCAACCGATGCATCGAGGGAATATACTAGGACTTTCTCATTACATACTAAGTACAATAAATTCATCATATGAAAAGGGTGAAATATAAAAAACATAAACATTCATATTAAAAAACTAGCCTATGAAATGTGAATACTTTAACTATAACCCATGAATGGTATCAAGTTAGCACATCCATTGTCAAAATGATCATGAACCCTTCATAAAAATATGGTATATGGTATCATAAGATATAAAACTCAATGAAGTACAATATTCAACAAAGTATGTTTACAGAGATGTAGATCATTTTAATTGAGACTATTAAAAAATTCATGAGGAAATAATCCTTAAACATTCCAAAGTGGCCCATACCACTTTGAAACATTAAAATCATAATAAATTATAATATCATGAGAATTAGGATACTCTTGATATGATATATAAAATGGAATTACATACACCACACACATAAAATATAAGTGGGTAACAAGGCATATATCTCATAGAAGTAAAATTTTTATGAGAAAAAATCTTTTTTACTCTGTAAAGAAGAGTTCTTTTGAAAAACAATTTATATTTATCATAAAATAATATTGTATAGATTTATATCCTAGAATATAAATGGTAAGTACATTGAAATTATATTTTTGGCATAAATGATGTCCCATTTATGTTAAATCATGTTAAAAGTGTTTTTAAGAAACATTAGAAATAAAACATTTTAGTGCAGTTTAAGGGAAATATTAAAGATATTTTAAAGAGGAAAGATATGTTTGTTTTCATAAATCCAGAAATGAACCAAGATGGTTTTTCATGATAAAATTATTTATTTTATAAAAATAATTATGGCTTAAAATATATTATATAGTACACTTGAAAATGAGTAATAATTCGAGAAGTTCCCTTTAATCGGGCTCGTTTATCGGGAAGAATTGAGAAGGGAACCATTTTAAAACATGTCTATCCACATAAAAGAAGGATGATATGATATGGATATATTATTTTGGAAAATATAAATATAATTTATAATAAATATAAAAAAATAAATTATCATTACATTTGAGTAAAGGTAGAGAAAGAGTAACCTGAAGGAAAAATGGGGGTTCAGGTATAATCCCTTACCACTTTGTAATTAATCAAATCATATGACCAAGAATTTATAATAATAAAAGGATACATTTAATACCATTAAAATAATAATATTCTTGATATTATACATCAATGGGAATTATAAATAAACAATACACAAGAAATAGTGGTGAAAAAGGAAAATATCAAAAAAATGGAAGTGAGATGAGAAAACCCTTACCTTATGTCCAAATGTGTTCTACAATTGACCTTAATGTAACGTATAATCAAATAGAATCAATTAATTAATTAATTAAATGAAATTTATACATGTATTATAATAATTAAAATTTTATTAAGTTCATTTATGGCCTCATTGATGGGTTATAGAGTTTAATTTCATCATTATAGAGCACCCATTTTCTTGATTTTCATGGTCGGTTCACTTGTTTATAAGTAATGGAGTTCATGTGGAATGGATATAATTATACATAATTGAATTCATATGATAATAATGAAAATATATAAGATCAAAGTTTTATATAATTCATTTGGTTATATGGTATGAGCATTAGTTATTAGTTAAAACATTAGTGATATTCACTTAGATTATTTTGGCGTTTTTTTATCATCACGAACTAGTTTTGTCGTATGAATTAGTATTGTGTATATATAATATCTATATAAGATTAAATAGGTTATAATTAAAATATTATAGTATTTTTTAACCATGAAAATTATATCACAACCAGACTTGAAGAATAAATTCAAGAATGAAAGTTCTTCATCCACAAAGGTTGTAAATCAGCACCTCCTGGATGATGATTTTGTTTTTAAAATAAAAGAGAGAGAGAGAGAGAGAGTAAGGAGATTGATTATGGGTATTAAATTAACAAAATATAATTAAATTATATATATTATAATATATTTATCATTATCATTTGGACAGAGTTTGTGGGGATAGTATAATAAAAGAAAGAACTTGAAAAGGAAATAAAAGGAAAAAGAAGAGGATTTTACCTCTTGAATAGTCCTCCTTGAGAACCTCCTTAAGGAAAGGGGTTTTGGTATTTTGGTAATACCATGAGATCTTGGGCGTGTATAGATACTAGGTAAGAGGATTTGTAAATAAATTGTACAATATTCAAGGCTTAGAGGAGTGAGTAGAAGAGGGGTTGAGGAGTGGTTTTTATAGTGGATGAGAGGGGTGATTACCCATTAGTTAATTAATTATTTTATTATTTTTATAAATACAACCAATAGTTTTGATTATTGTGACTAAATATAGTAATAAATTCATTTGAGTTCTAAATTATGGTTCTTAACTCAGTATTACATCAACAATGACTCAAAAATTCTTGTATTTATCATTTATCGTAAATTATCGTATTTTATTATTCACAAAAAAATTTAAGTATTTTAGAAAAACATAAAAATTTCACCCTAAACATTTTTAGATATGTAGAACCCAAAACTGAACTCTATTTTATGAAAATAATTTTATAAATATGAGAAATTTAATTTTTAATTGAAAACCTCATTTACTCAAAAAATACAGATTTTAAATTTATAACTGATTTTATAACTCTATGAAAAATTAACTAAGGTCGCATAAAATTATCATAAAATTATTTGATAATATAATATTGATTTATGAATACATTTTATAAAAATTAATTTTCCTTTAAATCATTTTATGATTTATAAAATTGCAATTAAATATTTATGAATCACAATAATACCAACACTTAAATATTAATTTTTAAAATATTCATTTACTTATACAATGATATAATTGTATCATAATTTCATTTATAAGATTCATAAATTTTATTTATACCTTCATGAGTGAGTTTAATATTCATTTTTCAGGTTTAATATTCATAAGAGTCATATTACTATTCCCAAGGTTAACATTATTATTCAAAAGGGTCAGGTTACTATTCACCAAAAATTAAGTTGATCCTATCAGATACTAAATATATTACTGATCGAAACCATTTATGTCGATTTTTTAAAATTCACATCACAGATGTGAAAAAAATTATGTTTAATGGGTAGGTTATAACTATCTTATTTAAATAATTATAATAACAAACTATTGTTTCAAAGAGACTTAGTGTTGTGTGCATTATATTCTATATTAAATTTATTTATAAATCCTTGGGGTGTTATAATGATTTTAGATATATAATACATTTTTTAAATATTACATTTACAAAAGTGGTAAATTTTAATTTAAAATTAATCCCACTAGCATGATGAGATAATGGTTTTCCAAATAGAAAATGTTTTAAAGTTTAAAATATTTTAATATAAAAATTCAATATGAAATTGATTCCATTGAACTATATTGAATTAATAGATATATAAACGATCCAATTTTAATTTAAAAACCATATTAAATTAATTTTTTAGTTTTAAATGTTTTAAATTAAATGACAATTCTTAATAAAAACCAGTATTTTTCACTATTCATCAAAAAATTTATCTTTTCAGAAAATTATCAAAAATTAACTCCAAGATAATTTTTAAATTATAATTTAAAAATAAAATTTTCATTTTAAAAATAAATTTTCTTAAATTATTAAAAATCAATTTTAAAATAAATTCACAAAAGATAACAAAACTTCTTTTTAGAAAAATACAGTTTTTATGAGAAAAATAGGATTAATTATTATCTCATATCTAGAAAACGCATAAGATGAATGTTAAACATTTAATTGAATATATAATATATAAATTTTATTAAAATCATTAACAAATAGATATTTTTTAAATTTATTATGGAAAACACATTTGTGTTCAGAAAAATAGTTTTCTTAGGAGAAGATTTCCTTTATTTTCAAATAGTTTTTATTTTGATTTATAATTAACTGGTAACCAAATAATTCATTTTATCTACATGATTACACCATATATTTTCATAATTTTTTTAATCCTATTCAAACTTGATATTCTAATTATATGTTTATGACTATAATATTAAATAATAATATTTTAATAGTATGTATTATTTGGTTTAAACTCGGGTTTATGTGCAATGCAAGCTACACTCAGTTTTGCATGTAACACAAGCTAAAATCGGTGTTTCATGTAACACAAAATATCTAAAATATTAAACTTATTTGAAAAAAATAAAATATTTCACAAAATCTAGAGGTGTTATATTCTACCCCACTTAAATAAATTACATCCTCATAATTTGAACTTGTGCTCAGTAAACAAGGGATTAACATTTATTAACCCTATTGTGGAAAACCCACATCATAAAAAGGGTTAATAAAAATTACTCTTAGAAATAGATGAAGTTATATGTGAAGTTCATCTAAAATAACACATAATTTTTTTTCCATATAGGATACCATTGGTTAGAAGTGAAAATATAGACATCGAAGTGAAAACTAACACCCAGATACTGATGAAAAGTGATAAAGAACATGGTCAGGAGATAGTTAATGACCAAAAATCCACAAATCCATGATTGGTGAAAATACCATTAATTAATCATAAATAATGATTAATGTTTAAAATTTTATTTCAAAATAATTATTCTAAATTTGGGAAATTTTCCTGAGAAGATACTTACTTGATTTTATTCTATTTCATAGTCACAATCTCGTCCTTAGGTTATGATTAAATCAATTTCCACTTTATCTCTTACTATAAGAAATAAAGATGATTTTTTATTTTTGAAGCACTAGTAAATCATAATATCCATAAAAGGATGATAAGTAATTCCTTATTTCTCTAGTTATTATCAAAAATAGTATTTTTAGCACAATTTAACCAATAATATCTAAAGTTCAACTTAATCCATTCCTTGAATATTTAACCATAAGGATCCTCCATGTTTGGCCAAAGCTGAAATAAAAAAATTTATAAATAAGGTAAATAAATTTATAATATCCTCTTATATTTAATCCCCCAAACAATATAAAGTATCTCTTAATGTCATATACCAAATTTCTGAATACATTGATCATATAGTTCCTGAAATATAGTAATATCTTGAATTACCATAAAACATTAATGAAAACATACATAATACCTCATTAATTGAATAAAACTTCATATTATCGAATATATTCCATAAATTAAATTATTATGTAAATTCCATCAATGATAACATAGACCACTTTGTCCATCAATCATTAATTAGTCCAAAGGTCATCAATACTATCCAATTTACTTTATTCATATCTAATGTATCTTTATCCAAACATTGGTATCTCAATATCTATAATGTAGTAAGGTTTATCTTCCCTTAATCATGTTTTTTCCATAAAATATCACCTTTATAATAAATCAATTTTCTAGTTAATTATTATTGATAAATATATTATTTCAAATCCTTATTGAAAACCTATAGAGAAAAATACTTATATATTTCATGATTACTAATTCTTGAATTAAAATATATAGACACTTAAATCATACCATTTCATTCTTAAAACATTAAATAAGATTCATCGTATTATTCCTTAATACCACTTTCTTAAAAAATGAAATATGAATCATGTATTAACATTCATCAACCTCAATTTAATCATTCTTTTCATGTTTAAAATAAACAATACTATTAAAAGAACCCATACCTTTCATATTTCATTCATGGTATCTTCGTCATTAGTAGTATAATCATTACTCATACCACCTTGATTATTATCTTCCTGAGATTTCCCCCTAGAACATAAATTTTAATAATGCCTAAATTTACCACATTTAAATCATTAAACCATTGATGATACCTTAGGGAGACCATTATTCCAATACATTTCATTAACCAAAATTTTCATTTTTCTTCTATAATTACTTGATTTGTGTCCTTATTTTCTAAAATAAAAGCATATTCCCATTTATATGAGAAATTCACTTGGGTGATTCTTACCACATTATCAACATATAAGAAAAAAATCTTCTTTCCTCCATGGTTTCCACCACCTGAGCTCTTGGTGAACTCTATCCTTCTCTTCTTTAATGAGTCTGAGAGTTGGTTGATATATAAGGTGTTAATTATATATCATGATAATTGATTAAGAATAATCACAACATCCTTTACTCTAGTCATCACCCCATTTGGTTTCTAATTAACACATTTTTAATCATAATCAATATTAATCTAGTTCCTTCTAATTCCCTCTATTTGTTAAAATAAAAAATCATAGTGATAGTAATAATATTCATATTGGGAAACCAAATAATCATGAAAAATAACATATATTATGTTTCAATCAGGACACATTTTTAATGCATGACACCTTAGGTTTATATTAGGCCATTTATAGTCATCATCTATTTAAATCCTACATGATTATTCATAAAGAGTTTGTGAATTTACAGAGCATATCCCTTGGAAGTATCAAACATGGTGTGCAGAAAATCTTGTTGTCATGCACCAAGTGATGATTGGGCCCATATCAATGTAACATTTTCATATTTATTACCCCTAAAACCTCTCTAATAGAGACACATGCACATATAGTGTTCAAAAATAGATATAATTTATTGGAAACCACTCACTCTATCCTTTACCAAAATTCCAAGACATTTTCCTATACTTTAACTCATCCTTGTACTTATCCTTAAGAATATCCTTATACAAATCATTAGAGATATCACTAGAGTTTTCATATCCTAGTTTCTAAAGGTAAAATTAACCTAATATATCATACCAAATGTAGAGACACAAACTTATCATATGTATATATAACATAGTTTTAGATGAATATTTATTACATTATATAAACACATGACTGAGGATCATAAAGGTATAATACCTTTGGATACTAATCACAAAATATTTTTATTTCTTAAAAGATATTAGAAATCTCCCATAAATATCTTCCCACACAATACTCTTCTTATAAATTCCATACCTAAAACCTTTATTCATAACCTAGTAAAAGGAAACATAAGAAAGAGTGAGATCAAATGCTCAGTATGTGTAAAAATGGGGATACATAATCATAAAATGAGAATAAAGGTATGAGAACAAGATAATAACTTTTTAAAACATACCCTGTATATCAAATATCATAATATTGAGTCGTGTAATAAATCATGGCAGTTCACAAGACATGAATCACAAGGAAATCAAATAACATGAGCCATGAGAGCATAACATTAAAATAATATATGGAATTTTAGAATACACATAAGTATAGAAAATAATTTCCATATTAGTTAAGTATCTCTACCAAGGAAATTATAGTAGAATGGGTTAACTCCAGAAACCATCATAGTAGTTAAGGTTCACTCCCATGACCATCATAGCATTCAAATTCTCTTATTGATATAGATTAACTCCCCATTCTAGTTCTATTTATCTCTTGAGATATAAATCTCTACCCAATTAATTGAATGGAAACACCTAACATAATTAAAATTATATGTATGTGTGCCACAAGATCATAAAACATTTATCACATCTTGACCTATGAAATGAAATTAGTTTCATAAAAATTTCATCATATAAAAACCTGTCTAAAATAGACCGGTTTAATAATCATTTCATAATTTAATCATAAAATAACTCATGAAAATAAGTTGGTTTCATAAGAATTTACTCATGGTGTAACAATTATAAGATAAAAAAGTTTCATAAACATCATTATATCTTAAACATAAATCATTAAGAGAAATAATAAGAATGTAATCCTTCGATCATATCTTTAGTAAGGCATAGGTAACATCAATGGATGTCATCTTAGATGGAAAATGATTTTGAAAGATCATTTTAAAAACTTATTGAGAAAAATAAGATTCTTTGAAAATAATTTTTAAAACTAAAAAATCATAAAACATTTTTAAATCCTTTAATTTTAAGATAATCTTTAAAACTTATAAAATAAGCTTTAAAAATCATTTAAAACGTTTTATAAGGAAAATATCATTTTTGATTTGAAAAAAACTTTTTAAAGCATAAAATTTTTTGAGAATAATTTTATTTGAAAATAACCTTGAAAACTTGTAAATTAATATTCAATAAAAATATTATTCACGATGGTGGGAAATTACTTTCATGCCATAAATGTTAAAACAAATATTCATTTAACATTTTTAGTAAAATTCAAACATGAATTGTTTATAAAATGACATGAATATTCCTTTAAAAACATTTTGAAAAAATTAAAACATGGGTAAAAATGTATTTTAATAAAATCCTTTAAATAATTTTAAAAAAAATTTGGATTTTTTTACAAAACTAGGTTTTAGATGAAAAATGTTGTCTTCACCGAATAGAGAAATAAAGACGATTTTTCATAAAATCATAATTTTGAAATCTTGAGTACATTAAGAGAAGAAAATGAATTGAAAAAATGTATTATAAATAAATAAACATTGGATAAGAAATTTAATGAGTTTATTTAGATATATTTTAATATATTTCATCCTCACATTCATAAACATAAACAATATAAATAAACTATGAGACTGCATTATAAAACCCTTACCACTTGGGAAATTTTGAATAATAAGAAAAAAATGAAAGGATAATATTAAATTAAACTTAAAATATAATTATAATAAACAAATTTATGATATTAAATATAAATGAGGCTGTATATACACATCATAAAGGAATATAGGTGCATAACATAACATTTGTCTCAAATAAGTCAAATTGAGACAAATATCAATTACCACTGTGGTAACTTTTGAACTATAAGACCCATGAAAGAGAGATTATAAAATGGATATATAAATCAAAATAATTTTTATGGTAATTATCATAAAATATATTCATAGGAAATATATACACCACATAAAATAAACATGCTGTGAATATGGAATGTGTGTCATAGAAATAAAATACGAGACATAAATCCCTTACCATAAGTCCTGTCTTGCTTCGTACACATTCAAAACTCTTGTATAATTAATATAATTTTATTATAAATATATTAAATGAACATACATAAATACATAAATACATAAATACCTACATAAATACATACATACATACATACATATCATAAAATATATGATTTACTTATAACTTTTTATTACCCATTTATTAATCCACATTAAAGTCACATTTTGGGCAATAACGACTTTTTTTTCATGTATGTTTTGATTTGTTATTCTTAGTTTTCTTACATTGATCATGGTTATATAATATAAATAATGTTAAAAATTATGTAAACATAATATATATTAAGTATACATATATTTATAGTGATCCATAAATGTTAGATATAAAAAATGAAATACACTCTTCATGGAGATGATAGGTCATCCATACACATAAACATAGTTTCTATTTTACCGATAGAAAGAAAGAAAAAAATTAAATAATATATTACCATTATATAATAATTTTTATTTCTTATATATCATATATTTTCATTAAAACCATACTTATTACCTTTCATGTAAATTATGAACAAATCACATCGCTTCATGAGGTGGTAGTCCGTCATACACCTGAATGATGTTATCGTATTCCCACAGAATGGAAAGTAAGAAGGAACATGAGATATAATTATTAAAAAATGATAATAATTTCATAAATATAATATATCAATAATAAATTCATCATTATATCCATCCATGAGAGGTGGTTATGGAAAATGAATAACATCAGTTCACGAGGCGATAATCTACCGTACACACGAATAATGATTTTGTAACCCATTTGATGGAAGAGGATAATAATTTAGGTCATTACATTAAAATAATAACATATAAGTATATATAGGTTACTTAGATTATTATATTATCATGTTTTAATAGTAATTTTAGTAGGGGGATGAAGAAATAAAATTAAATGCTTGGTAAGGGACGTTACTACTACTTCAGAAAACTTCATTTGGTTTTCACCAAAAGGATTATTAGGTTGGATTTATGACCAAAATAAGGATTCTATGATGAGGGGAGGGAATTAAGTAATTTATTTATATTTTTATTGGTTAAAACAATGGATTTTTTAAAGTATGAAGATGATAAGAGAGAGGGTGTCCTTTTATAAGCGAGGTTAGTGGCACACTAGTAATTTTTTAAAAGAAAAAGGTGTACCCATACTTTTCACATGCGAAAAGGATAAATAATGACACATTATAAAATATAGAAGATATAATGTATAAATATGTACATAAAATGGGTTTTGGAATATTTTTTAGTTATTTTTAACCCTTATCATTTTAGTTAAACCCATCGGTAAACCTACTTTTACCTTAATTGTAGTAAATAATTTTTTATATTTTTTATATTCATTATAGTGAAAAATTAATTTGGAATTATTAGATAATATAAATTATTATGATTCCAAATATTCATCCCATTTTTATAAATTAAATACACTTAATTGGAAAAAATATAATTTAAAACTAATCACATATATGCGATGAGAAAGCAGTTTTCCAAAGAGAAAATGGTCAAAAGTTTTAAAAGTTTTTATATTAAAGTTCAAAGTAAAATTGATTATTATGAACTATATTATATTAATATATATATAATTTAATTTATTTTACTTTTTATACCATATTAAAATAATTTTGAGGTTTTTAAATGCTTTAAAATAAATGATAATTCTTAATAAAAACTAGTATTTTCACTATTCATCAAAAAATATATCTTTCTAGAAAATTATCAAAAATTAACTCCAAGATAATTTTGAAATTATAATTTCAAAAATTAAGTTTATTTTTTCAAATAAATTTTATAAAATTGAAAAAAATTAATTTTAAAATAAGTTCATAAAAGATGAGAAAAATGATTTTTAAAAAAATATAGATTTGAAGCGAACAATAGAATTAATTCATTTAACTTTTATAGAAAACACATAATATTAATGTTAAATGATTGAATGAATATATAATATATAAATTTTATTAAAATTATTCACTTAAAGTGTTTTTTAATTTATCATGGTAAAATGTGTTTGTGTGCCAAAACAAACTTTTTATTGAAAAGATTTCCTTTATTTTAAAATTGTTTTTATTTTCATTTCTATTTATTTTGTCAACAAAGAATTCATTTTATATACCTGTTTAGACCACATTTTTTCCTAATTTAGTTAATAATATTAATAAAAACTATTCCAATTGCTACGTGATAACTATAATATTAAATAATAATACTTTAATAGTATGTCAAAGTTTGTTTAAACTCGATGTTGCATGTAACCCAAGCCACACTTTGTGGTGTGTGTTACAAAAGTCACAATTAGTGTTTCATGTAACAAAAAATATCAAAAAGATTAAATTTATTTTAATAAAAATAAAATATTTCACAAAATCTTGAGGTATTAAAATATAACCTCTTTCCCATTAAGTGATAAGTGAAAGTATCACTCATGCGTACGTATGAGTTACCATCTCCATATAGAGATACAATTCATTTTTTCACCATATTTTATTGATGAATATTATAATGGATTTAATATTTATATATATTATAATTATGAAAAAATTATACTTTTTTTATTATAATACCATGTCTTCCTTCTTACCATCCCATCCTTTAAGAAATGATAACATCGTTCATGCGTACGTGTGGACGACCACCTCCACAAAGTGATGTGATTTTTTTTCAATTATATATTTTTTGGATGGAAATAATGATATATTTGATGAATATATATGATATATATGATATATATGATATATATGATATAATAATTATCTTATAAATGTGAATTTATAATTACTTTTCTTTCATTCCATCTGTCGAAAAATGAAAACAACGTTCTTGCATGCGTATGGTCTACCGTCTCCATGAACAATGTAATTAATTTATCTATCTATAACTTTTATTGATGACTATAAATATGTAAATAATGAATATATATGATATTTATATCATTATTAAAATTATTTAGATGATGGAACCACAATAAATGCATAAGGATCAGAATTAATGAACTGAAATACTCATGATAAATGAAACAGTTAACACTCATAAATGATGATTTTAATAAGGAACTATTGATAAAAAAGATGTTTTGAAATTTTATAAATGGGTCATATATTATATTATAAGAATGAAATTGATATTTCATATAATTATAATAAATTAAAATTTATTATACTAGAGTTTAGAGTAATTTTGAAGCAAGGAGAACTCAAGGTAAGAGTTTCTCATATCACTTTTACTTCCGTGAGACATATGCCACATTCATAACTTATTTATTTTTTTGGGTGTATATAATAATTTTTTTTATATTTTATCATGAATCTCTTTTTAATTATGGTATTTAATGTTTCATTTTAAGTAATTTCTTTCACAGTGCTTATGATTCAAAAGATACTCAAGTTGTAAAAGTTTTATTTCACAATTTCATTAATATTATCGATTGTTTATGTTTAAGTCTCCATTAGGGATTTTTTTTTCAATATAAATATTTTATAAATATCTTAAAAATGGATTTTACTATTATTATGAATTTTTTAAATTAATTTTTACCCATGTTCAAATTTTTACAAAACGGTTTGAAAGTAATCTACCTATCATTTTCCAAGTGAGGTACTTTGTGAAATTTTCAACAAAAATATGGAAGGAATGTTTTTAACTTATTTGAAATGAATTTTTTTTCCCAAAATCATGACTAATATTTTCTTTTAAGCCGAATTTACTAGTTTCTAAAGTTTTTTTCAAAGAAAATGCTTTATTTTATAACTATATAGTTTTTTAAAGAATTGATTTCCAAATGAAAATGTTATTTATACAAGAATTATTCCAAGTGATATTTTAAAATCATTTTCCATCTAAGATGAAATTATTTTATATTATTTAATATTTAATAGGAATAAAATTCAAGGATACCATCATTATTATTTCTATTAATGTTTTATTTTTGTGGTGAAAATATGTTTATAAAACTCATTTCTTTTCATGGGTTTTGATATGATGAATGGTTTATGATATTATAGCACACATATGTATGATTTTCATTATATGATGGGTGATATCTATATCTAACTACAATTCATTGGGTAAAGTTTTATATCTTATAAAATAACAATGGGATTCAAGTTAATGTTCTTGATCTACTATGGGATGCAAGTTGACGATCTTGATCTACTATGGGATGCAGGTGGTGATGAATGATCCAATATGGTTTGACGGTTTTAGTAGTTAACCTTGACATTATGAAATGGTTTTTATTCATATGTTGGTTACACACTTTTATGACATGAGGTTATGATTCATGATTGATTTATGATAAATTTTTACTCTTATGATCCATGTATTTTGAAATGATAAAGTTTTATGCCATGAATCATGTTTATGATCTATGAAAGGTTGGGTATGAACTTCGTAAATTATGTTCATGATCTTATACAATTATTATTATCTTATATTTCGTATGATCATAGATTTTTATCTCCTATGTTTACCCTTAATGAGCATCTAATATTACCCCTTTCTTATGTTTTTTTCCCCAAGTTATGAATAAATATACTAATTATGATATGTCTAATAAGGGTGCTAGTTATAAATAAATAAGTGAGGTACGATGTAAATATTTTATAAACCAGTTGTTTATGTTTCAAAATTTCCAAAGAAAATAGACCTATATGATTATAGCATGGATTATTATGTTATGTAAAGAATATTCATCTATTTAAATCTAATATCTATATAAGGCCCTGGCCTTAAAAATTACTTAATCTTGAGTTATTACAAGATTACACATTGGGGATCTTTTCAGGTTTAGAGTTTTAGATAATTAGATCATAAAACTTGCATTACATTTCATATTTAAACAAAGTGGTTACATAAAATATAGTATTCATTTTTCCCATTAACGGAAAAATATTTAAAATAAATCATGGATTCTTTCTTGACACTTCCTTGACACTATCATCATATCATGTACCATTCCCTTGACCTGTGAAAAACATTTCAAAAACTTGGGATGAGCATAAAATGCTCAGTAAGGGTTATAAAAATATGGAAAGGAAACATGATTTTATATATACATAAGAATTAAATCATACTTTTCCCATAAAACATAAGCACTTTAACATACCTCATCAAATCATGAATAAATCATAGAAATCATAAGACATAAAGGTAACTTGATGCATTCATAACATTCTTACGTAGGGAGTAACCCTCTTGGTTATGTTTGGAATACCCATCATAGTATATTCTCTAAATCTCTTCGGAGAAACCTTAACGTTTAACTCCTTCGCGTTACCCAATGCATTGTAGATCTATATCAGGCTCACCCTCCCTTAGTTTATCACGGAACCACCCGTCTTCATAACAATGCCCAAGAACCATAACATAATCGTATCACATAAAAAATGCATAAAGGAAAAATAACATTTCCACTTTTCAATCACAAGATATCAATACAACACATTGACATAAAAACATTATAAAAACCATTTTCAATACCAAAATAAAATAAAAGGAAAACGTGGTATTTATTTTTCATTCAAAAAAATTATGGCTTGTAGAGGAAGCCGAAACTCAAATAATGGTCACAGCGGCGGAGAAGTCGTTGTCGCCACATACGTACGACAAAAAAAACATTCCCTTTTGTCATTTAGTAAATTCTTCATATAAAAAGATTCCTTTTGAATAATCGTAAAAGTCAAAGGGGTTCATACACCATATAAAAGAAAGTTGTGTATAAAACAAAATATGCATCAATGAAAGGAGATTGAGACGGATTCCCTTACCTCGTGTCTGACTTGACTTGATCGTTCTTTATCCTCCTGAATAATAAACTTGAGTTAATTTCTACTTCTTAAGAACCTTTTTCAAGTTAATTATTCCTTTTATATCACTTATTACCATGTCATGAACACTATGTAATTATTTAGGATAATAATGGTCGTTTTTTCGACCCTGGGCACTTGAGTCAAAAATAAACTTCTTGTAATTACAAGTTGTTCATGGGGTAAAATATCCATTATATCCAGAATTATATTCATTATGTAGATATCATATATATCATATAAATCCATTATATACATTCATTTATAATATTACATAACATTTAGAGGTAAGAAATGAAATGCACCGTTCATGGAGACGGTAAGCCGTACGTACGCATGAACGCTACTTCCATTTATATTTCATATTTAATGGAATTAAAAAATAATGATACATAATAGTATTATAATTATAGTATGGTATCATATATAATATTATTAAATCTATCCTTTATACGTACCATATATAGTATTAACGAATCAAATCACTTTGAGGGGGCGGTAGTCCGCACTTCCAAAAATGAATATATCGCGTTTACCCATAATGGAAACCATAAAGGTATGAAATAAATGAAAAATACAGAAGAATAAGGAAAAAATAAACATATTATATATCATATATAAATATAGTGACATCTTAATGTCCACCTTTGAAGGTGTTTGAAGAATATTGAACAATCATCGTTTCGTGAGGCAGAAATTCGCCATCCACGGAAACAGTATGTGCTTTAACCATTAGATGTAGGTGTGTGTAAGTGTAGCTCAAATAATTCTTATAAAAACATCCTAGTATATGGAAGATACTGGTGTTGTTACAAAAGAAATTAATAAAAAGAGTTTAGGGGGTTGGATAAGCAAAATAAAACAAAAGAGCATTAGAGGAGACTTTACCTTAGAATCAGGTAACTCTTTTTAATTTGAGCTCAAAGGCTTCCTTGGAAAGACTTCTTCACAAAGTGAGGATTCTAGGAGTAAGAGAGGGATGTGGAGAGACAAAATGATCAGATCATGGCCAAGCCAAAGGCTTGAGAGGTGTGGGTAAGGAGGTATAGGTGGGGGCCTTTTATAAGAGGAGAGGAGGGGCACTCTTGGAAAGGTATAAAATGTTACTTTATTTTCAAATGAGTTTCGGATTTTAAAGGTCCCACATTTTTTTATTTTGAGTATAAGGTGATAAGGGTTAGGTATACACTCATACAATAGGTTTTTTACATGTTTAGGTCTTATATTTTACATTATCTTTTCATTTTATTTAAATCGTTAAATAACGAGGTAATCACTGCATCATCATGATGTCATAAATAATTTAATTTATTTAATGTCTAAAAATTATAAAAAAATACTATGATGTAGGAAATCTTTTTATATTTCCAATGACTA
Organism: Viscum album; assembly: GCA_963277665.1. Classification (NCBI taxonomy): domain Eukaryota; kingdom Viridiplantae; phylum Streptophyta; class Magnoliopsida; order Santalales; family Viscaceae; genus Viscum; species Viscum album. Next base: position 773,152,191 of record OY728125.1, on the reverse strand, counting down.
TTTATAGTAAAAAATATGACTTGTATAACCCCATGTAAAAATTGTTTTAGTAAAACAATACATGTTTGTGTCATTTTTACTTTTACTTTAAATAAAAGGCATTAATGTCATTATCTTACCCAAGTGGCTCCATGGGGTCCCAAAAATAGACCCATGGGTTGTAATGGTCGGCCATGACACATCCAATAAGGGTAGGACATGTGTCAAGGTCATTTCATATTATTAAAACATTATTTCTACCTTAAACTACACTAATTACCTCTAATCGCGATTAAAAACTTAAAAGTTACTATTCACCAAAAAATTATTTTAATCCCATTGAACCACATTTTACTTCCTAATGAAAACCATGTATGTTGGATTTTTGAAATTCAAAACACAGAGGTGGTAAAATTTCATTTAAACGAAAAATCAGTTTTTTAAGTACCACTTAGTGGTTTCACTATTCGTCAAAAATTGAAGTTTTTCAGAAAAATACCAAAACATCACCCTAAGATATATTTGATATTATGAATTCAAAAATGATGTCTATTTTAAAAAATTCAAAACATATAAGTTAAAATAATTAATTTAATAATTAATTCCCGCTGTCAGAACAAATAACGTGTTTTTATGAAACAATATATATCAAAAGATTAAAACTAGTTTAAGTCCAATTTCAAAGTGATATTAATTCCAATGACCACTATTGGATTAAATAGTAAAAATATATTCTAATTTCACTTTAAAACCAACTAAAAATATAATCTAATCATATAAACAAATTAGATTAAAAAGAGGTTTTGAATTAAAATACAACACTTTTCATTATTCATTAAAAAAATGAACATTATTAGAAAAATACCAGAAATTTATCCAAAGTAAATTTCAATGTCCCAATCATAAAGAATAAGTATATTTTGACAAATATAGCTTATAAAATTGTCAAAATATAGATTTAAAAATGGTTCTCCATCAAAAGGCGGTAAAACAATCTTTAAAAAATATTAGAGTATTTCATGCTTTAGGTTATATTTATTCTCATTTTAAGGCTCTAAAACACTATCTAATTCATAAATAGACATAGATAACTATATATATTATTCATTACTTACTTGGGATGTTACATCCTTCCCCCCTTTATAAAATTGCATTTCCGCAATTTATTTACTTATCAAATAAGTGGGGGTATTTATCCCTCATAGCATTTTAAGATTCCCATGTTGCCACTTCAACCATATGGTTTTTCCACAAAACCTTTACCTGATGAATCACCTTATTCCGCAACACTTTCTCCCTGGGGTCAATAATCTGGACCGTTTGTTCCTCATAAGATAGATTCTCTTCCAGCTGAACTACCTCTGGACTCAAAACATGAGATGGATCTGGCATATACTTTCTCAACATCGAAACATGAAAAACATTATGTACCTGAGATAAACTCAGAGGTAAAGCCACTCGGTATGCAACTGATCCAACTCTCTCTAAAATTTCATATAGTCCAATGAACCTTGGACTCAAATTTCCTTTCTTACCAAATCGAATCACATTTTTCCATGGTGAGACTTTTAGGAAGACATGATCACCTACCTCAAAAGAGATATCCTTCCTCCTATTTTCTGCATAACTCTTCTGCCTGCTCTAAGCGGTTCTCATGTGTCTCTGTATCAGCTGAACGTTTTCTACCAATTCTTCTACCAATTCTGGTCCCATCAACTTCCTTTCACCCACTTCATCCCAGAAAGCTGGAGTTCGACACCGCTTCCTATATAATGCCTCAAATGGTTCCATCTGTATACTGGAATGAAAACTGTTATTATAAGAAAACTCAACTAAAGAAAGATATTGGTCCCAACTTCTCTAATAATCCATCGAACAAGCACGTAGCATATCTTCCAAAGTCTGAATTGTTCGTTCTGACTGCCCATCTTATTGAGGATGAAAAGCTGTACTAAAATTTAATTCAGTACCCAACAACTTCTGAAGGCCTTTCCAAAAGTTAGAAGTAAACCTGAGATCACAATCAGATACAATGAAGAGGGGAACTCCATGTAACCTGACTATCTCTTTAAGATACAAATGAAAAAGTTGATCTAGGAAAAAAGTATCTCATATTGCAAGGAAATGAGCAGATTTAGTCAAGCGATCAACAATAACCAAGATTTCATTATTACCTCAAGGTGTCTTCGGCAATCCCACAACGAAGTCCATGGATATATTTTCCCATTTCCACTCTGGAACTGGAAAAGGCTAAAGCATCCCTTTCGGTAACTGCCGCTCTACTTTAAACTGCTGACAATTCAAACACTTCATAGTAAAATCAGCAATATCTGTTTTCATTCCATCCCACCAGTAATACTCCCGCAGATCTCTGTATATCTTAGTACTACCAGGATGAACTGAAAACGGAGAACTATGAGCTTCACATAACAACTCTCTCTTCAACTATGAATCACAAGGCACACACAATCTCTTCCCAAATCTCAAAACACAATCATTATCAATGTTGAATTTAGGTAACTTACCCTTCTGAACCAGCTCTACCTTTTTCTGCAACTCACTGTCTTACTTCTGTGCTTTCTTGATTCTGTCTGATAGAGAATATTTCACTGATACCTGAAACAAAACAGAAGTAAATCCTTCACCAAAAACTTTTATGCCAAAGTTCATCGAATCCTTAACCAAAGGATCACATTCCAAACATAACATTGTTAATGAAGCATTACTTTTTCGACTCAAAGCATCAGCCACTTTATTTTCTTTTCTAGGATGGTAATAAATTGTACAATCATAATCCTTGATTAATTCTAGCCATCTCCTCTGTCTCATGTTCAATTCTTTCTGAGTGAATATATACTTTAAAATTTTGTGATCGGTATATATTTCACACTTTACTCCATACAAATGATGCCTCCAAATTTTTAAAGCGAAAACAACAGCAGCTAATTCCAAATCATGTGTAGGGTAATTTACCTCATGAGTTTTCAACTGACGTGAAGCATATGCAATTACCTGATCATTCTACATTAGGACGCAACCAAGTCCTTTAAATGAAGCATCACTGTAGATAACAAACTCACCATTCCTGGAAGGTAGTGCCAAAACTAGAGCATTCACCAATCTTCTTTTCAATTCCTGAAAACAATCATCACATTCTTTTGTCCAGATAAACTTAACACCCTTCTGAGTTAGCTTAGTCATTGGACTAGATAACCGTGAAAAATTTCTAAAAACCTTCAGTAATATCCTGGAAAACCAAGGAAGCTACGAATCTCAGTTACATTTGTGGGTCCTGGCCATTCTTCAACAACCTTTGTTTTTGCAAGATCAACAGTTATCCCATCTTTAGAAACAATGTGACCAAGGAAAGAAATTTTTTGCAACCAGAACTCACACTTGCTGAATTTCCCATAGAATTTCTTTTCTTTCAAGGTTTGCAAGATAACCCTTAAATGTATTTCATGCTCCTCTTTACTTTTAGAAAACACCAAAATATCATCAATGAAAACCACCACAACCTTATCCAAGAACTCATGGAAAATTCTATTCATAAGGTCCATGAATACAGCAGGTGCATTGGTTAGACCAAAAGGCATTACTAAAAATTCATAATGGCCATATCTTGTACAAAACGCGGTCTTCGGAACATTTGATTCCTTTACCTTCAACTGATGGTACCCCGATCTCAAGTCAATCTTTGAAAAATACTGAGCTCCCTAGAACTGATCAAACAAATCATCGATATGAGGAAAAGGATATTTGTTCTTAACAGTGATGTTATTCAAGGCTCTATAATCAATGAAAAGTCTCATAGAACCATCTTTCTTTTTAACAAATAAAACAGGAGCACCCCATGATGATGTGTTAGGTCGAATGAAACCTTTCTCTAATAAATATTTCAATTGATCCTTAAACTCTAAAAGTTTAGTTTGAGCCATTCGATAAGGGGGTTTTGAAATTGGATTAGCATCAGGAACTAAGTCAACAGTAAATTCAACTTCCCGATCTGGTATTATTCCAGGTATCTCATCAGGAAAAACATCAGGATACTCATTTACCACTGGCACATCATTAATCTGAACAGTTCCCTTGTTTTCAATGATATGTGCAAGGTAACATTCATTTCCATCTTTTACAAGTTTCTCAGCCTCTTGATATGTTATCAATAGTAAGGGTTCATTCTTGTACACAAACTGAAAGTCTTTCTGAAAAGAAACTTCTTTAGCTCTACAGTCAATCTTAGCATGGTAAATAGAGAGCCAATCTATACCCAGGATAACATCAAATTCTACTAGAGGTAAAACAATAAGGTTTGAAAGTAGGTTCTTTCCACGAATAAGGATAGAAAGATTCTTATAAATTATTTTTGCCTCAACATTTCCCCCAGGTGTTTTTACCACAAGTTCAAGAGTCATTTCTTGAGATGGTATTCCCATTTTACTAGAAAAGTTTTCAGAGATGAAAGAATGTGTAGAACCCGAATCAAACAACACACTGGCATAATCTGAAAAAACAAAGTACCTGATACAACTTCATTTGATGGCCCGACATCTGCTGAAGTAGTTACAAAAGATTTCACCACCCCTTTCTGCTTGTAGCCTAACTGATTCCCATCACTCAAGCTCTTTGTTGGACACTCATTTTCATAGTGACCCATCTCATTGCACTTAAAACATTTCACTAACTATACATCAAATTTGGTCTTACCATCACCCTGATCTTTTTTAGTGCAATCACGAGATTTATGTCCCATCTTACCACATTGGTAGCACTTTACAGAATTCAGAAGACATTCCCCAGCATGCCTTTTACCACATTTATCACAAACTGGAAACTTAGTTTTCTTACCGTCAGACCTTTTTGAAGAATTATTCCCTTTCTCCTACCACCTCGTTCTCTTCTTTTGTTGGTTGTTATAGAACACTTGATCATCAGAAAACTCCATTTCCACCTTCTTAGCACATAGAACAAGATTTTCATAACATTTGAACTCACTAGAAGCTAAATACCTTTGATATTTTGGCTTTAATACTGAGTAAAAATGATTGATTTTACTATCAAGGTCTCGGATAAAATCTGGAGCATACCTTTCCAATCGAGTGAACCTTTCTTCATAGGAATCCACTGAGTCCTCATCTTGCCTCAATTCCAGGAATTGTTTATCTATCCTAAGTCAAACACCCTTAGGAAAATACTTATCAAGAAACATACCTTTGAATTCATCCCAGTCGAGGGCATCAATCTCATCAGCATGCCTGATATTTTTAACCATCGACCACCACTGATTTGCTTCACCCTCCAAACGGTAAATAGCAAGACTAACCTTCTGATTGTATGAACACCCCATGACATCAAAAATCTACTCCAGTGCTTTAATCCACCCTTCAGCTAGCACAAGGTCAGATAATCCTATGAATGATGGGGGATGTTGCCTCATGAAATGTTCCACCACTGAAATGTTCCTCTACGGTTGATCTGGCTGATCTCTTGCATGGATACCGCCACCATTTATCGCTTGAGTCAACTGCGCCATTACTAAAAAAAACTGTTCAGTTCCAATTCTGACCATCTCAGGATGCTGATTTGGAAGGTCATTTCCTTCTGTATTCCTTCCTAGCACTGCCTCCCTGTTTCCTCTGCAGAAAACCATTCTGAACAAACATGTCTTAGATGAAGCAACATGGTAATCTTCAAATGCTATATCATTTCAATTTGACCATAAGAAAAATATTTTTGGATAATCATTTAATAGAATTATAACTCCTAAAGTTATCTAAACCGAACTCTGATACCAACTATAAGGCCTCATCCTTAAACATTACTTAATCTTGAGTTATTACAAGATTACACATTGGGGATCTTTTCAGGTTTAGAGTTTTAGAGAATTAGATCATAAAACTTGCATTACATTCCACATTTAAAAAAAGTGGTTATGTAAAATATAGTATTCATTTTTCCCATCAACGGAAAAATATTTAAAATAAAACATGGATTCTTTATTGACACTTCCTTGACACTATCATCATATCATGTACCATTCCATTGACCTGTGAAAAACATTTCAAAAACTTGGGATGAGCATAAAAAGATTAGTAAGGGTTATAAAGATCTGGAAAGGAAACATGAGTTCATATATACATAAGAATGAAATCATACTTTACCCATAAAACATAAGCAATTTAACATACCTCATAAAATCATGAATAAATCATAGAAATCATAAGACAAAAAGGTAACTTGAGGCATTCATAACATTCTTATGTAGGGAGTAACCCTCTTAGTTACGTTTGGAATACCCATCACAATATATTCCCTAAATCTATTCGGATAAACCTTAACGTTTAACTCCTTTACGTTACCAAATGCATTGGAGAGCTATATTGGGATCACCCGACCTTAGTTTATCATGGAACCACCCATCTTCATAACAATGCCCAAGAACCATAACATAATCGTATCACATAAAACATGCATGAAGGAAACATAACATTTCCACTTTTCAATCACAAGATATCAATACAACACATTGATATAAAAACATTATGAAAACCATTTTCAATACCAAAATAAAATAAAAGTAAAACATGGTATTTATTTTTCATTCAAAAAAGTTATGACTTGTAGAGGAATCCGAAACTCAAATAATGGTCACGGCGGCGGAGAAGTCATTGTAGCCGCATACGTACGACAAAAAAACACTCCCTTTTGTCATTTAGTAAACAATTTGTATAAAATGATTCCTTTTGAATAATCATAAAAGTCAAAGGGGTTTATACACCGTATAAAATAAAGTTGTGTATAAAACAAAATATTCCTCAATGAAAGGAGATTGAGACGAATTCCCTTACCTCGTGTCTGACTTGACTCGATCGTTCTTTAACCTCCTGAATAATAAACTTGAGTTAATTTATACTTGATTAAGAACCTTTTTCAAGTTCATTATTCCTTTTATATCACTTATTACCATTTCATGAACACTATGTAATTATTTAGGATAATAATGGTCGTTTTGTCGACCCTGGGCACTTGAGTCAAAAATAAACTTCTTGTAAGTACAAGTTGTTCATGGGGTAAAATATCCATTATATCCAGAATTATAATCATTATATAGATATCATATATATCCATTATATACCTGCATTTATAATATTACATAACATTTATAGGTAAGAAATGAAATGCACCGTTCATGGAGGCGGTAAGCCGTACGTACGCGTGAACGCTACTTCCATTTCTATTTCTTATTTAATGGAATTAAAACATAATGATACATAATAGTATTATAATTCCAGTTTGGTATCATATATAATATCATTAAATCTATCCTTTATACGTACCACATATGGTATTAACGAATCAAATCACTTTGAGGGGGCGGTAGTCCGCAATTCCTAAAATGAAGATATCGCGTTTACCCATAATGGAAACCATAAAGGTATGAAATAAATGAAAAATACAGAAGCATAAGGAAAAAATAAATATATTATATATCATATATAAATATAGTGACATCTTAATGGCCACCTTTGAAGGTGTTAGAAGAATATTGAACAATCATCGTTTCGTGAGGTAGAAATTCGCCATCCATGGAAACAGTATGTTATTTAACCATTAGATATAGGTGTGGGTATGTGTAGCTCTAATACTTATTATAACAACATCCTAGTATATTTAAGATACTGGTGTTGTTACAAAATAAATTAATAAAAATAGTTTAGGGGGTTGGAGAAGCAAAATAAAACAAAAGAGCATTAGAGGAGACTTTACCTTAGAATCAAGTAACTCTTTTTGATTTGAGCTCAAAGGATTCCTTGGAAAGAATTATTCCCAAAGTGAGGCTTTTAGGAGTAATAGAGGGATTTGGAGAGACAAAATGATCAGAGCATGGCCGAGCCAAAGGCTTGAGAGGTGTGGGTAAGGAGGTAGAGGCGGGTGCCTATTATAAGAGGAGAGGAGGGGCACTCTTGGAAAGGTATAAAATGTTACTTTATTTTCAAATGAGTTTTAGATTTTAAAGGTCCCACATTGATGTATTTTGAGGATAAGGTGATAAGGGTTCTAAATATACTAATCCAATAGGTTTTTGACATGTTTAGGTCTTAGATTTTACATTATCTTTTCATTTTATTTAAATCGTTAAATAACGAGGTAATCGCTGCATCATCATGATGTCATAAATAATTTAATTTATTTAATGTCTAAAAATTATAAAAAAAATAATATGATGTATGAAATCTTTTTATATTTCCAATGAATATTTATAGTCAAAAATATTACTTGTATAACCCCATGTAAAAATTGTTTTAGTAAAACAATACATGTTTGTGTCGTTTTTACTTTTACTTTAAATAAAAGGAATTAATGTCATTATCTTACCCAAATGGCTCCATGGGGTCCCAAAAATCTAAATATGGGTTTTCTTGGTCGTCTATGACAGATCCAATAAGGGTAGGACATGTGTCAAGGTCATTTCATATTATTAAAACATTATTTTTACCTTAAACTACACTAATTACCTCTAATCGCGATTAAAAACTTTAAAGTTAATATTCACCAAAAAAATTATTTTAATCCCATTGAACCACATTTTACTTCCTAATGAAAACCATGTATGTCAGATTTTTGAAATTCAAAACACAGAGGTGGTAAAATTTCATTTAAACGAAAAATCAGTTTTTTAAGTACCACTTAGTGGTTTCACTATTCATAAAAAATTGAAGTTTTTCAGAAAAATACCGAAACTTCACCCTAAGCTATATTTGATATTCTGAATTCAAAAATGATGTCTATTTTACAAAATTCAAAACATATAATTTACAATAATTAATTTAATAATTAATTCCTGCTGTCAGAACAAATAGCGTGTTTTTATGAAACAATATATATCAAAAGATTGACACTAGTTTAAGTCCAATTTCAAAGTGATATTAATTAAAATGACTACTATTGGATTAAATGGTAAAAATATATTCTAATTTAACTTTAAAAACAACTCAAAATATAATCTAATCATATAAAATAATTAGATTAAAAAGAGGTTTTGAATTAAAATACAACACTTTTCACTATTCATTAAAAAATGAACATTATCAGAAAAATACCAAAAATTTATCCAAAGTAAATTTAAATGTCCCAGTCATAAATAATAAGTTTATTTTGAAAAATATAGCTTATAAAATTTTCAAAATATAGATTTAAAAATGGTTCTCCATCAAAAGGCAGTAAAATAATCTTTTAAAAATATTAGAGTATTTCATGCTTTAGGTTGGATTTATTCTCATTTTAAGACTCTAAAACACTATCTAATTCATAAATAGACATAGATAACTATATCTATTATTCATTACTTACTTGGTATGTTACAATCTATGTATGAAAAGTATGGGTCGCTATACACAAGGGCTAATAATTACTTAAAAAATGCCCAAAGTGTGGTGTATTTCAATAAAATAAAGATGAATCAGGCACTTTGAAAGTGGTGTGGCACTTTCTAATAATTATAAGGTATAAAAACCTATATGTAATTGAGTAGGCTACAAAGTAATTATCATGCAATACATATACAAGAAATCAATATGGAGAACTTTATCACCCAGAAGACTCTCCTCAGTGGAATTAAATTGATAATGAGTATCCTAAATTTGGAAATGAGACAAGAAACCTTAATCTTTCACTATCTATGAATGGTGTGAATATTTTTGGTTTAAAAATTAGAACTCATATTATATGTCTGTTCATATTGGTAAATTATAACTTTCACCTTGGTTATGCACGAAGCAAAAATAAATTATGTTGTCTCTCATTATATCAGGACCTAAACAACAAGGCAAGGATATTGATATTTATTTGGCTCCATTGATTGAAGATTTAAAATTAATGTGGGATTAAAGTGTTATATTTTATGATTATTATAGAAATTAATATTTCACATCATGATCCATATTGTAAAAAATAATAAATGACAATCCTACACATGGAAAATTTTCAACATATACCATTAAAGAAACCTAAGGGCGAACCATTTGTGAACAATGTATACACTTAGTTAGGTTGAAACAATCATCAATGACTGTTTTTCTAGGAAATTTCATATTTCTACCCTAAAAATATAAATACCGATCTTAGATGACATCATTCGATCGGAGTTTTGAAGAAGCTGTAATATCATATCCACTAATAGGTGATAAATTTTTTGAGAAAGTAAAAGATATGGCCACAAATTTTTGGTAATCCTTCTTTGAAAAACCTTATAAAAACAAGTTATAAAAGGATAATTTTTTTTTTGTATTACCATACTTGAAATTATTAGACATTATAGAATTTCATGATTTTATGCATGGTAAAAAAATGTATATGATAGTGTCATTAGAACATTAATAAATTCACCCAAAAAAAATAAAAGATGTAATTAAGGATAGGATATACATGATTGACATAGGGATACAAGAAGAGTTGGTGCGAATGAAGGGTGAAAGAAGAACTTTTATTCATCCAACTACTTACAGTCTTTCTAGGAAATAGATATATATATTTTTAAACTTATTTAATGATATAAAGGTTCTAGAGGGGTATTAATCAAATATCAAGAATATAATTTCAATGAATTATTAAAAGTTAATGGACCTAAAATCATGTGAATATCATTTTATGATTCAAGACCTAATGCTTGTATTTTTTCATTTCATTTTTCCAAAGAATGACTATCATACATTAACCATGCTTTGTTTCTTTATCAAATATATATACAGTAAAATTATATACCTAATGAAAATATAAACTATGTAAAGTGAAATTGCTGTCATATTTTTTGAATTAGAGATGCTCTTGACACTATTATTATTTGATATGATGGTTTAATTGATGGTTAACTTGGTTATAAATATATAAAAATGTGGTCTTGTACATTGTATATGGATGTAACCCATTTAATGATATATAAATATTGTTAAATGGTATGAAAAAAATTAAATTTGACCAAAATATTGTATTAAAGAGTAACATATTATTGAGGAATCCATTAAATTATACATAGACTACCTGTCCAATGTGGAAATAATTGGTATACCAAAATCACATCACTATGGGAGACTTGATATTGAAGGAATTTATGGAATAGATGTTGTCTCAATTTCTATTAAAGAAAGGTAAAAATATCACCTTTATATTTTACATAACTTTTTAGAGGTTTCACCATATGTTGAAACCTAAAAATAAATTCTTAGTCATTCGAATAAATGAAGGGTCAAAATAAGGATATCAAATACATGTAATTGAAACTTTATATAATGGTTTGTAGACCATATTTTTAAGGATTCAACTACAAATAAAATTCATTGTAATAATAATTTCGATGGATAGCTAGAGGGATAAGTGTGCATGTATTATCTTATAATGATTATATAATTATTAGTTAAATGTTTTACATAAATAAACATGATGTATATAGTACCACAAAAAATAGTAGAGTTATAATTATGAATGAAGTGATGAATGTATATGGTACCAAGTAAAAAAAATCCAATTTATGTGAATATGTCATATTTTGGAATCATTAAACAAATATGAGATTTGGATTATACAATATTACAATTGCCTATTTTTTATTTCAAGTGGGATGATAACAGATGTGTAGTTAAAATCAATGAATTGGGATTTATTAAATTGGATTTAAGTAAGGAAGGGTACAAGGATAAACCATTCATAATGTAATAACAAGCATTAAATGTATTTTATGTCCTTGATCCTATAAATAAGAAGTGGTAAATTGTTCTATTGTCTACCAAAACCACTGAATGTTCAAATGTCAATTCAATTAAGGATAAACCTTTCATTGTGATATCACAATCGTTTCATGGTGTTCCCAATGCTTATGGTGTATTTTATGTCAAAGAAGACCAAAATGAGGGGATTTGGGTACTCGATAGAGGGGTTAAATCCATTCATCCTTTAAATAAAAAATGGAGTTCAATAATTAGGTTATTTTTTTATAACATTCATTACATTACCTCATATTATTATATGTTCACTATTGTATTCATGTAATCTAAATCAAAATTTTAACAACTTCTGTATATAATGGATTCTTCACATGATGATGCTCTAAATCTTGAGGAAAAAATGGTTTCTCAACATGATGACACTCCCAATACAGAGGAACAACAAGTTTCTCTACAAGCCGATGCTACCAATCTCGAGGAACAACATATCGATGATTTTGAAGATGTGAAAATGGTATAAGATGAAAAAAATATATCCCAAAAAAATAAGAGCATCATATTATGATGGTGATAATAAGAATTGTTAAGGTAAAACTTAGAGGCATCAAATTTGATGTTGGATGGATTGAATGTGACCAACCTATTATCCCCAACAAGTACATTTTGATTAGTTACATTAGGTACACCACTATAATGCACATATCGATTGATGTAGATATGTGGAACAATGTTATTCCCATGGTTAAGGTAATAATTTAGGAAGAGACTAGGGTAGAATTATGATATACCATTTTTATTTTACAAAAAAATAAAATAATTAAACATTGATTTACTCTTCATTATCCCTTACATAGTGAATTTATACTAGGAAAATTCTGAATGAAATTTTTATTATTATTCATTAAAAAGGATCATAGTGTATTTTATACAAATCTTATGAAGCATAATATCAAGGATTATAAAAGGAAAGTAAAACCACACCCACCAAAGATGTAAGAACACATAATAAACCAAAAAATGTGGAATGAGTTTATTAGCCGTCGTGAGGAGGAGTATTTTAAGGTACATGATTATTGATAATAAATTACTTGAAAATACATATATTATTAACTTTGATTAATAATTGTTAATTTATCAAGAAAAAACTAAGTGCTTAAAGTTAGCATCATGAATCAAAACCAACGTACCCTTCTCATAAAGAAATGATGGTGTACATTTCACTTAAAAATATGGTATACATTTTAATTATATTGTAATAATTTTATGTGTCATGGAAAAACAACATAATTATATTCTTTCATTTATATTTAGATTGATGAATAAAAATCCAAAGACAATTTCATCCCATGTCATGTGATATAGAAGGAGGCTCGTGTATATAAAGATAGAATAAAAATAGATGAAAAAACTCAAAAAGTATTTGAAAAATGTGTAATTATGACATAATAAAAATTATTCTGCTTTAAATTGGTATTATATAAAAATAAATACATATTTTCTTATATTTTTTATCCAGTTTAGACACAAGAATCATCATCGACTTTACCCGATGAAAGAACACTTTCATTATCCTTGAAGTGGCCAGAACAATATGATCGCATCAAAGGTGTGAGTTTTAGAGTGTTACCTTGAATATATTTTGAAAAAATAAATGTACAAGTGGATAAAGATAATAAAATATAGGATATGTAGACACAAATAATTTTTATAGAAGAAAAACATAATTGATAGTCTAAGTTGTTAGTGAATGCTATGTAAACACATTAGAGAGAAGAAACAAAAAAACATGAAGATCCACCCATCGTCTTTAAGGTGATCCATTCCCCTTAAAGGTATACCTTACCATAGGTAATTGATTTTTTCATAAATGTTTTTGTGAAATGATCATCAAGAATAAATTGATACCTTTCCTGTACTAATATTCCACAGGGTGAATATAATTGTGATTTATATTTATAAACACACACCCATCACTTTTTTGTGAGGGGTAAAATATATAATTTCCAAGAATATATTCTACATAAAAAATTTCCAAGAGGTAATGTGATAATTAGGATTCACATAACACACAATTTGGGCAGTAAGCTACCTATTCCCCTTGATGATATAGATGTACACATGGTCAAACTTTCTATTGGAACTTTTGTAGCTTGGCCATTTGATCTTGTAAAAATACATATCGGCAAGGAGGTATTATTTTACAATTTATTTCTTATACAAAATCTTTAATAATTAATGAAAAAACCCCTAAAATAAAATTTTTATTTTAAACTGAGAAAAGGAAGGATAAATAGAAGTTTGAATCAAAAAAATCTAAATAATCAATCAATTGATCAAAAATACCTTCAAAAAGTACCATTACCCCACAAGTTCAACTTCTACATTTATTAATATTACATGTTCATATAGATACATAATTCAATGATGGTTTTATAACTATAATTTATTTTGAAGAGTAAATTTATAGAGAGATAATTACAAACTTTCATGGTCTTGAGAATGTAGATGAAACCCTTATGTATGGATATCTTGGAGTCTTAGTTGTAAATGTATAAATGAGACGTGTTTTCATAATTTTTTTGTCCAATATAGGATCTACTAAATTAATTATAGTTTAATACTATTCATATTTTTTTACAGGTATATATATATATATCACTATTATTTTAATAGAAAACCCTATAACCAAAAATTTGGACTCATTAGTCCTCACATTAGTTATACACAAAAATATCATTGAAAGAAGAGGAATATTCAATAATAGTAGACAAGATGGCAGTAATGTTTGATAAAAACTTACAGATGACATATTATTATTAATAACCATTATGAAATGGTAAAACTCTATAATTTAATCATATCAAATATATTTTCATTCCTTTCATTACTTATCCATTTTTTAGGGAACACTGGTTTCTAATTACAATCAATTTGTATAATCTAATGATTTTTTCATTAAAAGAATGGATACCCAACAAATCAACCACACATGATGACATTTATCAATTTTTAATACACTAAATGAAACATTTTACAAATAAACTCCAAGTTATACATTTCATATTATGTTTTTATAAATTTATTTATGATATGATGATTTTTAAATATCATCAAAATCATGTCATGAGGACAATCCATGACCATAAGAAGCCCATCAAATTCTATAAGTGGATAAGTGTTAGTGTATATAATATAATATTTCACTATAAAAACATATATCAAAACAAATTTCTTATTTTTATCAATTTTTCTATAGTGTAGAAAACAAATAATGGAAAAGATTGTGGTTATTATATCTAAAAATTTGTGAAAGATATCATATTCCATTAAAAAACTAGCATCCCTAAAGAGGTATTTCTAAAGATAATTACAATTAAGTTCAAAATATTTATTAGTCCTTTATTGTTTTCTAGTAATACCAGGACTATTAACAATATATGTATTCAAATGATGAAATAGATTTATTTAGAAATGAATGGGTAGAATAAATGGTGAAAGAATGTATATAGACATCATGATGAGGCGACTTACTACTACTTATTTAGTTAATGTTTCCATCATTTTATCTCTATTTTTTAGTTATTTTCTGTATATTTTTTATCTAATAATTATTTATTTAATTTTCAAAAAGATCATTAAGAAATGACTTCATCGAGAATTGTTTTTTCCATGACCATTTTGTGCTCTATTAAGGGAAAAATGATCAAAGGAAAAAAATTATTGAAAAAGTCTTCACCACAGATGATTCAATTAGGTACTATTTGTTCTCTTTATAGAGATATTCACTACAAAAAACTAAAATTTAGTGATGTTTTTCAGGAAAAAACTTAAATTTAGTGACATTTCCTCGAAAAACAAGGCTAAATTATCCATGTTTCCTTAAAACATTATTAACTTAGCCACGTTTCTGAAATAATTTGCTAAATTAGCCAAATTTTTAATTTTACATCACTAAATTAGAGACGTTTTAAAGGAAACATCATTAATTTAGCGACATTTTTAAGAAAGCATTGATAATTTAGCCACGTTTTTAAAGAAACATCCCTAATTTATCCACATTTTTAAGGAAACATCGCTAATTTAGCCACATTTTTAAAGAAATATCGCTAAAAATTAAAAAAAATATAGCTCATTTTCCCTCAACGATGTATATATATATTAATATATATAAACACAGACACAAACACACACTAATATATATATATATATATATATATATATTTATATATACAAACACACACACAAATATATATATATAAACACACACACACGTATTAAATTTAGTCATGTTTTTAAGAAATCATGGTTATTTTAGTGACATTTTTACTAGTGTTTTAAAACATGGCTAATAAATAAATAAATAAATAAATAAATAAATAAATAAATAAATAAATAAATATATAATTATATATTTGTATAAATACACATATATATTTATACACACACACACACATATAAAAAAATATATATAAACACACACACTCACACTCACACATATATATAATATAAACATTTGTATATTAATATAAACATTATATATATAAAATATAAACATATAAACATAAAATATAATATAAAAATATAATTATAAACACACGCAGACATATATATAATATAAAATATAAAAAATAACTACATATATAAATAAACATAAAATACAAATATATATATATATAATATAAAATATAAACATATAGATACATAAACACACATATATATATGACAAAATATAAGCACACTTCAAAAAATTGGAATTAGGGACATTTTTAAGAAAACATGTCAATTTTAGTGACATTTTTACCAGTGTTTTAAAACATGACTAACTATATATATATATATATACATACACATATATATTTACACACACACACATAAACATATATATATTAATATAAACATAATATATATAAAATATATACATATATATATATATATATATATAAATACATAGACACATAATATAAACATATGAACATATATATAATATAATATAATCATATAAATAAACATAAAATATAAATAAATAAATAAATATATATATATATATAATATAATCATAAAATATAAACATATAAACATATAATATAAAACATAAACATATATATAATATATAAAATATAAACCCCCCCACATATATAAACATAAAATCTAAACATATATATATATATAATATAAAATATAAACATATATGTAGAATATAAACATAAACATATATATATATATATAATAAACATATATAAACATATATGCATACATAAAATATAAATTATAAATTATAAAATATAAACACACACACACACACATATTAATATATGTAAATTAATATATATATATAAGGATATATATATATATATATTATATTAATTTTTAAATATTTAAATTTATTTATACATATAAATATAACATAATACAATTAAATATTTTAAATTTAGTCATGTTTTTTTAATAAAACATGTCTATTTTAGTGATATTTGTACCAGTGTTTTAAAACATGGATAATTATATATATATATAATTATATATATGTATACGTACATATATATATTTAAACACACACACACACATATTAATATAAACAATATAATATATATAAAATATATACATATATATATATATAATAAACACATATATATATTTATAAATATATGAATATAAAATGAATATATATATATATATATATATATATATATATAAAATAAACACACACACACACATATATATAATATAAACACACACACACACACACATATTGTAAACCTATATATATTGTAAGGCCCCAGCCTTAAACATTACTTAATCTTGAGATAAGTCATTAATTTAACTATAATTCACTTCGATGATCTTTTCTATTTTAGAGCTTTATATAATTATTCCATAACCCATACATATCAACTTGATTATTACAATGTAGATTCTCCAACTCACTATCCAATTTTTTTCATAAACAAAAAATTTTCAAAAAGAAACAAGGTTAGTTTCATGATTAAACAACATGACTTTTCCATGATCTCTTCCTCGACTCTATTCTTCTTTATGTCATGTGAAAAACATTTAAAACTTGGGATGAGCATAAAAATCTCAATAAGGGATATAAAATAATAGGAAAATTATTAGTCTTGGGATAACATGAAAACCATGAATACTTTATCATACAATAATACTTTTCATCTTTAAAACTAATACATATACTTCACTGGATATAAGCTCATTACTTATTTTTTTTGCAACCAAAATATTACCATAAATCCCATAGAAGGAAACATATAGTAGATAATGGTAACTTGGGACATAAACATACTTAAATGTAATAACCATACGGTCGAATTCCACACATATCACTAAATGGAATTTTCATGTGGCCGACTTGCATACCCAATGCATTGGAGGTTTTAACATAACCACTCATCATTGGTTTATCATAGAACCACCCATCATTTGGGTTATCACATAACAACCCATCGTTTTTTATCACATAACCACATGTCAAATGTCCAAGTACCATTATATAATTATAACACATAAAATATTTCAAATACAAACATTTCACTAATAAAATTTCATTTGCAACAACAAGAAATAATTTCAAGATATTGAAATACTCAATCCATTTGAAAAACCACTTTCAATACCAAAACACCCAAAAAGGGAATAAGGGATTTCTTTTCCTTTAAAAATCATTAAGTCTTATAGAGGAAGCCAAATACCAGATAATGATTATGGTGGAAAAAAGGTCATTATTCCCGCATAGATTAAAAACATTCCTTTGGTTGTTTAGTAAAATGATTCATAGAAAAAATCTTCTCTTTATTTAAATTAAAAGTCAAATGGGTTTATTATACACCATATAAGTGAATTTCGTGTACAAACCAAAATATTTCTCAATAAAAGGATATTGAGACGAATTCCCTTACCTTGAGGCCGACTTGTCTCATTCATTCTTTATATTCCTAGATAATAAACATAGGTTAATTTATAGTTTCTTAATAACATTTTTCAAGTTTATTATTCTTTTTATATCACTTATTACCATGTTATAAAAATTACATAATTATTTAAGTTCATATCAGTCGTTTTGTTGATATTCGGTACTTTAGTCAAAAATGAACTTGTTTTGCTATAAATTGTCCATGTAGTCAAAAGTACTTAATCTACAGAATTATATTCATGATTTAAATATCACATATATCAATTATATATGTATTTATAATCGTCCACAACATTTGGATATAATAAATGAAATGCACCGTTCATGGTAGTATCCCGTACGTACGCGTGAACACTACTTTCATTTCTTTGCCATATTAAAAGAGTAATAATAAAATGATATAAATGTATATTATAATACCAGTATTATATTTATGTTATTTATATATAATTGGTTAAAAAAACATTCTTTATACATTCCATGTATAGAATTAATGAGTCATATCAGTTTGAGGGGGTAGTAGTCCACACTTTCTCAAATGAAATTATCGTATTTACCCATCATGGAAAGCATAAAGGTATGTTGTAAATAAAATTTACAGAATCATATTGAAAATATAAATATAATATATATAATATATAAATATCATTCCATCATAATGAACATCATGAGAGGTGGTATGTAAAAATTGAACAATCATCGTTTCGTGATGCAGTAGTTCACCGTACACAGAAACAATATGTTCGTATCCATTAGATGGAGGTGTGTGTAAGTGTAGTTATAGTCATTATCATAAATAATCCTATTATATTTAGTATACTGGTTTTTTTATGTAATCAAATAATAAAAAAATCATATGTAGTGGATAAGAAAAATAAAGGAAAGGAACTTGAGAGAAGACGTTACCTCTAAATCAGGTAACGACTTTTGATTTGCGCCAAAAGGATTTCTTGATTTGCCTTCTACCAAAGGTAAGGATTCTAGGAGGAATGGAGAGATGTTGAGAGATTATTTGAGAATAATTTGGCTCCTCCATGGGGCTTTAGAGGTGTGAGTAAATGGGTAGAGGTGGTAGCCTTTTATAAGAGGGAGGAGGGGCACTTTAGGAAAGTCGTAAAATATGAATTTATTATAAATTATATTTCGATTAAAAATGAATTGAAATTAAGTTAGTTATAATATAATATTTTTATAATTTTAAATAAAATCATAAAATAATAATTATATAGGTTTTGGATATTTTTTTAATCCTTATATTTTTGTTTAATCCTTTTTTACTTTTAACGTTTTATTAAGCATTTAACACTTTAAGAATCAAAATAGTTACCAAAACATGCCAAATCTAAAATTAAAGAGTTATTAATAAAATTTTAGACTTATCATAACCATTTTGATGAATCTTATAGTTTTTGGAATTTTATAATATTTAATAAAATATTTTATATTTTAAAATATGAATTATGTCAATTTTGACACTATTCATATCATGACTTTTTAAAAATCCATAACAACTTGATTCCTTAAAAAAAATTTATTAATTCAAATATAAAATGTCATAATAATCTAAAAAAGTCGTGGATTCCATAAAAATAATCAAATTAAATTTATTTTAATATTTATAATATAATTTATTTGAATCCTTTATTACTGAAGGAATCACTACATCATCATTGTGTCATAATTAAATTTATTTATTTAATGAATAAAAATTAAAAATAAAATATCATATTGTACGAAATATTTTTGGATTTAAAATTAATATTTATAGTCAAATATCTTACATATATAACCCCATATAATTGTTTTACTAAAAGATACAAGTTTTTGTTATATTTCCCTTTTCTTTAAATTAAAAATTATAAAATGTCATTTTCACACCCAAGTGGCTGCCAAAAGCCTAATGTTCGGACTAAGGATGTTAATGGTTGGAAATATCTTATCCAATAGGATTAGGTCACATTTTAGGATAGTTTAATATTATTATAATAATATTTTTTACCCTTATTTATCAGATTTACCCTTTAACCATGGTAAATAAAATAATTACTAAAGTTACTATTCATAATGTCCAAAAATAAAAGGTACCTATTCACATAATTTGAAACTTATGATTAGAAATATTTAATCCATTTTTCCAAATTAAAAACATAAAATTTTGAGAAATGAATTTAAAATTAAATCCTGTTGTCAAAACTAAAAAAACGGGGTTTTAAGAAGTAAAATCTATCAAAAGATTGATATGTATTTATATCCAATTTAAAAGTGAAATTACTTACAATGAACAACATTGGAATAAATGGTAAAAATATATTACATTTATACTTTAAAATTATTAAATAATATTTTTTAATCATATAAATTATCTCGATGGAAAAAGTTGTTTTGAATTAAAATTTAGCATATTTTTACTATTCATAAAAACATGATAATTATCAGAAAAATATCAAAAATTCATCCAAAGTAAATTTGGATGTACCGATTCTAAAAAAGAAGTTTATTTTTTTTCAAATAGATCTTATAAAGGTGTCAAAAAATAAATTTAAAAACATTTCTCCATCAAAAGGTGGTAAAACTGCATTTTTAGAAAAATACTTCTTTTATCTGAAAAATTGAATTTGTTCTTATATCATATTTAGAAACCATATAATATGATTTTAAAACATTTTATTGAATATATAAAAAATATTTTTCATAAAATTAAAATCCATAAAAAGTGATATGATTTTATAAACAAGATTATTCACTTTTTAAATAGGTTTTCATAAAAATACAACCTTTATATTGAATTGGTTTTCATTTACATTTATAAAAAAATTTGGTAACCAATGAATCATTATTTAAACATGTGCAATCAATATACTCATGATTAAATTTATACTAATAATTCCCGCCAATCCAATAGCTAGTATTTAACTACCATTTAAAATAATAATAACATTATTGTATTATTTTTTGGTATAACTCAATATTGTGTGCAACAAGAAATTTGAGAGAAACCAGTTGTTGTGTGTCGAGTACGATATGAGAAAAAGTGTCCCATTAAATGTAAAATTAATATATTATTCATAAATATTATTATAAATAAAAAAGTATTATTCTATAAATACCTGGGTTGTTACATAATTCCCCCCTTTTGGAAATTTCATCCTCGTAATTTTAAAATTTGGCTCAGTAACTTCATTAAAAATCCAACATTATAAAAAGAGTCAATAAATCTATCACATTAAAATAAATAAAGAGTACAAAGGTCACATGATATAATACATAATATGATTCCATGTAGGAAAACATGGATATGGAATAGAAAACTAACTATCAAGTTCTGATGGAGAGTGATAGAAAACATGATGAAGAGAAAGTTAACAACCAGAAAACCACAAACTTGTGATGGTTTAAACGGTATTTGATTTCCTAGTAGAAAAAGTAAATGGAAAACTTTTTTATGGTTCTTTTCATAATGTTGAGTAATTATTTTACTACTTAGAATAATAACATAAGAAAACATTCTTACCTATCAAGTAGAGTTTCATTTTTTAATAAATATATACCACAAACTCATTTTTTCTCCAAATGATGAGCATTCAAGAAGACTTGGTCTCTCCTGAAGCACTAGAATCAACTCTTAAAAAGATCACATAATCCTATAAAGATTAACTATCTATTTATCCTATCTTGAAACATTAACCAAAACCAAAATGGTTAGTACAAGATCTGATAATCCCCCAAAAGGATAATCTATTATAAAAATAAATACGACTCTTAATCTAAAAAATTCATCAAGGACCATTCAATAAACAATTATACTTGAAATTATTCAAAGTAATCCAAACTAAGATTGAAACCCAAAAATTCATAAGGATTTGATCACCTAGTCTTCCATGATAAATGTTAACATTTATCTACAAATAACATTGAGTACTATTAAAGTATCATACTTAAAAGTAATTAACATAATCACATATTCTCCATGATAGGTTAATCATTTCAATAAATAACCCAAATTAACATTTTTCCACAATAAAAACATAGGTTCATCCAAAATAAAATTTTAATCATTACTCCAAAAATTAAATCTCATAGTATTCTATTTTCCTTAGGCATATAGTGTTCCCAAAATAGTGAACATCTTCTAAAATAAAATTTATCACTTAATCACCAAATCATTTTTCCATTCTAAAGATATCCATTTGATAAAACATTTGTTCCCAAAACCAACTTATTATTTATACATAAAATTATTTAACTAAAAATAATAATTCATACTGACCAGGGACTTCACGTGGTCCAGTGGTAGGTGATAAATCCCAATCATAGTTTGGTTGTGGGTTTGATTCCCGCAGCTTTTTCCAACGTGACGGGTTGTCACACAGTGTGTGTGTTGTCCTTTTTCAAAAACTATATAATTTTATAACATTCCAAAAAATGAGATAAATTCCTAAAAAATAACCATATCATATTTTAACCTCATAGGTTATCTCATACCTCACATTTTTCATCCCAAAAAGTAATAACCCGTAATTTCCTCAAATTCAAGGATCATATAAACATTAATGTTTATTTATAACTATATCCATAAAATAAAATATAATTCTTCCTCAATTAAAATTTTTATAAAACAAAATTAAGTGTTAAAAATACTATACGTATTCCAAATTAATCCCAACATTAATACATTTAAACATATCATCATCCATAGATCCAACACAACTCTTCAATTCCTAAAATGTATACATCTTAATCATCAAACATTATTCATGATACTTTATCCATGTTTTTCCAAATTATTATTTTAAAATTCTTTCCTACAAACCAAATCATGCATAATGTCCTAAGATTCAATAATGTCAAAACATGAGTTAAGAAATAATCCATACCTTTAATAGGTCATTTTCAGTTTCCTCATCTTTAATTGGAATGACATTATGTATTGATAAACATTTATTTGTACAGTCCAACTGATCCCATTCTTGAACCTTCTTCTTAGGAAATCTATTTGTGTAATGACCATGTAAACCACATTTAAAAAATTCAATTTATCCCTTGAAAATAAATTCTTTCCCTTTACTGGAGTCAACTGAATGCTTCCTTTTTCCATGGTAGGTTATTTCTTCATGACCTTAATTACCACATCTTTAACATCTTCCCGAAACCTTGAAGCATTTTCCTAGGTGTTTCTTTACACATCCTTAACACATAGGTTTTTGAATATACTTACCTTTATGATTATTACCTGAACTTATATAGGTATTCTTTTCTCGCATATATGATGCCTTATAAAAATCACCAAGGTTAGAGTGGTCAGTAATGACTCTAGATAGTTGGCTAAGAATAACCACAAGAGTTCTCATTATAAATCCCATTTCATTCAGTTTCTTATTCATAAAACCATCAAAGTTTCCTTCACATAAATTTTTTACTTTGGTTCCTGCTAGATCCAACCATTTAGTAAAACCAAAAATTTTAGTGTGATTATATCAGTAAAATCATCATATATTATCGTTTGAGGAGGGAAAACACTAATATATACTTATTCCTACTATCTTAAACTCATTAAATTTATTTAAAATAACTATGAATATTTCATACATGCTAACCACTGTGGTTATAAAAAACATTTCACATATTCTTAAATAACACACTAACCTCAAAAGTTATCTAAACCGACCTTTGATACCAACTGTAAGGACCCAAACTTAAACATTACTTAATCTTGAGATAATTCATTAATTTAACTATAATTCACTTAAAGTATATTTTTAGGTTTAGAGATTTGGAGAATTAGGCTATAAATCATACATATCAACTTGATTATTACAAAGTATATCATTCAACTCACTATCCATTTTTTTTCATAAACAAAATTTTTTCAAAAAGAAACAAGGTTTGTTTCATGTTTAAACAACATGACTTTTCCTTGCTCTCATCCTTGAATCTATTCTTATTTATATCCTATGAAAAAAATTTCAGACTTGGGATGAGCATAAAAAGATCAATAAGGTATATAAAATAATAAGGAAAAGTGTTAGTCTTGGGATAACATCAAAACCATGAATACTTTATCATAAAGTAATACTTTTCACCTTTAAAAGTAGTAAATATACGTCACTAGATATAATATTGTTGCTTATTTTTTTGGAACCAAAATATTACCAAAAATCCCATAGAAAGAAATATATAGCATATAAAGGTAACTTGGGACATAAACATACTTAAATGGAATAACTATACGGTCGAATTTCACACATATCACTAAATGGAATAGCCATACAGATGAATTCCATACCCAATACATTGGAGGTTATAACATAACCACCCATCCTTGGTTTATCATGGAACCACCTGTCATTTGGTTTATCAGGTAACCACCTGTCATTTTTTTATCATGAAATCACCCGTCAAATGTCGAAGTACCATTATATAATCATAACACATAAAATATTGAAAATACCAACATTTCACTAATAAAATTTAATTCGAAGTCACAAGAAATCATTTCAAGATATTGAAATACTCAATCCATTTTAAAACCCATTTTAAATATTAAAACACCCAAAAATAAAATAATGGATTTATTTTCCTTTAAAAAATATTAAGTCTTTTAGAGGAAGCTAAATATTATATAACGATTATGGTCGCCGAGAGGTCGTTGTCACCACATACTTGAAAAACATTCCTTTTTTCATTTAGTAAAATTCTTTGTAGAAAAATATTCCCTTTGAATGAAATTAAAAGTCAAAGGGGTTCATTATACGCCGTATAAAAGAAGTTTGTGTATAAACCAAAATATGCCTCAGTGAAAGGAGATTGAGATGAAGTATCATACCTCAAGTCTGAATTGTCTCTTTCATTCTTTATATTCCTGAATAAAATATTTTAGTTAATTTTTACTTGATTAAAAACCATTTTCAAGTTTATTATTCCTTTTATATCACTTATTACTATATTATAAAAATTACGTATTTATTTAAGTTCATATGAGTCGTTTTGTCGATATTCATTACTTAAGTTGAAAATGATCTTGTTTTGATATAAATTGTCCAAGTAGTCAAAGGTATATAATATACAGAATGAAATTAATGATTTAAATATTATATATATCTAGTATATATATATTTATAATATTCCATAATATTTAGATATAATAAATGAAATACACCGTTCATGGAGACGGTAGATCATACGTTCGCATGAACGCTACTTTCATTTCTTTGTCATATTAAAAGAATAATAATAAAATGATATAAATGTATATTATAATAACAGTATTGTATTTATTTAATTTATGTCTCATAGGTTTAATAAAACCATCCTCTATAAGTTCCATGTATGGCATGAGCGAGTCATTTCACTTTGAGGGGGCGGTAGTCCACACTTCCTCAAATGAAATTATCATATTTATGAAACATGGAAAGCATAATGTTATGTTGTAAATAAAAATAAAAGAATAATATAGAAAATATAAATATAATAGATATCATATATAAATATAGGTCCATTATAATGTCCACCATGATACGTGGTAGGGAAAAATTGAACAACCATCGTTTTGTAAGGCAGTAGTTCGCCGTATGCAAAAGCATTATGTTCATATCCATTAGATGAAGGTGTGTGTAAGTGTTGTTTGAATACTTATCATAACAATAACCTAGTATATTTAGAATAATGTTGTTTTATCTAATAAAAAAATAAGAAAATCATTGGGCGTGAATAAGGAAAATAAAGGAAAGGAACTTGAGAGAAGACGTTACCTCTAAATTAGGTAACTTCTTTTGATTTGAGACAAAATGATTTATTGATTTTCCTTATTCCCAAGGTAAGGATTATATAAAAAAGGGAGGTATGTTGGGAGATTATTTTACCAGAATTTGGATGATACAAGAGGCTTGAGAGGTGTGATTAAATGGGTAAAGGTGATGGCCTTTTATAAGAGGGAGGAGGGGCACTTTAGGAAAGTCTTGAAATATTAATTTATTATAAATTCTATTTCGATTAAAAATGAGTCCAAATTAAGTTATTTATAATATAATATTAATATAAGTAGAAATAAATTCATAAAATATTAATTATATTATTTTTGGATATTTTTTAATCCTTATCTTTTTGATTTAACCTGTTTTTACTCTTACCGTTTTATCAAGCATTTAACACTTTGAGAATCAAAATTGTTTCCAAAACATGAAAAATGTACAATTATTAAGTAATTAATAATATTTTAGACTTATAATAACCACTTGGACAAATATTATATTTATTTTCAATTTTATAATATTTAATAAAATATTTTATATTTTAAAATATGAATTATGTTAATTTTGACACTATTCATATCATGACTTTTTAAAAATACATAAAAACTACATTCCTTATAGAAAAACATAATTAATTCAAAGATAAAATTTTATATTCATCCATAAAATTAGTGTATGTAATCCAAATAATTATATTACATTTATTTTAATATTTATTATATCATTTTTTGATTCCTTTATCAATGAAGTAATCACTACATCATCATTGTATCTGTTGACACTACTTTCTTCATAGAGTCTAGCCACTGAAAAGAGGAAATACCTTGAGCTCAAAGTCATTAAACCTTTGGACAAATATCAAAAATTGACAAAGGAAGGAATAAGGAGAACATTCTACATGGGTCGTGCAGGTTATACAATGGTCACGAAAGTACACTTGCGCGCCGCAATGGTCACGCAAGTACACTTGCATTCCCTAGGTGATAACCGTCCGGGGTCTTCTCTAGCCTATAAATACCCCTGGTGGGCCCTCCATTTAGGGAGGAATTTTTCCAGAATTTAGATACAGAGCTCTGAATGCCGAAGTCTCTTCTTCAAGTCTTCTGAACACTTCAAAGGTAATTCTTTACCTAGAATGGAAGGTCTAAATAAGAGGAGTAAGGTCTAAGTGTTAGAATTCATTAACACTTGCGTGCCTAAGTGTTTTAACCTTAAGGGAAATAAACACACTTGCGTGCCACCCTACTTCTTCACTATAACTTGTGCGCCATCTTCTAGAAAGCCTCTAGGGATGATTCTAAAGTCTTTGATCAAGGATCACCCAAATATTACTCTAAGGGATGAAAATCGTGCAAGTACCCATGTGCCCTGCAGGTATACCTGTGCGACTAGGACTTGCGCGCCCACGCAGTACCTGCGTGCCTTCCATGACTTGCGCGCCCCTACCTTTTTGGGTGCCTTTCCTACCAATTTCACCCCTCTTATGACATTCCACTCTCTTATTAAAGATTCAGTCTTCAAGACACTCTTCAAAGGAATTTATGGCATGATTTTTTGATTTGGCTTCCTTATCTGAAAAGAACTTCATGGAACATCTCTCAAAATCTAGTGATTTACACATATTTATGTCACTAAAGATTGAGATTTCATTCATTCAACCTCATCCTTTAAGATGAGAGAATCCTTAACCTGGGCCTCCTTTTCAAGAGTAAGCCCCAGTCATAATTCCCCAAATTATGGGCATCCTACTCAGGAGTAATCCCCAAACCTTAATTCATTTAACCTGAGCCTCTTTTTTCAGGAGTAATCCCCAGTCAAAATTCTCATTAATATGGGCATACTTCTTAGAAGTAATCCCCATGTCCTCATTAATTTGGGAATCTTCTTTATAAGTAAGTCCCAAGTCCCCTAATCTGGGCATCCTCCTTAGGAGTAAGCCCCAGCTTAAAGTCTCAAATATGGGCATCCTCCTCAGGAGTAAGCCCCAACCATAATTCCCTTAACCTGGGCCTCCTTTTCAAGAGTAATCCCTAGTCTCAAATATGGGACTCCTCTTTAGAAGTAAGCCCCATGTCCCTTTAATTTTCAAATCCCTTTAACCTGGGCCTCTTTTTCAGGAGTAAGCCCCAGTCTTAATTTCCTTTTGATCTGGGCTTCCTTCTCAGGAATAAAACCCAATCATAAGTCCCATCCTAACTTAGGCATCTTCCTTAGGAGTAAGTCCCTAGATTAGAGTATCCAAATATCCATAAAGTACATATACCTTTATGGAACCTGCTCGTAGATTTATTCCCTTAATTAAATCTTAATCCTCATCTATTTTGGGAAGTCATACATACATAATCCCCACATCATTTCTTCTGATTGCACCTTTCATGGCACAATTGTCTGGTTTTACCAATACATCTTGTTTCTCACATCGAGCATGACTCACGTGAGCTAAGAGTGTAAAAGTAATTATGACATCTTTCTTTGAGCCATCAATCATAAATATCATACTCCCTTATTCGAACTACGTGGGTTCTAATTCCTTTTCCAAAAAAAAGGATATGTAGGTAGCCCATCAGCGGGTACGATCCCAATTCTGAAATAATCCATGTACTCCTGAATGACAATAATCTTAAAGTGCCCCACTGAGTGGCTTTAAAATAAATATGGTCATCATAATTACCAAGATACTTTTATTTATTTTAAGGATACCATCAACTAAGAATATCTAACAAATACAGATGATTCTTCATCGATGAAGAACCTCGAATACATATAAAAGATTCTCTGAATTTCTTACATATCAATCATTTATTGTCAGACTAAAGGAAAGATTATTTTATACTTGGTAATGTAATAAGGATTCACGAACATAACTTAAATCTATAAATAGAGTCCCGGAGTAGACAATAATTCCCCTCAGAAAGGTGTGATGAGTCTGACCTCCCATCCTCTCGACCAATGAAAATTTCTAAGCCTTATTAGTCCACAACTAATGAGTGCCTACCTTTGGAAAGTATGTCCAAATGGATATGGAATCATTGGATGTTTCCGTTTCTACGAACAAAACCGTTAGAAACTGATTGGAATGTTTGAACCTTTAATCAACGAAGTCATCCCCGATTCCAGAGGGAAACAAAAAATGGTGAACCCGACGTGAATCCTTGACCAAGTTAAAATAATGTTTTGATTATTTGTTATGCCCCTATTTACAACTCAATGAGAGGGCCAACAAAACAATCATTGACATATGTGCTCATCCAAAATATGTAGTGGTTGAATTTATCTTGATTACATCTGTTACATCAAACATGCACTCTTTTCCAAGATTTTCTATATTCTAAGAAATGGCTGCTCTCAAGTTCACACCTGTGAATACTGCTGTTGTGAATGACACTGCTGCTACTCCTTATGAATCATCATCCACTCTGAGGATTACATCACCTACTCAGTGTCTTCAACACTGGGTATCAGACGCTCTGGTTAAGTAGTACCGTCAAAACGGTACTATTACAACTCTGGAGGCTGCCCGACAAGCCCTCCAGGTAAACAATTCACCCTGGTCGTTCGGACAACGATGACCAGTGATCAAGAAGCAGGCGGTGCTAACCACCGTCTCCAACCGTTTCGGGTTGTTATCCCTGGAACACAATCACCATTCACTCCCATATTCTGGGGAGGTGAATGAGCAGGTCCCTCAGGGCCTTAATTCAAGGAAGCAGGAGTCCTTCCCAAGGGCTCCCATCAACAATTGCCGCCAGACTTGTGCGGTAGTGCGCCCTCAACATGATGAGGGTGTCGACTCCAGGAGTTCAGCTCAGGTTCCTCGAAACCGAGCAGGCAAGATGAATTTCCAGAGGCGAAATCCAGTCAATAGTAAGCAGGTTCTCATCTCTTCCATCTCCGGAGATGTCCACCAACCTAACTTGGTGGCAAACAACGAGCAGACACACACACCTTCCCGTTTTAATTCCGCTATCTAGTAGACTCGTCTGGAAGCATCACGACAATCCCACCAGGCAATTCTAGTGGAATACTATAAGTAGTAACATACACCTATTTATACATCATCATCTAGTCAGCAGGCTCATCTGACTACATATGATGGAGCTCGTCAACCAAGTTCGGCGAAGTACAATCAACAGGCACATACACCTGCTAGTATTAATCAAGTCTACCAATAGTCTCGCTTGGTAGCACACGGAGAAGTCAGTCAGAAAGCTTCGACGACAAATAGGTGGCAGACTCAACTCTCTGCCCCCACACTTGAGTACTATCAGGATTCACTGACAAGAAAAGGAGGATAGGAGTAGGCACATACACCTACTCCAAGCATGGAATGGACGTATATCCCCATTCTGACAGCTGAAGTCACCAAGCATATTCTATCAATGGTGAAAGAGCAGAAGAAAATCCCTGCTCATATTCTGGATGCTTTCTAGGATATTATAACAGATTCAGTGCCATCTCAGGGAAAGACACATAAATCTATCCCTACCAGTGGAGTGACGCATCAACAGTTCACTCCGGAATAGACACACACATCTGTTCCAGTCCAAGAGGGTTATGGGGCATACTCCCCCATATCATACGGACAACCAAGTCAGACACATACACCTGATTCGAGTAGAGATCGTTAGCCTAAACTGGCCATCTCTCCTGATCAGGCACATACACCTACTCAGAGTAGCCACTTTCGTCAACAGGTGGTTTCCAAGGCGAGTAAGAATGCGTATAAAAAAAAGACCCGCCCAACATAGTCACGAGATCAAGAGCCAATCTTTAACAAGTCCTTGCTTGATGATGGAGTTCTTGAAGCCCTTAGACGGTTATCTGTTGGAATGCAAGATTCTACTCCCTCATTTCCCAATAGTGGGAACATTAATTCCGAAGGTCTTCAATAGAAACTTCCTCATGAAGGATTGCTTCATGATAATTTGGTCGATCTCGAAGTTTCATCTTCATATGAGAGCCATAGGAACCCTCTGTGTGGTCAGAAGACCAAGGAGAAAGAGATCTCATCTTTTGATGTAACCCACCATGGTGGTCCTCCCCTTGATGATGAATTTCGCTGTGAAAGTCCTCTCCGCAGTAGTGATGCACATTGCCTGGAAAATGCTCCAGTGGACAATGTAGTGCTGATAAATCCCCCTTATCTTGAGGCACTTGCAAACGCGAAACTAGTCATGTTTGATGCTTCATTTCTAGCAGGTGAAATACTTTCTCAATCAGAAGATATCCTAGGGTGTAGGTCATTCTCCGAACCACCCCTAAGTCATGCATCTTCTAGTTTGATCAGTGATTTCTCTATCAATCTTGTTGAATCCAATGAAGCAACAATGAAGAACCAACTCTGGTTAAATCTGATAGAAGAATCTTCATTTAATGATAAAGAGGAAATACTAAACATGAGAAAACAACTGGAGAAAGGTGAAGTGCCAGTCATGTTTTGGCCTCTAGCTAACTCTCAGTACGATATTCCAGAGATGTTGACAGAATATGGAATTCATTATATTCGTCTCAACATATGGAATACTCTTTGTCAGTTGAAAAAGAAATTATTATCTTATGATGAATATGAAAATCACGTTAAGATAATAGAAGGGTTACAAAATCAAATTGACTTGACATCTTTATCAGTCTCTCGATATCCGAAGGCTGAAAAGGAGCAGAGAGCCCTTCAACGTTCATGCCTTGGTGCACTAAGAAGATTGCGCCAGTTAATTTCCAATTCCCCATTTGGTATTCATGTCAGGGGATGGGGTGTTTATGGAGCACTACATTTCACTGTGCTCTCCAGTCAGCAAAGCCCGCCGAAAATGGTCTCATGCAATGTTATTGCCCGTGGCCGTCCACAATCAACTGGATTTGTTTGTAATCAAGTTGTTGAATTACTCCTGCATCAAGCAAATAAGAATATTGAACATGCCTCTCATATGAAGCAAGCACATCACCAAGTGACAGAAGTGTCAGAAATCATCCAACGGTCTTTTGAACCGAGTGATAAAAGTGGATATAGGTTAATGCATCCAGCTAATTTCCAGACCAAGTTCCACAAGATCAGAAGATCTTTTAAGAAAGTCTCATACATAGCATGTCAAGAGCCACCCCAACTTTCCAGACTTGGGACTCTTTTAAACCAACCATTGGAATCAACAAATAGGATTCAAGAAGTTGAGCGGGAACAGCAGGGACAACCCCAGTCCACCGAACTGGGGAATTTTTCAAATCATCAATCCCCTCCGCAGAGAAAGTTGGTCTTTTCTCAAATGGGGAAGAAGCCTCAAGAGAAATGAAGAGCCAAATTATCAGGAGACTCTCTCCAAATTATGGTTCGCCAAGAAGTTCCTGAGGGATCGAATCAACGAAAGGCAATGTCTCATCAGAGACATGGAAGAAGACAATATCACAGAAATGATGATAGAAGAGATGCAATGCGTTATGCATCAATTAATGTCATCAATGCCGTTGTTGCTGATCCACCAGATGAGGCTCATTCAGAGGGATCATATGAAGAGATTCCTACTCAAGAAGTTGTATGCACAGACAAAAATGAAGAAGGTGTGCGTAAACGAAATCAAAGGCTTACCCAGAATCTGGGTTTTCCTTCAAGTAACCCACTTCCCCCTCTCCGAAAGGGATCAAACAAGGGGAAGGTAAAGAATCAGGTTACATATCCTTCCTCTAGAGAATACCAATCACTCTAATTAGAGGAAAGATTTGCGCAACAGGAGGAAGAGATGAATGAATTGAGGAGGTTGAATGTAGAAATACTTCAGGGTAGTCTTCCTCCTAAACATGCTGAAGTCAGTCAGCCAAGGGAGTTTGTTGCAACTACTGAGATGGAACAAGAATATCCTCCTTTATTAGTACACCCTCATAGGTCTAATCCTATGGGTCAAATGCAACAACAATTGGCAGTGCTACCATCAGTTGCAGTACCAAATGCCATACCTATTCAAACTCTAGTCATTGTACCTGCCCAAGTCCAAGTTCAACCGAATGTTTCTCAAAAGTTAATAACTACCATTGAGTCATTAACAGCTCGGTTAGAGACTATGGAATGGAAGCGTGCACAGGTTCAACCAGAAAATAAATCTTACCCTAAATGGGTAGATTCAATCTCTCCCCCATCAAGTTTTAGGAACCCTGTATTACCTATTTTCAATGGATCAGGTGACCCTGAACATCATTTGACGCATTACGTGTCTTTTTACGATCCTATGATGGGAACTATGGATTAGAAAGAAGCAGTGAAACTCAGATTCTTCGTGTGAACCTTGCAAGGACCAGCCTTTGTTTGGTACACAATCTTGAAATCCCTGTAAATTACCAGATGGGACGATATCCATCAACAATTTCTTCTTTAATTCAGCTCAACTTTTCCAAAGACAACAGTTTTTGATCTTAAAAACTGTAAGCAAAGGGAGAATGAAATAGTCTATGATTTCATTGCTCGCTGGAAGGGATTAATTATTCCCTGAGCTTAGCACTCCCTCAAGAGGAACTGTTGCCAATTTGTGTGGAAAATCTGCGTGACGAATTACGCACGTCGTTGATCCCTGTGAAATACACAGAAGGGTTTCGAGACCTTACTTCAATTGCTCAAAAGATTGAAGATTCTCTTATACAGACTAAGGCTAAATCTCATGTAATTCCATCAGCTTCAGGAAAGAGAATGGGTAAAGAAGAAACTACTACAGTTATTCTTAAACAATCACCTGTACCTGCTTCTACTTCAAGACCTTCATCTTCTTGAAGGGCTCCACCTCCTGAGCGCCAACAACAAAGGCCGTTTCGTCAAGACGATCAAATAGATCAAAGACAAAAACAATTTGAGGATCTGAAAAGCAAAACATACTCTTTCCAAAATGAACAAGTTCCTGGTTACTTCATTTCACCTCTGAAAAATAATTTGGTTCAGTTTCCAAGGCATAAATGGCCAAACAAGGAAGGAGATGAAGACCGTACCAATTATTGCCCCTTTCATCAAATGTTGGGGCATCCCATCCATGAGTGTTTTGTCTTCAAAGACCTCCTGCAAAAGATGGTCAACTCAGGACAAGTCAAACTGAAAGGTTCTTCAGCCCAGGTAGCATGTGTTACTGCTACAGTTGCAAAGGAGGAAGGCGAGTGGCAAGAAGTCAAAAGAAAAAATGAAAAAAATATGATGATTGGATGGTCAAAAATATGATCAACCGAACTCAGGCTATTTTGCAAATGCAATTGAAGAAACCAATTGTGCCTTCTTTCTTGAATGCTGCAACAAAACCCTCTTCATCAAAGGGAAAATCCTCAAAGAAACGACACGATTCAAAGAAAGAAAAAGAATCAGAAGAAGATGAGTATGTGTCAAAGCCTAAGTTGTCTTTGACCCTGACAGACTTCATGCCATCTACTTCAAATCAACAGGCACTGTCCCACCAAACGACACAGCCTAAATAGGATAATCAGGCAGAGTCTTCATCGGATGAAGAGTTGATTTTTGGTTCTATTAATATGATTTAATTAACAGATCCATATGTCAGTCGCAGTTTCGATTTCGATGAGCCTGAATTCCCTATATCAAACAGTGGAATCAGAGGAAGTTCCAGAGGCTCAAGATACAGGGGAAGACTTGGATATTTTAAAAGCCACTATTCCAATTCTACCCCTACTAGAACTGTGTACGCAGCAGAAACTTATGGTAGAGCCCTTCAGTGAGCTCAGCAAGAACAAGAAAGTTCTTCTACCAATAGCAAATTCAGTCCTGGCACAGTTATTTTGGAAGACCGGTTGAAGGTTCCATCTTCTTCCTCTCAGCAAGTAAATGGATCTAATCGGTCTAATCTTCCAAAACCAGGAATATTGCCAACTTCTATCCTGATGCAAGATGCATCAAATTCTAAAGCATCTGCTTCCAAGGAACCTGCTAAACCACATGTTCCCATTGAAAAACACAGACCTCTAGATCAAAATTATGATGTATTGAAACACCTGGCCCATGTACCATCCAAGTTATCAATTTTGGATGCTTTTGAATCTGTCAAAGGATCTTCAAGAATCACTCATCGAGGCTTTGTCAACTCCTCAGGAGTTTGAAACTGAAATTGTTGTAGCTGAAGTCTATCACATAGAGAATAATCCTGCAGAATGCCATGCAATATTATCTTTTACTGATGAATATGAATATGATGTTGTGCATGGGAATATTATACCTTTGTACTTATCTGGTATGGTCAATGTTATAGAGGTCTGGAGATCTTTCATTGACAATGGTTCAGGAGTCAACCTCATGCCCATTCGTACACTTCTTCGATTGGTCCTCACAGAATCTGATTTATCTCCTTCTACCATGATGTTACAAGGATATGATAAAAATGAAAAAGAACCACTACAATCAGAACTTAGTTTGGAGATCTTGTATCCAATTAATATTTCATGGTTGTTGATCAAGACTCAGCTTTCAACATCCTGCTTGGAAGACCCTGGCTACATCAACATTCGACTATCCTTCATCATACCATCAATGTCTCAAATATTGTTTCGATGGTCAAGTTGGGAAATTGTATGGTGATAAGGCCCCGTTCAAGACATGTGAGTCTCAATACATTGAGGCGGAATTCTATCACATGAAGGGGAGGGAGAAATCCACAACAAAGAATATTACCAAAATTAATGCTCTATATGGTTTGGAGAAGATTCCAGTAAATCCATTTGCATATATGAGTATAGATTATGTGTTTCCTATCAGTCAAATTGATAGGATAGACCCAAATAAAAATACTCTTATAGAAAGACCCATAATGTCAATTACGACAATCAAGCCAAACAACATGGGAGAAATTGGTGATCCTCCAAGCAGTGATGAAAACCCAAATGGTGATGTCTTCATTTCATCTGCTGAAATCCAACAAGTCTATACTTTTCCAACCAGTCCAGAAGAAGTTATAGCAACATCAGAGGTGAACAATGATGTCGATTCTTAATACATCATCTCCTCTTTATTTCCCAAGGGAGACCCTTCATCATCAACTGGGTCATAAATGGAAGCTTCTTCTTCAAGATGTTCAAATTTTAACATCTCTTTTGATCATGGAAATTCTTCTTTTTCATATACTATTCAAGTAGAAACGGATGAAATAACACATGTTGAAGAAGAAGAGGAAGATCTCAGATATGCTCCTCCAACATTTGAAGAGGGTATCTATACCATCGTGGATGAACTCAGAGAAATAAATCTGGGTACAAAAGAAGATCCACACCCCACTTTAATCAGTGTGGACATGACTCTTGAAGAACAAGAGATGTATGTTTCCTTTTTAAATCAAAATCAAGACATATTTTCTTAGAACTATACAGAGATTCCTGGGCTTGATCCTGATGTTTCTACTCATCATTTGGGTTTACCGGAAGAACATCTAGGATTTAATAAAGTCGCGAGAAGAACACACCCAACTTATGCTTCCAAAATTGAAGCTGATGTGGATAAGCTTATCAAAGCTAACTTCCTCAGAGAAGTTCAATATCCAAATTAGTTTGCTAATATTGTCCCTATAAAGAATAAGAACAGACAAATTAGAGTTTTCATCGATTTCAGAGATCTCAATCGGTATTGTCCTAAGGATGATTTCCCAGTTCCGATTACAAAACTTTTAATTAATACAACAGCTGGATATGAAGCACTTTCCTTCATGGATGGATATTCCAGATATAATCAAATCAGAATGGCCCCAGAAGATGAGGAATCCACACCCATCAGAGCCCCTCAGGGTGTGTTTTGCAACCAGGTAATGCCCTTTGGCTTAAAGAATGTGGGCGCTACATATCAGTGTGCCATTCACCATATCTTCAAACCCTTTCTAGGGAAGTTTGTTGAATTCTATGTAGACGATTTGGTGGTTAAATCCAAACAACGTTCTAATCACTTGTCTGATTTGGAAGTCATATTCCGCAAGCTTCGACAACATAATTTGAAGATGAACCCCTTAAAATGTGCTTTGGGGGTAACATCAGGAAAATTTATCGGCTTTGTTGTACACCATCATGGTATTGAAGTCGATCCTGAGAAGACAAAGTCAATCCTTGGTATGTCACCTCCTCCAAATTTGAAATAATTAAGAGGACTTCAAGGAAACTTAGCCTATATTCTGCGTTTCATCGCCAATTTGGCAGGAAAAAGTTTACCCTTCACAAAATTGATGAAGAAGGGATTCACTTACCAGTGGACTGAAGAATGTCAAGAAGAATTATATATTCTCAAGAAATACCTCTTGAGTCCACCGGTACTCATGCCACCTGTTGAAGGAAGAACACTTATCCTCTACATGACAGCTTTAGAGAGATCATTGGGCGCCTTTCTTGCTCAGAAGAATGATGCTGGGAATGAAAACAGCCTCTACTACTTTAGTCGGACTATGCTTGAAGCAGAAACCCGATATTCAAATATTAAGAAGTGATACCTGGCATTAATCTTTGCAGTTCAGAAGTTGAGGCACTACCTGCAACATCACGAGGTCCAATTGGTGTCTCGCAATAACCCACTCAAATTCATCCTTAGTTGTCCAATGCTTACATGACATCTGGTAAGGTGGGCGGTTATTTTGCAGCAATTCGATATTTAGTATGTGTCTCAAAAAGGAATAAAGGGCCAAGATTTGGCTGATTTTTTAGCTGAACACCCTTCAGTGGAAGACACATCTTTAGATATTGAACTCCCTGATGAGGAAGTCTTCTCTATTCAAGAAAGTCCTCAGGCATGGGAAATGTATTTTGATGGTGATTCCAGAAGTCCAACAGGGAGGAAAATAGAAAATCCTAAATTCAACAAAGTTGGCTTAGTAATTGTGCTTATTTCTCCAGAAAAGGCAATGTTACCTTATTCCTTCTTATTGTGGGAAGGTGGTACCAATAATGAAGCAGAATACCAAGCTCTCATCGCAGGCTTGGAATTAGCGCTTCAAGCACAAGTGAATCACTTAAAGGTGAAAGGTGATTTAGACCTGGTAATCAAGAAAGTCAATGGGGATTATTACATCAGAAAAGAAGAACTAATCCCTTTATATGATTATGTCGGAGAGTTAATGTCAGAATTCCCTTCGGAACCGACATTTTCTTATGTCCCGCGATCACAAAATGCTCAAGATGATGCACTGGCTAATATAGCCACAGCTCTGGAAGATCCAAATCGGGACGAGACAACCATAAGTATTGCCCACCGTCATGAAATTTCACCTTATGTTTGAATTAGAACAGAGGAAATTAATGAAATTAGTCCCATTCTTGAACAGTATGGTCATACTACAGGATGGATGTCACCTATGAGTGAATACCTTCAAAATGGAACACTTCCACCTGATAGAGCCAGGAAAGAACAAATCCAGCGAGGTGTGGTAAATTTTACTCTTTATGATAGCCCAGATCACTTAGAGAAAATTCTATACAAATTTGGTTTTGATGGAGTTCTCTTCAGATGCATTGATGGTGAAGAGACAATGACTGTCATGAAAGAAGTGCATGCAGGAATCTGTGGTGCCCACCAGTCTGGACATAGACTGTCTGATCAGATTCGAAGGCTTGGATACTTTTGGCCTTAAATGATACAAGATTGTGTTGATTTCACAAAGAAGTGTCATTCATTCCAAGTACATGACAACTTCATTCATCAACCTCCAGAGTTTCTTCATACAGCTAAATACTCATGGCCATTTGCCACATGGGGAATGGATGTGGTGGGACCTTACCCTTCAACTACAGCCAAGCAGTTTAAGTATATTCTTACTGCTACTGATTTCTTTTCCAAATGGGCAGAGGAAACACCTCTCAAGGAAGTCAATTCTAAATGAATTGTTAGCTTCATCAAGTCTAACATCATTACCAGATTTGGTGTCCCTCATACCATATTGACGGATAATGGCACCAACTTCTGTTCATCTGAGGTAAAGAAATTGTATCAAGAACAAAACATCAAATCCAACCATTCATCTTGGTATCATACAGTGGCCAATGGACAGATAGAAGCCTTCAATAATAATCTTTCAAATATACTACAAAAGATGGTGGATAAAGATAAGAAATCATGGAATGATAAAATCTTCCATGCTTTATAGGCTTATCGGACTACCACGCGCACTACAACGCGGTCAACTCCATATTCATTGGTATATAGAATATAAGCAGTCTTGAAAATTGAAGTTCAACTACCCTCACTAAGAGTTTTCATTTGTGATCAGTTATCTACAGATGAACAATATCAAAATCTATTGAATGAATTGGAACAGTTAGATGAGAAAAGATTGTGCACTTTGTACCACTTGGAAGTCTATCAGAATCGATTAGCAGAAGATTTTAACAAAAAAGTTCATCTTCGTTCATTCACTCAGGGAGAATTGGTATTAGTTCTTAGAACTCCAATGATACCAAGAAAGAAACCTCCCAATCTTGATCCAAAATGGGAAGTACCTTACTCAATACATAGGGTCTACTCCAATGGATCTTATTCATTAATCTAGATGGATAGAAAACTCATCACTACTCCAACCAATGCCATATTTTTGAGGAAGTATTTTGTATAAAAACAAAATATATCATCATGGTCCGGTATGACCTTAAACTGCACCACCATCCAACAAGATGTTAAACTGCATAACCAACGGTCCATGCATATGACCCTAAACTATTTGCACATACATCCAACATGACGTTAAACTATGTCCCCTTCATCGTCCTTGCTATATAATGTTAAACTATATAGCAAAGGTCCATACATATGACCTTAAACTATTTGTACTTTCATCCAACATGACGCTAAACTGTGAAAAAGTTCCCTAATTTGTCCAACATGACGTTAAATGGTGTACTCTTTTGTCCTCACTGCATGACATTAAACAACACAGTTCCCCTTTCGTCCAACATGACGTTAAACTATATTGTCCCCATCATCCTAACTACATGATGCTAAACTATATAGAAATTCCTTGATACGTCTTACATGACATTAAACTATACTTTGTCCCTGCTACATGAAACTAAACTGTGCACCATAAATAGTCCTAACTACAAGACTTTAAACTGCATAGTCCCTTTATATGTCCTACATGACATTAAACTGTGCATCGTTAGGGTTGTTTCTACCTCTTGTTTATCACACTGATTATGACTCATGTGAGCTTAGATCAAACTTCAACCATAACTCTCTCTCTGGGATAGTAACCATGTGTAAGTCCCAACACTATATTTTAGATCATTGTCCCCAAGAACAACTTGATAACTAATTAATTCTTTAATTAAGCTACGCGGAATTTTATCCTTGCCTTCTAGGCTGGGTATGTAGGCAACCTCCCAAGGTTCAAGCCCAAAATCAATCTCTTCACATCAGTTCACCTCCATCTCATACGATGTTGATTCGTGAAACTGCCCCTAGAATCAATATCTTTACATTGGTTCACTTTCGTCCTTACTATATGACGTTAAACTATACAACACTATTTTGTCCAGTATGATAATAAACTACAAATATTCTTTGATACCCTCACTTGAGAGGGAACCATTATTTACATTGATTTTTCAATCATATTTTGTTTCAAAGACTACGTGCATACATGGAAATGCCCAAACCTTTTATCTTGGGTTAAACCATCATTACACTAAAGTCCCTTTTCACCTTTCACATGTACGAACCAAATTTTACAGAGGGTATTTCTAGAACTACGTGGTCTTGATTCCCATCCTTATGGGATACATAGGAACGCTCGAGTATCCCTCGAATCCAGCCCCTAATCTTTTGGGCCTAACCCCAAATTCCACTTTCAGTCCCCTGGCTGAAAAGTCCCCATCAAAACACACACTGTGTGTTTCTTATAATGGTCCAATCTCTATGACCCTAAACTAAGATCTCTAATCCTTTTGTCCCACACAATGTTAAATTGTAGTTCAAGAACAACGTATGGCTTGATTCTTATCCTTATGGGATACATAGTGAAGTCCAATATTTCCATTCAGGACCCAGCCACAACATGATTATGGTTATCATTGATCCATGTATCTCTGCATACATGGGACAATACCCATCTTTATGTGTCATAATACTAATGTTGAATACTTCTAGCTATTCATAAGCCTTTTTTTGACTTCAAATCACAAAAGTCCTGAAATTCTGAGAGTTCTTTTTCTTGACCATGCAGCACGTTCCCTTAGACGGCCTTGCATAAATAGTCTACATAACGGACCTGTCAGCCAAAAGATGCTATTAATTGACTATAAATCCAATGCCCTTAGGTGGGCCTACATAATTCAAACCCCCTAACGGGTTTGTCGGATACTGGTAACTTCATTCCTAGGAAGAAAGCCTCTTTTGTCTTTATTGGTCTTAAATGATAGTATGTAGGGATCCACAAAAAATAGCCATCCTTAATTTATTTGTCCCATATCCTTTTTCATGATCTGAAAGTATTCAAGTATATGGTTTATATTCTCCTTCCCTATGTTTGGGTTAGAACTTTGTAGGAGTGATATCCATCCACTTATTTGATAATCTTGTTTGGAAATATCTTCTTCATATTCAATTACCTCTTTCCATACAGCAAAATCTATACTTTGGAAAATTTGAATCTTCATAAACATTCACTGGATTTTTAGCACTAGGAAAGTAAATTTCCGAGAGTTCTTTTTCCTGACTATGCAGCACATGCCCTTAGGCGGCCTTGCATAAACAGTCTACATAACAGACTTGTTAGCCAAAAGATACGATTTATTTGACGATGCAGCCAATGCCCTTAGGTGGCCCTACATAATTCAACCCCCTAACGGGTTTGTTAAATAATGGTAACTTCATTCTTGGAAACTACTTCTTCTAATGACCTTTAGCTCTTTTTCATATCATTCCTCTGATCCAAATTTTCTTAAGTTATAGTTTACATTTTTTCCCTCATAATTGAGTATGGTAATATGTTTTCAGATAAATTGTCAAATAATTGAGTCAATTCTAATTCATTCGGTCAAAGCTGTTTCAACCTTAAAAATTATCCTTTTTATATATGATGTGCATGAATTTAAACTGCCCACAAAAGACAAAGGAACTCTGTGTAAAAGTCAAGTTCCAGCTCACTAAACATACATTTTGTATGATTTAGGTAATATTGAGAAATTAAAAGATTCAAAGTTTGTAGGGTTATTTATATTAATCCTAGTAAAAATCAAACTATGCTTACTAGGCCCATTGGCTTAAGTAAAATTTAAAGCATATAGCAAAAGAATGCAGGTACAAATGATTGAAGATGAAAGTGTTTTTCATTGATACACAGAAGATATAAGGACATCCATAGACTGGAGTCTCTTCTCTTTTTCAAGAATTACAAGAGGCTTTCAACATAAATCTTCATTTGATTTACGAAATCTCGAGCTTCATCAGCAACCACCTGGAATTCATTCATTCAACTGGATACAATAAGAGATGTAGTGATACTAGCTCTTCTTGGAACAATTGTAAAAGGATGTTCTTGAGTGCGGTTTGAGAAAATTTTCTACTAATCAAACAGTGACTCTATTTCTGTCCGAGAGACTTGGAAAATGGATACATGGATTTGAGAATGGATCATTGGATGTAAAGAGCCATTTGGAGAGAGTAATCTTTTCAGATATTTTTCTATTGCCATTTTTGTCTTCTCTCCACCAAATGGTATTGGAAAACATTTTAGCCCATGGGTTTGCCATTTTCATATCTGCAAGAAAATGAAATGGAGGAAAAATTTGAAAGTTCACACCAATGTTGTTGCTCTTAATGCACAACATAACTGAAATAGAGGAGTAGTGGTGCAGATGCATCTCAGGAATATAGTTCTTTTCATCTAGAACATTGACTCCTTGCAGATGACCATGACCATATAGAGGTAGGTAGATGCTCTGTGTGAAATTAAGATGATATTTATTCAAGTATTTATCCAAA
Organism: Viscum album; assembly: GCA_963277665.1. NCBI lineage: Eukaryota > Viridiplantae > Streptophyta > Magnoliopsida > Santalales > Viscaceae > Viscum > Viscum album. The sequence goes on along the minus strand of OY728125.1, from coordinate 773,108,913 downwards.
TATGGGAAAGTTCTATCGCAGATATCATAGTAATCATGGCCAACAATGTTCATCATGTCATCAATCTGCTTTCTAGCCAGTTCATTAGCCGCTCCAATTCTGTTGGGAGCCATTGAATATGCACAAAGGTTGAATAATTAACTCTTAAGTAAGTTGATCTTTCATAAAATTTGTGAAATAATTCGAAAAAATGGCAAAGGAATTAAGGCGCGCAAGTCTAAACTTGGCGCACAAGTATGGATGTGCCGTGCAAGTATTTGGCATACAAGTTTCACCGCACAAGTCCAAATACCTTAACAGAAGTGCGACGCAAGAAACAAGAAGCGGGAAACAAGTGGAATCACTTGCGTGGACGAGCAAAAGCCGAGAGCCAAGCTGCGCGCCAAGAGCAAGAAATTCGTGAGAGCCAAGTGCTTTGTGCGGAATGAAGCCCCCTATTTATAGACGTGGCCAGAACCCTGCACGCCGTACCCTGCATGACTATAGGCCGTACCCCTGTGCGCCAGACCCTGCGCGCCCAAAGCTCATTTGCACGCCCAACCTTGCACGCCCCAATTTCCTTTTGATTCTCAATTTCCTCAGAGTAAAATCCTCATTTCTTTTGGATCCAACTCTGAGGGGGGACTTTTGTTGACGCTCCTTTCGTCACAGAGTCTAAACACTGAAAAGAGGAAATACCCTGAGCTCAAAGTGATTCAACCTTTAATATCAAAAATTGACAAAGGAAGGAATAAGAATAACATTCTACAAGGGTCGGCCAAGTTATACAATGGTCGCGTAAGTACACTTGTGCGCCGCAATGTTCGCGCAAGTACACTTGTGCGCCCTAGGTGATAACCGCCCGGGGTCTTCTCCAGCCTATAAATACTCCCGGTGGGCCCCCATTTAGGGAGGAATTTTTCCAGAATTCAGATACAGAGCTCTGAATGCCCAAGTCTCTTCTTCAGGTCTTCTGAACACTTCTAAGGTAATTATTTACCTAGAATGGAAGGTCTGAACAAGAGGAGTAAGGTCTAAGTGTTAGAATTCACTAACACTTGCGTGCCTAAGTGTTTTACCCTTAAGGGAAATGAACACACTTTCAATCCACCCTACTTCTTCACCATAACTTACGCGCCATCTTCTGGAAAGCCTCTGGGGATGATTCTAAAGGCTTTGGTCAAGGATCTCCCAAATATTACTCTAAGGGCTAAAAATCGCGCAAGTACCCATGTGTCGTGCAGGTATACCTGCGCGACCAGGACTTGCGCACCCACGGAGTACCTGCGCGCCTGCCATGACTTGCACGCCCCTACCTTTTTGGGTGCCTTTCCTACCCATTTCACCCCTCTTATGCCATTCAACCTCTCTTATTCAATATTCAGTCTTCAAGACACTCTTCAAAGCAATTTATGGCATGATTTATTGATTTGTATTCTTTATCTGAAAGGAAATCCATGGAACATCTCTAAAAATCTAGTGATTAACACATATTTATGTCACTAAAGATTGAGATTTCATTCCTTCATACTCATCCTTTAAGATGAGAGAATCCTTAACCTGGGACTCCTTTTCAGGAGTAAGCCCCAGTCATAATTCCCCAAATTATGGGCATCCTCCTCAGGAGTAAGCCCCAAACCTTAATTCCTTTAACCTGAGCCTCTTTTTCAGGAGTAAGACCCAGTCCAAATTCTCATTAATTTGGGAATCCTCCTTAGAAGTAATCCCCAAGTCCTCATTAATTTGGAAATATTCTTTAGAAGTAAGTCCCAACTCCCATAATCTGGGCATCCTCCTTAGGAGTAAGCCCCAGTCTTATAGTCTCAAATATGGGCATCCTCCTCAAGAGTAAGCCCCGACCATAATTCACGTAACCCGGGCCTCCTTTTTAGTAGTAATCCCCAGTCTCCAATATGGGCCTCCTTCTTAGGAGTAAGCCCCAAGTCCCTTTAATTTTCAAATCCCTTTAACCTGGGCCTCCTTTTCAGGAGAAAGCCCCAGTCTTAATTTCCTTTTGATCTGGGCTTCCTTCTCAGGAATAAAACCCAATCATAAGTCCCATCCTAACTTGGGCATCTTCCTTAGGAGTAAGTCCCTAGATTAGAGAATCCAAATATCCATAAAGTACATATACCTTTATGGAACCTGCTCTTAGATTTCTTCCCTTAATTAAATCTTAATCCTCATCTATTTTGGGAAGTCATACATACATAATCCTTACATCATTTCTTATTATTGCACCTTTCATGGCACAATTGTCTGGTTTTACCAATACCTCTTGTTTCTCACACCGAGCATGACTCACATGAGCTTAGGGTGTAAAAGTAATTACGACATCTTTCTTTGTGCCATCAATCATAAACATCATACTACCTTATTCGAAGTACGTGATTTCTGATCCCTTTTCCAAAACAAAGGATATGTAGGTAGCCCATCAGTGGGTACGGTACCAATTATGAAATAATCCATGTCCTCCTGAATGACAATAAACTTCAAGTGCCCCACTGAGTGGCTTTAAAACCAGTATGGTCATCATAATGACCAAGAGACTTTTATGTATTTTAAGGATACCATCAACTAAGAATCTCTAACAAATACAGATGATTATTCATCGATGAAGAACCTCAAATACATATAAAAGATTCTCTGAATTTCTTACATATCAATAATTGATTGTAAGACTAAAGGAAAGCTCATTTTATACTTGGTAATGTAATAAGGATTCACGAAAATAACTTAAATCAATAAAGAGAGTCCCAAAGTAGACAATAATTCCGCTCAAAAAGGTGTGATGAGTCCGACCTCCCATCCTCTCGACCAATGAAAATTCCTAAGCCTTATAAGTCCACAACTAATGAGCGTCTACCTTTGGAAAGTAGGTCCAAATGGATATGGAATCATTGGATGTTTCCGATTCTACGAACAAACCTGTTAGAAACCAATTGGAATGTTTGAACTTTCAATCAACGAGGTCATCCCTGATTCCAGAGGGAAACAATATCATAATTAAATTTATTTATTTAATTCATAAAAATTATAAATAGAATATCATTATGCAATAAATATTTTTGTCTTTATAAAGAATATTTATAGTTTAATATCACACTTATATAACCCCATATAATTTTTTTTACTAAAAGATACAAGTTTATGTTATATTTCCCTTTTCTTTAAATTAAAAAATATAAAATGTCATTTTCTCACCCAAGTTGCTCCCAAGAACCTAATATTCGGCCTAAGGATGACCATGGTTGGAAATATCTCATCCAATAATATTGGGACACATTTTAGGGTAGTTTAATATTATTATAATATTATTTTTACTGTTATTCACCAGATTTACCCTTTAACCATGGTAAATAAAATAATTACTAAAGTTACTGTTCATAATGTCTTAAAATAAAAAGTACCTATTCACAAAATTTGGACCTTATAATTTAAAATATGGAATAAATTTTTCCAAATTCAAAACACATAATTTTCATAAATTAATTTAAAATTAAATCTCGTTGTCAAAACCAAAAAGCGGGTTTTTAAGAAGTAAAATCTATCAGAAGATTGACATGTGTTTATATCCAATTTAAAAGTGAAATTACTTCTAATGAACAACATTGTAATAAATTGTAAAAATATATTACATTTATACTTTAAAACCATTAAATAGTAAGATTTAATCATATAAATTATCTTGATGGAAAAAGTTTTTTTCAATTAAAATTTAGCGTATTTTTACAATTCATCAAAACATGATAGTTATCAAAAAAATCTCAAAAATTTATACAAAGTAAATATTTATGTGCCAATTAAAATGAAGAAGTTTGTTTTTTCAAATAGAATATATAAATGTGTCAAAAACTAACTTTAAAAATATTTTTCCATCAACTGGCGGTAAAACTGCATTTTTAGAAAAATATTTCTTTTATCTGAAAAATTGAATTTGTTCTTATATCACATCGAGAAAACATATAGACGATTTTAAAACATTAAATTTAATATATAATATATATTTTTCATAAAAATAAAATCCATAAAATGTGAGATGATTTTATAAACATTATTATTCTCTTTTTAAATAGGTTTTCATAAAAACACATCCTTTATATTCAATTGGTTTTCATTTCCATTTATAAAAAATTTGGTAAACAATGAATCATTATTTAAAAAATTATAAACCATATTTTTGTAATTTAATTGATACTATTAATTTATGCTATTCCATCTGGTATTTAACTACAATTTAAAATAATAATAATAATATTTTTTATTTTTTGGTATAACTCAATATTGTGTGCAATATAAGATTCCAGAGAAACCCATTGTTGTGTGTCGAGTACGTTCTCAAAAAAAGTACCCCCTTTAAGGTAAAATTAATATCATATTCATAAAAATTATTAGAAATTAAAAGGTATTATTCTATAAATACCTGGTTCCTTAGATATATATAATATAAACATATTAATAAATATATAATATAAGCATATATAAACATATATATATATAATATAAAATATAAACATTTATATATGTATATCAATATATATATATATATATATATATAATATAAACACACACACACACACACATATATATCTAAACACAAAATATAAAATATAATATATAAACACACACACACATATAGTATTAAAGTTTTAAATACTAAAATCCATTTATATATAAATATAAATATAACATAATATGATTTTATATAAAAAATATGAATAAGTGAGTTGGTCTGCTTCCTCCTTATGACTTTGGAGGTGTATGGATCAACCTCTACTGGATGGATAATTTTTTCTTCAAGTGGAAGCTATTTTCCAGAGTAAAAGAGGGGTTGGGGTGGGACATTGGATGGAAGGGGTATTGAGAGGTGGGGGCATACATGATGTGGGGTTGGGGTGGGATGCTAGATATGAGGGGTACAAGTATGTAGCAGGATGAAGAGGCTGGGTAGACATTGGACACTGGGTATAAGAGGGGTACATGGATGTGGGGGTGTGTAGAAAGGTAGGGGTGAGATGCTGGTAGCGGGTATTTTTTCATCGTAAAAAATCCTAAAAAATTATGAATTTCATAGAAAAATATCAATGTTTTTTATAAACTTTAGTAATTGAGTTTTGATTTACTAACATTTTGAAAAAATTTAAATAAATAAGGTGTGACTAATTAAGAATGATTATAAAATTCTATGATTTGTTGACATTTATAAACGTTAGTAATTAGCGACAAACTATGAATTTTAAAAAAAACACTGATGTATCTTAGAAACATCGAAAAATGAAGTGTGATTTATCGACATTTCTAAAAAAACATATGAGATGACACTTATTAGTGACCTTTATAAACATCACTAATTTATTAACACCCCATTTATCTACATTTCTTAAAAACACCAATAAATGAATTAGGGACATTGATTAACACCACAAACGAAATTTTTTTCACTAATTTATGTTTTTTGGTAGTGATTTTTTCTTTATTTGATTTTTTATGTTCCTTAGTGTGTGTTTTTGATTTAAAATGAATCAAAATACATGTTTTTAGTTTAAATTTACATTTTAGTAAAATAACGTGTGGCCTAATCAAAATATAGAAAACATATTCATATTATTTTGATACTGTAGGAAAATGATAAATTATTCATTTGTGATGTGTAGGAATCGATAGTACCTAAATTTGATACACTGTGGGATTGGTATGACTGAAAAGGATTGTTTTTAGTTCAAAAATGACATTTTAGTAAAAAAAATTTATCACTCACTAAAAATCCAAGAAAAAACACTGAGATTGTCTTCATACTTTAGGAATGTGATTAATGAGTCATTTGTGACATGCAAGAATCATCCAAAAGTTAATCTGACACACTTGATAACCAATTTAACTCAAAGTGCATGTTTCAATTTAAAATGAAATTTTAAAAATGACGCATGACATAATCAAAACTAAGAAAAAACAATCTGATTATTTTAATACTTTAGGATAAAAATCCACATGTCATTTGTGATGTGTGGGAATCGATCTCAGATCAATTCGAAAAACGGTATGACTAGTATGACTCAATGTGTGTGTTTATATTTAAAAATTATTTTTTAGTTAAAAAGACACATAACATGCCCAAAAAAAAAGAAAACAAATTCATATTGTTTTGATACTTTCGGAAAATAATCCATAAGTCATTTTTTATGTGTCGTAATTAGTCACACCTCAATCCAATACATTATGTTACCCGTATGAATCAAAATATGTGGTTTTGTTAGAAAAAAAGGGGCATAGATACCCTGAGAGGGGGTGGGGGGTAAGGGTTAATCAGGGTATGGATATTCTATTTCAAAATTCTTCCTACCCCATTGGATCTTGACCTATATATTATAATGTTCACTTTGTTTAATCTTATGTTTTTAAAATTTATCTTGTTCTTTTCTTATTTATCTGATATGGATGCTTTGGATGCAATGCAGGGAATCAAGCAGACAGACACAAAGATTTTTACTTGGTTCACCCTTAGTGGGCTACGTCCAAGGAGCATACAACGACGATGTCCCTTTGTACCAAATCCACTAAAGCTCACTGCAAATTTACAATGTTCGAACTAGATCACTTCTATTCCCAGGCTCACTAACTTTATAATGTTTAAGGTTAGCTCACTAGTTTCCCAAGGGTCACTCCCTATTTCTCTCTCTCTGGATCACTGTCGATGGGGAAGGATCACCTTCTTTATCTTCCTTTGCTCTCTGCTCTGGAAATGATCCACTAATAGTTTATAGACCTGTAGGTATTTTCATTATCACTAATGAATGCATCCTCCACTGTATATAGATGCTCTATTGATGTCCAACTTTCACCCGTAGATGAATCTCACTTTACACCGGGTGTACTAGGCAACCCCAATTTTTACGCGCATCCCTTACCGCACCTTGAACGTAGTTCCCTTACCTTGTGAGAAATTCACTTTTTTGCACAGCACCTATTTTACACGCAACTGACTTATTTTATGTGCATCTATTTATTTTATACACAAACTTTTCTTTACGCGCAAATACTGATTTTATGCATAACTCTCATATTTTATGCAGAGCCTTTTCTTTACTTGCAAACACTCCTTTTACGTGAAAACTTGTTATTTACATGCAACTCCTTTGCATACTCCAATTTCATGCACCAAAGCTCATATACTCTCTAGGTATTTAGCTTCACAAAATGAAGGGTGTCACTCCATATTTATAGGCAAAATTGACCCCATGAAAAAACCCCTCCTTGAGCGCATAATTCACTTCGTGTCTAAAAAACACATCTTCCACTCAACATCGTTTTTCACGCACTGCTCCAATATTTCGCATACCTCATGTATTTTCCAATTTTCAAGCTTCTGATCTCAAAACACCTCTAGCATGAAAAACTCAAATCCTCTATTTCACGCACCATGCAAATATTTCACGCACCACTCTCCTTTTTCATGCACCATGAAAATATTCTATGCACCACATAAATATTTCGCGCACCACTCTACCAAAAACACATCTCTCCATTTTATGATTTTTAGGCCCAAAAAATTGGTAAACACTAGAAAATGGTGCCACCTTAGATCTTCTCTTTTTTCACCGCGTCCAGATTGTCCATAACTTTTTTGAGGTTCTTCTATCAATCATAGATTGTTGACAACATCCCTTGAACTCGACAACTCACCATGTAAACCTCCTTTGTCAAAAAATTTGTACGTCATGGTATGTTTTGTCAAAAAACATAACATGAAGTTCCACTTTATCAATAAACACAATCACCTCAAAAATGCTTCAATGACACCTTGAGGGATTTTTTCCCAACTGGTTTCAGTTTAAAAATGAAATTTTAGTTAAAAAATTTCACTCACTAAAAACAAATAAAAAAATCATATTGACTTTATAATTTATTACAATGATCCATAATTAATTTTTGATGTGTAGGAGTCTGCCACATATCAATCCAAAACATGGTGTGACTAACATGACTCAAAGTATTTGTTTTTAGTTTAAAAATGGAATTTTAGTGAAAAACATGTCTCAATCATTGAAAATCTAGAAATCACACTCATATTTTTCTTATACTTTAGAAAAATTATACTTAGGTCATTTTTGACATGTAGGAATCAACCAAACATCAATATGATGCACAATGTGACCGACAAGACTCAAGGTGTGTGTTTTTATTTAAAATTGACATTTTTGTTCAAAATATATGTGACATACTCGAAAACAATAAAAAAAATTCAGATTGTTTTAATAATTTAGGATAATGATACATAATTCATTTTCGACGTTTATTAACCTACCATACTTCAATTCGATACACAATGTGACCAATTTGACTTGAAATATGTGGTTTCAGTTTAAAAATGGAATTATAGTTAAAAACAAGCACCACTCATTGGAAACTAAGAAAACCTGATCAAATTATCTAAATTATTTAGGAAAATGATTCATATGTCATTTGTGACATGTAAGAGTCATCCAAATGACAGTCCAACATATTGTGTCAGTAATATTAATAAAAATGCATGTTTTTATTTTAAAAATAACATTTTAGTTCAAATCACGTGCCACTCATTAAAAACCTAAAAATCATACTTACATTATGTTTATACTTTAGATAAATGATCCTTAGTTCATTTTTGACTTGTTGGAATTATCCACACATCAATCTAATAGATGGTATTCTTGGTGTGACTCAACATGTATTTTTTTTATTTAAAATTGACATTTTAGTTTGAAACACATGTCACATACTAAAAACTAATAAAATTTATTTATATTGTTTTTATACTTTATAAAAATGATCCATAATTCATTTTTGATGTTTAAAAATCATACGTACCTCAATTCGATACGTAGTGTGGCCGATATGAATCGAAAAGCATGCTTTTAGTTTAAAAATTATATTTTAGTTAAAAGATGTATGATATACTCAAAACTAAGAAAAAATATTAACATTATTTTAATATTTCAGGAAAATAGTCCATAAGTCATTTGTGATGTATAAGAATTACCCGTACCTCAATTTGATACACGCTATGATCAGTTTGAATATAATTGTCTGTTTTCAGTTTAAAATGATATTTTAGCTAAAAACATGTGTCACTCACTAATAACCAATAAGAAATGATCAGATTATATTTATACTTTAGGAAAATGACCCTCACATCATTTATGATGTGTATAAACCATCTATATATCAATCCAACACACGTTGTGACCATTATGACTTAAAGTGATTGTTTTTAGTTTAAAATTTACATTTTAGTTAAAAACTTGTGTCACAAATTGAAAACCTAGATAAACAATCACATTTTTATGATACTTTAAGAAAATGATACTTAATTCATTTTTGACATGTAGAAATAAAACTGCATTTCAATCCAACACATGTTGTGACTGGTATGAATCAAAGTGGGTTTTTGTTTAAAATTTACATTTTAGTTTAAAACAAACATCACATACTTAAAATAAAATAAAATCACTCAAATTATGTCAATCCTTTAAGATAATTATCCATAAATCATTTTTGACATGTAGGAATCAACCGCTCATTAATCCGACACACAGTGTGCATGAAATGACTTGAAGTATATTTTTTTAGTTTAAAATTGACACCTTAGTTCAAAACAATCATCATATACTTAAATATAATAAAATATAATTTTAATTGTTTGGATAATTTAGGAAAATTATCTATAAATCATTATTTTAGGTGAATAAATTAGACACACATTAATTCGACACATGGTGTGCCCCATATGACTCAAAGTGTAAGTCTTTAGTTTAAAAGTGACATTTTATTAATTTATTGTTTCATATTTATGTTTATTTTATTTATATATAATATTACTAACAAAGAAATTATTTTTTATATAGGTTTTTCAATGACCCAACCATTTATAAATTAAATCCCCTTTTTAAATGAGAAAATTACCTATTAAGAAATGTAACCATAGAAAACTCGTGCACTACTTTGGTTTTTGGAGAATTATAAGTTATATTATATCAAATTTGAAATACCATTAAACATAATAACCATTTATAGTAAAACTATTATACAATGATAATATGATTAATATATATATATAGGGATATGATAAATCCAATGGGCACAGATAAAGAAATCAATGACCTCAACCAGTAGGATGATACCTTATGAATCCATTTTATCGAGGCTTTCAGTGGATATAAATTCATTGTTCTTTTCCCTTGACTAAGCCCAATATGAGACTAAACAAAAAAAGCATGAGAAAAACCATTTATGGAAGAAGTTCAAGCTCAATAAGATCATGACCCAAACCATGTGCATCAAACCACCTAAAGTAAATATCACCATAGCACGCCTTACCCTTAGGGCCTTCACTGGTTCAATCAAGGGCCATATATATAGATTTTAACAGTATTAATATCCATATTTTTATTTTTAATAAAATAATGATTATATTTATATTTTATTACTTTATAATGGTTAAATAATAAATATTGATAAAAATTAAATTCTAATATGATTAAACACAAATTTTATTTTTTGAAACTATATAGTTTAAATCAAGACACTATTTTGGATGAATTTAATATTTTTGGAAAAAAATATTAATTTAACAATATACTATTATTAAGTAATATTTCATTATATAAATGATAATTTAACTTCATAAAGTCAAAATTAGTTTTTATAAGGGTCATAAAAATGTAATCATCACAAAACCCATATTTTTTCAATATATGGGTAATTTTGTTTTAAAATTGTAAATTTTTATATTTAGAGAACTATTTTTATCAAATAGATATTATTTTTGAAATAAAAAATTAAAAAATATCTAATGAATCTTTTTTCATAATTTTAAAAGATATTCAATGATTTGAGCAAAAATTAAATATGATATAAGTATACAGTGAGTATTATGATATCATAAAAGCCCTAAATTGATTTAAAAAATACTATAAAGAGTATCCATGAACCAAATTACATTTCCAATTTAAAATAACATGTTTTTTATTTTGTTTAATTTATTTTATAAACCCTTAAAGAATCCTTAAAAAACATATTATATTTTAATTTTTTAAAATTATTTCTTTAGAAACATGACTCAATTCCACGCCACCAAGGGTATTATCTTAATTAGTTAGATTATTAGACTTATAAAATAATTAAATCACTCATTTTTGGTAGAAAACATGTGAAAAACCCATGTTAAGGTTTGTGGTTTTCATTATTTAATTATTTAGAGTCCAAAACATAAGTTTGGAAATTTATAATGAATTATCTTTTCTTTTCCCATACAAATCCACCCAATCTCCCATTATTCTTCACTAAAAAACCTTATATCATGAATTTACTCTACCATTCACTCTCTATATCCCTTACTTGGTGTCCCCAAGATCTTAATAAGCTCCTCCCAAGATTTTAGAATCTCCCTCTCAAGGTAAGGGTTTCCATCCTTATCTACTTTATTCAAGAACTTTCTTTATATTATACCTTTTGATTTTCAATTTTTCATGTTAGGATATGATTTTACAGGTCCCTATTAATGTAATTATTTTTTCAAATTTATTTTAGTCCTCTTTTACTCAAATTAAACCATTCCATAAATTTTTATGTACCCCTATTATGCTGCTGAAATTATCCTATAATTTCCATTGAAAACATTTTTATAGTGAATACCCATCCCCATTTCCACTCAATAGTATTAACCTAGATGTACCTATCCTTAATTTATTAGTTAATTACATATGTGTAACCTACATTATTTAATATTTTGATTAAAAGTTATGAAATACATCCTTATGTTGTATGATCTATGTGGAACACTTATGCATGTACATGATATAAATGTGACAGGTGGACTTGGAATAATATATCCCTCTAATGCATTAGATAATGTTTTTATCTCATGATACACCATTTATGGTGAATGCGAGGCTATACAAATAAAACTATGTTATGATGTATCAGTGATTATCCTTGAATTAGGTTTATGATGTCATGTTATATGTTTTGGACACATTCCCATGTTGACTTTATGATATCATATTATATCATCAATCATTGTTTAATATTATGATTCCAACCCCTCATATGTTACATTTATTTTAATCTTGGATCACATGAATTTATTTACCTTATAATATTATTTTTTTCCATTACCGGGCATTATGAATCACCCATTTCTTATATACGTCCCTATATTATCCCATGAAACTTTAGAAGACCAAAGATATTTTAAGGGAATATTGTGAAGTTTTAAATAATTTTGTTGTATCCATATTAAAGTTATTGTTATATATACCTAATTTCCCAAAGAAACTATCCCTCATGATCTATTGGTCTTGTATCATGTGTACATTTATGTAATAAATTTCAAATTAATGTGTATTAAAATGTGGGTTGTCTTTGGTAAACTCTTTTTCTTAAGCTGGGGTGGTTTGTTTGGAAACTAGTAGCATGATCAGGATCTTTTGAGAGGGGGACGAGGTATAAAACAATGAAACATTTTTTTTGAATATGATGATTTTTGTGATAAATTTTACATACCAATGTAATTATAAAAACCAATGTCTGAATTATTTGTAACAATTTTTTTTATTGTATTTGTTTTGTAAATTTAATTGAAATTAAAATTTTATTTTCTATTATAGTTTGATATAATTTATTATCACATCTACTATTTCATAGATTTCATAATTTTTTGGTATGATTCTTATAAAATTTCTTTTCATCAATGTTAAAAATACACTAATAAAGTTTCCTATTTATTCATTATATAGAAAGTGCTGATAAAGAGACACCTTTATTAGTGTTTTTTTATTGCCGATGAAGGGCCCTTTTATCAGTACTATTTTTAGTACTAATAAAAACCATCTTCTTTTAAAATATATTACAAAATTTTCACTTTTTTAGTATTGATGAAGGCTATTTATAGCACTATTAAATCCCATATATATATATATATTAATATATTTGCTCTCATAGATTCTTAATATTATTATTATGTAAATGAGATATATTTATTGAAGTACCCAAATAGATTTGTGTGGTTATTTAATCATAAATGGAAAAGGAAGTTTAAGGTTGCAACTTGGAGATATCACTTAGTCAGATTCAAGATAGAAACAACATACATGATGATTGTTAAACTATTCTTCAAGGTAAATACATGTTCTAAAGATGAAAAAATACTATGTACTACAATTATATATAGAAGTTCAGTAGACATATAGTGGCAGATATTGATGAACTATATTAACAAATAAATATACAGCTAAAACTTTTTAATCCTTCTATAAATCCTTGGAAATTCACACTAGCATAAAAATTGAAAAAGAATATTTTGATGAACTTTTGAGATGATTTAAAGTGTTTGAGAAGAAAATTTAAAGATTTAAAGAGGTTATGAGGTTAAAGTTAAGTCTTGAATTTATATATTGTATCTGATAATGATAATAAGAGATCATATTTATGACTTTGGATAGAGGTTTTAAAAATTTCGAATCCATGAAAACTTCATGATGATAAAAACTGAAGATCATCCCATAGGTTCATAAGGATGAAATCAAAATTCGTAAGGATCATACCTTGAGATTATAAGGATAATAATAGACTTTATAATTATGGTTCATAAGTTTGTAAGGACGACTAAGGTTATTTTTAAGGATGTATCAAGAGTTCATAAGGATAAACCATGGTCTTTTTAAATATGACCATAAACTTCATAAGGATCACCCCACTTTATAAGGATGATTTTCATACTTCATAATGATGAATACGAAACTTATTTAAGATGATTCCGAGTTCGTAAGGATGGGTATGAAAGTAATAAGCATTAATTTTATGTTCATAAAGATGAAGTTAATACCTTTTCAAGATCCATATTTTGTGAGAAACTGAGAATCCATGATTGATAAATATATAGAATGAATTATTTGAGAATTATAGAATGATTTATTTTGAATAAATAACTCAAATGAAAAAACATTTTTTTCTTTAAGGAATTAAATTTCATATTTTTTTGATAAATTATGATTCAATTTAAAAAATATAAGATTCTTCCAAACCATAAACATAAGTTACATGACTCAAATATGCATACTTACATGAACATGTGGAAAGATTAAAAATGAATTTAATGAAGAAGATTTTGTGGAGAATAATATTGTGAAATTATAATATAGCATGATGGAAATAATCTCAATTATTCTGGGAGATTTAAAAGAGAAATTTATTGGAATCTTAAATGAGAATTTTTTGACAATTCAAATAAGAAAATATCTACTATTGTTAATGTGAAGATCACTTGCCATAGATATTTAATGAGTTTCAAAATTAAAACATTGAAAGATAATATTCATGAGATATTATATGATTATAAATATATCTAGGATGGAATAATGAAAGTGTGTGTGATAATTAAGATTGAGAAAGTGATACTCTACAGTTTCAAATATAGAAAAGAAGGAGACTAAAGTCAATAGTTCACAGAGTGGAAGGAGAATACTTAAAGTGACCAAGCATTCAGTGGATTCAAGAAGAACCAGATCATTGAAGACATAAAGAGGCCAAATAAGACTGGTTGATTTGATTATGATTATAAAATATAAAAGTTATCAAAGAAGTGATAATGCGTAGTTCTATTGATTTTAAAGGCTTGATGAGGAATATATACATCGACAATTGAAAAAGTAACCGAGAGAAAAGAAGTGATATTTCATATTTTGTTAGAACTATTTTGTACTGGAGATGAAAATTTATTATTCTAACGGGACTCTCGAAGGAGAATATTGTGATTCTCTCTTGATGAGATTGAAAAGATTCCTAGTGTAACCACTTGAATTTATAGTGGATGATCTATGATTGTGGTTGGGGGCAGGGTCTAACCAATAATAACTAGGAGTAAACTCTCACATTAGGGCCGAACCATGTAAAAATATACTAACCCTATGTTATTCATATCTTCCAACATTCAGTTGATTTTGAGTAATTATATAAGAGTGGATCACATCCTAATAGGTTAACAAAGGTTGAATTAAAAGAAAGAGAAATCATAAAAAAGTACAATTGATTCACCCCTACTCTCAGTGGTACTCAATTGGCATGGGATTTAAAGTATATAAATAGTAATTAATTTTATTTTTTATAGAAATTATTATGAAATTAATATTATATTCACTAATTTGTATATAGTTGGATGCACACATGTATATAGATGTCCTTGGGTTCTTCAAACACACACAAACACAATACACACAGAGACACACATATGTTTATGTGAATAAAGATGGTCATATATGTAAATTATTAATTAAAAAAATGTACCTTTGTGCCTTTAAATAAAATTTTAAAATGAGTTTTTATTTGGAATTTTAATAATTTTTTAAATAATTTTTTAAAATATTATTGACATATAACAATATTAATTAATATTTACATTTAGTAATATATATTTTAAATATTTTTTATGTACTCATATAATTATTATATTTATATAATTATACATTAATTATAAGACTAATGACATTTTCAAAAAATATTAATCTTATATAAATATAAATATTATAATTATAATTAATAACTGTTAAATATAATTGATAATTAATTATATTTTTATATAAAATCAATATACTATATAGATCTATATATTTAGTAGTAATTATATATCTTTATATTATATCTATGGTAAATATATTTTAATATAATTATTAATTTTTTTTCTTTCAATTTTATAGTTTTATGATTGATAATATACTGCGAAAAACATTTATAAATTTTTATTTTTCATTTAGCTGATAAAAAATATTATATTATTACATATGTAATTTATTTAAATTTTTTTATAATGATAGTATTAATTTAGTATTATTTTAAACATAGTTGATAGTAAATTTAAATATGTTTATTAACAGTTTTAGATTTAAGTATACATTTTATTATATTAAATATTTATTCATTTATATAATTGATATTTTTTAAAATATTATTAACTTTTTTAAAATAATTATTATTAATATTATATATATAATTAATATTACATACATTAATATAATTAGTAATTTATTATAGATATTTTATATTTGAATAGAATTTTCAATATTTTCATATTTATTTATACATTTATTTAATTAATAATATATATTAAAAATTATTTACGCATTTATATAATAAATAATATATCTTAAATAAAATCAATGACATTGGAATATAATTATTTTCAATCATTTTTATATAATTTATAGTATTTTACATAATTTAATTACTCTTGTATTGTTTTTTAATCATTGCGATTTATCTTTGTATATTTATATACATATAATTATGTTCGAATACAATTTTACATTTATATAATTAATGATATATTTTTAAAAATATT
Organism: Viscum album; assembly: GCA_963277665.1. Lineage (NCBI taxonomy): Eukaryota > Viridiplantae > Streptophyta > Magnoliopsida > Santalales > Viscaceae > Viscum > Viscum album. The sequence continues at coordinate 773,092,565 of OY728125.1, read as the reverse complement.
TATTCATTTATATAAATAATAGTATTTTTAATTATAATTAACAAATTTTAAAAGTAATTAATAATTAATTATCATTTAATTTTATTGTAGTTGAGGGAATACCTGAGTGGAAAAGTAGCCTCACAATCCTACATCATACCTATGTTCAATTCCAAGTATGCATGAATTTTTAGGTTGTTGTAACACTATGAAAATATGATTACTATAGTTGGGCACTGTAACATTGATACTATTCACATGATTTGGTCTTTTGGGCCACATATTTGGGCCTTCGGGACATAGGGCCTCTGATCCATCACTGTTGGGCCTCCTGAATTTATATTGGAGTCGTTCTTGACTGATAGAGTGTATGAAGATATGAAGATGGTCTTTGGTGATCAGTTGGACATGGAGGCTCCTTCATGTAACTTCTAACACTCACCAATTCAAAACCCCTATTAGGGAGGTGGTAAAAACAATCCACAGATGCGACATCAGGACAATATGCTAGAGTAGATGGATGTAGAAACATTGGAGGGGTTATTATAGTATGGGGTCTTGGGATTGAGCCTTCGGGCATGAACAATCCTTTATGTTGTTGATCTCACAATCTATTTAATCTAGGGATTTGGAGCTGTGTAAGAATTACCTCCCAATCCAATTTAAAAAAAGATTATCTAGAAATAAAAATAAAAATCTAAGGCCTTAGGGCTAGGGAATAAATAAATAATTATTTTTTATATACAATCAATATAATATATGGATCCCTTAATAATAATAATATATATTAGCAATTTTCAATGTATTTAAACATAATTATTTAATTTTTTTACTTTTACATTTATTGTTTTATGATTAATAATTTACAGTGAAAACATTTATGCATTTATATGTTTCATGTAGTTGAAAACAATATATTATATTATTACATACTTAATTTATACATATTTTATTAAAAAAATTATAATAATAATAATTTATTATTAATTATACATTTTTATAATATTGAATATTTATTAATTTATATTTAATAAATGTGTTTAAATATCGGTAAAATATTAAAATATAAATAATAATTATTAATATCTTATTTATATAATTTAAATCATATATATTTATATAATTATAAATTTATTGTATATTTATTTTTTATTTAAATGAAAATTTTAAAATTTTTATATTTAAATAGGAATTTATGTATTTAATAATATATTATGGAAATATTTTCAGATTATACTCATGGGACGTCATAGATAGATTCTATGCCACTTATGGAACTGATTTCTCTTTAGTGGTGGAAATGCTTGGTGTCATTCATATTTTCTGAGTTAGAAAGCTTAAAGGATGGTGGAATATTTGGATTGAAACTGATTCTACTATAATTACTCATGTACTCTCGAGTCATCGGGTTCATTTATCTTGGATGATTTTCTCTCAATGGATGGGTTGTTTAAAATACTTATCTTTAATCAATATATAGGTTATACATGTTTACCCTAAAGAAGATTCTCCTATAGATTATTTGTCAAAGAAGGGTGTTTGATGCAATTCCTTTACTTGGATGGATGGTCTATCTGAGGATCTTATAGATATTTCTATAAGAGATGCTTATAAAAAAACTTCAATCAAACTCTTGAAATAATTTTTTTTTAATAAATGGGGTCTACGATCCAAACTATTTTCAAATAATACATAAATATCTTAGTTATACTTGATTTTTTTTATTTCCATCAAGTTTTATCAGCACTAATATTATCCATTATAAAGCAAAGAACTACATTAGATTAACTCTGGTTTTCTGAATATTTCACGAGATTAAAAAAAAGTGGTCTAAGGAGTACAAATTTTCTATATATGCTAATTTTATTATTGATTATATTATCTATTAGGTCCACTAGGATAGATACCCTAAGAGGGGGGGGGGGGTCAATTAGGGTATGACAGATTAAAACAACTGCCCCTTTGATCTTGTTTCATCTTTAGACTTTACTCTCTTCTTTCTCTCCTTCTCATTGTAGAGTATAAACAAATATTAAATCATAGACATGACACAACAATTTTACTTGGACCCCCCTCACCCTACTACTTCCAATGAGTATACACCAATAATGTGCCGATGTACCAAATCCACTAAAAATGTACTATTGTTTACAAAGTTTGGAGCAGACTCACTGTCCTTCCTGGTTTACAACCACTTACAATATGAAATCCCAATTCTCTCTCAACTTAAGTGTGCTCACTACTTCTTCATAAGATCCAATCATAGCTTAAATACTTGTAGGTACCTTAATTATCACAAATGAATGAATCTTCTTCTATATGTAGATGATCTGTTGAAGTTACTCTTTCATTCATTGATGAATACAACTTTACCACGGGTGTATAAGACAATCTTCCAGCTTTAGTGCAACCCTTGAATGACCAGTGCGCTTCTACAAGCCTGGAGTGCAAGTGTCACCACACCACTTCTATGAAACTCCCTTCTCTAACTCATAACTTGGGAGACTCAAAACCTTTTACGCTCAAACCAATATTAGGGCGCAACTATAAACTAGAACACAACTTCTGAATATATTTATACTTGTGCACCCAAACCACCACTTGCATGCCCAAACCTACTTGTGCGATTAGAAATTAACTTTTCTCTAAGTTTTGAGCTTCATAAAAAATGAGTAGGGTTATCCCTCTATTTATAGAATTTTTGGGCACCCTGAGCAAATCGCACAAGTTTCATCTCGGTGTGCATGTCCAGCCGCCTGAGCCTCTGTCACCCTAGTCACCTTGCTCACCCAAACCAGAACTTGGGCGCCCCTATTTCCTTTTCCATATTTTGATGTTCTGATCTTGAAAAACATATGTCACACATCTTTACAAGACACTAATAAACTAGCTAACAAGTCCCTTTTCCAAAAACACTTTTCTCCATTTGTCGATTTTGAGGCCTAAAAATTTGGAAAACACTGAAAAACAGTGGAACCTTATATCTTCTCTTTTTGTACCACCTCTAGATCATCCATTCCTTTTTCTAGGCTCTTCTATCAATCATGTATTCTCAATAACATATATTTAACCCGAAAAATCACCATGGATGCCCCTTTTTTCAACAAACTAGTCTTAGAAACCAGCCTTGTCAACAAACAAAACATCAAGGCCGACTTTGTCAACAAACACAACCAACCAAAAAATGATTCAATGATTCCTTGGGGGATTTTTACCCCACAATATCCCCCTTTGGGTTTGTTGAAAACTCTTCTATAAAATGATACCACGTTAACACTTCAGCCACCATTCAACTCTTGCGATTTTGATAGTGATCAAGGATTCACTCCACACATACTCTAAGCCCACATGAGCAATGCTCAGCGTGAGAAACAAGAGTAAATGAAAATATCATCAATGAATCAATTCATCTACGACACCAATTGTTGATACCAAACTGATACCAATTTCTGATTGCTGAAAACCATCTGACATCATTCCAACACCACTCTTATGCTTTTATCACGATCCTCATCTACCGTGATATCCATTCTTTGATCAATCACTTATATAATCATCAGATTTATTACTCCCCTTCTTCACTTCATTGGTTTTTGCATTGTCTAAGATAAGATCTAGATGATCACTTCAAACACCACATACTCTCATCATGGTGCTCCCACTATCTTCTTCTTCACGTGTCTTGATAAACTCCCCCTATCTTGCTGCTCCACCTATAAGATTTTCCCCGTGTCTTTGAAAAATACATTTTCTTCCTTCTTTAGCCATAGTTTCTACCCATTTAAAAGTCACTCTTTTTCTCCCCCTTTTTCATCGAACTCAAAGGTTACTCCTTTATGCTATACAACAGAGTATATAGCACATATTAGTACTGTAAGGAAAACACATAATACCTTGGGGAGAGGGGGGACCCACATCTACACTCTTTCAAGTGTGGGGAGTCGACTGGACTCCCAAAGCCAGTTGATTTCTCTAAAAATCTTCCTTGGGTAAGGCCTTTGTTAGAATGTCAGAAACCTATAACTCTGTAGGCTTATACTCTAACTTCATGATTCCCTGCTCAGCTTTCTCCTTGATAAAATGATACTTTATCTCAATGTGCTTTGTCATTGAGTGATGGACTGGATTTTTTCTGAGATTTATTGCACTTGAATTGTTGCACTAGATTCTGATCAGAGACTTCACTTCAACTCCCATATCATCAAGTTGTTTCTTCATCCACAATAACTATGTGCATGTTTGAGTGGCCACAATATACTCAACTTCTTCGGTGATTAATGAAATGAAATCTTTCTTCTTTCTTAGACAAAAAATACGCAATCCAACAAGATAGAAATCACCTCCTAATGTTGATTTCCTGTCATCCGATGAACCATCCCAATATGAATCATTATATCCTAATAATTTTGACTGATATTTTTCATTATATATCAATTTGAAATCCATCGTTCCCTTGATATACCAAAGTATTCTTTTCACTGAAAGCATGTGAATTTATTTGGGATTACTTTGATATCTCGCTGCTTGACATTTGGAGAATACAATTCCATGCCTTGTTGTGGTCAATTATAATAAAATTCCAATATTTTTTCTGTATTCTGTGATATTAACCACCTTTACTTCATCATCTTTTGATAGTTTCATCCAGGTAGCAACCAAAGTCTTCATTTACTTGTATTTTTCCATCCCAAATCTCTTCATAACCTCCTTGACATATTTGGATTGAGATATAAATGTGCCATTCCTTCTTTTTGTTACCTATAAACCAAAGAAAAATGTCATCTCACCAATCATAGACATTTCAAACTCATGTTTCATGAATTCGGTAAACTTTCTGCATTGTGCTTCATCTGAATCTCCAAAAATTATATCATCGACATATACTGACACCATCATCCTTTGATTACTATCATTGTTCAAATATAAATTGTAATCAACTCCATCACATTGGAAACTAAGATTATTCAAAAATCGATCTAGTCTTGAATACCATTCTATTGGTGCCTACTTCAACCCATACAAATAATTATTCATCTAAAACACTTTGTTCTCATCTTCATGAATGAGAAAACCATATGGCTACTCAATATAAATTTCTTCTTCAAGAGCCCCATTCAAAAATGCTAACTTGAAATCCATATGGAACACTTTGAACTTCTATTGCACTGAAATGGATAATAATAATCTAATTGTTTCTAGCCTTGACATAGGTGAATGTCTCATCAACATCTATACCCTCTATTTGGTAGTATCCTTTGCACACTAGTCATGATTTGTTTTTGAATCACTATTCCATATTAATTCATCTTATTGCGATAAACCCATTTGGTCCCAATGACATTCTTATTTTAGAATAAATCACTTACTCACAAATATTTGAAAGTATATCACTATTGGATTATTTTCATACCACATCTCATACAAAGTATTTCTTTCCTTTGGACACAACAGAGCCATGTTTGAAATTTATACTGATGTCAACACTGATTCCTTCCAAAATTTCTCTGGTAGGTATTTTTATATAAGCATCATTATATCCATGTTGTTGATGATCCAATTTCTCCTTTCAACCACTCCATTCTGTTGGGGAGTACTTACTGAAGAAACTTGATGCCTTATATCATGTTTCTAAATATAGTCTTCTACCTGACTGTTTGTGAATTCCGTACCATTGTCTGTACGAAATTTCAATATTTTTTACACAAGAACCCTTTCATATTCCCTTCGACACTATTTTAATAAACTTAAAACATTAGACTTATGAAGAATGATGAATACCCATACCATTTATCTATAGTAATCAATGAAAAGAATGTAGTACCTTTTCCCATCAATGGATATTAGTGAGATAGGTCCACAAACATCAGCATGCACCAATTTGAGCACTTTGGTTGACTTCTATTCCTTTTCCTTGTATGTCTTTCTAACGATCTTCCCTTGTTTACATACATCAAACATATGAGTACAATCAAGTGATAGTTTAGGGAGGTCTCTTACGAAATCACACTTAACCATGTCTTCCATGTATGGTTGGAATATATGAAGAAGTCACTTATGCCACAACTTGTTTTCTTCCTCTTTGGATAAAAAACATATATCTTCTTCTCCACTCACACAGTAAATATTTCCATTTGTTATTTTTACGTGAGTCACATAGTTGAATGACACTGAGTAAGTTGTGACTGAGAACATCTAATACCAATACATCAACATATCTCATTTATTTGCCACCAAACTTGGACCTTCCTAAGCTAATAATTTTCAGGACTTTATCATTTCCAAACTTGAAAACTCCTTCTTTGTCATATTTTATTCATATAACAAGATCCTCATTCCCTGTCATATGGGATGTGCAACCACTATCAAAAATCCATACACCAGAACGATCTGATACTTTAGGGGAAATTTCCGTAACCACGGCCTTCACATCCTTTTTCTTTTTGATCCATATCTTTGATTTTACACTTGGTGTGGTTTGAAAAACTTGTTCTTACTCAGAGTGTGATGGACCAGCTTCATCCTAGAGTGCTGCAAATTGATTTTGTGTTGGCAACTCACTTGTTGATTCTTGGATTTGCGGCTTGCGACCACTTGGTTTCTGCTTTAGCACATTCCATTGCATGATTGATGTATAGTATCTAGCGATGTTACTAAATCCTCCACACCAAAAAAAATGTCCCTCAAAGTATGTTCTATAATATTGAGCTCTATTTGGATACCACCTCTATTCTTGTGCCCTTAGATATCTTTTAGATATAGAAAACACATTTTGAGTGTCCCATCTTTCCACAATAATGACACCTGATGAAAGGTTCATTCCATAATTTCAATTCTTTACTGCCAGTATTCCCTTGGGTTATTTGAATTTTTTTATTCTTCTTTATACCCAGATCAATTTTTATTCTTAGAATGGGTGGTTGTGGTATGACTTTAACCCTGGATGAATTCTATTTCTAATCAAACCCCAAATTATCCTTAACATCTGATCACGATTGCTTGTTCTTTCCTAACGAACTAAAAGGATCCTCTTTCATCTTTTGAGTCTTCTGAATGATTTTCTTTCCTGATAACGTGTTGGGAATTAGAATTTTTTCTTGGTCCTTAACTTTTTGACATGTATTGAAAACTTCTCCTTCAAGTTCATTTATAGGCTTGATTTTATATTTCATTGTGTTATTCAATCCATCGATCTCCCTTTTCTGTTCTTCAATCTTGATTTTATACTTACTAACCAATTCTAAGTCCTCTGGTGTTGATGACTTGAGTTTCTCAATTTATTCCATCAACTCAGACTTTTCTTCTTCCTACTACTGCATATATAGTTTGGTGTCATGCACTACCTTGTTGGATTTCTTTGTTTTAAATATCCAAACATATATCTCTTCAAGAGAATCCTCTAACTCAACTTGAATATCAAATCTTCCTTAAACTTATTCTTCTTCATAAATATCGGTTTATTCCTTTTTCTAAGTACTGCTGACAAAAACCACCATAGCATTTTCTCTATGATCATTATAGTTTTCAATATCATTAACCTCTTCAACCTTAAACTCATCTGAACTATCAAATTCTTGTGAAATAAGATTCTTCTTCTCGAAGAAATTTATCTTGATATGTTTCTTCCATTTCACATAGTCTGAAAACTTATTTTTGGTAATTTAAACTTCATCATCATCATTATAATCATCTTGAAACTTTTTGGGGAACCTTGCTTCAAGATAAACAACCTTTCCACATCTAAAGTTTTCTAGTGTAAGTTTTCATTTAAACATTACTTTTCCACTTTGCAGATTTGAAGAAACGTATGACATCACCTCACCTATCTCTTCTTCTTCTTGAGTATCTTCAATGGTGAGCTTCTTCATGGACTTGAATTCCACCTCTTTGGATTTTCCCTTTTCCATAGCCTCATAATCATAGTTCCTCATTTCATATGAAACCAAGTTACTATGAAAATTGTCAAGTGTTTTATCTTTCAGTACTGAAACTTTCGAATTGAACCATGGTGGAAGTTTCCTCAAGATGCACTTCATGATCTTTACATCTTCAATGAATTCTCCAAGACCTCGCATATCTTCAACAACAATATTTACCCTGTCAAATAATTCATCAATAGACTCATTTAGGTTCATTTTTAGATCTTCATACTTATTCCACAATACTTGTATCTTTTCTTATCTAACCTTTGAATCCACTTCATATATTTTAAAAAGTTTTTACCAAATTTAATGTGATGTTTTTCATGACATCACCTTCGTATAGATAGTATTGGATATTTCTCCCCATAAAGCATTGATTCCCTTAGCCTCAACATCCAATTATAATAATTCAGATTTTAATAATTCACCACTATTAATATCTATAGTTATATCATGAATTGCTACTGTAAAAACATCCATTCCCAAAGATAATAAGTAGTTTTGAATTTGATTATTCCGTAGCTGAAAATTGTTCCTATCGAAAATCGGAATCCCTTTATGATTGGTGACCTCTATTTGATAGAGAAACACTAATATTAACCTTTCCCTCTGATACCAATTGTTAGGTCCACTAGGATAGATACCCTTAGGGGGGGTGTGAATCCAAGTACGACAGATTAAAACAACTTCCCCTTTGATCTTGTTTCTTCATTAGACAAAACTCTTTTATCTCTCTCCTTACCATTATAGAGTATAAAAAAATATTAAAGAATGTACAATACATAACAATTTTACTTGGTTCACCCTCACTCTGCTTTGTCCAAGGATAATACACTGACAATGTGCCGATATACAAAATCCAATAAAAGTGCACTGCTGTTTACAAAGTTTGAAGAAAACTTATTATCCCTCTTGGTGAATCGGGGTATGACAGATTAAAATAACTCCCCCTTTGATCTTGTTTCATCATTAGAAAAAAATCTCTTCTCCATCTCCTTTCTATTGTAGAGTGTAAACAAATATTAAAGAATGTACAGGACATAACAATTTTACTTGGTTCACCCTCACTGGGCTATATCCAAGGAGCATACACTGACAATGTGCCGATGTACCAAATCCACTAAAAGTGAACTGCTATTTACAAATCTTGAAGCGAAATCATTGTCCCTCTTGGTTTACAACCACTTACAATATGAAATCCCAATGCTCTCTCAACTGAAGTGTGCTCCCTGCTTCTTTAGAAGATCCTACACTACTGGAAACTGGAGTTTTCCCAACACTTACATACCAACGGTTTAGTATAACCGTTGGTATTTGAGAGGTTTTGCCAACGGTTCTTGTCAACCGTTGGTATTTGAAGGAGATCCAAGACTTTCCCCAACGGTTTATGAAAACCGTTGGGAAAGGCCATCTTTTACCAACGGTTTTGTTAAACCGTTGGTAAAAGTCCTCCTGGGAAGGATGTATACCAACGGTTTTTTTAAACCGTTGGTATAGAATTCATATCCCAACGGTTTTAAAAACCGTTGGGAATGTTTCCCTCATAAACAGAAGCCCGGTTTCTTTCCCTTCCCGTGCGACTGTAGCCCTAAATCCCCTCTGCCGAAGCTCTCATCCCCTCTGGTGCTCTCACCCAGGTTGGAGAACTCTTTCCCCATCTTCAATTAGTCAATTTTTTAGGTGAGAACTCCAAATCTGTAAGTCATATGTTATTTTTAATGCTGTTAATCTATTTTTTATTTTCTATTTTGATTTGCCCACACGGCTATATCTTTATCTTATTTGTTTTCTGTTTTGTGTTTTCTGTTTTCATTAAATTAATTAGTTCTACACTTCTAATCTATCATTTTGATGTTTTTCATCTACTGTTTTGGGTGTGTATGACTTGTTTTGGGTGTGTGTTTTATTTGGGTGTGTGTTGGGACATTGAATCTTGGGTGTATGACTTGTTTTGATTCAAAATGATTTATGTGTTAATATCATTTATAAATTTTCGGTTCTTAGAAATCTTGGTATTGCTAGGGGCTGTCCAGGTGGTTGTCCGAGGGGTGGGGGGATGTCCGGGGTGAGTGGGGGGGGGGGGGGGGTCCGAGGGGTGGGGGCTGTCCGGGGTGAGTGGGGGCTGTCCGGGGTGAGTCCGGGGTGAGTGGGGGGCTGTCCGATGGGTTGGGGATGTCCGGGGTGTGTGGGGGGCTATCCGGGGTGAGTGGGGGGTTGTCCGAGGGGTGGGGGGGCTGTCCGGGGTGGGTGGGGGGGGGGGGCTGTCCGGGGTGAGTGGGGGGCTGTCCGGGGTGAGTGGGGGGCTGTCCGAGGGGTGGGGGTTGTCCTGGGTGAGTGGGGGGCTGTCCGAGGGGTGGGGGGATTTCCGGGGTGAGTGGGGGACTGTCCGAGGGGTGGGGGATGTCCGAGGTAATTGGGGAGTTGTCCGAGTCTGGGGTGAGTGGGGGGATGTCCGGAGAAATTTGATTCAAAATGATTTATGTGTTAATATCATTTATGTAGTTAATGTGAACCCATAGGTTGAGTATTTTGTGCTATCTATATATCATGTATTTTTATGTTATTTCTACACATTCCCAACCAGAGTTGGATAAACTTACAAACGATCAGAGGTTTTGAGTTATGGGTAATTTTTCTAATATCTAGGATGGTGGTTATATGTTTGGATAGCTACCATGTCTTCCCTGTTGGGTCGGAGGTGATGGCAAGAGGGGGGGGGGTGAATTGCCTTTTTAAAATTAATTAACAATTTAAAACAAATTTAAATGCAGCGGAAAGTAAAATGGCAAGACACAATTGATAACGGAGTTCGGCTTTAAACACAAGCCTACGTCTCCGCTCCCAACTCAACCGTTGGGAGATTTATACGACCGCTTGCTTTTTAATGGTTATAGCAAGAAACCCACTAGCCGTTTTAAGGTAGGCTAGATCACCTTCTTACAGCTTGCTTTTTTATTATGGTTGTAGCAAGAAACCCAAATTGAAAGAAGGAAGAAAAAGGGTGGTTTGTTTTAATACAAACCCAATTAAGAACTAAACAATTGAAGTAAATAATTTAGAACAAACTAGAGGAAGCCTTGAGCGCCAAGTGGTGAGTGTAGTTGATGTAGAGGCAGCCCAAGCTTCAAGGATGGCAATTGGATCTCAAGTAGCCTTTGAGAATTGTCGTAGGAGCCTCAAATGATCAAAATAGCTTTGGTATGCTTCGGTATATGATCGGTAGTCTTCCCGGCATCCATGGACGTCTATTTATAGGAGAAATACTCCCAAATACTTCAATATGGCCGTTGGAGGGCTTTCGGAGCCGTTGGGGATCAAGTGGGCAAGTCTGGTCAAGCTCTAACGGCTAGTTTGACTTTGCTTACCGGCTGACCGGTGCTTGCCCACCGGCTGGCCGGTGCCTTGGAAGGTGGAGAGAGCTTCTGCCCAGGAGCCACCGGCTGGCCGGTGGGAAGGCCACCGGCTGGCCGGTGGTGAGACAGTAGGTCTCACTATTCCAAAGAGTTCCACCGGCTGGCCGGTGAGGAGGCCACCGGCTGGCCGGTGGTCTAGACAGAAGACATCCCATTCTGTCTGGGCCCACCGGTTGGCCGGTGGTCAGACACCGGCTGACCGGTGGCACCTGGCAGAGGGCAAGCCCTTCTGCCTTGTCCACCGGCTGGCCGATGGGCTGGATCCGTTTGGGCAGATGCTTACTTCGCACAGCACATGGCCAGTTTTTATACACATTTATAATCTTCCCTCATGGTTGTGTATGAAAAAACCTTTCACTTTCATGAGTATACTCATATCTGGTCCTTCTGATCCTGGCATTGATATTGATGTAAAATATTGTCCATTGTGAAAAAGTATCAACGCAATCAGAAGCCGTTAGATCGATTTGGCGTATGTACGTAAAATATTGTCCATTTTAAACTAAATACATACACTTGGAGTGATACCGGTCACACCGCGCCTCGGATTGAGACCCCACCCTTTCCCCTCGGCTGTCAAAAATCATAACCAGATAGTCGAAGGGTGATTTTGACAGCCGAGGGGAAAGGGTGGGGTCTGAAGACATTGTAGGATATGTCGAAGGGTGATTTTGTGTGTGACCGGTATCACTCCAAGTGTATGTATTTAGTTTAAAATGGACAATATTTTACGTACATACGCCAAACCGATCTAACGGCTTCTGATTGCGTTGATACTTTTTCACAACGATCAATGACTCATGTGTGACGTGTACGATTCAACACCGCATCAAACCGAGGCCCGGTGTGGCCGACACCACTCACAGTGTCACTGTTTTGTTAAAAATGGACTTAATTTTAAGTGAAATCAACAACTGACATACGGCAAACCGACCAAACCCATTGAGATTCTATTGAAACTTAAGGACAACTATCCATGGGTCAAATGTGACGTGTAAGATTCAACTCCGCCTCAATTCGAGGCACGGTGTGACCGCTACCACCCAAAGGGTCGCTCTCTTGTTTAAAATGGACACCACTTTAAATCTATACTTAACTATTCTATGATGAATAAGGTGTCCCAAGAAATTTATCATCTTTACATAGAGGCTTACCAATGGTTCTAATTTATTAAAATAGTAAGAAGAAATAAAAAAATTGATGAAATTGACTCGGAAGACATTAAGATAATGTTTCATAACAAGTTTTCCATTGAACTCTTGATACAAATATATATAGAGAATTTATAGTGCTGAAGAAAATAGAAGTTGAATCTATCACAACCTATGAATAAAATTTTTCATGTCTTGAATGGTATTATTAGGGTTTTGATATTAATAATGCTATAAAAATTAATGGATTATTCAGTGGTTAAAAACCACACCTTCTAAATGATCTAGAAATTCGATAGGTTGGAATCTATAAATAAATAGTTTGAAGTGATATCATCTTTGTGATAGAGTCTGGAGAACAGTCCCATGGATATGGTGATAAGAAATGAAATAAGGAGATTCAACATAAGTTTAAGTGGCTCTCTTTTGTTTAAAATGAACACCATTTTAAGTACATACGGAAAAACGACCAAACGGATTCGGTTTCCGTTGAAACTTTAGGAGAACGATCCATGGGTCATATGTGACGTGTACGAATCAACCCCGCCACAATCGGAGACGCGGTGTGGCCGACACCACTCAAAAAGTGTTGGTCTTTTGTTTCAAAAAGACGTCATTTTAAGTCCACCGGCCAGCCGGTGTGAGACCACCGGCCAGCCGGTAAGGTCACCGGCCAGCCGGATCCAGCCCATCGGCCAGCCGGTGGACAAGGCAGAAGGCCTTGCCCTCTGCCAGGTGCCACCGGTCAGCCGGTGTCTGGCCACCGGCCAACCGGTGGGCCCAGACAGAATGGAATACCTTCTGTCCAGACCACCGGCCAGCCGGTGCCTGACCACCGGCCAGCCGGTGGAACCCAGACAGAATAGCATGCTTCTGTCCAGACCACCGGCCAGCCGGTGGCTCAGCACCGGTCAGCCGGTGGAGCCAGAGAAATCCCTTGCTTCTATCTGGTGCACCGGCCAGCCGGTGGATCAGCACCGGCCAGCTGGTGTGCTCAGTCAAACTGACCAGGCTTGCCCACTTGATCCCCAACGGCTCCGAAAACCCTCCAACGGCTATTTTGAAGTATTTGGGAGCATTTCTCCTATAAATAGACATCCATGGATGCCGGGAACACTACCGATCATATACCGAAGCATACCAAAGCTATTTTAATCATTTGAGGCTCCTACGACAATTCTCAAAGGCTACTTGAGATCCAATTGCCATCTTTGAAGCTTGGGCTGCCTCTACATCAACTACACTCACCTCTTGGCGCTCAACGCTTCCTCTAGTTTGTTCTAAATTATTTACTTCAATTGTTTAGTTCTTAATTGGGTTTGTATTAAAACAAACCACCCTTTTTCTTCTTTCAATTTGGGTTTCTTGCTACAACCATAATAAAAAAGCAAGCTGTAAGAAGGTGATCTAGCCTACCTTAAAACGGCTAGTGGGTTTCTTGCTATAACCATTAAAAAGCAAGCGGTCGTATAAATCTCCTAACGGTTGAGTTGGGAGCGGAGACGTAGGCTTGAGTTTAAAGCCGAACTCCGTTATCAATTGTGTCTTGCCATTTTACTTTCCGCTGCATTTAAATTTGTTTTAAATTGTTAATTAATTTTAAAAAGGCAATTCACCCCCCCTCTTGCCATCACCTCCGACCCAACATCCATCAGTCATATGTGACATGTACGAGCCCACTCGGGCTCAATCCGAGTCGCGGTGTGGCCGGGATCAGTCTAAGTGGCTCTCTTTTGTTTAAAATGGACATCAATTTAAGTACATACGGAAAACCGACCAAACGCATTCGGTTTCCATTGAAACTTTAGGAGAACGATTCATGGGTCATATGTGAGGTGTACGAATCATCCCCGCCACAATCCGAGGCGCGGTGTGGTCAACACTGCTCTAAATGTGTCTGTTTTGTTTAAAATGGGTAGGATTATAAGTGAAAAGAACTGGCATACGCAAAACCGACCAAACGCATTCGGTTTCCATTGAAACTTTAGGAGAACGATCCATGGGTCATATGTGACGTGTACCAATCATCCCCGTCTCAATCCGAGACGCGGTGTGGCCGACACCGCTCTAACTATGTCTCTTCTGTTTAAAATGGGCATGATTATAAGTGAAAAAGAACAACTGGCATACGCAAAACCGACCAAACGCATTCCGAATCTTTTGATCATTTATCACAACAATCCATGGGTCATATGTGACCTGTACGAGGCAACCCGGGTTCAATCCGAGTCGCGGTTTGGCCGAGATCAGTCTAAGTGGCTCTCTTTTGTTTAAAATGGACACCATTTTAAGTACATACGGAAAACCGACCAAACGCATTCGGTTTCCATTGAAACTTTAGGAGAACGATCCATGAGTCATATGTGACGTGTACGAATCATCCCCGCCTCAATCCGAGCCGCGGTGTGGCCGACACCGCTCTAACTGTGTCTGTTTTGTTTAAAATGGACAGGATTATAAGTGAAAAGAACAACTGGCATACGCAAAACCGACCAAACGCATTCAGAATCTTTTGATAATTTATCACAACGATCCATGGGTCATATGTGACGTGTACGAGCCAACCCGGGTCAATCCGAGTCGCGGTGTGACCGGGATCAGTCTAAATGGCTCTCTTTTGTTTAAAATGTACACCATTTTAAGTACATACGGAAAACCGACCAAACGCATTCGGTTTCCATTGTAACTTTAGGAGAACGATCCATGGGTCCTATGTGACGTGTACGAATCATCCCGCCTCAATCCGACATGCGGTGCGGCTGACACCACTCAAAGTGTCCGTCTTTTGTTTCAAAAGGACGTCATTTTAAGTGAAAAACATCAACTGACATACGGAAGACCGACCAAACGCATTCGGATTCTATCGATACTTTAGCACAACGATCCATGGGTCATATGTGACGTGTACAAGTCAACCCCGTCTTAATCTGAGATGTGGTGTGGCCGACACCGCTCTAACTATGTCTCTTTTGTTTAAAATGGACATGATTATAAATTAAAAGAACAACTGGCATACGCAAAACCGACCAAACGCATTCGGAATCTTTTTATAATTTATCACAATGATCCATGGGTCATATGTGACATGTACGAGCCAACCCGGGATGAATCTGAGTCGCGGTGTGGTCGGGATGAGTCTAAGTGTCACTCTTTTGTTTAAAATGGACAACATTTTAGGTACATACGGAAAACCGACCAAACGAATTCGGTTTCCATTTAAACTTTAGGAGAACGATCCATGAGTCATATGTGACGTGTACGAATCAACCCCGCCTCAATTGGAGACGCGGTGTGGTCGGCACCACTCATAGTGTCCGTCTTTTGTTTCAAAAGGACGCCATTTTAAGTGAAAAACATCAACTGGCATACGGAAAACCGACCAAACGCATTAGGATTCTGTCGATACTTTAGCACAACGATCCATGAGTCAAATGTGACGTGTACGAGTTAACCCCGCCTCAATCTGAGGTGCGGTGTGGCCGGTATCACTTCAGGTGTATGTATTTTGTTTAAAATGGACATCATTTGAGGTAAAAATATATGGTATAGAAAAAACCGATCATATTATGAATTGAATTTCAGATTCCACGTATAATTGTCATCTAAATTTTAAATTGAATTCTATATGAATTATGTATGTTTATGAATTGTAATTTAATTATGGATTTGTATAGTTTCAGGATCCATTATATGTTAAATGTGTATGAATTTGTTCGTAATTGAATATGTATGTTTTATTTTATTACTGGTACAATAGTTGGATCGAAAATGAGGTGAAAATGAGGTGAAAATGAGGTGAAAATGAGGCCTGATGACTGGTGGTGATAGACAGGGGACAGGGGCTGTGCAAATTGCAGGGTGCTGCAATTTGCAGCATAGGGTATGCCAACGGTTTCAAACCGTTGGCATATAAGTTTTTAGCATGTCGTTTCCCAACGGTTCTAAACCGTTGGGAAAGACTTCACCAATTCCCAACGGTTTAAAACCGTTGGGAAACTGTTCCACATGGTATATCCCAACGGTTTGGAACCGTTGGGAAAATGTGTGGCATTTGGTTTTCCCAACGGTTTGGGAGAACCGTTGGGAAAAACTATCCCAACGGTTCACCCAAACCGTTGGGGTAGGGTAACTTCTATGGGCCTATTGCAACGGTTGAAAGTAAACCGTTGGGAAAACCTTTCCCAACGGCTTACTTCCCAACGGTTATGAGAACCGTTGGGAAAACCTTTCCCAACGGTTTGAGGGGCTTTCCCAACGGTTCTGAACCGTTGGGAAATAGTTTATTTCCAGTAGTGCTACCATAGTTTAAATAGTTTTAGGTCCCTTCATTATCACAATTGAATGCATATTCTTCTTTATTTAGATTCTCTATTGATGTTACACTTTCATTCACTAATGAATACAACTTCACCATGGGAGTACCAGAAAATATTTCAACTTTCACACAACCCTTGAATGACCAGCGCGATTCTCCTAGCCTGGTGTGAAAGTTTCACCAAGACACTTGCATGAAACTACCTTCTCCAACTCATAACCTGGCCGAATCACACCCTTTTACAAACAAACCAATATTGGCATGCAACTATAAACTAGTGGGAAACTTCTAAATATCCTTATACTTGAACGCCCAAACCACCACTTGCATGACCAAACCTACTCGTGCGGCTGGTGCTCGAATTTTATATAAGTGTTAAGCTTCATGAAAAATGATCAGGGGTATCCCTCTATTTATTGGCATTTTGGGAACCCGGAGCGCCGTGCATAAGTTTCACCCCGGCATGCAAGTCCAGCTGCTTGAGCCTTTGTCACCCTAGTCACCTTTCATGTACAAATAAAAACTTGGACTCCCCTCTTTCCTTTGCCATATTTTCGCGTTCTGATATTGAAAAACATATAGTTCAAAACTTTACAAGCCTCCAAGAAACTAGCATGCAAGTCCCTTTTCCAAAAACACATTTATCTATTTGTTGATTTTGAGGCCCAAAAATTTGGCAAACACAAGAAAACGACACCACCTTGTATCTCCTTTTTTTATACCACCTCCAGATCATCCATTCCTTTGTCAAGGTTCTTCTATCAATCATGGATTGTCAATAACATCTCTTGAACCTGAAAAATCACCATGGGTTCCCCTTTTTTCAACAAACTAGACTTAGAAACACACCTTATAAATAAAAAAACATCAAGGCCTACTTTGTAAACAAACACAAACAACCTAAAAATGATTCAATGCTGCCTTGGGGGATTTTTCCCCAAAATTATCATTTATCGGTGTTAAAATTAGTGCTTATAAAATGTTCTTTTATTAGTGATTTTTTTTTAAGAACTAATAAATTTATGTTTTGTTAGTGATTTTAGTAAACTCTGATAAAGTATCCCCATTGTTTTTAAAAGAACCCTAACCATACCACTTATCAATATAGTTCATCAAGCCTTTGTGGAATCCAACCACCACTAATCCATTTGTGCAACAATTTGGAAGATTTGTGTATAAAAACTGAAGGTATGTTAGTCAAAATATTTTTTAATGATTTATTAACTAACCTTATACCAGTTTGTTTAATTTTTGATGATATTTTCATATCCTCATTGAATCAATCCTT
The DNA here is from genome assembly GCA_963277665.1 of Viscum album. Lineage (NCBI taxonomy): Eukaryota > Viridiplantae > Streptophyta > Magnoliopsida > Santalales > Viscaceae > Viscum > Viscum album. The sequence goes on along the minus strand of OY728125.1, from coordinate 773,074,500 downwards.
GATTTTGGGGGATATCTAATCATTGATTTTTAAAAAAAGAAATGATAAATGTTTTTTATTATTGGTTGATATAATAAAAGGCTCATCAATTTTGGATACATATTATATCTATCAAGAACAAAAGATACTTTTTTTGAAATTCATACTATAAGTATTTATAATTTTTTGGTTTACTAAATATACTTTATTATATAATACTAAAGGCTTTATAAATTTTTTCCTTATTTTCAGTAATATTTTATATCTTAAAATCATAATAGTGATTTTGGATATAAGTTTAGAGACAAACAATGAATTTAATTATATATCCATTGATATTCATTTTAAATGGTTTTAAAATTATTTTTATGTGTAAAAATGTATATTTTTTGAAAATAAATTTGGAAATAAAATGTAAAAATGACATTTTTTATATATATTAAGATTATATTTGATTTTAGGTAGGATTTTTAAACTCATTTGAACTATTATTTTTGTATAAATATATTATTTTTTATTCATGTTTTTATAACATATTAGTGATAATCATTATATATCAAAAAAATAAAAATTTCATGTTTCTCTAATTTTATATTCAATATATTAGTAAAAAAAGAGACTAATAATGAACACCTAATAAAATGAACTTAAAAAATATGAATCTAATGCATGGAATATAAAAAAATGTCAAAAAATAAAAAACTTAAGTCATTATCCAAAAATTTGAATAAAATGTTCAATGGATCAATTAAATATAATCAAGAATGCAATATCAATAATTATGAATTGAATAGTTAAAAAATAAAATTTAGGAAACTGATTCAATGTTATTTAATTAAACCATTTAATAAAATAAATATATTAAACAAAAATCAGTTGAATCTACTTTAAATGATAAATGATAAAGATAACATAATAACCAAAAAATAATAGAATGAAAATCATTATTTATATTAATCATTATAGTTAAAATAAATAAAAAATAAAATAAAATTTATTTTAAAGAAAAACCAAATTTTAAAAATTGATTGATTACTTGAATTCAAAAGATTGGTATCTAGAGGGAAGAGATATGATTACTTTTTAATTAAATAGAATTAATATGAATAATTTTTTTTACTAGATTAATTACATTATGTGTATTTATATATTTTTTCTAAATATGAATACCATCGAACCAAATAGGATGAATATCAATAAAAATGGATGAATTCCAATCATATCATAGAAGTTTATGAGGATGGGATTAAATAGTTCCTCAAGTTTGTAAAAAATCATGAAAATGACCCTTCTCAAGTCATTTTTTTGTTTTTACCTTGTTATTATTCAAGCAAATTTAGTACATACAAGTTTGAAGAACACTTGACCTATCTTGAAATAGATTAGAGCTATAAATATTAGACTAAACAAGGGGAATGACTAAATATAACTAGTAAATAATGTCATGACCCACCCAAAGGAGCCTCTTCCTTGACTCCCCAAGCCTTACTCCAATAGGCCTGGGGATGGTGACTAGCACTGAGTAGGCATATCACTAACATGGGAGTCCTTATCCTAAGTACCTACACACACACAGAACCACACATCTCTATAACCATATAATGATGAAATGTAAAAATTACTAAATAAACATGCATGAAGACATCCAAATCCCATAACTAGAGTATAATAGGAAGTAAAAAAAAGTGAATAGGGAAAAATATATGCCCACCACAATGAGTTTGAAAATATTTCAAACCTGAAGGTAAAGATAGGAACTATTGTCAAGATATTATAGGAACAAACCTCAGTTTCTCTGGTCTTACTAAGCACCATCTGGTCCTGGTTCATCTAGGACTCTTTCAAAAGGTTGATCATCTACACAAGACATGACACATACAGAAAAACCCCATGCAGTGGTGAGTATAACAATACTTAGTAAGACACCCCGAAACCACAAAGTATATAAAAAAATTATAATAGTCAGTTCTATATAGGTATATGTCTATAATACATATAACAATAATATCATGATATACTAAAAAAAGACACATAGCCTAAAGGTAAGTCACAACAGTAATGCCAACCTAGGATTCCATCTTGAAGGTTACACAAATAAATCGTTTGGAATAACAAACTTAACGAGTCTAATAAAACTGATGAAGTTCATCTAAGAGGTAGTGGTCGTCGGGTCTCACCATAGGAAGTACATGTTGAAACTCTTAAGAGATAGTATACATAGAAGATGACCACTCCCAAGGCCATGGGTTATAACAAAAAATCAATCTATATCAACTTGATAAGTAGAAGATCATCTCCCACGTAGTGTTGGTCGTGATGATACCAATAACTCCACCTATGGCACAAAGATAAATAGAGGATCTCACTCCATTCCTCACAGAAGGATTCCCACAACCCTATCAAAAAAGTCATAATGAATGGATTATTTTCCTATGTCACGACCCGCCCTCGGGGTCCGTGCCGTGACTACCCCAAGCCCGCCTTCCATAGGCCAGGGGCTGGCGACTAGCACCAAGGCGTAAATCCCGGTAAAAAGGGAAGACATTGCCTTTGTAAAGTAAACAAACACCACAGAGTAAGCAAGCAAAAAGTAAACACTAAGAAAAAGCGGAGTACAACTGAAAGTGCGGAAAAGTAAATGGGCCAGTATACAAACCCAAAATGAAAGTAAAGTACAACTCGAAAGGGAAAACAGCAACTGAAAAGTAAAAGCCGCTACACCGAGCTGTCCACTGGAAATCCCACCTGAAGGGTGGGTACAGATAGCTCCACTGCTCCACGGGTCCCGCCGTTCGCTCCGAGCTCGTCCCGCCCAGTGGTCCACCTCCAGGTACCATCCTGCTCTACAAGCCTCAACTAAGATCAACGCTGTCCGCCGTCTGCAACCAACACAACGTAGTGCGGGCAAAGCCCGTGCAGGGGTGAGTATAAGCTACTCAGTAGGGACCCCGAGACCCCTGAAGGTCTCTCAAAATCCACAAAGGATAAACCACGAAGAAAGGTACAATCACGAAGTAACAACTGACACTGCTTAGGTATATGCCCATACATATACCTAAGTCGTCAATTTCAAATACGCTCCAACCTCCGATCCCAAGTACAACTCATTCCACACAGGAAAGTAAACGTATTCCACACAGGAAAGAAAAACGTAATCCACATAGGATAGCACAACACAATCCACACAGGAAAGCAACAGAAATCAGCTCACACAGGTATACTTCTTCAAAGGATGATAAAGATGATCTCTGATCCATCTAAGTCGTCAGAACCACGAAGGATCGATAGGTAACTAACCCCCGCAAAAGACCCACACAGTATCGGGCCCACATAGGACCTGTAGGCGCTGGTTCACACAGGACCACTGAGCGCAAGGACCCACACAGGATTGGACCCACACAGGATAGGGCCCACACAGGACCTTTAGCACTGATCCACGTAGGATCGCTGAGTGCTGTAGTCGTCGTCGTCGAATCCACACAGGATCTCTGTACTGTCGTCGTCGCAGTCACAGTAGCAGTAGCAACTGTAGTAGTAGCAGTCACAGTCGCAGCCAGCACTAGGGTTCCCGCACACAGCAAGCTCGTTCGGAGGGTCCGCTCCACGAGCCGAGAGGCTGATACATCAACTGTCACAAAGTCTAGAGTTGATGTATCCAAAAGTTCTGTATCATCAACAGGAACTCAACGCAACAGACGGCGCGTCGATCGGACGCCCGGTCTGAGAGTTATTAGCATTTTCGTCCCCAGGTCCCGGTTGGTTTTTAAGGCAAAACCAACCTGACCATACTCCACCTGCGTCCAAACCTCGGGAGGAATATGCCAACAGATCCATCTCACTAAGAGGAACACAACAAAGCTGACGACACGTCAATTGGACATCCGTAGCTCGAGATATGAGCGTTTCCGTTCCGAAGGCCCGGTTGGTTTCGTGAACAAACTAACCCGGCCGAACTCAAAGTGTTCCGAAACTTTGAGTGCGATATACCGAAACGACCTTCTCGATCCAAGGATCGCGTTTCCGCAGACGGTTCGTTGATCAGAGGTCTGTGGCTCAAGTTATGGCCAAAAGACCGAAACCATCTCGAAAACGGGGGGTCCGGGTCCGGGCCGACCCGGCCCGGCCGGCCGGCGGCGCGGCGGCCTGGCGCCGCACGGAGGCAGCGCGCGGGGGGGCAAGGCCCCCCACTTCTTCAAATTGGTGGCGCGGAATAGCCGTGCCTTTTTTCCAATCAACGGCCCCCCTCCTGGGGGCCCGCTTTGAGGAGGAACCGGGGGGCCGCCTGCCCCCCCTCAAGGAAACCGCCCCCCCCCCCCTCAAACAAATGGTGGGGGGGGGGGGGTTTAGAGCTGGCCGGGGGAATTAAATTCCCCCGGACTTTGACCTTCCGGCCGGCCATCTGCCGGCCGGTTTTTCTTCAACGGACCGGAAACTGGTCCCCTTCCGGTTTCCGACGCCGGCGGCCCGGCCGCCGGTCTTCTCGTTCCGCCGCGGCCCGTAACCGGCCGCGGTGTTCGTCGTTCGGCGCGGTGCGACGACACCGCGTCCCTCCGCCGCACCTTTGATTCCCTTCAACGTGGCGCGACGGCGTCGCGTTCTTGATGATCCTTCCACGGCGCGGCGCGACGGCGCCGCGCTATATAAACGTGCGAATATCCGCGTGGTGCGACGACACCACGCCATCTTGTTTCACCCGCAAGATAAATCAATCAAGAACAAAGGAGGGGGTTCGGCCATGTTCATGCGGTCCGGCCCCCTCACGTTAAACAGTAACACATATTTAAAATCCTCACGTTAGTCATGCTAGAACCACGAACAAGGATAAATAAATAAACAATTAACAACAACCCCTACCTTGGGTATAGGTTCGAAGATTTGTCAACGTCCCGCGGAAGACAACGTCGCGGAGGTCGGGCGTCGCGGAAATTGTTCGTCAAATCCGATGACGAAGAGGTACGTCCGAAGAGGTACGTCGTTGGAGAATCTTCGTATGCCGACGAAGGAAGTCCGAGGAGGAAGCGGCATTCCCTTTCGTTGACACGGAAGATGAAGAAGAGGAGCGGCGTTCTTCGTCGGAGCTTGAGCGTTCTTCGTCAAGCTTGAGCGTTCTTCGTCAAGGTTTGAAGAAGAAGGAGAAGAACCCCAAAGCTCTCAAGATGGATAAACAATTCTAACCAAATAAAATAAGATAGAGTCTTATTTTATTCACAAACTTAACAAATTGAATTTAAAAGGTTTGAAATTCGAATAAGATAACTCCAAAATTAAATAACAATTTGTCATGTCATTTAAAGAGGGGTTAAAGGGAGTTTGAGAGAAGATGGAAGGTTTAGGTTCGTGTGGGTCCCACCACACTTAATCCTCTCAAGGGAGGTTAAGTGGGTGTGGGTCCCACCCCTAACTTCCTTTGAGAGAAGTTAACCAATAAAAGTAAAATAAAAAGTGTTACACATTTTTATTCAACTTTTTATAATTCTCCCAAAAACTAACTTTCGTCCCGCAATAAACGAAACTTCGGAAAAGGTCTTATTAAGCGAATATCGGCGCTGCGAGTTCATCGGTGTCCTCAGATTTCAATTCCGAGCACCGGATCAAAAGTTAGAAATTCCCGCTCGTTCGTTCACTGAACGTACCCGAGCCAAACTTCGGTAATTGATTTCGGGCACTCCGGGCCTCGGAATCAGGTTCCGTCAGAAACCACGCTCTTGTAAAATTCCAAAGAAAATTAAGAAAAAAAATTCTCTTGAATTTTACGGGTCTTTACATTACTCCCACCTCAGGGCTTTACGTCCCCGTAAAGATACAACAAAAACTAGGAGAACAAATGAGGGTACTGAGCACACATCTGAGCCTCCCGCTCCCATGTGCTCTCCTGGAGATTCCCGTGCTGCCATCTGATGCGCACAAGAGGAATCGATCACCCACGCAGGACCCGCTCCTGTCGATCCTCTATCTCCACCGGGACCTCCGTAAAAGTCGCCCCATCGTCAACATCAAGCTCCCCATGGTCAATGATGTGCGTCGGGTCGTGCACGTATCTCCTCAGCTGGGATACGTGGAAGACGTCGTGCACCCGGTGCAACTGAGGTGGCAGAGCCAGGCGATAAGCCACCTCGCCAACCCTGCTGAGGACCTGGAAGGGTCCGATGAAGCACGGAGATAACTTGACGCCTCGTCCAAATCTCCGAATACCACGTCGAGGTGAGACCCGCAAGAAGACGTGGTAGCCATCCTCGAACTCCAGTGGCCTCTGCCTCCTGTCAGCATAAGACTTCTGCCGGCTCTGAGCTGTCCTCATCCGCTCCTGGATGACCTGGACCTTCTCTGTCGTGGCCTGTACCATCTACGGTCCCACAAGTGCTAACTCCCCATGGTCTGTCCAGCACAAAGGAGATCTACAAGGTCGGCCGTACAATGCCTCGTACGGTGCCATCCCGATGGTGGAGTGGTAGCTGTTGTTGTACGCAAACTCCATCAAGGGTAGGTGGTCCTCCCAGCTACGACCAAAGTCGAGGACACATGCGCGGAGCATGTCCTAGAGAGTCTGAATGGTCCTCTCCGTCTGACCATCCGTCTGAGGGTGAAAGGCTGTGCTCAGACGTAGCTGTGTCCCGAACGCCTCCTGTAACCCCTTCCAAAGCCGGGAAGTAAAGCGAGCATCTCGATCAGAGACGATAGATGATGGAACACCGTGGATCCGCACAATCTCCTGAACATAGAGACATCCCAAGCTCTCCACTGAGCCCTGCTCCCTGATGGGTAAGAAGTGTGCCGACTTGGTGAGTCGGTCAACAATCACCCAGATGGAGTCGTGACCTTTGGATGTGCGTGGAAGTCCAGTCACGAAGTCCATAGATATGCCGTCCCACTTCCACTCCGGAACCTCCAAGGGCTGTACCAAGCCCGCTGGTACCTGATGCTCTGCCTTCACCTGCTGGCAGGTGAGGCATCGAGAAACGAACTCTACTACTGCCTTCTTCAAGCCCGGCCACCAGTGCTGTCATCTAAGGTCCTGGTACATCTTCACCACTCCAGGATGTACCGCCAAAGTAGAAGTGTGAAACTCCCTCAGCACTTCCACTTGCAAAGCGACTGGTACCATGGTACGTCCTATGAAAAGGATGTCATGCACTGCTCCAAGGGAGAAACCATCAGGTGCCTGTCCCGAGGATATCTGTGCACGTCGTGTCTCATAGTCAGCGTCCCCACGCTGTGCCTCCCTGACTCGCTGCAGTAGTGGAGGGGTGACTGTGAGAGACTGGAGGAAGGCTGCTCCATCTCTATCCACGAAGGATATCTGTAAAGAGGCTAGCTGCTCTGTCGCCTCCTCAAGTAGCTGAATGCCCATCCTCCTGCTGAGGGAATCGGCTACTACGTTCCCCTTCCCAGGAGTATAGACTATCTCAAAGTCATAGTCCTGGAGGAACTTGAGCCATCGCCGCTGTCTCAGGTTCAGGTCCTTCTGAGAGAAGATATACCTGAGACTCTGATGATCGGAAAAGACTGTAAAGCGCTCGCCCATCAGGTAGTGTCGCCATGTATTTAGAGCGAAGACCACTGCTGCTAACTCCAGGTCATGGGTAGCATAGTTCTGCTCATGCGGCCTCAACTGACGTGATCCATAGGCGATCACTGCCCGCTCCTGCATCAGAACACATCTGATTCCGGTCCCTGATGCATCGCAGTAGACTACGTACCCTACTCCCTCCTCAGGCAACCTCAAGATAGGTGTGCTGGTCAATCTCTGCCTCAGCTCCTGGAAGCTCTGCTGACATCTGTCTGACCACACGAAGGTTTTCCCCTTCTTCATCAAAGCTGTGAGTGGTGACGCAACTCTAGAGAAGTCTGGCACGAATCTCCGATAGTATCCAGCTAGTCCCAAGAAACTCCGAACCTCAGTCACGCTCCTGGGTGGCTCCCATGCTAACACAGCCTCAATCTTCGTAGGATCCACTGCAACTCCCGCCTCAGAGATAACGTTTCCCAAGAAGTGGACCTCACGTATCCAGAACTGGAACTTTGAGAGCTTACCATAAAGCTGGTGCTCTCAAAGTGTGTCTAGTACAACTCGCAAGTGATAGGCGTGCTCCTCCTCTGTCGTAGAGTAAATCAGAATGTCGTCGATGAAGACCACGACAAACCGATCGAGGTATGGCTGGAAGATCCTGTTCATGAGGGCCATGAATACTGCTGGAGAATTGGTTACACCGAAAGGCATAACCAAGAACTCATAGTGGCCATACCGACATCTGAAGGCCGTCTTCTGCACATCCTCGTCTCTGACTCTGAGCTGATGATAGCCTGACCTGAGGTCTATCTTCGAGAACCACCGTGCTCCCTTGAGCTGATCAAAGAGGTCATCAATCCTTGGTAGCGGATACTTGTTCCTCACTGTTACCTGGTTCAGGAGACGATAGTCAACACAAAGTCGCAAGCTCCCGTCCGCCTTCTTGGCGAACAATATCGGGGAAGCCCAGGGTGAAACACTGGGTCGGATGAACCCCTTGCCCTGCAAGTCTTCCAACTGTACCCGTAGCTCTCGAAGCTCGGCGGGGGCCATCCGATATGCTGGAGTGGATATCGGGGCTGTCCCGGGGTACAAGTCAATATAAATTCTACCTCTCTACGAGGAGGTATCCCTGGGACGTCGTCAGGAAAAACGTCCACAAACTGATCCACCACTGCAGGAAAACCAGGACTCTGCATGTCAACTGCTCCAAGGATGAGGCTAGCTAACTGATGAGTAATGGGCTGTCCTCTCCTCCGCGGAAGTCCATCCTATGCTGCTAAGGCTCCCTTCTCGCCGGTGAAGGTGAACCTGCTCCAGTAGGTGCGTACACATCGCACCTTGCACCTAAAACAGTCAATCTGCGCATGGACCGTAGATAGCCAATCCATGCCCAAGATGACGTCGTAAGGCCTCGACGCTGCTACAAGAAGATCCTAGCCAAAGCTCTCGCCTCCTAGAGTAATCTCACACTGCCGGCACCAGTGCGTAATCATCGAGTCTCCTCCCGTAGGAGTCTCTAGCCGTAAGGATCGAGCCAACGGCTCTGTCGGAATCTCCGAGCTCCGAACAAGGGCAGCGGCTATGAAAGAGTGACTCGCTCCTATGTCTATAAGAACTGCAGCAAGGGTGGAATAGACACAGATAGTACCTCGAATCATCTCGGGTGCGCCGTGATTGTAGGCCTCTGCTGCCTGGAGCTGTGCCTGTCTCTGCCGGCCAGCTCCCTGTGGTCAGGGTGGACCTCCTGGTGGTGGTGGTGGCAGAGACTCAAAGCGTCGCCCACCACCGGCTGCTCGTCCAGCTCCTCTACCTCGTCCGACTCCTCCCAGCGGACCACCATGGTCGACCCTCTGCCTCTGCCTCGGTGGTCCCTCAACTGTCTGCTGCTCCTCGACACGGCGGGTCGGGTAGTCACGAGCCATGTGGCCCTGCCCGCCGCACGAGTAGCACTATCTGCCTCTCGTAAGACTGGCTCCGCGCTGTGTGCCCCGCACTACTGAGCCAGTGTCCTGAGGTCGTCTTCCTGAAGGTCTGGTCTGTCTGGACCCCTGAGTCATCCGTCGACTGCCTGCTGCAGATGACTCTGCCACGTGCCGCCCTGCGGTGGGTCGCTGCGCTGGTGTAGACTCAGCAAGGAAGCTCTCGATCAGAAGGGCCCGCTCCAGTACTCCTGTCTGAGTCGGTATGCTGAGGGAGATCAGCGATGCCCTGATCTCGTTTCTCAAACCCTGCTCGAAGGTCCGGGCCCGAAAGAATGGGTACCGTACCATGTCGGTCGAGTAGCGCGAGAGATCGGTAAATCTCGCCGAGTACTGAGCGACCGTCATGCTGCCCTGCTGCAGCTGAAGAAGCTCCTGGATATGCACCGCACGAAGGGTGGCTGGGACGAACTCCGAGCGGAAGAGGCTCTCAAAGTCCGTCTATAGTAGAGATGCCTCATCGTGCACTTGGAGCATCAACCTCCACCATCGTCCTGCTGCTGCATGTAGTAGGCTCGCAGTGAGGATCACCATGAGGTCTGCTGGTGTCCTCACTAGCCTAAACACACGTACTACTGCCTCCAGCTAGTCCTCTGCTACCTGGGGATCCGTCTCCCCGCGAAACCTGGGTGGTCGCTGGCGCTGAAACTCATGCAGTGCGCTGAGGCGACGTGCATCGTCAGTGGCTGGTGCTGGAAGCATCGAGGGCTCGGCGGGTAGAGCTACCGCCAGTGCCACTGCTGACAAAGGGCCCTGCACTGAGGCCTCATCGCTCGGTGGGCTGTCGTCACACTCGACTCTCGGAACCCTAGCTGGCTGCCATCGTGGGGCCATCCTGAAAAGAAAACAGGTGCGCCACGGTCAGAACAGTATACCTGGTGAGCTGATATAAAGTAATCACAAAGAAAACATTGAATCACACACGCAATCAATGTTTTCGTGCATTAAGTCGGAAATCAGAAGTCAGGGTCCTGGTGTATGGATACGTCGGCCGCCGCACCAATACTGGACTCCCTAGACTGATAACCACACTCAATACGCTAAACATTATTGCTTCACATAGAAAAGATCAGAGTTCGCAGTAGAACCGAACTCCTCTGATACCAATTTGTCACGACCCGCCCTCGGGGTCCGTGCCGTGACTACCCCAAGCCCGCCTTCCATAGGCCAGGGGCTGGCGACTAGCACCAAGGCATAAATCCCGGTAAAAAGGGAAGGCATTGCCTTTGTAAAGTAAATAAACACCACAGAGTAAGCAAGCGGAAAGTAAACACTAAGCAAAAGCAGAGTACAACTGAAAGTGCGGAAAAGTAAATGGGCCAGTATACAAACCCAAACTGAAAGTAAAGTACAACTCGAAAGGGAAAACAGCAATTGAAAAGTAAAAGCCGCTACACTGAGCTGTCCACTGGAAATCCCACCTGAAGGGTGGGTACAGATAGCTCCACTGCTCCGCGGGTCCCGCCGTCCGCTCCGAGCTCATCCCGCCTAGTGGTCCACCTCCAGGTACCGTCATGCTCTGCAAGCCTCAGCTAAGATCAACGCTGTCCGTCGTCTGCAACCAACACAACTTAGTGCGGGCAAAGCCCGTGCAGGGGTGAGTATAAGCTACTCAGTAGGGACCCCGAGACCCCTGAAGGTCTCTCAAAATCCACAAAGGATAAACCACGAAGAAAGATACAATCACGAAGTAACAACCGACACTGCTTAGGTATATGCCCATACATATACCTAAGTCATCAATTTCAAATACGCTCCAACCTCCGAGCCCAAGTACAACTCATTCCACACAGGAAAGTAAACGTATTCCACACAGGAAAGCAAAACGTAATCCACACAGGATAGCACAACACAATCCACACAGGAAAACAACAGAAATCAGCTCACACAGGTATACTTCTTCAAAGGACGATAATGATGATCTCTGATCCATCTAAGTCGTCGGACCCACGAAGGATCGATAGGTAACTAACCCCCACAAAAGACCCACACAGTATCGGGCCCACATAGGACCTGTAGGCTCTGGTTCACACAGGACCGCTGAGCGCAAGGACCCACACAGGATCGGGCCCACACAGGACCTGTAGCACTGATCCACGTAGGATCGCTGAGTGCTGTAGTCGTCGTCGTCGAATCCACACAGGATCTCTGTACTGTCGTCGTCGCAGTCACAGTAGCAGTAGCAGCAGTAGTAGTAGCAGTCACAGTCGCAGCCAGCACTAGGGTTCCCGCACACAGCAAGCTCGTTCGGAGGGTCCGCTCCACGAGCCGAGAGGCTGATACATCAACTATCACAAAGTCCAGAGTTGATGTATCCAAAAGTTCTGTATCGTCAACAGGAACTCAACGCAACAGACGACGCGTCGATCGGACGCCCGGTCTGAGAGTTATTGACATTTTCATCCCCGGGGCCCGGTTGGTTTTTAAGGAAAAACCAACCTGACCGTACTCCACCTGCATCCAAACCTCGGGCGGAGTATGCCAACAGATCCGTATCACTAAGAGGAACACAACAAAGCTGACGGCACGTCAATTGGACGTCCGTAGCTCGAGATATGAGCGTTTCCGTTCCGAAGGCCCGGTTGGTTTCGTGAACGAACTAACCCGGCCGAACTCAAAGTGTTCCGAAACTTTGAGTGCGATATACTGAAATGAGCGTCTCGATCCAAGGATCGCGTTGCCGCAGACGGTTCGTCGATCGGAGGTCCGTGGCTCAAGTTATGTCCAAAAGACCGAAACCGTCTCGAAAACGGGTGGTCCGGGTCCGGGCCGACCCGAACCGGGCAGACCCGAACCGGGTCGACCCGACCCGGGTCCGACCCTGCCCGGCCGGCCAGCGGCGTGGCGGCGCGGAGGCCTGGCGCCGCACGGAGGCAGCGCGCGGGGGGGCAAGGCCCCCCGCTTCTTCAAATTGGTGGTGCGGCATAGCCGCGCCTTTTTGCCAATCAACGCCCCCCCCTCCTGGGGGCCCGCTTTGAGGAGGAACCGGGGGGTGCCTGCCCCCCCTCAAGGAAACCGCCCCCCCCCCCCCCCCCTCAAACAAATGGGGGGGGGGGTTAGAGCTGGCCGGGGGAATTAAATTCCCCCGGCCTTTGATCTTCCGGCCAGCCATCTGCCGGCCGGTTTTTCTTCAACGGACCGGAAACCGGTCCCCTTCCGGTTTCCGATGCCGGCGGCCCGGCCGCCGGTCTTCTCGTCCCGCCGCGGCCCGGAACCGGCCGCAGTGTTCGTCGTCCGGTGTGGTGCGACGGAACCGCGCCCCTCCGCCGCGACTTTGATTCCCTTCAACACGGCGCGACGGTGTCGCGTTCTTGATGATCCTTCCACGGCGCGGTGCGACGGCGCCGCGCAATATAAACGTGCGAATATCCGCGTGGTGCGATGGCACCACGCCATCTTGTTTCACCCGCAAGATAAATCAATCAAGAACAAAGGAGGGGGTTCGGCCGTGTTCATGCGGTCCGGCCCCCTCACGTTAAACAATAACACATATTTAAAATCCTCACATTAGTCATTCTAGAACCACGAACAAGGATAAATAGATAAACAATTAACAACAACCCCTACCTTGGGTATAGGTTCGAAGATTTGTCAACGTCCCGCGGAAGACAACGTTGCGGAGGTCGGGCGTCGCGGTAATCGTTCGTCAAATCCGATGACGAAGAGGTACGTCTGAAGAGGTACGTCGTTGGAGAATCTTCGTATGCCGACGAAGGAAGTCCGAGGAGGAAGCGGCGTTCCCTTTCGTTGACACGGAAGATGAAGAAGAGGAGCAACGTTCTTCGTCGGAGCTTGAGCGTTCTTCGTCAAGCTTGAGCGTTCTTCGTCAAGGTTTGAAGAAGAAGGAGAAGAACCCCAAAGCTCTCAAGATGGATAAACAATTCTAACCAAATAAAATAAGATAGAGTCTTATTTTATTCACAAACTTAACAAATTGAATTTCAAAGGTTTGAAATTCAAATAAGATAACTCCATAATTAAATAACAATTTGTCATGTCATTTAAAGAGGGGTTAAAGGGAGTTTGAGAGAAGATGGAAGGTTTAGGTTCGTGTGGGTCCCACCACACTTAATCCTCTCAAGGGAGGTTAAGTGGGTGTGGGTCCCACCCCTAACTTCCTTTGAGAGAAGTTAACCAATAAAAGTAAAATAAAAAGTGTTACACATTTTTATTCAACTTTTTATAATTCTCCCAAAAACTAACTTTCGTCCCACAATAAACGCAACTACGGAAAAGGTCTTCTTAAGCGAATATCGGCGCTGTGAGTTCATCGGTGTCCTCAGATTTCAATTCTGAGCACCGGATCAAAAGTTAGAAATTCCCGCTCGTTCGTTCACTGAACGTACCCGAGCCAAACTTCGGTAATTGATTCCGGGCACTCCGGGCCTCGGAATCAGGTGCCGTCAGAAACCGCGCTCTTGTAAAATTCCAAAGAAAATTAAGAAAAAAATTTCTCTTGAATTTTACGGGTCTTTACATCCTATATATAAAAGTTGATTCCGTACTAACCCTTAGGGAAAGGATATGGAGAATACACCCTAAAGAAATTTATACAAGATACATAGTAAAAGGGATCCAAGCCAACTTTAAGGGAGTAAACGATGTGTAGTAGGGGTACACGCCATGCCCCTTCAAACCTGTATCCTTCCCATAAAAATGGACCATGTCCATGTCTTTGTAATAGTACATGGAATAAGACTTCCCTTGTACTTTTTACCATGTACTAGTACATGGGTATGCCCAAGTACACATAGCCAAGCCATGTTTGTGTGGGAGTACATTTCATGCTCTAGACCATGTCTGTGTACCCTCTAAGGTACATTCCAAGATCACCAAAAGTGACCAAACTATGGATGAAAAGGTCACATTCTCTATATTACATATCTCCCTCAAAAAACCCTAGACACTACTAGGATAGAACCACATGCTGTGTAATCCTAGATTACACGCCGTGTGGATTGGTTTTTTTCAAAAACCTTGGTTCTTTCTTCCGCATGCACTCACACCACCACCACCTCAAAATATAGCTTCAAAATCACTATAAACCATAGATCTATTTCGTCCAAGACTTATCATGGTTGTTATCCCTAATCTAGCCTTCAAATCCATCTCAAAAATAGATTCTGTTCATCCCTTTTTCATTCACACCCCCCACTCGAATCTTGTGATTCTAATCCAATCTGATCTACTCACCACAATTACTATCGCACCTCCATAACATCACGACAACTCCATATCTAAAATATTGAATCATTTAATGAATAATCAGGTGTGAAATGATCTATTTCCTTAGAATACATAAAAATGGAGGCCAATGAAGAACTCTCATGATAAACGAAGGAAATAGGGGAGAAATTCACAACCACATACACAAGGAATGAACCTCATACAATTTCCATGTTGGACACAATCCTTCACCATTATAATGAAAAAAAAGAATCAAATAATCCTAAATAAATTCTCCTAAAACATCCACGAAATAATACCATACCACAATATGTACGATCTTTAGATTAATATGTTGTTTGATTGATCTATATTCGTCAAAGAAATTGAAAGTAGGGAAATAATACAATCAAAGAAATGTACTAAAACAAGATGTATTGATCGCTGAGGAAAAATTATCAAACATCATCATAATCAGAGATATCTTAGAATTATTTTTCACATCGATCAATGATATTTGATTTGGTTGATGTTTTATTTAGAGAGATCCTGCAATTCCCTCTCCAGGGATTCTCTAATGGATCTAAGGTTATGAGGATAACCCTTGATTTCCATCATAATATTCTACATAAAGACATGTCATTTTCTACATCAATGAGTTAAAAATAAAATAAATTATTTTATTATTTTATTTATTTTATAATTGCAATGACTTTCCACAAACATCCCATTCCAAAAAATGTTATGTCATGCATAGGGTAAAACCCTTGTTCTGAACTCAATGGTGCCCTCATATTTCGAATCTGGGACCCTGTTTATAATTTATTCAACGGTTTTTTTTGGAAAACTATGTGCACATGATATTTAATATATTTAATATAATTCAAATATTTATTTTAGGAACACCAAGCCTCAGAGTCACACACCATCTCTACGCCTGGTTTTAAAAATAATCCATACCATATACAGAAATATTACATGGAGAATATAAGTGATTTTTATTCTCCCCACCCTAGGGATTTACATCCCTAATAAGCCAAAATAAGTGGTTGCAAAAGGAGATGTGGGTACTAAAAACATATTTGAGCCTACCAATCCTATGTGATCTCTTGAAGATTCCCATGCCTCCACTAGACATGCACTAAAAGAATCGATCACCCAAGAAGGATTATGTATTGATGATCCTCAATCTCTACCAGGTTCTCAACAAAAGTAGCTCCATCCTTAGTGTTTAGATATCCCCAGTCGATAACATGTGATAGGTCATGAACATAACTCTTAATCTACGACACATGGAAAATGTCATGTACCCAGTCTAACTATGGCGGTAGAGCTAAGTGGTACGTCACCTCACCAACTCTATGAAATATCTAGAAAGGGCCAATGAATCTTAGAGATAGCTTTCCACCCCTACCAAATATCCATAATCCATGTCAAGGTGAAACTTATAGGAACACATGGTGTCCCTCCTCAAACTTCAAAGGCCTCTGTCATTGGTAAACATAAGAAATCTGATGGATCTGTGTAGTCCTCATATTTTTCTAGACGATTTTCAACTTTTGTGTAGTTTTTATCACCGACTTTGGGCCCATAAGTGCTAACTCTCCTGGATCAATCCTAAAAAGTGGTGAACTATAGGTTCACCTATACTAAGCCACAAATGGTTCCATAAAAATGGTGGAATGATAATTATTATTGAATGTAAACTACAAAAGTGGTAGATGATCATCCCAACTGTGGCCAAAGTCCAACATGCAAGATCAAAAAACATCCTCTCAAAAATGAATGGTCTACTCAGTATAACTATCAGTCTGGGAGTGAAATTCTCTGCTCAGGAATAACTAATTCCAAAATTTCTCCTATAATCCATTCTATAATTGGGATGTGATGTGAGCATCAGGGCCATAAATGATCATCGATGAAACTCCATGGAGTCAAAATATCTCCTACACATAGAGGCATCCTAAGATCTCTACTAAAATATGATCTTGAATAGCTAGGAAGTGATCCGACTTGGTGAGTAGGTCTATGATCACCCAGATGGAATCGTGTCCCATGGACATATGTGGTAATACCACCACAAATTCCATGGATATCCCATCACACTAACATTCTGTTATCTTAAGGGGTTGAGATAAACCATATAGAACTTGGTGTTCATCCTTCACTTGTTGAAAAGTAAGGCATCAAGAGACAAACTATGAAACTCCATTATTCATCCATGTCCACCAGAACTAATGTTGTAGATCTTGGTACATATTTTCCAAACCTAGATGTGCCTCCAAAGGATATGTATAGTAATATCTTAGAAAATTATCCCTCAGAATCTCTAGAACCATTTTCATCCTCTAAAAAGAACAATATTCTCCCCACCCTTAGAAAATACTTTAGATAATGTCTAGTTGATATCTTAGTATGTGGGGTCTCATAGTCGAAATCACCATGTTGTGCCTCTCTGACATGCTACAAAAGTGGAGGTGTAAAATCCATAGATTGGAATTAAGATGTCCCATATCCATTCACAAAGGATAACTAAAATGAGGAAAACTACTTCGACACCTCGTTTATAAATTGTGACCAAGATATATCAATGAGAACATATGTTACCAAGTTCACCTTCCGAGGAGTATAGAAAATATCAAAGTCATAATCCTGAAGGAACTATATCCATGGCCTCTTCTTGAAGTCTAGATACTTCTAAGAGAATATATACTTGAGAATATTGTGGTCAGAATAGATAATAAACTTCTCTCCCATTAGGTATTGTCACCACATATTTAGTGAAAAGACTACTGCTGCTAACTCAAGATCATGGGTTGCATAGTTATAATCTTGTGGTCTCAGTAGACATGAACCATAGACAATCTCTACTTTCCTCTACATCAGAACACAAACAATCCCAGTTCCTGATACATCTCAGTACACTATATACTCAACACCCTCCTATGGAAATATCAAGATGGGAGCACTCATCAATCTCTACCTCAATTTCTAAAAATTCTATTGGAACCTCTTAGTCCACATGAAAGGAAACCCGTTTCAGGTTAAAACTGTCATGAGAGCTAATATCCTAGTGAAATAATGTATGAATATCTAGTAATATATTTCCATACAAAGGAATATATACACCTCTATCAACATCTTGAGTGGATCCCAATCTAAAACTACCTTAACCTTGGCCGGATCCAATGTGACTTTATCTTCTAAGATAACATGTCCTAAGAAGTGGACCTGCTATATCTAGGAATGAAATATTTAGAGATTTACAAAAATTTGATGCTCTCAAAGTGTATCTGGAACCATACTCAAGTGTATCATGTGATCCTCATTGGACAATAAGTACACAAGGATATCATCTATCAAGACTAACATGAAACTGTCTAGGATGGAATGAATGATCTGGTTCATGAGTCCCATAAACACTCCTGAGAAATTCATCATTCCAAAGGGTATCACCAAATACTTATAATGATTGTATTGTCATCTAAATGTCATCTTTGGTATATCCTCATCCCATACTCACAAAAGGTGATAGCCTGACATGAGGTCAACTTTCAAGAACCATCATGCCCCTCTAAACTGACCAACGAGGCCATAGATCCTCAATAGTAGATACTTGTTCTTAACAGTCACATATTTCAAGCAATGGTAGTCCACAAATAACCTAAATCTCTCATTTACCTTCTTAGGGAACAAAAATGGGACTGCCTATGTTAAACACCGAGTTTACAAAGACCTTCCTCTTAAAGTCCTCCAACTATACCATAAAATCATGAAGATATTTGGGAGCCATCCTATATACTGACACAAATATCAGTGATGTCTTGGGGCATAGATCAATGAAAAATTATACCTTTTGGTGGGGAGGTAAGTCTATAACATCCTCTGGGATGATATCGTCAGTCTACACCACCACTATAGGGAACTGAAAAATCATTACATCTGCTACACCAAGGGTCATTCTATCCAAATAATGAGTAATCAGATACACCCTCCTATGTATGAGTCCATCACATGCTGTATGGGTTTCCTTTTCACCCATAAAAGAAAAACATAGCCCCATCACTCTAGAAACACCACATAATCCACTTGAAATAGTCAATCTTGGAATGAACTATAGATATTCATTCCATACCTAATATGACATCATAAAGCCTCATCACTGCTACAAAGAGATCTGAATAGAAACTCTTACCTCCAACAGTCAGGTTACACTATCAGTACAAGTGTGTGATCAAAGAGTCATCTCTAGTAGGAGTCTTCAAGCACAAGGGTTGAGCCAAGGGCTCAACCAGAATATCTAAGTCTCGAACTAGATATTTTGCAAGAAAATAATGACTAGAAATCATGTCTATCAATACTACATAATCGTTAAAAAATACATAGATCACACCTCGAATCATTCCTAAAGCCTCTGAGTCATAAGCCTCAACCCGTTGAAGATACCCTGACCCTTGCTCCTTGAGTCTAGCCTGGACCACCTAGGGGTGGTGGTGGAAATAATTCAAATAATATATGACCTCCATATACTATCTAACTCCTCTTCCATGACTTCCATTCTTCAAAACTATCTTCTTATGCCGTTGCCTCAGCCCTGACTACCCTTCCATGATCTCTCGGTTAGCCATACGGTGGGTTAGACAATGTCGAGAAAGATGTCCCCTGCTATCACATGAGTATTAACACCTCTATTTGGTTTTAATAGACTCATATTGTGAGCCTCGAACCATAAAACCTCTTTCTTGGGACCTCATGCTAAAACACATCTCACGTCTAGGTCACTTTAGATAATGTCATCTATCTCTACTTATGAGGTCTCTTATCCTGCTTTCCGACTACAGAAAACCACTTGTTGTGTCTGCTCAGAAAATAAAATTTCAACCACCAAATATCACTCCAGAACCCCATCAAAATTAGGATCACATTTAGGGATAAAATTGTCTTGAATGTCTCTAAGTAGTCCTCACTCGAAAGCCTGATCCTGAAAGAACTGATCTTTAACCATATCCATCTAGTACCTGGAGAGGTTAGTAAACCTCAATGATTTCTCAAATACTATTTTTCCACCCTAATAGAGATGAAAAAGCTATTGGATACATAAACCCCTCAGTGTATCTAGAGAGAAATACTCTCTAAAAAGGTGATCATACTCTGACCATGCTAGAGTCGCCTTGTCGTAAGACTGGGACACCAAAACCCAAGATCGTCATACTAAGACATGAATACAGATCACCTCCAGAACCACCATATGATATTATGGTGTCCTAACTAGATAAAAAATGAGGTTAACCACCTCAAGGTAGTCCTCAACCGTTTGCGGGTTAGGCTCACCTTGGAACCTGAGGGGTATATTTTACTAAACCATGTGAAGTGATCTTATCTTGTACACCTCATCTACTGGTAGTGCTTGTGCCATATGTTTCTCTACAGGTGGTGGTATAGCTAGGGAACCACCTGGAGGTTTCTCCTCTTGTATTGGTCCCTATATCGATTCCACATAACTGAGGGGATCCTCCTTGTGATCTTGATGCAAAATCTGAGTTGGAATACATCACAGAGGAATATTAAAAGTTAACAAGATGTACCATGATCAATGAGTATATGTGGAGAGATGAATCAACAAGGAAATGGAAACCAAAACCCCTTCCTATATGATGCACATACCAGTATATTACCTGCAACTAGTTTTCTCATAAACCGAGTTGAAAAATAGGTGATCTATGTTTTGGTGTATGGATATGTCAGCCACTGCACTAACACTGGGGGTCCCTGACATTAAATCTAAACTCAAACCACTTACAAATATTCCTGAAACCAATATCATAGACTCTAAAACAAATGTAGAACCGAATCCTCTGATACCTCTGTGTCATGACCCATACCAAAGAGGCTCGTGTCATGACTCTGCAAGCCTAACTTCAATAAGACTCGGGATGGTGAATATAAATGAGTAGGAATATCACTAACATGGGAGGCCTTTACCTAAGTACCTATTCACACACACATACACATATCCAAGCCCATAAAATACTGAAGTGTAAAAAAAATTGAACAACCATGCATGCATACATATAAATCCCACAACCAGAGCACAACATGAAATGATGGAAAGTAAACAGGTCCAAATACAAGACCACACCAAAGAGTCAAAAAACAAGTCTAAAATAAAGGTAAAAATAGGGAATACTATCAAGATATTTCATGAACATACCCCAGCCTATTCGATCTTACTAAGCATTGTCTGGTCCTGTCCATCTATGAATCCATCAATTGGTTTATCATACGCACACGAAATGACATGTATGAGAAAATAATATAGAGGGGTGAGTATAACAATACCCATTAGGGAACCCCTAAACCAAAAAACATACAATAAAGTATAATAGTCAGTTATAGATAGGTATATGTCTACAATACATATAACAAGAATATCCAGATATACTCAACATATACACACATTCTAAAGGTATTTCACAACCAAAATTCCAGCCTAGGATTCCATCTAGAAGGTTCCATAGAGGAATCATTTGGGAGAACAAACTCCATGAGTCTGATAACACTTATTATTTTTGTCTAAGAGGTAGTGCTCATCAGGTATCTCCATAGGAAGTAGACACTGAATGTCTAAAGATATATGATACACAGACGAGACTCACTCCCAAGTCCATGGGGTATATAAATAACTCAATTTGTATTAACATTTTAAGTAAAGGATATGCACCCATGTAGTGTCTATCACAATGATACTAATAACTCTAATTACGACATGAAGATGAATAGAGGACCCCACTCTAGGCCTCATGGAAGGATTCCAACAAAGCAATCCAATAAATCCTACTGAAGGGATCCTTGGCTAATGTGTAGGAGGCGATTACATGTTAACCCCCAAAGAAAGGATATGGGGATCATTCCCTAACAAAAATTTTCTAAGACATAGAGGAAAAGGTCTCCAAGCCACATTTAAGGGAGTACATGGTGTATGGTAGAGGTACATGTTGTGTCCCTTCGACCCTGGGTCTTGCCTATGTAAATGGACTGTGTCCATGTTCGTGTAATAGTACATGAAATGCGACTTCCCATGTACTTATTCCCATTTACCATTACATAGGTATTCCTATGTACACCTACCCAAGATGTGTCCATGTTGGAGTACAAGGTGTGCTCAATCCTGTGTACTCCAACCCCTATTCATGTACCCTATGAGGTACACGCTGAGCTCTCCAAAGGGGACCACACAATGTGTGACAAGGTCATATATTGTGTTATAATTATCTCCATCCTAAAACCCTAGTCACTGCAAGTGGGCCCCACCCACCATGATCCTGAATTACATGCCTTGTGGAATAGGTTCCTTCTTCCACATGTGCTCACATCACTGCCACCTTGAAATATAGCTTAAAAATCACTGGAAACCATGTATCTATTATGGTCGAGCCTTTCTATGGTCATTATCCATAATATAGACTTCAAATTAATCCAGAAAATGTATTTTTTTCATCCCCTCATTGATCATACACCCCACTCGAATTGGTGGATTGCAATACAGTCCGATCTTCTCACTGCTACCACCACCACAACTCTGTCACATCGTGATGAGCCTAGATCTACAATATTGAACAATTGTGGAAAGAATTGGGTGTGAAATGATTGATTTACAAAGAATACATAGAACCATAGGACCCAGAAGAACACTCATGATAAATGAAGGAATAAGGGTAGAAATTAACAACCAAAAACATGAGGAACTATCCTAAAACAATTCTCATATTTTCCTCGATTCAGTTACATTATAATGATAACTAAGAATAAAATAATCATAGTGTTCTCTTGAAACATCCCCACAATAATCCCACCCCATAATAGGCATGATCCATGGATCAATATGTTGGTTGATTGATTCGCTTTCATCATAGAAAATAAAATCTAAGAAATAATCCAATGAAAGAAACAACCTACCTTAATATGGATCGATCACTTACATATATTGAGCTGACATCATCATCATTGGAGAGATATCTAAATTCCGTTTCACAATGATCACTAATATTTTATTTGGTTGATGTACTTATAAGAGAGATCTTTCAATGCTCTCTCCAAGGGTCCTCCAATGGATCCAAGGTTATATGGATAACCTTGGAATTCCATCATAAAATTATACCTGAAGACACGTCAGTCGCTATGTCAATGAATTAAAAATAAAATAATTTATCTAATTATTTTATTTATTTAATTCCCACAATGACTTTACCACAAACAACCCATGCCGACAAAGGTTATGTTGTGTATAGGGTAAAAACCATGTTATGAACTCAATTGTGCCCTCAAATTTTTGATCTGAGCCCCCATTTATGTAAGAGTTGGTTTCTTAGAACCAACTCTTTGTACTTTGATTACATGAATATTTAATACATATAAATATTAAACATCTTATTACATATTGTTCATTGTTCTACATGACTATAGTTTAATAATATCCTAGAGTATTTGTTGCATTGATAAGGTCGTTGTAGTTCCCCACTACAATGAGAACCTTGAAGTTCTATGAAAATATTCTTAAATATAGTTATGTGGTTAGTTAACATACTATAATGGGACACATAGTATACAGATAGTCCGGAGTGAGTACTCGTATGCAAATAAGACTTCTTCTCATGAAGTTCTAACTTGGTAATCTCTAAGATGGAAGATTATGAGAATATACCTTCTAGTAGGAATTCCACATGTTTTGGTGTTATTGGATACTCATATCTGTGAGCATGTGTAATGATCCTTAGACATTAAGATTATCATTAATACATGTCATGACTCACACACTTTTATTTACTGATTGAAACTATCATGTAGATAGTTGGAAGGATGTAGGGTACGTTGGGTGCGTCACAAGTGGTATGTTATTAATGGATAAGTCAAGGAAGGATTTTTACCTTCCATTTATGGAAGTTGATATCTCAAAACTTTGATTGAAATAGAACCATCACGTAAAATTCCATGTCCATGGTGTAACAATGAGTTTATTTTAGGTATTCAAAGAATGAATTATTAAGAAAAAAGGTTGATGACACTATCATGAAAACTTCTTGATGAGATATTGAGACAAATTGATTATATTACATAGTGAGTGTTCGTATGTAGATGTCATTATTTTGAATTTAAGTTCTTTATCTTGGGTGCCTTGACCAATTTCTATACATTACTCTTGGACTTTAGGAAATCCCACATAATGCTAATGAGAAAGAATCCTAGAGGGTCACACAGTAAGCATTTTCAGTGGTCTCAGTTAAATTCTATTTAAATTTTATTGATGAAATAAATATTATTCTCAAGACCGTGGAATAATTTTATTCAAGTTAAATTGATTGTATTAATTAAATAAATATTTATTCACCGGATTGAGGGTAAAATATATTTATTTATTTTATTGAACATTTATTAAATATTTATTTACTAGATTGTAAATAAAATATTTATTTAAGAGAATAGATTATTTATTTATTTATTTGAGTGTTCAATAAATTGAAGTGGAGTTAAAGTGGACTAAGGCCGATCCATTAGTAAAATAATTATCTACAATATGGTAAATAATTATTTAACTACTTGGAACAAATTAAAATAATAATAATGCTGCCATTATTTTGTGAAGTGTAATTTTATTTATAATTCCATTTTGCACAAGTTGGCGCACCATAAATAATTATGTGACATTATTTTTAAAATCATCGGTTTTCTCTAGGGGTAGGAATGTATTTAATTGTTGTTACATAATTAAATACTATAACCGAAGCCCCATTTCGATAAACAAGAACATACATCTATTGTGCAATGTACCAAAATGCATGCCCGATGAATTTAGAATTTTTGAGCTAAACAATTTCTCTCTCGAATCATTTTCCCTCCCCTATCAAGGATGAGAGACATTCTTCAAGGCCGAAGAACATGCGATCAAGAATGACCGACACAAGACACTCGTTTCACCGTGTTAGAACCCAGAGAATGAGTGGTGTCGATCAGTGGCCATCAGAGCACATATGGATCACTTTTAGAGGGATTCCAATTTGGATCCTCACAAGTGCAATGAGATAATCAAAAAGGGTCATTCCAAATGATCAACATCATGAACGAAGAAAATAACAAAGATCCAGGTATTCCTTTATTTATGAAATTAATTAAATTAATTATAAAAATGATTTGAAATATCCTCTCTAAAGGTATCAGGCCTCACCTTTCTTTATCTGAATCTTTGATTCTATTCAGTGGAGACAAGCGTTCATCGTCGTATTTCTCTTAGAATAATCATTGATCATAGTAAAAATTAAAGTTGTACACTGGCCCAACCATGCTTCCGCTACGTCCGGAACCTAAAAGTGGTATTAGAGAGAGGTTACATCATAGTTTATAATTATTTAAAATTTTCTTTGATGATTTAAGATTTAATAATTTATTTTTCCAATTCAAGTTAATCCTTTTGCAAATATGAATCACAAGATCAATTTCTCCTCTTTCATTTCTCATTTACCTTACATAAATGATATTTTCTCTTAATTTTGATTAGAATAAAATAGGGGATCTCATTTAGAGGTGAAAAAGTTTCTTGGATGTACAATAATAGAATACCTGACGTGTATTTGGATTCAAACGCCATGTATAAAGGTTCAATGCATCAAGGATGGTTCTCCAAACCAAGCCAGGTCATTGGAGTTTTTCTAAGTCTTAAAGACTCCGGGTGTTGACCAGGAACAAGTAGCACACACTTTTCGGATTACACATAGTGTGGACCACTGGACACGGCATGCAGTTGCTTCAGGTTAGGGTTGGACCGTGTACCCCATACACAGGTTGCCCGGCTAGAGACCATGTGACGCGGATACTACACAATGTGTGGTATATTGGACACACCATGTAATCTGAGGATTTAGAAAGTACATATACACGCCGTATCCATGGGTGTGTACTTCAGATGGGTGGTGAATGATTATATAGACTGAGTAGTAGGAACTACACACCATGTACTCATCCAAATTACATAGATTTATTAAAATTTATTATTATATAATACAAACCCTTGAGATGTGTAACCTGGTGCATGTATAAATTTGGGGCACAACATATGATAATTGTTATATATATATATATATATGAGTTTAATTTAAGATTTGCATAATTTTAATTCCTACTCATTGGGTAGTTATGAATATGAATTCACCAGGGTGCCTCCAAGGTACAAGTTACGTACAAAGATAATTTTAAATGAATTTATTTGTTTAAAATTATGATGGGTTATAATATCAAGGAAATTCAGAAAAAGAGTTTAAGATAAAAGGGTTGATTAATTAAAAAAGATAATTAATTGATTCGAGTGTGATTTATCTTAAGAAAGAATGATTATAGAATTGAATAATATTTTTATTAAGTACGTAATTTGTTACATGTATGTGGGTGATCATGAGCTTAACCCAGACCTTTGTATATGATTGGTTTCCTTTTAATTTATTTATTAAATTAATTGTTGGCTTGTGAGCCATATCTATTCATTAATATGTAAGGCCTGCATGACCGTGGTTTCTTTTATGTAAACCCCTTTTTTACCCCTCACATGTGTGTGAGTATAAAATCATATGAAATAAATGGAACTCCTAAGCTAGTGGAGATGGTGCAAGCCGTATCTAAGATGAAACCAATCCCAAGAGATAAATAGGTGGATAGGTGGAAAGCTTTAAACACGAATCCAAAAGGTTCAAGGTGGTTCTCCCCTAGGTCATGGTTAGTTTATCAACTGTAAGATAAACTAACCATTAGATAATCTCATGATCATTCCCTTTTATTTATGTTATTTTTCTCAGATGCATGTTTTATCATTATGGATGTGTTGTCATGATCACATAATTAACGAATTAAACAAGAATGCAAGATGATACTAAAATAAACTAGGCTTATGCATAAATATTATCAAGACATGGATAATCACTTAAGTAATTTACACTTAATATCAACAAGCATGTGATAATTATAATAATAAATTCAAGCATAAGCGATAAAAATCCCCTAAATAAAATATTAAGTCTGACCAAGCCTTCTATTACATGATTACGAGAACAACTCAATAAAACCACGGGTTTGACCAACCATTGTTGGGAGACTTACTTTTATACCCGAATAACTTATGAAAGGGTTTGTGTTGACTTAAAAATTCTACATCAAGAGGAGTAACCCTTGCTAGACTTGGTGTAATATTGGAGGTAAGATATGAGGAAATCCAAAGTCATAATTTCAGGATTGGGGAGTCCACTCAACAGATCAAGGAGCTGAAATCCAACAGTTGGAAAAGAACTACCTGCCTAAATACTTTCAAATAGATTGACCAACCCTTTTTGTGGTTATGCGAAGAGGAATATGGATTCTTTGCACTAGAATGTCATGGAAATTGGACATTCTGAGTTCAATGGTGAGGGCCATTGGGACTTGATAAAATAGTGGGAGACTTAATTTATTATTTCTCATAAAATGTACTCAATAATTTAATAATGATATTCTATTTTTAAATTGTAGAATAAAAATGACAATCTCTTCAACCAAACTATCCCTACGATCAATTCTGGATAAATACAACATCCACACTAGTAGTTACTTCCAGGAATGGTTTATATGCCTCTGGGTTATCCTACTCCATGAACGAAAGTCTTACATGTTGGAGTCAGTATTACTTGATCTTCCTGTAAAAGAGGTGAGTGATGTGGATTTAATGGTCTATGAGAAATATATGAATGACACATTCGACATTCAATGTTTGATGCTATCATCAATGTCTAGTGTGGTCATGAAGTCTCACAAAAACATGGATACTTATAGCATGATCGAGTAACTCCGTGGTCTTTACTAGGAGATATTAAGACAAGAAAGTTTTGAGATCTCCAAGTAATTTTTTAGAGTAATACTGGAGAGGGTTCCCCAGCTGGGTCTCATTTAGTCAAGCTTATTGGATACATTGAGCACCTGGAGGTTCTAGGGTTTAAACTCTCTTATGAACTGGGTACCGATCTCATTCTCAAATCACTCCCTCAAAGCTTCTCCATCTTTGTTGTTAATTTTAATATAAAAAACATTAATAAGTCTCTATATGATTTTATTATCCTCATTCATCAAGTAGACAAAGATATAAAGCATGAAAAGACTTATGTCCTTATGGTGAATAAGAGGGAAAGTGAAGGCAAATAGATTTAATCCAAAAGCTTCTTCACGCCCTTCCAAGAAAAATAAGATAAAAGGGGAGGCAAGGGAACATGAGGATGTTTGTTTTTCATGTGGTAAGAAGGGCCACTGGAAGAAATACTACACCCAGCCTAAGAAGTAAGGGGAAACTTCTGGTGCTTTTGTTATCGGATTCAATCTATCTATTTCTAGAAATTAGTTATTAGATATAGATTGTGGTGCTCACATATGTATCCAAATATAGGAAACATGTATATTTAGGAATATTGACATAGGGGATGTAGATATGTGAGAATCCAACGAATCTAGAATTGCTGCTGTAGTTGTCGGGGACTACCACCTCACGTTGCCAACTGGGATGATCTTGGTGTTAAAGGGTTGTTATTATGTGACATCTGTTACTAAAAATATTATTTCTGTATCTAGATTAGATAAAGATGGATTTGTTTTCAAGTTTGTAAATGAAAGTTTCTTCTTTTACAAAGATATCATTTGTTTTGGTAGGGCACATTTATAAAACAATCTTTACGTTTTGGATTACACAAACAAGTAATGGAAATTGATAACATATATAATTTACATGACTCATAGCACACCCAACTTTTTCATCACTGGATAGGTCATTTAAATGATAAATGATAGGATAAAGTTACAACAAAATGGATATTTAGATCCTTTCTAACTAAAACCACTTGTCATATGTCATGCATGTTTACAAGGAAAAATGAACAAAGTGCTATTTAGTGGGAAATGTGAAGGGGCACAGAGATTCTTGAATTGGTTCATACCAATGTGTGTGGACCATTTCCAGTTGAGAAAAATGAGGGTAATCATACTTCATAACATTTATTGATTATTTTAGTAGATATGGATATATCTACTTAATGAGGTATAAGTTGGATTCTTTTGATAAGTTCAAAGAATACAAGAATGAAGTTGAGAAATAGATTGGTAAAAATATTAAGAAACTCCGCTCTGACTAAGGTGGATAATATCTTAATCAGGACTTCACTACTTACTTATAGGAGTTTCAGATCTTATTTCAACTCACTCCTCCTTACACGCCCCAGTGGAATAGTGTGAGTGAAAGGAGGAACCACACCTTATTGGACATGGTGAGATCAATGATGAGACATGCGAGTCT
This sequence comes from Viscum album, assembly GCA_963277665.1. NCBI lineage: Eukaryota > Viridiplantae > Streptophyta > Magnoliopsida > Santalales > Viscaceae > Viscum > Viscum album. Next base: position 773,045,519 of record OY728125.1, on the reverse strand, counting down.
TCTACTATCCTTTTGGGGATATGAGTTACAAACAGTGGTGTACATACTAAATCAAGTACCAACTAAATTGATAAATGTTATTCTATATGAGTTCTAGAGTAGATAGAAATCCATGTTATCGAATTTACATGTGTGGGGAGGTGATGAATTTTTTAAGGCCTCTTCTGGTAACAAACTTGAACACTGAGGCACAAAGTGTACCTTTATAGGATTCCCTAAGGAAATAAGTGTATATCACATATAAAAAACCTCATAAAGAAAGGTTATAGTGGTAAGACACACCATATTCATTGAGAGGGAGAACATATCTAAAATAGATAGTGGGATCAAGATAGACTTTGATGAAGTCGAGGCTCAAGGTACACAAGAGTTGGTACATGAACAGATTCCATGAAGCCCCATAGAAGAAAGAACTATTCTAGAGACACAAGAACTACATAGGAGTATAAGAGAGGTTAGAGAACTAGAATGGTACAATTTTCTAGTTATCGAGGAAGGTGACTCATTATTAGTTGATAATAATGAACCTATGACCTACAAAAAAGCATTAAGTGTCACAGATGTTTCCAAGTGGAAAGAAGCCATGAATTATGAAATAAATTCCATGTATCGAAACCAAGTCTGGATTTTGGTAGATCTTCCAGTTGATTTAAATTATATTGGGTTCAAATGGGTATTCAAGAAGAAACTAGACACATAAGGATAAGTCAGTACCTATAAGACATGACTGGTTGCAAAAGGGTTTAAACAACGTTAAGGCATTGACTATGAGAAAACCTTTTCACCAGTTTCAATGATGAAATCTATCAAAATTATATTGTCCATTTCCACTTACCATGACTATGAGATTTTAAAAATGGATGTCAAAATAACCATCCTTAACAAAAACCTTCAGGAAGATGTATACATGGAACAAAGTAAAGGGTTTATGTCTCAAAAGGATGCCAATAAGGTATACAAGTTGAAAAAATCCATTTATTGATTGAAGTAATAATATAGGTCATGGAAAAGTCTTTTTGATGAAGCCATATTGCAATTTGGTTTTATCATGAATGAATGTGGGACTTGTGTCTACAAATTGTTTAGTGGTAGTGCAATTGTTTTCCTAATAGTATTTGTTGTTGACATATTAATTATGGAAAACGAGATACTAGTCTTACATTCTGTTAAGGAATGGTTGAATCAATGCTTCTCCATGAAGAACTTGGGTGAGGAAACATATATTATTGGGATCAAAATCAATGGTGATAGATCCAAGAGATTGCTGGGCCTAAGTCAAAGTACATACATTGATAAGATACTAAAGATATTCAGTATGGAACAATCCAAGAGTGGATTGTTACCAGCATCACATGGAATTCATATTTCCAAGAAAATGTGCTGTCAGACACATTGGAAAGAAAGATAATGACAAGGAATCCATACACATGCTTGATTGTTTTAGTCATGTATGCCATTATTTGTACTATTTAGGATGTCACCTACACATTGAGTGCGGTAGGTAGATATCAAGCTGACCAAGGTGATCACCATTTGATGGAAGTAAATACTATCATAAAGTATCTAAGGTATACTAAGGATGTGTACCTAGTTTATGGAGGAGATGAGGAAATAGTAATAATAAAAAATATGTAGATGCTAGTTTCCATATTGATCAAGATGAAATGAAGTTGAAAACGAGATACATATTTACTTTGAATGGAGGTGTAGTGAGATGGAAGAGCTCAAAGTAGAGTGTGGTTGCATATTCTACAGTAGAGTCTGAGTATATCATAGCTTCTAAGGCAGTTAAAGAAGCAGTTTTGATGTGAATATTTTTCCATGAGTTAGATGTGGTACCTAGCAGTAAAGATCCCATAACATTGTACTGTGATAATACTACAATGGTGGATCTCGAAAAAGAGCCAAGGTCACATCAGCGGACGGAGAACATATTTCAGAAGTATCATCTCTTGAGGGATTTTTCCTAGATAGGAGGAGTTGCAGTGATCAGTATTTCCACAGAAGACAATATGGAGGACCCCTTGACTAAAGCCTTGAATCAGTAGAAACATGATCCCCATGTGAGGCAAGAGGACTAAATGTCATAGGCAGTTGGATCTAGTCCAATTAGCAGTTTTTAAGAGTTCATGTACTAGAACCAATTTTTTTTACTTTTATTACATGAATGTTTAATATATTTAAATATTAAATATATTATTACATATTTTCCATTTTTTTTCATGACTATAGTGTGATAATGTACAGAAGTATTTGTCGCATTGATAAGGTCATAGCAGTTCCCTGTGATGATGAGAACCTTGAAGTGCTATGACAATATTCTTAAATATAGTTCTGTAGTTGGATGACATACTATAATGGGACACATATTATACAGATCATCTTGGGTGAGTACTCATAATCAGATGATACTTCTTCTTAGGAAGTTCACATTTGGTAATTTCTATGACGGGAGATTATGAGAACATACCCTCCAGGAGGAATTCCACATGTTTTGGTGTCATCAGATATTCCTATCTTCGAGCGTGTGTAATGATCCTTAGACATTATGATTTTCATTAATACGTGTCATGACTCACACACTTTGATTTACCGAGGAAAACCATCACGTAGACAGTTGGTGGGAATTAGGGAATGATGGGTGCATCCTGAGTGGCGTGTTATTAATGGATAAGTCGAGGAAGGATTTGTCCCTTCCAATTATGGAAGTTGATATCTTGGTACTTTGATTGAAATAGAACCATGATGAAAAATTCCATGGCCATGGTGTAATGAAGAGTTTATTTCAAGCAGTCAAAGAATGATGCATCAATAACAAAGTTTGATGACACCATCATGAAACCTGCTTGATGAGATATTGAGAAAAAGGGATTATATTACACAGTGAGTGTTCATATGTGGATTTCATTGTTGCGAGTTTAAGTTCTTTCTCTTGGATGCCTTGACCCATTTCAAGATAGTGGTCTTGGACTTTAGGCACGCCCACCTAATTTCAATGAGAAATAATCCTAGAGGGTCACACACTAAGTGTTTTTGGTGGCCTCAGTTAAATTCTATTTAAATTTAATTGAGGAAATAAATATTATTCTCAAGATTGAGGAATAATTTTATTCAAGTTAAATTGATTGCATAAATTAAATAAATATTTATTCACTAGATTTTGGGTAAAATATATTTATTTATTTTATTAAACATTTAATAAATATTTATTTACTAGTCTGTAAATAAAATATTTATTTAAGAGAGTAATATATTTATTTATTTATTAAAGTGTTCAATAAATGTAAGTAGAGTTTGAGTGGATCAAGGCCGATCCAGTAGTAAAATAATTATTTGCAAGATGATAAATTATTATTTAAATAGTTGGAACAAATTAAAATAATAATAACACTGTCATTATTTTGAAACATAAAATTTTATTTATAATTCCATTTTGTTCACGTTGGTGCACCATAAATAATGACATGGTATTATTATTAAAATAATGTTTTTATATAAAGTTATGAATGTATTTAATTTATGTTATTCAATTAAATACTGCAACCGAAGACCCATGTTGATAAATAGATATGTATGTCTATTGTTCCATGTATGAACACGCTCGATGAATTGAGAATTATTGAGCTAAACAATTTCTATCTCGAATCATCTTCACTCAACTCTCAATAATGATAGATGTTCTTTAAGGTTGAAGAAAAAGAGATCAAGAACGACCGACAAAAGACACTCGCTTCACCGCGCTAGCACCCGTAGAACAAGTGGTGTAGATCGGAGGCCATCAGAGCATGTGTGGATCACCGCTAGAGGGATTCTAGATTAGATCCTCTTAATCACAATTAGATAATCTATAAGGGTCATTCTGGATGTTCAAAATCATCAATGAATAGAATAATGAAGATCCATGTATTCTTTTTAGTATGAAATTAAATAAATTAATTATAAACATGATGTGTAAGATACTCTCTAAAGGTTTCAGGACTCTTCCTTCTTTTTCTAAATATTTGATTATATTTCATGGAGTCTGGAATTAATCATTGTATTGGTCCCAAAATAATCATTGATCATGGTAAAAATTAAAGTTGGGCGCTGGCTCAACTGCACTTCCGCTACACCCAGAATCTATAATTTTAAAGTTATTCAATTTTTTCAGGAAAATTATGTGTGTGTGTGATATTCAATATCTTTAATATATTTCAAAAATTTATTTTTGGCACATTGGGCCTCATAATTTCATGATATATCCGCACCTATTTTTGATAATAATCCATACAATATCCAAAAATAGTATATGGAAAATCCTTGTCATTACATTCTTCCCTCCTTGGGGATTTACATCCCCAAAAAGCCAAAACAAGTAGATCCAAAAAGAGATATGGGTACTAACCACATATCTAAGCCTCCCACTCCTATGTGTTCTCTTAAAGATTCCCATGTTTTAACCAGACACACACTTAATAATAAATCTCCCACATAGGATTCTCTCTTGAAGATCCTCGATCTCTTCCGAGTAGTCAGACAAAATTAGCTCCATTCTCAATGTACACCTTTCCCTTGTTGATAAAGTGTGACGGGTCATGCATGTAACCCCTCAACTATGAAATGTGGAAGAAATCCTCTACCTAGTCTAACTTTGGAAGTGGATCTAAGTGTTATGTCACCTCACCAATCCTACGTAGTATCAAGAAAAGGAAAATGAATCTAAGAAATATCTTTTTTCTCTAGCCAAATCTCTATAATCCACATTGAGGTGAAACTTGTATGAACACATGATATCCCCCCTAGAACTCCAAAGTCATCCATCGTCAGTCAACACAAGACTTATGATGGATATGTGAAATCCTTATCCACTCCTGGAAGATTTGAACCATTTTTATAGATTCTTTCACCAAATTTGGGTCCATAAGTACTGACTATCCTAGGTCATTCCACCAAAGTGGTGACCTATAGGGTCACCCGTACAAACCCTCGAATGGTGCTGTATCAATGGGGGGAATGGTAACTATTATTGTATACAAAATCTACCAGTGGTATATGATCCTCCTAAATACAACCAAAGTACAACATGCATGCTCATAGAATGTCCTTCAAAACCTGAATAGTCCGCTCATTCTAGCTATCAGTCTAGGGGTGTAACACAGTACTAAAGTGTAACTGAGTCCTAAATGACTCATATAATACCTTCCATAATAGGCATTTGAAGTGATAATCATGTTCCTAAATGATCATTGATTTAACTCCATGGAGTTATATTATATCCTACACATAGATGCACCCTAAGATATCTTCAAAACTATTCTCTCGAATATCTAGGAAGTGGGTCGACTTTGTGAGTTGGTCTATGTTCACCCAAATAGAATCATGTACCCTAGATGTACATGGTAAGTTCATCATGAAGTACATGGATATCTCATCCCACTTCCATTATATCTCCTTAAGGGGTTGAGATAAACATGTTGGAACTTGGTGTTCATCCTTTACTTGCTGATAAGTAATGCATCAAGAGACAAACTCTGTAACTCCCTTCTTCATCCCTAGCCACCAGAAATGATGTTGGATATCCTGGTATATCTATTCTATGACTAGATGTACTTCCAAAGGAGATTTATGGATATATATTAGAACATTCTCCTACAACTTCATTGGTACCATTATGTATCCTCTGAAAGGAATGACGTGCTCCAAACCTTCAGAAAATCCATCAGGAGCATGTATAGTGGATATCTAAGTACATAGGGTCTCACAGTCCGAATCCCCAAGTTGTGCTTCCCTGAATTGCTTCAAAAGCAGAGGGGTAACAACCATCTACTGGAGGTAAGATGATCCAATCCATCCATAAAGGATAACCACAATGAGGAAAATTCTCTGACGCCTCATTCAGCAAATGTGAACAAGATCTCTTGCTAAGAGAATTTGTTTCTATGTTCAACTTTATAGGTGTACATATAATCTCAAAGCCATAATCCTAGAGTAAATATATCCATTTCATTCATCTCAAGTTAAGATCCTTATGAGAGAATATATACTTGAGACTCTTGTGATCAGAATAGATGATAAACCACTCTCACATTAGGTAGTGTCTCCACATATTTAGTGTGAAGACTACTCCTGCTAACTCAATATCTTGGGTTGAATAGTTATACTCATGTGGTCTCAACTGATGTGAACCATAGGCAATCACAACTTTCTAATGAATTGGAACACAACCAATCTTGGCTCCCAATGCATCCCAGAACACTACATACTCGACACCTAACTCTAGAAATCTCAAGATGAGCGTGCTCATAAACCTCTAACTTAACTACTGAAAAGACTTATTGCACCTCTCAGTCCACACAAAAGGCTTAAAATTTTGGTTCAAAGGTATCATGGGATCAAATATCATAAAGAAATCAGGTATGAATATTTGGTACTGGCCTACCAACTTGAGGAATCTACACACCTCTGTCACACTCTTGGGTGGCTCCCAAGTTAACACTGCCTCAACCTTGGTTGGGTCCACTACCACTCCTTCTTCTGAGATAACATGTCCAAGGAAGTGGACCTCCTATATACATAACTAGCACTTCAAAATCTTTTCTTAAAGCTGTTACTCTTAGATTATGCTCAGAACCATCCTCAAGTGTCTCATGTGCTCCTTCGTGGACACCGAGTACATAACGATATCATAAATGAATACTTCCACAAACCAGTCTAAGAAGGGATGAAAGATATATTTCATGAGTCCCATAAACACTACTATGGAATTCATCACACCAAAGGGAATGACCAAGTACTCATAGTGACTATATCGACATGTGAATGTTATCTTCAGTATATCCTTATCCCATACTCGCATCTGGTGATAGCCTAACCTGATCTAAACCTTTGAGAACCATCATGCCCCCATCAACATATCAAAGAGGTCATCGATTCTCATTAGTGTATAATTATTCTTCATAATTACCTAGTTCAAGAACTGGTATTCCACACATAACCTCGAGCTCCCATGCACAATCTTGGAAAACAAAACTGGGACGGACTAGGGTGAAACACTAGGTATAACAAATTATTTCCTCTAAAAGTCCTCTAACTGCACCCACAACTTGAGAAGCTCTGTGAGAGCCATCCAATATACTAGCATAGATATTGGTTCCTTCCTAGGGTGTAGATCAATGAAAAATTCTACCTCTCAGTGAGGAGGTTATCCTGGAATATCCTCACGGAAGACATCCTCATACTCTTCCACCACTGTAGGGAACTAAAAAAATCAAAACATCTACTATACCATGGGCTAATCTAGAAAAATGATGAGTAATCGGCCACACCCTCCTATGCATGATTCCATACTACGCTTCCAAGGTTTCCATTTTACCCATAATGAAAAAACTAGTCCCATCACTACATACACAATGCATCCTCCCCCTGAAAGAGTCAATCTGGATGTGAACTATATATATCCAGTCAACACCTAAGATGACACCATAAGGACTCATTGTTGCTACAAAGAGATCCCAATAGAAACCGACACTTCCAAGAGTCAGGTTACATAGTTTGAATAAGTGTTTTATTTCTAAGTAATCTCCAGTAGGGGTCTCAAAGAGAAAGGGTCCAGCCAAGGGATCAACTAGGATCTCTAAGTATCAAACCATATAGGTGAAAATAAAGTAATGAATAGAAAATATGTATATAAATATTTCATATTAGGTATAAAAGACATAGATCATACCTTGAATCAATCATAGAGCCTCTGGGTTATAAGAATCGACCACCTATAGCTGTCCCGCCCCTGTCCTCCAGCTTTCAGAGCATGGCATGGACCACCTTGGGGTGGAGGTGCTAATAAATCAAAGCTTCTACCACCTCCAGCTTCTCTCCCATATCCTCTTCAACATCCTCCACCCTATGAACCCATATGCTCCTAACGCTGCCTCAACATCCTTTACATGATCTCTCTGTCAGCCTTACGGTGGGTTAGACAATCTCGAGCAAGATGTCACCTACCGTCACATGAGTAGAACCACCTCTATTTTGGATGATTGGACCCATACCATGAGTCTTGATCCACATGAACTCTATCTTGATACCTCCTCTTGAAACATCTCACACTTCTAGATCCCTGAGACTAATGTTGGATCCCTACCGTCGAGGTCACTTATCCTAATTTCCCACTAACAGAAACCACTGACTATGTCTGCCCATCCAAGAAATGATCAACCAAAAAATCTATCTATAACACCACAATATAAGTAGGAATTCATAGAGGAATAAAACTAGATTAGATGTTTCTAGGCAGTCCTCACTTGAAGTTATAGGCCTGAAAGAATGGATCCTAAACCATATCCATTGAGTACCTAGAGAGGTTGGTAAACCTAGATTAATACTCAACTACTATCATGCCACCTTACTAGAGCTTTAGAAGTTCTTAGATACATACGTACCTCATCATTTCTAGAGAGAACTCCTGTATGAAAAGGTTCTCGATGTAACATCCCAAGTAAATAAAGAATATGACATTTTAATATTTATTAATATTTGTGAATTAAATTTTAATTTTACTTTAAAAAGGATGCTATGTTCGATGGCTTACCTGATACGCAACAATTGGATTCTTCGAAGTCTTTTGTTGCACACAATGCTGAGTCATAGTGAAAAAAATAATTATATAATTATTTTACATGGTAGTTAACGCCTAGCCATTTCATTGGAAGGAATGAACATAACTATCTGTATTATGAATAAACATGATTTTTAAGTATTTTTAAATTTATCCAATAAAAGTTAGATACATAAAATGGGAATGAATTCAATTTTAAGCATTCAATACTCTAATATTTTTTAAAAGGTCGTTTTACTGCCTTTTAATGGAGAACCCTTTTTAAATCTAGTTTTTGTCACTTTTATGTGTTCTATTTGACAAAATAAAATTATTCTTTATAATCAGGATATCAAAATTTACTTTGGGTAAATTTTTGGTATTTTTTATGATAAAATTCATTTTTAATGAATAGTGAAAAATACCACATTTTAATTCAAAACCACATTTTCATCTAATTAATTTATATAATTAGACTGTTATTTTAAGTAGTTTTAAAGTGTAATTGGAGTATATTTTTACCATTTGATCCAATTTTTTTCATTTGAAGTAATTTCACTCTTAAATTGGATTTAAACACATGTCAATCTTTTAGTATTTTTTACTTCTTATAAACACGCTTTCCGGTTTTGACAGTGAGAATTAATTTTAAATTTATTAATTAAAATTGTTTATTTTTAATTTGGTAAAATAGACATCATTTTTGAATTTGGAATATCAAATTTATCTTAGGGTAAATTTTTTGTATTTTTCTGAAAATCTTCAATTTTTAATGAATAGTGAAAAATACTAAATAGTAGTTAAAAACTGAATTTTTCATTTAAATGAAATTTTACCACTTCCGTGAATTGAATTTAAAAAATCTAACATACATTATTGTAATCAGTTAGTAAAATATGGTTCAATAGGATTAATTTTATTTGGTGAATATTTTGATTTTTATTTAACACAGTTAAAGGTAAATAGGGTAATTCAAGGTAAAAATAATATTATAATAATATAAAATTACCTTACCACTTGTCTTAACCTTATTTTATGGGTCAGGGATGACCAATAAAATCCTTGGGTAGAACATTTGACCTTTGGAAGGCACTTGGGTAAGATAATTACATTAATAACTTTTTATTTAAAGTAAAAATAAAAATATCATGAACTTGTATTGTTATCATAAAACAATTTTAATGTGGTGTCATATAATTGATATATTAGACTATAAATAGTAATTATAATGATAAAAATATTTCCTACATCATGATATTTTATTTATAATTTTTAGACAACAAATAAATAAATGAATTTGTGACACAATGATGATATAATGATTACTCATTAATGAATGTTTTAAATAAATGAGATTATAAATATTAAAATAAATTTATTTTGAAACTTTTTAGGCCATACACATATTTTATGGATGATTATAACTTGTTATATTTTAATTAATTAAGTTTTTTTTCAAATTTATCAAGTTTTCATGAATTTAAAAAAAGGTTTGATATGAATAGAATAAAAATTGACAAAATGGTGTTTTTAAATAAATAAATTATTTATTAAATGATAAAATAGTACTAAAATCTAAGATTAGTCCAAATGAAATATATAATATTAAAAATTTCATTAATTATCCATTTTGTATCTCTTGGAATTTTATAGTAAATATATTAACCATAGAGTATGAATATACAAAAAGAAGTGGAAAAAGTTAAATAAGTTAACAAAGGGTTAAATAAAAAAGATAAGGATTAAAAAATATTCAAAACCTATCCAATTATTATTGGATTAATTTATTTTGACTTATATTCATATTATATTCGGATGTAATGAGTTTTGGACCTTTTGAAACCAATAATAATTTTATAATGAAATAAAACTTTCAAACTTTCCTAAAGAGCCCCTCCTCCATCTTATAAAAGGACACCAACTCTAACCCATTAATCAAACCTATAAAGCCCTTTGGATCATCCAAAATCTACCCAAATAATCTCACAACATCCCTCTCTTCCTCCTATAATCATTCCCTTAGGCAGAAGGCAATTAAAGAAAACCTTTTGGTTCAAACCAAAGGGAGTTACCCGATTTAAAGGTAACGACTCCTCTCAAGTTCTTTTCTTTTATTTTCCTTCTCCACTAACTATTATATTATTATTATTTGATTAAATAACAACACCAGTATAATAAATATACTAGTTTGTTTTTATGAGATATATTAAAACTACACTTACACACACCTCCATCTAATAGGTATAGAACATACTGTTTCGGTGGATGGCGAACTACTGCCTCACGAAACGATGATTGTTCAATATTCTCCTACCACATCTTATAATGGACATTATGATGAAATTTTATTAAATATTATAAATATGATATTTATTTTATCTCTAGGCTTCTGTATTTATCGTTTATAACATACCTTTGTGCTTTTCATGTTGTATATATACGACAATTTCATTTGAGGAAGTGTAGACAACCACCCCTCAATGTGATATGACTCATTCATGCTATACATGGAATGTATAAAGGAAGAAATTAATGAACTTATGTAACATATATAACATAGATATTATACTAGAATTATAATATACCTTTGTATCATTATTTTTCATTCCTTTAAATATGAAAAATAATTGAAAGTAGCGTTCATGCGTACGTACGACTTACCGTCTCCATGAACGATGCATTTCCTTTATTATATCAAAATGTTATGGACTATTATAAATAAATATATTATGTATATATATATATAATATATATGATATCTTAATCATGAATATCATTCTAGAGATAATTTAATTTTGACCACATGGACAATTAGCAATTATAACAAGTTCATTTTTTTACTGAAGTTCCGAACATTGACAAAATGTCTGATATGAACTCAAATAATTTAGTAATTATTATAAAAAGGTAATAAGTGATATAAAAAGAATAATAAACCTGAAAAAGTTTCTCAAGAAATTATAAATTAACTTAAGCTTATCAGTCATTAAATTAAATAATGAATGAGTCAAGTCAGACACGGGGTAAGAGATTTCGTCTCAATCTCTTTTCATTGAGGAATATCATGATATTCTTCACCTTTATTATTATTTAGGGTGTATATTGGTTGTGTTGAAATGTTATATAATTAATTATTATATTTTCATGATATTTAGAGTTTTTAGTTGTTTCTTATGTGTTATGGTAATCTTTAACTAAAACATTGTTCTTGGTGTTTTAAATATTAATTCTTCTAATACATTCTATTTAATGTCCATGTTTTCAGAATGGGTTTTAAGGATTTATTTATAATGACATTAGTGTTTTAATGTGTAAATTCCTTTCAATAGTTTCAAAGTGGTATGTGGAACTTTGATTCAAAACTCTTCTTTTTGAATGTTTTAAATGAATTGATTATATCAATAAATTGATATGGTATCTTGTGACCACAATGTGGAAATTTTATTTTTAAATTTTTCTTGTTTTATGTGTTATGATTGTTTTTGGTAATTGGACTTTTGATGGGTGATTACATGATAAAACAAATACGGGTGGTTTCGTGATAAACCAAGGATGGGTGGTTACATTATAACCTCCAATTTATTGGATATGGAAGTCGGCTGTATGGCTATTCCATTTAGCGATATATGTGGAATTCGACCATATGGTTATTCCATTTAAGTATGTTTATGTCACAAGTTACCTTTATATGTTATTTGTGGTTTCTATGGGTTTTGTGGTAAAATTTTGGTTACAAAAGGGTAATAAATGATCTTTTATTCAGTGAAGAGTATTTACTACTTCATAAAGGTGAAAAATATTACTTATGATAAAGTATTCATGGTTTACTTATTGTTTTGGAAAACTAACAGTTTTCCTTCTTTGTTTATCTTATACTGAGATTTTTATGCTCATCCCAACTTTTTGAATTTTTTTTCACAGGGCTTAAAGTGGAATAGGGTCAAGGATGGGATCGAGGGAAAGTCATGATGATTAAAACATGGAACTGGAAATGTTTATTTTCTTTTAATAGTTTTTATTTTATGAAAAAATGGATACTGAGTAGAAGTGTCTATATGTAATATTCAAATTGTTATGTATATGTTATGAACTAATTATATAAATATCTAAACCTGAAAATATCCTCATTGTGAATTATTAACTTAATTCCAGATTATGTAATGCTTAAGGCTAGGGACTTATAATTGGTATCAGAGGTCGGTTTAGATGACTTTAGAGGTTAGAATTTTATTTAAGCATAAGTGACATAACCATAACTCTTGGAATATTAGAAAGATTCATATCTATTTTAGATAAATTTTATTATTTTAGTATAACATGAATAAGTATATCTTAGTATTTACCCTCCTCATAAGATATTATATGATGATTTTACTAATATACTCACACTGAAATTTTTGGTTTTAGTAAATGGACGGATCTAGCAGGCACCAAAGTAACAATGAATGTGAAGAAAACTGTGATAGTTTTCTGAATAATAAACTGAATGAATTGGGAGCTGTAATTATAACTCTTGTGTTTATTCTCAACCAACTATCTGGAGTCATGATTGACCACATGAACCTTGGTGATTTTTCTAAGGCATCATATATGTGAGAAACGAATCCCAATGGAATTTTAGGTAATAATCATAAAGGTAAGCATATTAAAAAACCTATGTGTTGAGGATGTGGAAAGAAACACCTAGGAAAATGATTCAAAGGGATGGGAAGATGCTATAGATGTGGTAATGAAGGTCATAACTCAATAACATGCTATGGAAAAAAGAAGATTCTAGTTGACTCCAGGAAAGAGAAATAAGTTCTTTCTGAATAATCAATTGAATGTTTTAAATGTGGTGTGCATGATCATTATACAAATAGATGTCCTACAAAGAAGGTTTGGCAATGAGATCAACAAGATCGTACAAATATATGTTTACCAATTATTAATGCCATTCCAATTGAAGATGAGGAAACTGAAAATGACCTATGAAAGGTATGGATTATTTCTTAGCTAATGTTTTGACATTATTGAATCTTAGGATATGATTCATGATTTTGTTTGTAGGAAATAAGTATTATTGAATAAATTGGAAAATAATTTTTAATGGATCATTAATAACATTGAATGAATAAGGATTATACAAATATGGGTTTCAAGAGTTATGGTATATTTTAGGATGATGAAGTGCTAAAAAGTATTAAATATCTTTTGATGATGGGATTACTTTGGATGTAATTATATAGTATATATCACCTTGAAGTTTGATATGTGAAAATGTTAGGAAGAGTTATATTTTTTGTGTGGATACAGTTATAAAGAACCATTTGGGTTTATATGATCATTGAATTTGAGGCAATTACATGTTATTAATTTTTGGGTTGAAAATGTGAGTTATGAGATAACATTTGTGGTTAAAATATGTTATGGTTATTTTTGATGAATTTATCTCATTTTTTAGGAATGTAATAAAATTATATAATTTTTGAAAAATGAAAACACATAGACCATGTGAAAACCCATCATGTCGGACAAAACTGTGGGAATCGAACCCACAACCAAAGTGTGATGGGGTTTTATCACCTACCACTGGACTGCATGAAGTCCCTGGTTAGTATGAATAATTATTTTTAGTTAGATGATTTTATGGATCAAGAATAAGTTAATTTTGGGAAATTATGTTTTATAAAATTGATATCCTTAGTATAAGAAAATTATTTGGTGATTAAGTGATAAAGGTTATTTTGGAAGATGTTCTCTCTTTTAGGAACACTATATTCTTAATAAAAATAGAACAATATGGGATCTCATTAGTGGAGTAATGGTTGAAATTTTATTTTGGAAGAATCTTTGTTTTTATTTTGGACATATAGAGATTTGGGTTATTTATGGAAATGATTAAACTATCACAGATAACATGTGATTAGGTTAATTACTTTTCAGTATGAGACTTTAATAGTAACTGATGTTATTTAGAGATAAATGCTAAAATTTTTGTGGAAGACTATGTGATAAAATACTTCTTGATTTTGGGTTTCAGTCTTAGTTTGGTTTATATTTAAGGATTTTAAGGACAATTGTTTATTGAATGGTATTTGTTGAACTTTGGTTACTCTATGTTAAATTTTGGAGATTAAGAGTAGTATTTCTTTTTATAAAATATTATCTATTTGGGGATTATTAGATATTGTACTAACCATTTTGGATTTGGTTAATGTCTAAAGACAAGGGAAATATATAATTCACCTTTTTTGGATTATGGGATTCTCTATAAGTTTATTCTAGTGCTTTATGTGTGACCAAGTAATCTTGAATATTGATCATTTGGAGGAAAGATGAGTTTTTTGTAGAAACTTATTAAAGGATAAAACTCTACTTGAAAAGTAAGTATATTTCCTTATGTCCTTAGTAAATCTCACAAAAATAATTCTCTAACTTTATTAAATGAAACTTAAAACAAAAAAATTTTCCATTTACTTTTCTTACTGGGTAACCAAAGACCGTTTAACCTATCACAAGTTTGTGGTTTTCTGGTGGTTAACTTTCTCCTGATCTTGTTTTCTATCACTCTCCATCAGATCTTGACACTTGTTTTCTCCTCCATATGCATTTTTTCATGGAATCCTAGTATGTGTTATCTCAGGTGAAATTTTTACTTCTACTTATTTATTTTAAAGTGATAGTTCTATTGAATATTTTTTAGGATGTGGGACTTTCTATCAAGTTTCCAATCCCAATTTTAAAATTGTGAGGATGCAATTCCAAAAAGGGGGAAGGATGTAACATCCCAGGTAAATAAAGAATATGAAATTTTCATATTTATTAATATTTGTGAATAAAATATTAATTTCACTTTAAATAGGATTCTATATCCTATGGCAAACCTGACACGCAACAATGGGTTTCTCCGAAGTCTTGTGTTACACACAATACTGAGTCATACTAAAAAAAATAATATAATTATTTTAAATGGTAGTTAAAGCCTAGCCATTTTATTAGAAGGAATGAAAAGAACTATTAATATTATGATTAAAAATGTTTGTAAAATATTTTTACATTTTTCCAATAAAATTTGGAGTCTTAATATGAGAATAAATCCAATTTTAAGCATAAAATACTCTATATTCTTTAAAAGGTCGTTTTACCGCCTTTTGATGGAGAACCCTTTTTTAAATCTAGTTTTTGTCACTTTTTATTCTTTTTCTGACAAAATAAAATTCTTCTTTAGAATCGGGACATCAAAATTTACTTTGGGTAAATTTTTGGTATTTTTCTGATAAAATTCATTTTTTAATGAATAGTAGAAAACATTGCATTTTAATTCAAAACTAACTTTTCATCTAAATTATTTATATAGGTAGATTATTATTTTAACTGGGTTTAAAATTTAATTGGAAAATATTTTTACCATCTAATTAAATGTTGTTCATTGGAATTAATTTCTCTCTTAAATTGGACATTAACACATGTCAATCTTTTGATGATTTTTACTTCTAAAAACACGTTTTCTGGTTTTGACAACGAGAATTAATTTTAAATTAATTAATGAAACTTATATTTTTTGAATTTTATAAAATAGAATTAATTTTTTAATTTGGAATATCAAATTTATCTTAGGGTGAATTTTTGGTATTTTTCTAAAAACCGTCAATTTTTTATGAATAGTGAAAAATACTGCATAATAGTTAAAAACCGACTTTTTCATTTAAATGAAATTTTACCACTTATGTGAATTGAATTTAAAAAATATGATATAAATGTTTGTCATCAGTAATTAAAATTTGGTTCAGTAGTATGAAAATAATTTTTGGTAAATAGTAACTTTTTATATTTATTTATGGCGATTAAAGGTAAATTGGGTAATTTAAGGTAAAAATAATATTATATTAATCTAAAATTACCTTAAAACTTGTCCTAACATTATTTGATGAGTCTTGTACGAACAATACAATCCTTGGTTAGAAAATTTGGCCTTTGGAAGGTATTTGGGTAAGATAATTACATTAATAACTTTTTATTTAAAGTAAAAATAAAAATATCATAAACATGTATTCTTTTGCTAAAACAATTTTAATGTGGGGTTATATAATTGATATATTTGACTATAAATATTCATTATAAAGAAAAAAATATTTTCTACATCATTTTATTTTATTTATAATTTTTATACATCAAATAAATAAATTTATTTACAACACAATGATGATGTAATGATTACCTCATTAATGGATGTTTCAAATAAATGAGATTATAAATATTAAAATAATTTTATTTTGAAACTTTTTATACCATACAAGAATTTTATGGATAATTATGAATTTTTATATTTCAATTAATGATTTTTTTAGAATTGATCATGTTGTTATGGATTTTTTAAAAAATTTCATGATATAAATAGTATAAAAGTTGACATAAATGAGTTTTTAAATCAATTAAAATTTTATTAAATGATAAAATAGTCCTAAAAATATATTATTTGGAAAAATGAAATATATGATGTTAAAAATTTCATTAATGATCCATTTTGGGTCTCTTGTAATTTTATTGTAAATATTTTAACCATATAGTATGAATATACAAGAAGACATGGTAAAAGTTAAACAAGTTAACAAATGGTTAAATAAAAAAGATATGGATTAAAAAATATCTAAAACCTATACAATTCATATTTGATTAATATATTTCAACTTATAATCATCTTATCTTCTAATGTAATGAGTAGTGGACCTTTTGAAATCGAAAATCATTTTATAATAAAAAAATACTTTCAAACTTTCCTAAAGATCCCTTCTTCCCTCTTATAAAAGGACACCACCTCTAACCCATTACTCATGCCTCTAAAGACCATTGTATCCTCCAAAATCTTCCCAAATAAGCTCCCAATATCCCTATATTCCTTCTATAAGCCTTACCTTTGGAATAAAGAAATTCAAGGGAACATTTTGGTTCAAACCATAGGGAGTTACCCGATTTAAAGGTAAAATCTCCTCTCAACTTCTTTTCTTTTATTTTCATTATCTACTACCTATTATATTATTATTATTTGATTACATAAAAAAACCAGTATCCTAAATATACTAGGTTGTTTTTATGGTAAGTATTTAAACTACAATTACACACACCTCCATCTAATTGGTATAGAACATACTGTTTCTGAGGATGGAGAACTACATCCTCACGAAACGATGATTGTTCAATCTTCTCCTACCACCTCTTATGGTGGAGATTATGATATCACTGTAATTATATATGGTATTTGTGATATTTATTTTATCTATATGCTTATTTAAATATATTTTAGAGCATAACTTTATGCTTTTCATGTTGTATATATATGATAATTTCATTTGAGGAAGTACGGAATACAGCCCGCTCAAAGTGACATGACTTGTTCATGCTATACATGGAATGTATAAACGATTAAATTAATGAACTTATGTAACATATATAACATATATATTATAATTTAATTGTAATATACCTATGTATCATTTATTTTTCATTTCTTTAAATATGAAGAATAATTAAAAGTAAGGTTCATGCGTACGTACCACATACCATCTCCATGAATAGTGCATTTCATTTATTATATCCAAATGTTATGGACTATTATAAATACATATATTATGGATATATATGATATATATGATATATAAATAATGAATATCATTCTGGAGATATTTTAATTTTGACCACATGGATAATTTGTAATTATAAAAAGGTCATTTTTTACTCAAGTTCCAAACATCAACAAAATGTCGGATATAAAATCAAATTATTAACTAATTGCTATAGAAAGGTAATAAGTGATATAAAATGAGTAATAAACTTCAAAAATTTTCTGAATCAAGTATAAATTAACTTATTTTTATTATTAAATAAATTAAAGGATGGACGAGTCAAGTCGGACACGAGGTAAAGGATTTCGTCTCAATCTACTTTCATTGAGGTATATCATGATATTGTGCACCTTTATTATTATTTGGGGTGTATATAAGACCTGTTGACATGTTATATCATGAATTACTATATTCTAATGATATTTAAAGTTTTTAATTGTTTCTTATGTGGTATGGGAATCTTTAACTAAAACATTGTTCTTAGTGTTTTAAATATTTATTCTTCTAAAACCTTCTATTTCATGTCCATGTTTTCAAAATGGTTTTTAAGGATTTATTTATATGAACATGAGTGTTTTAATGTGTAAATTCCTTTCAAAAGTTTCAAAGTGGTATGGGACACTTTGATTAAAACTCTTCTTTTTGAATTTTTTAAATTAATTGATTATATCAATATCTTAAAATGATATCTTGTGATCATAATGTGGAAACATTATTTTTTTCTTTATTCTTGTTTTATGTGTTATGATTATTTATGGTGCTTGGAAATTTTATGGGTGGTTACATGATAAACTAAACTATGGGTGGTTCCGTGATAAACCAAGGATGGGTGGTTAGTTTATAACCTCCAATGCATTGGGTATGGAAGTCGGGCGTATGGATATTCCATTTAGTGATATGTGTGGAAGTCGAACATATGGTGATTCCATTTAAATATTTTTATGTCCCAAGTTACCTTTATATATTATGTGTGATTTCTATGAGTTTTGTGGTAATATTTTGTTTATAAAATGGTAATAAATGATCTTTTATTCAATGAAGAGTATTTACTAATTTCTAAAGGTGAAAAGTATTACTTATGATAAAGTATTCATGGTTTACATGTTTTAAAAATCTAACAGTTTTCCTACTTTGTGTATACCTTACTGAGATTTTTATGCTCATTCCATGTTTTTGATTTTTTTTCATAGGACATAAAGTGGAATAGCATCATGGATGGGATCAATGAATAGTCATGATGATTAAAACATGGAACTAAACATGTTTCTTTTCTTTTAAGAGTTTTATTTTATGAAAAAATTGATACTGAGTAGAAGTGTCTATATAGAATATTCAAATTTTTATGTATATATTATAACCTAATTCTAAAAATCCCTAAACCTAAAAAGATCCTCATTGTGAATTATTAACTTAATTAAAGATTATATAATGTGTTAGGTAGGGGACTTATACTAAAACTCTGACCATTCTAGAGTCACCTCTCCATAAGACTAGGTCACTAAACCCCACCAACATCCTAATGAGCCGTGTAGAATAATTTCCACTAAAACAACCATCTGACATGCTAGTGTCCTAACTAGATGAAAATGTTGGGTCCCCACCTCAATCCAGTTATCAGCCATCTGTTTATTAGGATAACCTCAGAACCTAAGGGGTCTCTATCGATGAAACTCATGAAGTACGCTCAGCCTACACACCTCATCTTCTAGTACTGCAAGTACCATCTTCTGATCTATATGTGGTGTTATAGCTTTGGAACCACTTTGAGGTAGCACCTCTAGTACTGGTTCATATATCTATGCCTCATAATTGAAGGGATCATCCTTAGGATCTTGATATTGAATCCTAGATAGCATACATCATGAGGGCATCCTAAAGGTAAAAAATATGTACCATAATCAAATGAGTATATCTGGAGAGATGGCTCAAGAAGGAAATGGAAACCAGAACCCTTTACTATATGATGGATGTACCATTGTTTTTACTACAACCAATGTTCTCATGTGTTGAGTAAAAAATAAGGTGATCTGAGTCCTAGTGTATGGATATGTTGGCCGCCGCACTAACATCGGGGTCCCTGGCCTGAAAGATGAACTCAAAACACTTAAAATAGTTTCCCCAAACCAATTTCATAGACTCTGGTATTAAGGTAGAAATGAATCATCTAATATAACTCTATCATAACCCATCCTAGAGGGGACCATGATGTTACTTCACAAGAACTCCTCCAATATGCTAGGGGATTGCGACTAGATCCGAGTAGGTATATCACTAACATAGGAGGGCCTAGCCTAAGTACTTGTACACACACACACACACATCTCTAATCCCAAAAAATGATTAAATTTATAAAAAACTGAACAAAAATGCATGGATACATCTAAATCCAACAACCATAGTACAACATGATGTAAAGGAAAGTAAACAGGGCCAAATACAATACCACTATAAAGCATCTGAAAACAAGTCCAACTTGAAGTTAAATATAGGGGGTGCTATCTAGATACCAAATAAACACAACTTGGTATGTTATTTCTCACTAATAACCATCAGTTCTTGGTTCTCCTATGGATATGCCAAAAGTTTGATCATCTACACAAGTCAAAACATGTGTAGGAAAAACCTATACATGGGTGTGTATAAAAATACCCATTAGGGCACCCTAATACCAAAAATCATACCATAAAATTATGAAAATAATCACTATATGGGTATTTTTATACAATACATATAAAAAGAATATTCAGATATACTCAATAAATAAACAAAGTCTAAAGGTAAGTCAAAACCATAATGACAACCTATGATTCAAACTTAAAGGTTTTACAAAGAACTCCTTTGGGAGAACACACTCCATGAGTCTGATAACACCTATGAGATCCATTCGAGAGGTAGTGATCATCGATTCCCACCATAAAAAGTACATGATTAATGTTTGATGAGAAATTATACATTGGTGAGGAACACTCCCAAGGCCATTGTGTATACCAACAACTCAATCTAGATTAATCTGCTAAGTAGAGGATTAGTGACCGTGTAGTGTGGTCATGAAGATACCAAGATCTCCACCTAGGGATTGGATATGAATAGAGGATGTTTCTCTTGGCCTCACAGAAGGATTCCAACAACTCTATGCAAGAATTCCTGCTGAATGGATCACTTTATATGTGTAGTAGGAGATTCCATACTAATCATCAGGGAATGGATATGAGGAATGCACCCTAATATTTTTATTTTAAAGATACAGTGAAAAAGGGATCCAAGACAACTTTATGGGAGTACAGAGTGTGTAGTAAGGGTACAAATTGTTCCCATTTGACCCCATGTTCTGCCTATATAAACAAAAAATGTCTATGTATATGTAACAATACATGACATGCGACTTCGCATGTACTTCTACCTTGGTACTATTACATGGGTATTTTAGTGTAAACCTATTAAAGGCATGCCCGTGTGGGATTACACAGTGTGCTCTTTCCCATGTTCTCCATCCCAAGTCCATGTACCCTCTGAGGTACACATCAATCTAACCAAAGTGGATAACACACTATGTGATAAGTCACACACTGTGTGATACTTATCTCCCTCCCCAAACCCCAACCACCGCTAGGAGGCCCCCACACACCATGTAATCTTTAGATTACACACCATGTGAATTGGGTTTTTTTATAAACCATGGTTTCTTATTCCATGTTCACTCATGATTCCATCACCTCAAAATCCATCTTCAATCTCACCAGAGACCACAAATCTATTTCAGCGAAGCCTTTTTGTGGTTGTTCGCTAGAATCCAGACTTTTATTTTTTCTGGAAAATGGATTCAATTCACCCCTTCGTTGTTCTCATGCCCCGCTCAAATTAGGGGTTTCCAATCCGGTCCAATCCTCTCACCTCTAACATTGTCACACATTTTTCTTGTCCTTCCGAGTCCATATATATAGTATTGAGTCGTTTCTCTATGAATTGGGTTCACAACAATAGATTTCCTCAGAATATGTTGAACAATGAGCCAATAAACAATCCCCATGATAAATGAAGGAAAAAGTGGAGAAATGAACAACCACAAAAAGGAGGAACGAACCTTATAGAATGTTCATGTTGTCCTCAATCTATCACTGTTAAGATGAAAATGGAGAATTAAATAATCAAAAAATAAATTCTCCTGAAACATCCCCGCAATAATCCCATCCTACTGTTTGCACGGTCCGTAAATCAATATGTTGGTTGATTGATCCATGTTCATCATAGAAAATAAAAATTGGGAAATAATCAAATCAAATTAATTTTCTAACTTGATATGGATTGATATCTATTAAAGAACAATATGACATAATTGTTTTTGGTGAAATCTTCATATCCTGTTACTGACTGATCACTGATCTTTGATATGATTGATGTTCACTTGAGAGAGATCATCCAACGCTCCCTCTAAGGGTTCTCCAATGGCAATTGGGTTATGAAACTAACACTATAATTACATCATAATAGTATAATTAAATACATATCCGTTATTTAATCAAAAAATAAAAATAAAATAATTTACTTAATTATTTTATTAATTTAATGCCTTCGATGACTTTTCCACAAAAACCCCATTCCAAACAAGTTTATGTTGTGACTAGGGTAAAACCCATGTTATCAACTAAATGAATCCCTTATACTTCTATTTCAATCCCCTGTTTAGAAGTTATTACACTTTTTTTGGAAAATGGTGTGCACGTACTATTTAATATATTTAATATATTTAAAATATTTATTCTGGGCATACTGAGACTCATCATAACATGCCTTCTTAGTGCCTAGTCTCTAAAATAATTCATACAATATCCAAAAATAGTATTCAGAAAATCAAAGTAATTAAATCTGATATAAAACTATGGTTTATGGATCTTATGATATTAGTAAAATGTAAATGATAATTATGATCGTATTAAGGAAATGATAATGGAAGTTGAAGATGGACTTCATGATTATCCCAATATATTTTAGAAGTTAATGGTTTTTGGAAATATTCCACTATATACTGGTTATAATAAATATATAACATTGTTATATATACTAAAGATATATATTTTGAAATATGAGAATGGATAGAGCAACACCATCTTTATAAAACTACTTTTTCTCTGGAATGATATGTTACTAGAAGATAATGACCTTCCTTTTTTGAACATATGATTCTAAATGAAATTTATCTTCAATGGTTATGATCACAACTAAAAAAATGACTTGTTACTATAGTTTTAATAAACTGTGACAATAGATAATCTAACACCATGGTTTATTTTTAAACCATGGAAATAAACATGATATATTGAACCCTCCCAGCATTTTTGTTTGAGATCGAGCTACCTCCCATCCACCGATTCCCCTATTCACAATTGATCCCTAGCTATTATCTTGGAAATCCTCCTCCCCCAACATATCCATCCCAACTATATAACAATATGAATATGATGTGGCCTCCTCACCTCCCTGTCGATGTGGATTCGACCGCATCCTCCCCACCTCCCTATCGTTGTAGCTCTAATGTGGTCTCCATACCTCCCCACAATCCTCCTACACAAATGTAGCTTGATGTAACTCCGAAACATCCACCCCACCTCTCTGAGATCCTTCTCCTCCGATGCGGCATCCCAACCTCCATGAATCATGAATTTATTTCAAACCCTCGATGCCCTCCCCATATAATATGTTTCTTACATTATTCTATTCAACTTCTAATTTATATTTACATGCATCTAGTTTAAATTCTTCTAGTTTATAGTTTTTATTATTCTATTATATGTTGGGAAAATTCCTAAAAACATTCATTATAATTTTCTTGGATATCTCCACCGTTTTTATTTCCATGTTTTTAATGTTAAAATTATTCCCTTTAATCAATAGATTAATTACTAAGAAATTAGAATTATTAATTCAAAAAAAATTATTCAATCTCAATTAATTATTTTTATTACTTTTTACTTGACCAAAAACCTTTAAACACCATTATCAAATATATTTAATATTAATATTTTTCTTTATTAAGAAAGAAATTGAATTATTGATTGATATTATTGTTTTCCCATGAATTCAAAAGTTTCCAATTACTTGAAATTTATTTTATTTTATCAAGAGAAGTTTTAGATGATTCATCTATTTTATGATATACTTGTTTGGGAATGGATTACTTCTCACATGTTTTCTTCCATAGTTTCCTATATATTTCACTTTCTCAACCTTATCTAGTGCTACGTTTTGATATTGGAATATCATAATTCATGGAATATATTACTTTGTGTTATAACAAAACATAAAAATTGTTTTTCTTTAGGTTTACTTGTGTTTTTTAAACAATATTTTAAATGTATTTTTAAGGTCTACAATCTGTGTATTCATATCATTTTTCATTCTAAATTCATTAGAAAAAACTCATTTTCCTTATAATTATATCAGTAGGGGAAACATATTAATTATAGATAATTATCCAATACTCTATTTAATAGAAAAATCTATACTATGGTTAGTGAATGATAAAGTGATAGTCAAAAATCATATTTTTATGTTTTTAATATTTATTCAATCCAAATATGTGATTATAATTTTATTTTGAACCTTAAAAATGAGTTTTATATTCAATATGGTAGTAAATATTATTATTGTTATGATAGGTTCTTGAGAAAACCCATTTGTGATTAGGCCACCGAGTTTCCTTTAATTTTGTTTCCATAAAAGTTTTATTATTATAAATTATTAAAATTAGTTGTAATGATATATGTTGATTTTTTTTTTAAAATTATCCATTTAGTATTTTTTTAACTCTACTGTTCCCATGATCTTTACAATGTTATTTAAATATTGTTATCATATCCTCTTAAATAGTTTTAGTTATAGATCATTTAATGTCTTAGATTGTGTTATATGGTCGATGAAAGTGAAATTATTTATGCGTTTTATAATTTTCTTCGTATTTATTTTCTTAAATTATATTAATTTATCTAGAAATGACTTTGTTAAGGTGGTAATTGTTATTTTTTCATGTTTAAATTTTCAATTAAGATGGGATCCCATGGGTAGTACAATGAATTTACTAAATATCAATTTTGTTGGTTCATAATTTGTCAAGGATGATGATCAAGAAGTTGAGATTAAGAAATAATATCATTAGAGGCTGAAGAAACTTTTTGAGTCATAGAATATTATTAGAAATGATAAGGGTCCAATCTAAATTAGAACAAAGATGAGTTATGATCACCAAACTTCTATAATATCTCAAATAGATCTACAATTAGTGGATGATGGTATCAAACAAGCAGATTGGATTAGAGATATGAATGAGGAGTTGGATAAAATAGAAAATAATTCAACTTGAGAGCCTATTCCAAGGAAAATTAATAGAAATATATAATTGGAATTAAGTGGGTATAAAAGAATGAATCAAATGATATGGTTGAGGAGATAAGAAATAAAAATCCATATTTTTATACAAAGGATACTCTTAGGTTAAAGGGGTTGACCTTGAAGATACATTTTCTCCAGTTAAAATGTTAGAGAATATCCAATTGTTTCTTATTGTAGTAACTAATATGCATTACATGATTTTAACTATTGGATGTTAAATCCACTTTATTAAGTGGTGATCTATAAGAATAGGTTTATATTTAGAATTATGATGTTTTTTTCTTGAAAATGGTTGTTTTAAACTATGAAAACTAAAGATAGATTTATGTAGGATGAAATAATACCTAAGGAACTGATATAAATAGTGGGATTTTTTTAAATACTTAAAATTTAAAAAAGGAAATGCGGTCAACAACATATAGATCAAAGAGAAGAAATCAGGTACACTTTTTATAATAGTTTATATTGGTGATATAAATTTTCTAGGTGATCAAGAAACTAAATGCAAGGAATTTTATAAGATTATGGAGAAAAAACTATGATATTTCATGATGGGTAATCTATGACACTTCTTGGGATTACAAGTGATACATAATGAAAATTTTATTAACTTATCCCTAGAGCAGTATTCAGGAGAATTATTTTAAGAATTTTTAGATGGTGGATTCTAATCCTATCTCTACAACTTTTCAAGTTGGGATGAAATAGTAATATGATGATAAAGTGGAAGGTGCAGATCAAATTGTGTCTAAAAGTTGATTAGGATACATCGTTCTTCCCTCTATTTTAAATGCTTTTTCTACTGTTTATGTTTATAGATACACTATAATACATATACATTTTCAAAATTATAGTTCTTATGCGTATTCTTATGATTTTATTATGATTATTCTTATGTCATTAAATTTATATAAATTATTTATTTAAAAATTATGAGTATAATGAAATTATAATGAAATAAACATAATATATAGATTAAGGATCTTATAATGTAGTTCAATAGTTACAAATATCTAATTATGATTTGATGGTCAAAAAATAAAATTATTTATGGAATGTAAATATAACTTGGTTCTATGTATCAATATTTTTCTAATGATATAAATTTACTAAAAATACGAATAATTTTTTAGTTATTATTTTGATATATGTTTTGATGTTATTTATTATAACTGTGTGTATAAATTTGAACCATTTAGAATTATTTAACAAATAACATTCATATGATTATATTGTGAATAATTAATCATACAACACCAATAATATGATGATGAAACATATATATTGAAGGATATTTATAAGTGATGTTTTCCTATCCTTAAAGCTTGATTTATTTCTAGAAACATCCATTTATTTGTTCATTACACTGATAACTAACAATAATAGTTTTGAAGAAAAATTCAACTATCTCTCTTGAGGTATTTTCCTACACATAGGGGAGGATGTTTGAAAATATTAGTTTTGTGGTGGAAGATCTAGGAGAGTATTAGTCAAATGAGGATTATCTGATTAAATTATCTATTAGTGCGGGTGTGTCATACCCTCATCAAATGCATGAGATTTTTTGAATAGACTTTTAGTATCATAGTTATCCCTAGTGAAAACATAGAACCTTATTGATATATCCATCTTCTTATTTGGAAAACAAGAAATTGAATATTAAATGATGATAAAATTATAGATTATGTTTGGTATCTGAAAATCCTTAATTATGTTCACTCCTATCCATTCTTAACATGTAGATATTATATTTTTTTTTTGGAATTTATCTTGTGGAATTATTGGAATGTGGATGCTTTATGCCATGTTGATATGATATCTAGTATATCATTAAGATGAATGACCACATTTTTATATTGATAATAATATTGATTGGTAATCTATATTTATACATGAAGTATGATAATTAATTGATATTCCATGATCAATATATATGGGGTATGTGTATATATGTTCTTTTTATTATAAATTGTTAAGTCATGGTAGTCGAATATTGACATACCAGTACATTATGTGGAATAGTTTGTTTGAGACCTAATTGATTATATGCATTACCCTATTATAAAAGATAGTTGTTGGACCTAATATTATATACATTTTCCACTTTCCATGCAGTCGTATTATGGACTTAATCAAGAATTTCAATTGGGTGGGATGGGATACCAGACAACCTAATCCCCAACCTGGATAGGATATACTAAAATATTGGCGAAATTGTAACTTGATATTGATATCGAGCATTCCACACACAAGTATAGTTTGGTTAATTCTGATATAGATCCTTAAATTATAGGGTGTTAATTAAAATATTCTATGATTAATGTAGTGGTTATATGTCGATATCATTTCCACACTTTTTAATGTTTTTAATGTTTTTAATTATATTTTTTAATCGTTAGAAATGTTAATAGAAACCCCTATTTTTTTACTATTAGTTTGATAAAAATTAGTGGTTTCTTACTGATTATATATATGTTAACATATAGTGTGGAAACAATAGAGGTCCAGAAACTTTTTATATTACATATTAAGTACCTATTTAGTGATGAAGAATTAAATTGAGCTTAGGGATTTCTAGAGATAATGATTTGGATAAAATATGATAATCATGTGAAAATATTGTAGTGATTCTTTGAACCACATATGGTGATATTTATATTCATATTATCACAATGGTGATATAATAAACTAAAAAATCTAATATATGAAACTTAATAGTCCTTTTATTTTGATATGATATTGAAATATTAGAGAATATTATGATTGATTGGTGACTTAACATGGAAATTCTTCATCGCTAATAAACTGATTACTGATTAAATTATGATTTATTAGTTTTATTAATTACCTCATTTGGTATATGTGATACAGTTCAGTGGTTGGAAAATATTTATGGAGAAAACACCTTAAAATAATAAATAATAACATTTTAATTAAACTAAAGCAATGTATTATTATAATTGTTTATACCTAGTATTCTTTACTAAACATGCTATCCCTAGTTTTATATTTCATTATATAATGTTGAAACTATTTTGATGTGAATTTTAAAGCATTCTATGTTTTTTATTTGAAAATGTGTTTTATAACCACTTAATAATTTATATACTAAATCATTCTATGTGTTTTTTGTTTAGTAATGCATCATTAGAACTATTTCTGTTTATAACGCATAAGCATATAATATGTTCTCTTCTTTGTGAAATTCCTTTTTATGTTAGTTTAATATAAGTTATATATAAGTATAAATTGGTTTATAATATTGTTTTGGGAATTCTATTTCGATATGTAATTGTAACACTATATAAAATTTTCAATAAAACATTTGTGTATTTTTACAAGGAAATAGTTTTTCAATTATATTTGAATTCTCCCAAGAGAATATCATCCCCATAAACTTTAATATGACATGAAAATGACCCTTAATCAACCTCCAATGACCACTTTGACCAATTATATAGGTAAAATTGATTACATTGAGCCTTTTTAAGACCCATATCTAATATGTATCCTAATTACACCATTATCTCCCTCATAAATATTGGACTACATGATAAATGGTAAGATATACCAGTACAACCCCAAAAATAATGAAAATATATTTTTTATTTTCTGAATGAGATAAATTCTAGGATATTTTTTTAGTACTTCACACCACTAAATGGGATCCTTTACCAATATAGTCAACAAAATATCTCCACAAAACTATTAAAACCCATCTAGCTCCGACCAAGGATGGAGACAAAGATTGTTATACTAACATGATATTGTACCATAAAATCCATCCCTTAAAAGAGGGAAATATCCATCTTTCAACCACTATGATCAATGTTTTGCTCACCACTAGTAAGAATCTATAGAAGAAGTAGTCTAGATAAGAGATCCATTGGAATATCCAATTCTATGATGAAAATAGGATAACAAAGGAAAGGATCCCATTAATATTAATTATAATAAGTTTTTGTTTATAGTACACTTATTATAACTTGAATAAGGTTAATACTACCTAATAATAACCATCTAGTGCATTAGAATACTTTCAGTCTACCTATTGATACACATTATCAAATGTGGATTACTAGAAGGAGGTGATGAAGTCATTCTAAATTATTATTATCTCTACCTAATCCAACATCACAAATTCATCTACTAGAATATCCTCCCTAAAAGGTAGAAATAAAATAATAGGAATTCATCGTATCTCATAAAGTTCTTTAATATACTGGTATATCTACAACACCACTCTATATAAATACAGGGAAATGCCAGCCCAACATGATCTAGGGTCTACATCTAATAGAAAACACATAACTACCTATACCTTTTCAAGGTCTCCATTATATATGGGGGAATGAATAAAGGAATAAACCCATCTCAAATCTATCCCTAGTGATCTGACTTAAATTCCTAAGATTGAAAATAATATATCCAAATCATTACTAAGAAGTAACTCATCCTTAATTGTCAACACATGATTATCCATGATATTTCTACCTTTAAGAGTTTCTATTTCATTCAATACTCAACCATAATCGACATTGAGGAATATGACCACTTCATAAAAATCTCAAAATCTAACAATAGTTGAGTTATACAATCAAAAGTTGAAAATTTTTTCAAAAAATGATTAAATAGATAGGAAATGAAAATTATCACTAAGAACTACTATATAGTTATTCAATGGGAAAACAAAATGGGAACATTACAATTTTTAATTTCAACCAATCCCTTCTCACCCAAGTATTTTGATTACATTGTTTACCTCTTCTGAATAAATTGATTGATCTTATATAGTATACTTTATCTTATGATAGTTATATATTACTAGTTGTGAACTACCATCTCTATATGAAAATATGAATTAGTTATAAATAGTAGAGGATATGACTTATTATTTTGAGGCAAAAATACCTCACAATCAGAATACAAAATAAACTCATTGTTACTCAACTAATAGATGGAGAGAGTTTCAAACATAGGTATGGGAACATCTTAACTCCATATATAAATATGAGTTGGTTGTCTATCAGTAATATCGTCTATTTTTTAGGATAAATCCTATGATCACTAGAGGTATATGTTTGATTTAAAAAAAATGGAATGAACAATAATTAATTACCACTACATGACACATGTGAACACACACATGAACCCTACAAATGATACCTTGGAGTTTCAAGTAAACTAATAGGTTATAAAGATCTTAGAAAAATGATATGTCTTCCACCACTCCTATACATGGTTTACTGGTAAGATAATAAAACTCACCAACACCATAACATTAATGCCAAAATTTATAATCCAATTCACATAAGACAACTAACTCTAAACATCATCCTTAGGACATAAAATACTCAGATACCATTCTGACTTGACTTAACCAACCAAGGCCCTACTTTTATTGAAAGTAAGATTACTATACCCCCAAAATAGTATCTAACATGCCTATAACTGGTGTAAATCCCCAATAAAGAATAATAATCTAGGGAGGATACAACATATATAAATCTATCAAAAAATGTATCTCTAAAAACCAAAACAAAAAACAGAAGGGAATTTGATTTCAAAAGTGATAATGGTTTGAAAATGACCTTTGTATTCATAATAATATTGGAAATATATATTCTTAAACTAGGTTGAAAAAATGACAATACCTTGAATGTTTTAATTCTTTTGAGAAATTTCTGTGAAATATTTTTGTGGTTATTCTAGAAATCTTAAAAATTTTAATGTTTTGTAGTACTGCAATATAGTAGCTGGTTCATGTAGATATTGATATTTGAGAGTTTATTTTATTATTTTTTTAATAAATGTTAATCTTACTTATATTTTCTTGTTTGTAGGTATTGATTGTTTCTTATTAAGTGTATTAGTGTAATTATTTCCTTAGTTTTTGTCACCTCTGTTTCAGTAAGTTATATCAATGCCTATAGTTAATCGTATTAAGTGTGGTGAGTAGATATTTGGTGTGGATTGTTAAATACTCTGAATTTTTGAAAGACTGTCATAACAATTATTATTATTTGATCTTATTAAAGTGTACCGATTTTATTTTAATTGATTATTGTAAAATGAATTTAGAATTTTAGAAACATTTCAGAAATGGTAACATAATAACTGTTGAATGCCGCCATTGAGAAACCAACAGAACAAGTTCAACATGAGTATTAGAAAAATAAAATGAAGAAAAATGACAAAATGTTCAAAGTGATTTCAGATATATGTTCTTCCCTTCCTCCAAAGAAAGTGATAATGGTTGAAATTTTTTTATGGGGCATGGAAATGATTTATGATGATGGTTGTATGGAACCTATTGATAACGTAGGTAGTGAGGGTGTTGTTGTTAGAGGTGACTATTGATGCTGGTTTTAATGATATGGTCTGTTAGGGTGGATATTTTATTGACTAACATTATTGAAATTGTATATGTATATGCAGTTACATATTATTAGGCTATGTGTGTTGGTAATATATGAAATTAAATGTCTTTTTTGACAACTATTTTATACATTGATTATTATCTAATAAATTTTATCTACTGTGAAAGAATGTTACATGTGGTGGCATGTGGTGAAAAAAATTCAAAAAAATTCTATAATAATTCCAATGGTAGTGGAAAGTGGTAAAGAATTAAAAAAACCCTAATTCCATGGTTTCAATCAGGCAGTAAGAATTAATCACTATAGTTTAACCGTGGCTATATCATTCTATTTCCATGTTTTAAACCATGGTAATAGGCTTTAATAACCATGGTTAAACAATGGATATATATGGCTATTTTTATGGGTTAAACCATGGAAATAGACGGTCTATCGCTATGGTTTAAACCGTGGTCATAGGCTTTAATATCCACAGTTTAATAGTGGAAATAAAAATATATTTCCAAGGTTTAAATAAAGACAATAGATGGATATTTCCATGGTTTAAACTATAGTTGTACCTGGAACCTATTATAATGATAATAGGGCCCACACTTTATCCAAACTATGACTGTCAGCTATGGCCATGGTTTTTTGGCCTATTTCCACAGTTACAAACCATTTAAATAGCCTAATTTTGTAGTTGTGGATCTCTAAAATAATATATGTATGTCCAAATTTTTTTATATTGTTTCAAATGGACCATGAATCACTTAAAAATTTATTTAAGTATGGTACAACTTGATAAATGAAATATAAATCATGTACTTTGAAAGTTTAATGGCATTTTTCTATAACTATATGGTTTAGAAGACTATATTGAAGTGAGGAGACTAAAAGGAAATTGACATGGAACATAAATAAAATAATTCAAGATGGGAATATTCATCACCTAATAAACTCTCCTATGTAGAATAAAATTTATCATGAGTATTCTTAATTTGGAAACGATCTGAGAAACCTCAATCTTATACAATCTAAATATTCAATAAATCCTTTTGGTGTAAAAAATAACACTCAGAGTACATGTTCGGTTATGTTGGTAAAATATAACTTTCCTCCATAGTTATGTATAATGTGAAAGTATCTTATATTATCTATACTTATATCAATAACAAAATAACTTGGTAGTTATATTGTTTTTTATTTTTCTTAATTGATCAAAGATCTAAAATGGGTGTGGTATTTTTGTGGTACATTGTATGATTCTCATAGTAATGAAGAGTTGATGTTGATAAATAAGTTGTTCAGGATGATAAATAACATTTCCCCTTATTTAAATTTGTCATGATATAATATTAAAGTAATATTGTGTGTCCCATTTTTAAGGAATGAACACATTTAGTTAGATATAAACATTTCTTGAATATAGTGCTTCTAGGACATCATAATTTTCTTACCCTAATCACATAAATATATATTTTTAACAATATAATTCGATGAAAATTTAGAAGAAGGTATAACACATTCTCCATTAATATATACTGGAGAGTTTGAGAAAGAAAAAAAATATTTTCACCATCGTTGGTAAACCATTTTTTAAAAAAATTACAAAAAATGGGTTTAAAAATTTGAGTAGTTTTTTTGAATTTGAGTATTAGAATTTTTTATATGCTAGGAATTTTCTTAATGACATGAATACAGAAAAAAATATACATTTTAGTGTCATTGGAACATTAATAAATACACCGAGTAAAAAAAATATGGTATGATGGGTAATATGGATCTGATTGATATGGGTATAAGGGAAGATTCGGTGCCAACAAAGGGTGAAAGGTGTAATTTTCTTCATCAATAGATTATAATCATTCCTGTAAAGATATGTTTTAGTTTTTCAAATTCCTTAATGATATAACTTTTTTATAGGGGTATTCATCGAATAAAAATAATATCATATTGAAGAATGATTTGAAGTTAAATGGCTTAAAATCATATTACTATCATATTTTACAACTTTAATCCCTACAACTTTATGTTTAATTCTACATAAAAAAATTCAACACAGTTTTACCAGGTTTTACTTTTTTCCAAGAAATATGTAGAAAATTTATAGACTTAATGAAGATTACAATTAGATAAAATGAAATTGATATCATATTATATGAATTTGAGATGTTCTTCCCACCATCATTCTTTGATATAAAGGTTCACTTAATGGTTCACCTTGTTAGAGAAATATAACCATGTGATCCTATAGATTATAAATGGATGTATCACATTGAACAATATATGAATATTTTGAAAGATTACAAAAAAATAATAGTCATATATGAGGTTGTATTTATAGAGACATATTTTTGAGGTGGCCATTGTATTCTGTACTAACTACCTGTCCAATGTGGATAACATTGGTCTCCCAAAATCTCATCACATCAGCCACTTGGTGGGTGAAGGAATTTCAAAAAGGTGATGTTATCATGATTACCATTACAATGTGGGAGAAGGCTCACCTTTATATTATACATAATAGTACATAGGTTGTGTTATATTTTAAAAATCACAAAGTAATTATTTTGTATTTGAATCCTTTAAAGGAAAAATATTGGATAACAAATACACATAATAAATTGTTTATAGGATGGTTTTAGACAATATTTTTTAATATTAATATGAAAATATGAATTCAATTTCTGAAAAATTTTTATGGCTATCCATAAGATCAAGTGTATTTGTATTATCTTACAACGATTATGTAATTACAAATTATACTCTCCATACAAAGGAACAAATGAATGTAGTACAATAAAAAATAATGGACTTAATATTATGAAAAAATAGATGCATATATCTGGTACGACAGATAGAAATCCAATTTACATGAATATTTTATACTTTTATATCATTGAAAACTTGCAAGAGTTAAACTATACAATATTCTAAGTGATAATTTTTCTATGTAATTAGGTTGATAAAATAAGTATAGTTGAAATAAATGAGTTATAATTTGTGGAATTTAATTTTATTAAGGAAGGGTACAAGTTTGAACCATTCATAATGTAATAATATACAAAAAAATTATGTTATACCCTCAATCTTGTAAAAAAATGTTCAATTTCTTTATTATCAACTAAAATAACTAAAAGGTCAAATGAAATTTCCATTATGTTTTTCCCTTTATTTGGAAAATATCAATTATCTCTTTATGCTACCATTGTAGATAGTGTATTTAATGTCATAGGGGACTAAAATGAAGATATTTATATATTTTATATAGGGTAGAAATCCTATAAACATTTCAATGAAAAAGAGTTCATTGAACAGGTCAAATGTCACTGATTAGTTTTTTATACACAATGTGTTACCATATGTTATTTTGTATCTATTAATATATTTATTTAATCTAAATTCAATGTTTAACTAGTTTTTTAGATTTTATTTTCTTCATATTCTGATAATACTAATCTTGAAGAACAACATAGTAAAGATGTTGACATTGAGCAATTATTAGAAAAGGTGAAAACCATTCTATACGTGAGAAACAACCTATTGGTGAGTAAGTGGAAAAAAGTGATAAGGTTTACAAAATATAGGAATGAAATATAATTCTAGTGTTAGTAAAAATTATTAAGGCTAGAAGTAAAGTTAAAAAAAATATAGGTTGGATGGAATGCATGTGGTCTACCTATTGACTCCAAAAAGTCCATTTTCATTAGTTACATTAGGATCAATACTTGAATACACATGATAATTAATATAGATATGTCAAAAAATATTTTGGTTATATTAAAGGAATTTTTTAAAGACATTAGGGTAACATTATGATATAATTTCACAATTTTAATAAAAGATTAAATAATGAAATGTTGATTAAACCTTTATTATCCCTTGTAGAATACATTTATATAAGAAGATTTTTAGATGGAATTTGTACTAGTAGTCAGTAGAAAGGATCATAGACCATTTGTAAAACTTCTTACAAAACATCATCTTAGGGATGGTGAGGGGAAAGTAAAACCTCAACCACTAACTATATGCACACACACATCATAAACGAAGAAAACTAGGATGATTTTTTCTTTTAAGAGGAGGAAATATCTATAACACATTATAAAAAGTATTATTTTATTTTTTATCATGTGTATTAATAAATTTGATTTAAAATTAATAATTTATGAAATAAAAAGGGAGCACAAAAAATAAATATCATTCCTTCATACCACCGTACCCTTACTATAATGCAAGGATGTGGTGCACTTCACTTTAAAAAGTGGTATGCATTTTAAATTTATAGTAAAACATTTATGTGATATGAAAGAAAAAGATAATTATGTTCCTCTTTTTATATAAATGCCAATGAATCTAAATACCAAGACACTTCAATCCCATGTCACAATCAATGGAAGGAAAATTGTGTAAATAAAAAGGGATAAATAGTTTATTAAAACACATAGAAATTATGGGAATCATGTATATGTATGACATAATAGAAATTTTTTACAAAGTCAAATATTGTTACATAACAATGACTATATATTTTTGAAGATCCATAGTAGATATTGCATTAATTTTTAGTAAGGATACCATAATAATGAGAAGCTTTTAACATGTGTTGAGAAATATATGAAGAGTCATGTGAGATACTACTATTATAAATGAAAAAGATAAATAAGGTTGTTTCTTGGATATCTCTTTTAGATATTTTTAAGAAATAAATAATTAATGTGATTAATTTTAAAATGGTTTTCATGGAAGAAAATGAAAAGTACTTAAGGAATGATGCTACTCTTATCTATAAAAGTTTAATATTGGATTCCTATAAGCTGGTTGTAGAACAACATGTTGAATATATTGAAAATTTGTCACTATACAAGTAAAAGAGGTTCAAATATTTGAGAGGATCTATCTATATGTGTGAGAATCTATCCCTGGGTTATCATATCATTTGGAATATGATATACATAATGAATATCAAATTGGTAATTGTGTATATATATTTGAAATAAAAATGTAAATTTAGAGATATATATGTTGTTAAAATACTCTAACTTGAGTTTTTATATGCTTCAAGACTTTGAATTTAAAATTACAGGACATTGGGAATATTTTGAAAATCACTAAAGTTATTTTAAGGCCACTTAAAGTAATTAAGAAGGACTAGAGTCAAATTGAAAATCTCTGAATTAATTTGAAACAGATTCACTAGAATTAAAAAGAGTACATCATTACTTTGAAGAGTAATATATCACTATGGGAGAGTTTTTGGAAACTTTGTAAGAGTACTCCGATACTTTAAAAGATAAAACCCATAATTTGGATGTGGATAGGTATATTATGTTATATTTTTTATAAAATTAATAAATCATATACAAAATAGAAATAATTAAATTATTATTTTTTCATTGAAGGATTTTTGGAAGTTTCTAGAAGTTTGGAACAAGTATAGAGATGTTTTAATGTAATCTATGTATATCTAGACTTTAAAAAAAATTGAATTTAAAAATTTCTGAAGGAAATTCATAAGGTGTTATAAGGACTTATTAATGTTCATTTTTGAATCATTATAAGTTTTTTTAGTATATAGGGTTTTATCATTTATGAAAATTAAACTTCATAAGGTTCAAGTGACGTTTTTAAGGTTTAAGTGATGTTTATAAGGTTTAAGTGAAGTTTATAAGGTTCATGTAGATCTTTTTAATGATCAAATAATTCATAAGGTTACATCAAACTTTCAAAGGCTATGATTCCGTTCTTTGTAAGGATAATATATTTAATTAATGACTTTATAATTTATATATCTTCATAAGGTTTATAACTTTGGGATATTTTATAAATCATGGAAATTTTGAAGAATATCAGAATGAATTATTCTAAGAAATCTAAATCAAGTGATGTTTATTGAATTTTTATTTATAAAACGAACATCAAAATAAAAAATTGTGATTCTATATGGTGTTTTAGGATTACACACCATGAATATAAGGTCCATTTCATGAATTTTTCATTATATCATTCAAACATGGAGGCATAATTAAAAATAGATAAACATATCAGTTTATATGGATTATTTTTTGAAGATAAGATTTTGTTGATATTTTTGGATTCTTTGAAAAAGAAGATCATCGAAAAATATTGGAGAAAATTTCAAATTAAATATATAAAATTCAATATTTTGAGAAATTTGGAGAATGGTTTATGAATATCTGACTCATTTTTTTGAAGATAACCAAAAAATGTAAGAATTTACCATAAATTGTTTTTGAAAATAATATTAATGGAATATTGTTAATAAAAAAGGGGAACAAGAAGAATAAGACCTACTACCACCACTATTAAATGAGTTTCCATATTTAAAAAATATGTAAATATTAAGAAAACAATTTATATGAATATGTGAATATAAATATAGAATATGTAGTAGAGAATATTTTAGAAAAAAGAGAACCGATACTTCCCTCAATAAAGAAAATAAAAAATAACAAATAGTGAGGGAGTGATATAATAATTCTGATATTTATAGATCTTTATTCATGTATCTACGAGAATAATAAGAATAACACAATGAGATAAATAATGGTTAATTATATTCATTGTATTTAATTAAGGATGAAGAAGAAAAATATACAATGATATGTTCTTATAATACCCAATATTGTAAAAGTTTAAGAAGAAAGAAGATAAATATCTATGGAATACATTGATTTTATTATATTTATTGGGTGAAGTGAGTCAAATAATAAATAATAAGAAGAAGAAAGGGGTTTTGTGATCAATTATTATGATATCCAGTGTCACAGAAGTAGAAGATTGAGAAACAAGAAGGTGATAAAGGAAGATACTTGCACTATTGTTTCACATGTATAAGAAGAAGAGTAAGAAGAAGATACATGTAACACCATATAAAAATATGGGATATTTGTTTCCTAAATAAATATGTGTCATATTATATAGTATGATACACACACAACACATAGAGACATGAAGAATAATATATTTAATTAATGAATATTTCTACATTAGTCAGAAACTAAACCCATGAAAATATCAAATATTAAAATAGAAAAAAATATTAAATAGAAAAATTATAATGGGAAAACTTTGATCATTCCAAAATTCTAAAATGATCACCTCCATAAACAACACTATGGAAAAGAAACATAATATTAATAATCCAATTAATATCTTAAAAAAGGAAAAAATAGAACATTGGGAAGAATTATAGTGAATAATCTATGAAGGAATGAAGAGGTACTTATACACTCTAATATGACCATTGTAATAGTATTGTGACCATTTTAATAGTTACATGACCATTAGGAATAGTAACATGACTGTTGGGAATAGTAATCTCACCATTGGGAATAGTAACCAGACTTTTAGAATGTAAATTTAATAAAATATATTATAATTAATATTTATCATTAGTAATTTAATAAATTATAATTATTATAATACCATAAAATAAATATCAATATTAAAAACTCAAAGAAACTAAAAAAATATTTTTAAATAATTTTTTATTTTAATATATTTTATAAAAACAATATATTTTATATTAAAAATTAAAATTAGCTATGTTAGAAAATTATTTTTATAAAATTAATGTCCTTTTAAGAATTAGTATTTTGAAATTTTCTAAGTGTGTTTTTTGATAATTTTTCCAAATACTTCAATTTTTAGGTAAATAGTAAAAATATAGTTTTTTATAACTGGTGGATTTTAAATTACATCATTCATTATGTAATAATTACCTAATAAATTATATAATTTTATCCTCGATAGAAAAAATATTTAATAAGGTAAATAATCTATGAAATTAAAATTCTAAACCTTAAAGTATTTTTCAAAGTCTAAAAGTCGAATGTACCCATTTAAATAAAAAGTTTCTCATTTTTATCCATTACTTTTTATTAAAATAATAAATTATAATTATAAATTGATTAAAATTCCTAAAATTATATTATTTTATTCAAATATATTTCATAATATAAAAAATATTACTATTTAAAGTTTTACCTTGGTTATAATAATTTATTCAATATTTTATCCTCAAAATATCCTTCTCCTCAAGTATAAATAATCCCTCATCCATCCCCGGGAAAACCACTCCTCCATCACTTAAAAAAGAAAAATATCTACCCAAATTACTTCACTTAATACCCTTATATTCCTTATGTATGTTTTTAAGTAATCAAACTCTATGATTTCTTGAAGTAAAGGGATGTAGAAAAAGAACAAATTCAAGAAAGTGGTAATGTCCTTGTATCCTTTTATATAGTATTCCTTTTATACTTTTATACCCTAATTTTATTATCTAATCCAAGAATTATTAAAATAATTAAATATTATGTTATAATGATCTTTAAAATTTTAATATTCTATAAAAAAATATTTTAAATATAAGAACATATTGTATATCCCATACCTTCTCTTTGGATAATGTCTCATTAATGGTTAGTTTACCACCAATGAGGGTATTAATAATTATTTTCTTATCACCCCCTTTATGGATGTTATAGTATATTATTTATAATATATAAATTTATAAATATATAAATTTATAATCTTCTAGATCTAATCTTAACAATTTATAAATGACAATAAAGAAAGTTCATTAAATCAAAGCATGGTGGGATATTTTAGGGAAAGCATGATATCAAAATGATTAACCTTTAGAAATAGATACTAAGATATATAACATAATTATTATAATTGATAAATAATAAAAAAAAATTCATAATTAACTACTGGTTCCATGTTTTAAGAAACCTAATTTTATTATTTAGGAGGTGTAAAAGTTATGAAATAAAGAGGGATTTAAGGTTGCGGGATTCTCAAACCCAACTCTTCCTTTTGGGTTATATTCTAATTCACATTATTTTTGGTAGGGACATTAATTTTATATCCTTAAAAAGTCCTTTGAAAATATTTATATTTCCTTTATAGGTATATACATGTTTCTACCTTTTCAATATTATTTTTAAGCCAATTACAATAATTTATAAAAGATAACATTATTTTTCAAAAACATCACTTTGACTCTTCTTGAGTTGTTTCTTATCCACTCAAGAATGATGACGTTTTATATAGAAAATATGATTTCCATTATTCATTTGGTAACACCAAAGTTTATTCATGAATGAAATATTTATATAACCTTCATGAAACCCATTCCTTTATATGGGTTTATTTCATGAGAACAATTGTTATATGTTATCTTTACATTTAGCAAGCATGATTAGAAGATTTTTTTGATCTGATGGGTGGGAAAAAATTATATAAACTTATAATTAATTGGTAATGTGATATATCTCATGGGATTATATGTATTATGTGTAAATACAATTCTATATTTGTTCACAATTATGATGTTATGATTGATTCACATATGTTATGCGTGAACAGGATGCTAGATTTATTCACAACTATGTGTGGTATCTTAACACTATGTTACGATGTTTAATTATTATGAATATTCCACATTACATGCCATTTTAAAATTATAATTATGATCCTATGTTTATGATATGATGATATTGATTATTCTCACCCATATACTATTGATTCATGTCCCTTATTCCCCCCTTACCGAGATTTTAGTTCACCCCTATTTTTGATGTATATCCCTAGGTAATAACATATACCAATGAGAATTTGATAGATTTTAGGAGGATAAATAAAAATAATTTAAATAATTTTTAAGTTTTAATTATGCACAAGTGATATATGATCCAAATTTTCCAAACATACTAAGCTTTTGGATCCTAGATTGTATCATTATCATGTTGTTTATCTTAAAATTTATGTAATAGTATTGTAAAAAAATTCAGGTCTCTATAGTTTGTAAGATATAAATATTCATTTGATTTGGGAATTATGATTATAAAACATGAGTGAAAACTATAAAGATAAGTCTAAGTATAGGTAAACAACCTAAGTTTTGTTAAAGTATAAGAGTTCATGGCTTCCATGAAATGAAATCCCTATCTGGATAATACAAGTAGAAGCTTCTCTAGAATAGCTACACCTAGGGGTAATAACCCCAAAAGGGTGGTTTTGGTATTAACACATTGTCATACAGTGCCTGAAAATGAGGCCTTATTGCACACTTGGTTTGACATTCTTGGGGGACATGCTTCGGTTAATCATAAACTCTACACAAACCATTATGAAGGATATATAGCTAAAGTAATTGTTTCTTTTAATGTTATAAAGTATTAAATTATATGATCCTAGAATAATCATTAGATAAGAAGGATAAACAAATAGATCCCATAAGATATCAATTTATAATTAATTTTCAAATAATCATATATTTTTTATTCATGTTTTTTTTACTTATGTTTTGTTCAGACCTTTTATATTTTAGAAAATAGTGGGAACCATGAGAAACTTGAACAAAAACCCATGTCATGGAAAATGTAATGATTTTCTAAAACACATTACCAATGAAATGGGAGGTAGATTTTATAAATTTATTGATATGATTATCCAATGAGGTTTAATAGGTATTTCGATCCAATTTTAATGAAATAGTGAATATAATTAATAGATAAGATCCTTTCTATGATATAATATTTTAAGAAGGTAAATGTTATATTTTATGTCTATTATTTAGATGTATAGGCTGATCAATGTTGGGCATGGATAAAGACTCTACATGAAAATTACAATTTTGTGACGGTTTCTGAAAACTGCTACTAAATTGTGTGTTAGGAAACTATTGGTGGCAGTTAAAGTATTTTAGCAGATATTTATGGGAACTTTCATAGTTGGCACATTTTCGAGGTGGTTATAATGTTTTTAGAGGCAGTTTTTCCGGGCAGGAGATTACTTTTTTTTAGTGGTGGTTAAAACTGCCGCTAAAAACCACCGCTAAAAAAGTGATCCCCTGCCTAGAAAACTGCCGCTGATAGAAAAATACTGAAATTTAGAAGTGGTTAAAGCCGCTTATAAATATACTTGTTACAGTTAGAAATGGTTAAAACTGCTGCTAAAAAAAGATTTACAAAAAAAATAACTAGTTTCCGCAGCCCGTATACCAGTGCCCTGAAATAAAAAACCATTCTAAGAATACCAAAAGGCCAACACAATACATACTATAGTCAACCAATAGACATCTGAAGATCACATAACATTACATATAAAGGACTAAATCCAGAGAAATAAAAATACAAAAAACATCAAATAGATTCAATATGGAATCTAGTCCCTAAAATAACAATCCATCCATCAAAAGAAAATGGGCTAACTCGACACCAAAAATTTATCTTTATCGAATTAATTGTTCAATTAAAGTCTTGGATTAATCAATTTATTTATGATGTGTTAGTAATATTGAAAATATAAATTAACTAGAATTTCCACCATCAAATATTCTTATTTAAATAAAAATTAAAGAATAAATTCACAATAATATGCCTCTAATATTAAATACAACATGGATTTTCAGCTTCATTCTCTTTATCCAATTACATTTACATATTGATAAACAATTTATATAAATATGAATTAGGCATGAATTATCAACTGCATTCTCTTTATAAAATTCCATTTATTTATTGATGAATAATTTATATTAACATGAATTAGGCATCAATTTATTTCCAACAAATTCTAATTAAGAATATAGTAGTAAAAAATCTAGATTTTATTATTTTGGAAACCAATTATAACCAAAATTACATTGCACAATTATTTTCATCATATTATACTTTATGGGAACTTGTGTTGATATCCAATCCTTGGTTGAGTTCACATACAAATAAAACCATAATTCAATTCAAATGACACATTTTGCGGTTCCTTACGGTCAAATGTTTCTTTCACTAATATGTTAACATTAAGATGGGAGGTAGTAATTATGGGTTGTTCGTGATTTTAGAGGTATTTATGAGATTGTACTAGATCAAGAAGCATTTAATCAGTTCTAATTTAAAATAAAGATCATATAAAAATGGTAGGAGGAAACACATGGAATTTATTTTGGGTGTTTGAGTTTTATAATGGGAGACTCCTCAATTAAGGAATCAATGATTGTAGAAGAAAAGGATACTGACACCGAAGTTTATGGGGATGTTCAGGATTATTAAGAGTGTCATGATAGTTAAATTCTATTTGGAATTTCCTCCACAATATGAAGGAATGCATGATGTTTTATATGTCTCTTATATTCAGTTGTACATTCTTGATCAAAATTATTTGATCCACTATGATGAATTTTAGTTGGATCCTTACCCAACATTTGTGGAGCGCTTAGTGTGAATCATGGACTATAGTGAGAAAATGTTTTGAAGAAAGATGATGTCACTTGTTAGAGTTATATGGGAGCATGTATATATGCATAAAGAGTCTTACAAGTGATAATATGATGTGCGATCTCAACAACCATATCTTTTTGGGTGTGAAATATAGAGGCACTACTCAAGGATGATAAATAGTTATAGGGGGAGATTATAATGACTTGAAGTTTTCCAGAGGCTTTAAGCCTTACATTCTACCCTTCTTTAATTTTTTTTGAGATATTGCTTTATTGGGTGAATTCTTAGGTTGTTTGTTTTCAGGTTTTAAGCTTTATAGAGGCCTCTAAATGGTTGCATGATAGAAACATGGTCATTGGAAACCATGTGGTTCTCCCCAAAAACCATGTTTCTTGGTTGAAGAAGGATACTAAGTTGTGCATGGTTAGAACATAGTTAGAGATGATCATGAACCATTTACCTTGAAATATATGTGTCTCAGAATAGAGGAAAAAATAATTGTTAGCACAGAAATTTACCCAATGAGAATATTCATTCATTAATGATGTGCTAGAATATCATATTCGAATAAGGAAGAATGGAGAGAAATGAGTCTTAGGGAAACTAGAAAAGACCAAGAGTATC
This sequence comes from Viscum album, assembly GCA_963277665.1. Lineage (NCBI taxonomy): Eukaryota > Viridiplantae > Streptophyta > Magnoliopsida > Santalales > Viscaceae > Viscum > Viscum album. Next base: position 773,000,722 of record OY728125.1, on the reverse strand, counting down.
ATGAATACCAGGGAAAGTAGAAAATTTTACTGTTCAATTTTTTTAAATGTTAGAAATGGAAAGGTAGTGGTAAATACATTGGGCTAGAAAATTTAGGATATGGGAGAACTAATATCATTAGTTGAATTGAATATCTTATCTTCACTATAAGACTAGTTGGTGGGTGTAGTTGAGGGTTTATGGGAATCAATGTGGGTATCCTTAGAGATAATGTCTTCATTGGCTAAACACGTAAAGACAAGTTATAATATTTTTCTAGAATGTATCATGATGCATGATAGGTTGGAAGAATGTGAAACTATTTAAGGATTTAATTTTGATATACATGGAGTGTTTATAGTTCATAGAATGGTAATGGTCACATATTCCATGGGAGATTATTTTATGAGATCCTATAATGCTTTGAAGTGGGATGTTCACCAAAGGCCAACAAACCTAAAAAATTTAGGAAAAATGAATCATAAAAAATGAATCATCACAATAAAGAGTCAACATATATGGTGCATAAAACACTCTAGAAATCAAGACATAAAAGGAAACATCAGAAGTCAATAAAATACATAAAAGGAAACATGACAAATCAAGAAATTTTTAGGTAATGAAAATGTTTGGTGGAAACTATGTGCCACAGATGATACATATACAAACCAACTGTTACCATATTTGTCCAACATATCAACAATACTACTAATCAACATCTGAGGATGAACACATATCTTCACCCTCTCCACCTCCATCTCTACTTCGTGCTACCACCTGTAAGAACATTATATTGAAAATTAAATAGTGTTTCATATTTATATTTAAACTTAAAACTAATAAAAGTTTGAAAACTAAATGATTTTGAATTTTTGTGATTTACCTGCTCACCAACAATCGATGGAATACCACCGGGGGCATATTTACTCATCTGCTGATGTATATCAATCAACGATTTCTGAAAAGTGGATATCTGAGCCCCTTGGTCTTGAACTATGTTTCATAGAGAAAAAATACCTCTATGAGAATATTTGGGTATGGACTGACTACAACTTGGAGTAAATGAAAATGTAATCCCCAGTGGCCTGCTAAAGACCTCAAATGGTATGGGTCCCAAACCCATCCTGCACACTCTACTAGGATGCTCCTTCCCAAGGACTTTAGCAACCAGGTCATCCTGGGAGACTGAGTAGGACTTCCAAAGATTGGCATCCCATAGTTCTTTAATTTTTACCTATAAATAAAATATCGATATATATTAACGTAGTAAAAACTGATAATATGTTATTATAATGAAAAAATGAGTTCATACCCTCTTTGGAATGCTCATTAACAAAAGGGGAGAAGTGATGCTACTATAAAAAAGGGGGTTTTGTGGTAGTTTATTAAAAACCACCACTAAACCCTTTTAAAAAAAGTTTAGCAGTGGTTTTGTAAACCGATGCTAAAAGAACGCTGCTAAAGGTGATTTATATTGTAGTGAGAATACCAATATAAAATATGAAATGGATAAAATTAAGTGAATAGTATTTAAAAAGTTTTCCTTAACAAGTATTTCCCTCAAAATCATTGAATAAATATAGATAGTGAATTCATAGATCTTAACAAAAATTAGGATGAACCAGTCACAAATTATGAGGAAATTTTTAAAAGTCTTGAAAGATACACCTCAGGTTTTGTTATTAATAATAATAAAAATATATAGATTTATTAGTGGTTTAAAACCATACCTTTGAATGGCACTAACTATCCAATAATTTGAGATCATTAATAAGTATTTTGATGTGCTCTCAATGTATAGATGGAGTTTGGAGAATAGTCTCATGGACATGGAGATAAGAAGAAAATAATGTAATTTCAATCTTAATGATAAAATGAAAATAATTAAAGAAAATCTAACCACCCACTTGTTAAAAATAAGGGAAGAAGCACATGGGAATTTACTCAAAGGGATAGAGAAATAATTCAAGTGTGGGATAGAAGGACACCATGATAATGAATTCCTAAGAGACATGAAGAAGAATACCAATATGATGGAGGAAAGGAAGGCACCTCACAGTACACCACCCAAGTTTGAGAGCTTCAACTATAGGGGGAATGAGAAATATACAATCTAGTGCACTAAACCATGGGTCATCAAGGGTAATAAATTCCAGTAACCACTAAAGCTGAAGGATCAAGAGAAAAATTATTCAATCACTAACACAAAGGTAGAAAATGAAAATAAAGACTTACATGGTGAGATTCCTATTCACTATAGAATAAATTTTTTTATTTGATTATGGTCCTTCACATCCCTTTATATCCAGAAAGTATGCAATAATTGTTGAATAAAAACCCTGATACCTTGAACTAGATATATATATATATAAACAACCAGTGATGTGATCAAGGAAACCCAAGTATTGGAATATTATATAGTTAGAATATGTCAAAATATTCTTCTAATTAATCATGTAATCACCCCTTAGTGGAATTTGATGCTATAATGGGAATGAATTGTTTTTTTACATAGAGATCACATCAACTATCAAGAAAAGAAAATACATTTTTATATTCCAAACCATCCCATGATTTTACAAAAATTCAAGTAAGATCATGAATCTTCTTTGGAGAATCCCTCAATTGTGTGGGTTATGATACCCTCTAAAGAAGAATATCTTTTAAAAGTTGTTATTCCAAAGTAAAACAAAATAATTAAAGAAATATCCATTATTAGGGAATATAATAAGGTATTTCCTGAAGATTTACCGATCCTTACCCTGGATTTTGAGGTAGATTTATCAATAGAGATCATAACTAGATCCACTATTATCTCTAAATTTCCCTATAGGATGACCCTGACCGAATTAGGGGAGTAAATTAAGGAGGTGTAGGAGAATTTGGAAAAAGGTTTAATATTATCTAGTGTATCTCCTTGGGGTGAGCTTGTAATCTTTGTCCAAAAAAGAGCATGGATCAAAGAACTTATGTATTGATTGCTGAGAAATCAATAATATCACCATAAAGAAAAAGTATCCCACTATAAGGAATGATTACTTGTTTAATTATCAATAAAGAGATAAATACGTCTAAAAGGTGTATCTTTACTCTAGATATCATAAAATAAAGGTGAAAAATGAATATATATATATATATATATATAAGATATCCTTCCATAAAAGGTATGGGCACTATGAGTTCATAGTGATTACCTTCAAACTTACCAATTCCCCTAAAATATTCATGGATTTAATGAATAGAGTCATTAAAAAATAACTTGTAAATTAATGGTAGCCTTTACCAATGATATTATAATTTACTCTAAGATAAAGGAGGAACATCAAGACAGTTTGAGGATTGTGCTAATGACAGTTAGAAAAAAAATTGTATACTAAGTTCCATAAGTGTGACTTTTGGATGAAAAAAATCACATTCTTGGGGAATGTGATCACAAGTGAGGGAATTTACATGGACTCTTCAAAGGCAATAAAGGTTGAGTAATCGACCACAACATCAAGTGTCTTGAAAATACAAATCTTTCTTGGCTTAGCTAGGTACTATTGATATTTTGGGATAAATTTCTCACAATTATCTAGCCCACTAATTATATTAACATGATAATGGATAAAGTATATATGGATTACAAAATACGAGGAAGGATTTAAGGAGTTTTAAAAGAGGCTAATCACCATGCTTATACTCAAACTAACATAAAGTGGAGAAGGGTTTTTGATATATAGTGATGATTCAAAGAAATTTTTGGGTTTTGTACTCATGAAGAATGATAAAGTGATAACATATGCCTCACGACAGTTAAATATCCACTAGTAGAACTTCCTGACACATGATCATGATTTATTAACTATGATATTAACTTTAATGATTTATATAAAATACATATATCGTGATAAGTGTGACATATATATAGATCACACGATTATAAATTATATATTCACATATAAAGAGTAGAACATGTGTCAACGAATATGGTTAGAGTTAATCAAGGACTATGATTTCTCTATTTACTACCATCCTAAAAATTCAAACAAGTTAGACAATGGGCTTAGTAGAAAAGTACCTACTACACTATACTTTATGTAGATTGAGAATTACCCTATATTCAGGGATATTAAAAGGATGGATCTAAAAATCATAATGATTTGTAATACTACATACCTTTCCCCAACGATTTCCCAACCATCCATCTAAGAGAAGAACAAGGAGGAAAAAATGGATGATCTAGATATTCAAAAGAAGGTAGAAGTAGTAAAGGAGGGTAAGCTTCATGAATTCCACATCGATGAATATGGTGATATTAATTTTGGAACTAGAATTTGTGTTTCTACATAAATTGAGACAAATAAAGAGCTATTGAATATTTTACAAAGCTCATCTTTATGCATCTACCATATAAGTGCCATGATGTATTGTGATCTTTGAGAGAACATATGGTGAAACCACATGAAGATGGAGATCACTGAGTACACATCAAAATGTTTGGTTCTAAATAAGTTAAAACATAGTGAAAAAAGTACAAGGGGTTGATGAAACCATTACCCACACCCATAAAGAAATCAGAGAACATCACTGTGTACTTTATCACTGGTCTCCCAAATAAATACAATGGAATTAATGCGATATGGATTGTGGTGGATCAAATCACCAAGAATACCCACTTCATCATTATTTTTGGAATATTTATCATTTAAAAAAGTTGATAATATATATGTAAAGTAAGTTGTGAGGTTTCATGGGAACCAATTTTTATTTTATCTGTTCATTATATAAGGTTTACTAATATACTCTAGAGAAATCTTTGACATGTTCTATATACTCAATTAAATTTTAGTACGAACAATCACCCCCAAAATGATGGCCAATCTTAAAGTATCATTCAAAAATTTGAGGACATGTTGAGAGATTTCATAATGGAATTTAAATGAGGATGTGATAAAAAACTCACATTAGTTGAGTTCTCATACAAAAAAACATCCACTCGAGTATTCAAATGGATCCATATGAAGCTATATATGGGAAGAAATGTAGAACTAATACTTTTTTGGATGAAGTTTTTGAACGAAAGATACCTGGACCTGATCTTCTGTATGAAATGATATAAAAGGTTCAATCAATCCAAAAACATATAAAAGCCACCTAGTAGAAGTGATATGTTGAAAATCATCAAAGGGACATAGAGTTTGACATTAGAGATAAATTTTTCCTTTGAATATCACCATGGAAGAGATTCACGTGATTTGTAAATAAAGGGAAGCTTAACAATAGGTGCACTTTCCCATTTTTGATCCTTAGTAGCATAGAAGAAGTTTCCTATTAGATAAAACTTCCACTAGACATGGATCAAGATCATGATTTGTTCCATGTATCTATCTTGAAAAAGTACATAACTAATCCTTCACATGTACTAAATTCTGAGTTGGTACAACTAGATAACGACCACTCTATGAGGAGCATTTAGTGAAGATATTGTATAATAGAAACAAATTTCTATGCAACAAGATAACTCACCTTGTAAAATTATTTTGGCAGAACCACAAATATGAATAAGTGATATTGGAACCAAAGGAAACACTAAAACCAAAGTATCCCCATCAATTCTAAAACAAGAATATGAGTTGAAATGTTTGGTATGAAATTTATAAAAAGGTAAGAATGTAATACCCTATACTTTTTAAGTGATATTTGTTTCCTGAATAAATTTGTGTTATATCATATTGTTTTGTATGTATATAAAAAATTGAAACACAATCACCAATTTATTTCATTAGTGAATATCATTACATTAGTCAAGAAAAAACCCTGAAAATGGAAAATATTACAATGGAAAAAATGTTAAATAAAAAAATTAGAATTTGAAAACAACTATAATTCCAATCTTCTATAATTATTTCCCCCATGAACAACACTATGGAAAAGAAACAGAATATTAATAAACCAATCGACATCATAGAAAAGGAAAATATAAAACCTCATGATGAATTGTAGTGAATAATATAGTAAGGAATAAAGTGGTATTTATAGGAGGTAATGTGATTGTTGGAATAATAATATGACCATTGGAATAATAACCTGAATATTGGGAATAATAATGTGATAATTGGGAATAGTAACATGACTTTTAGAATATTATTTTGTCCTCAAAATAATAAAATTTAATATAAGTAATATTTATCACGATTAATTTAAGAAAATATAAATATTAAAATACCATAAAATAAACATCAATATTAAAAACTCAAAAAAACTCTAAGATTTTTTTTAAATAAACCATATTTTAATGTATTTTATACAAATCAAATTTTAATACTAGAAGTTGAATTTAAATATGTTATAAAATTTTTCTGATAAAATTAATTTCATTTTAGAATCATAACATTGAAATTTCATAAGGGTGATTTTAGTAATTTTTTTTGAATACTTTAATTTTTAGTGAATAGTAAAAATAAAGTTTTTTAACAATTAGTATATTTTAAATTACATAAATCATGATGTAATAAAGTCCTAAGAAATTAAATAATTTTTGGATAGATTAAAAACATGTATAATATGTTAAATAATTTAGGGAATTCAAATCTAATACCTAAAAGGTATTTTCCAAAGTCTAAAAGTATAATTTCTCCCTTTAAATAAACATTTCTTTTCATTTTTCTCCTTTCATTTTTATTAAAATAATAAATTTAAATTATAAAGTGATTTAAATTCCTAAAATACATTTATTTTATTCAAATATGATTTATAATTTCAATAATATTAATATTTAAAGGTTTAATTTGGATATAATAATTTACTTAATATCTTGTCCTTAAAATACCCCTTTACTCAAGTATAAATAAACCCTAAACCCTCCCTTGGAAAACCACTCCCCCCTCACTTACCAAATCCAAAACTCAACCCAAATTCCTTCCCTTAATCCCTTTAAAATCCTTATAGATTATCTGGAGTAATCAAACTCCATGATTTTAAGATTCTAAGGTCTGTAGAAAAGGAACTTCTTCAAGAAAGAGGAAATGTCCTTTCATCCTTTTATTTAATTCCTTTTATAATTTCACATCATAATTTTCTTAACTAATATAGACTTTGTTAAAACAATTAAATAGTATGTTAACAGTATATTGATAATGTTAATATACTTTAAAAATATTATTTTTAATATAAGAACATATTGTATATATTGCACCATCTCTTTAGACAAAGGCTCATTAATAGTTAGTTAACCACCATTGAGGAAGTTTCTAATTATTTTATTATCACCACCATTATGGATGATTATAATATATTATTTATAATATATAAATGTACGAATATATTTATTTCTAAGATTCTGGAGTTAATCTTAATGATAAATTGTAGGTTCCAGGTGTAGCATAAACATCACGTGGGGCATGCATAATTTTTTTATCATGACTGATGATTAATATTAGAATTACCTGATGATTAACAACATGATCAATGAAATCCTATAAAATAATATATATAATAGGTAAAATTTGAAACCAAATTGAAGGATCATCACATATTTTTTATAATTAATTTATGCAATTAAAGTATTACCTTACAAGAAATTTGTTCTTCAATGATGGACCTGACAACATCTATATGTCACACCATTGTTGAATTGTATGAATCCAGAATATATTCCCTCCAACAGTGATCCACAAATGTTCCAAATGCTTGTGTCATTCACCTTTGATCTCCCAAATAACCACTTCAAGAAATGGTTTTATTCTATCCTCTTGACTTGAGAATGGTGGTGGAGGAGGATCACTCTACATTATTTAATAATTCTTATAGAGGGATCTCTCAAGGGATTTGAGATAATTAACTCCATACCTCATTTTTCATAACAGAAATGAATTTTCACTCCAGAAAAATAATATAACTTGGTTTATATACCACTAGGGAGAGAAAATAATAATTGAACATGTAGAATTTATAAATTATGTAATCCCTATCGAACCCCATGTCTATAATAATAATTATAATATTATTATTTATTGACATGTTCTATACTAAAACATTAAATCAAATATTATTTATTCAAATAGTATTCAATATATATTATTTCTCATCCAACCATTAAACTCCATCCTCCATTCCTCCACAATATTTATCAGGCCCTGAATAATGAATATTTAATTAATAAATAAATATCACTGCATTATTCACCAATAAATAAGTAAATATTATATTCCTAAATATAAAATAATTATTTTTTAAATATTTTTCTCAAATAATTTTGTCTTAAATAACTAGTGACATAATATGCGTGATAAAAATAATGAATAATTATGAAACCACATGTGGGAAAAATATTTATTCAACTTGTTAAATGATAAAAATATATATTATTTAAGAGATATTCTAGATAAACTTAGTGTGTGGCCCTATAGGCCTATTTCTCAGTGTAGTTAGGTGAAGCAACCTAAAGTCCATGATTAGCATATAGAAACACACTAAGGAACCCTTAGAGAAAGAAGTTACTGATAAAAGGACATAATACCTCATAAAAATTCTTAATATGTAGTATAATAAGTTTATCATGATATCTACAATTAAGTAGGTTGCATGCTACTACCATCAACCTATTTTCTCGATGTATTTTTTTTTAAAATTTTAGAAATCAACCTTGCCTGTAGAACACCATGGACCTGGATTTATTTCAACAATATCATTTCTATCAAATAGCATGAGATATCAACTCTCATTAAGGAAACTAAGAGATATTTCCTTTCTCAAATTATTCATTAATGAAATATTACTCATGATACACCCAACATATCCTATCTCATTGAGAAAAGAGGAAACCAATTACTCCATGTGATAACATGGGAAAACTCCCACAATCTCACCACCAACTACATGAAATTAGTTGAGAGAAACTTATTTGCCTCAACATAGATCCATTCCATTCCCTGAATCAAAATACATTCAAAGGTCTATAGACCAATGAAGGGGTGTTCATGGTGTGTGCTAATAGGATTAGTAGTATCCCACCCAATTGTTACATAACATGTCTCTATAAAATATCCTAAACATGATCAAATTTCTAGAAAACAATTCATGATAAACAATTTAACAGTTTTTATATCAAAATCATGGAAAAAAATTTAATTTATCATTTTACACATTTCATAATGAAATAGTTATAATAGTTTAAAATCATTTCATATACATCAAATCATTTTAATCAAAGAAAATTATGTATCAGATATCCTAAAAAATCCATGGAAGTACAACTAAAACAATACAATCCAAAAAATATAGGCAACGTCATGCCAAAGATCAGTCTAGGTCAGTATAGCTATGAAACTCGTACCAAATCATAGAAAATCACGCATTTCAATTCTCTAGATTTATGTATTAAATATAGAGAGAAAATTAACATCCTATAAAGTTAACCCCAACAGGTCTATCATGTACCTTGAATAATAGGAATAGAGAACAGAGAAATGCCCATGAGTGAATCCCCTTATAATGGATAAGGCCTATTCTTACACCTTCCATATAAATACCCAAGGCTTCCCATATAATCTATTTTTAAAACCATTTCATCAAAACTATTCTTTGAAAATCATTTTATAAATCCCTCTTATTATGCATTGAAAATAACCTTTTCTTTTACCGAAATTAGTTAAAACCACCTTTTATAAAAAAACCCAATTTCTATACACAAAATTCAGCAAAAAATTCTTGAAATTTTATTTATAAAACAATTTATCAAAAACATAACACTTAATTTCATCTAATATAAGCTAGATATTGAACCACCTACCTCAAACCATGGTCTTACATACTCGCAATGGGATCCACCAATAAGGAAAAATACAACTATGATAATGGAGGCCCTAGAATCAATCCACACATATTATAATTGATTCAATTTATAAAAAGGGTTGTTGAAAAGGAAGAAATAACCCACACCATAAGAAACTTTCACTATACCCAACAACCAACATAAGGGTTAGCCTCTAGAGTTAGATCACCCAATGGATCCGAAGTAAACAAGAAGAATGAACACGATATATTAGTGGATCTATAACAGTAGCGCAATAGGGCTACCACGATCGAAAGAAATGAATAATTAAAAAGGAATACTCACCTAGGGAAATGTACTGCAACCACAATAATGAATAATTGCTGAAAAAAGTGATCCAGAATGGTCAGATGTCTTCAAAATTACCCTTAAGAGCATTTATGTATAGAGAAAAAGATTATATAGGTGAATGAAACCTAAAATCACTCATACAATTCCCTAAAAATAGAAACCATGGGATTTATGTGGAAAGTAATCTTGTTACATATCATATAATACACGAAGGCTTAAAACCCCAAGAAATGAATTGTTTTTTTTACAAAAAACTAACTTTTACCAATACATGATGTGAACCAAATACATAGTGTGTAATCCTTGCACAATGTGTAATAGACTCAATAATTCTTCCCAACATACTTTACATGGTATGAAATACCATTACACGAGATTTATTTCTCTTGAAGACTACAAAAGTCCATTTTTCAACAGAAAACTCAAAACCACCCCAGATGTTTTCTAAACATAGGGAGATCCCACAAATCCACTAACACATTTATGCTGAGACTATTAATTTAAATAAAAATACATTCCTAAACTTTAGGTGATTTTTTTCAAAAGATTCTCTCTATCCTCAGGAGTCCTAAGACACATCCAAATAAATAAGAAAATGAATAAAGATAAGGGAAATTAACTAAAATCCAATAACGAGATGTTACAAACACCCTCCCATAATAATTTCTATCCCTGGAAATTCATGTAGAAGAATGAGGTCAGGAAAATATGTGAGTCCATCACTCCCTCATCAATGAATCATGTACCCAAGTCTATTAATAATATAATCCTTGCCACTAAAACACTTTATCCAATGAAATAGAATCCCCATGAAAGACTTTCACTTGAGAGTCAACTATATCCATTAGTTTCTCCACAACAGAAAAATCTGGCTCAAAATCAACCTCTTCCCATCTTAGAAAATGAGAGGGATCATGATGGTATTTCCTGAGCTGTGATATGTGGCAAACATCATGAATTTCCATCAAATTAATTGAAAATGTAAACCGATAAAAAACCTACCCAAGACACTTAATGACCTCAAACAATCTAATATATTTAGGAGCCAATATTCTATATTTTAAAAGCTGAAGGTGACACATCCAAGTAGAAAATTTAAATAAAACTCTCTCACCTATGGAAAGCTACAATGGATGAATCCTCTGATCCACATAAGATTTCTATCGACTCTGAGGTATAACCATATACTGATATATATCCTGAATCCCCATTGATGTATCATAAACAAGACTCAACCAAACTAAATATTCCTCACTCGCCTCTTCACAAAAATGGGTGATCTGCACTGGTAACCATACAGATCCTTTATGGGATCCATTCTGATTGACGAATGATATCTATTAGTATAATAAAACTCAACCAATCATAGATAGATATGAAAAGATCCACCAAATTCCAATACACATGAAAAAATAATATCCTCAAGGATCTGGATTTATTGATCTATCTGACTGTATGTATATGGATGGAAATATGTACTCATCCTAACCTAAGTTCCCATCACTTCTTGGAGACTCCTCCAGAACATAGAAGTAAACATAGGATCCCTATGTGAAATAATGGTAGAAGGAATGCCATGTATCCTCATGATCTTATATATGTAAAACTTACCTAGATCTTAAAATTTAGTGGTATACCTAACCATAATGAAATGAAATAAATTTTTCAATCGATCAATCACCACCAATATAGAATTCATTCATTAGGGAGTCCGTGGTAATCCAACAAAAAATTCATCGATACCTCATCCCATTTCCAAACCAACACTGAAAGAGGATGGAGAGAACTAGAAGGTTTTAGATGCCCTGCCTTTATCTTTTGGTAGGTGTAATAATAGGGCACATAATCAATAATGTCATTCTTTATACCCAACCACTAGAATTTCCATATCATGTCATAATACATCTTCATAGTGATCAAGTGAATGAACCATGAAGAAACATTTTAGTGAAACAAAACTAAGATTCTCAAAGAAACTAAGATTACAAACCAATCCCCAAAATAGAGAATACCATTTGAAGATAGAGACTAACCAAAAAAGGTCTATCCACCATAAAGGGTTTCCCAAATTCCATTGAAATTTTCATCCAACTACTGACTCTATAGAATGAACTCAAGGAGAGATCATGATAATTGAACATTAGTCAGAACCATACCAGAAACATCCTCCTGAGTATCCAGGTGCAGCTGATCAAAAATCCCCATAAGGATCCACAAATCCTTCAATTCCAAAAATATAATGTGATGATACTTTTCTACTAAGAGTATATGAAACAACAATACCCTTCCTCAGGGTGTATGTGATATCAAATTCAAACTTTTGATGTTATTCTACCCACTTCCTATTTCTAAGATTCAAGTATTTCTGAGAAAATATATAAATCAGACTCTTATAGTCAAAATATACTATGAACCTCTCCCCAAAAAGATAGTACCACCAACACTAAAATTGAGGAATAAACACATCATAATCTAAATCATGAGTGGGGTAATTCTTATCACGTGCTTGAAGTTGAGAAGGGCTATAAGCCACCACATGATCATCCTGTATATGCAGAAAACCTAGACATGTTTTAGAAAAATCACATAAAACCACATACCTTTTACCGAGATTAAGTAAGATCAGAATAAGAGCCGATGTTAGAAGCCTTTTCAACTCATCAAAATAATACAGAAACTCTACATTACATATAAATTTCACCCCTTTCCTAGTAAGATTAGTTAAATGTGATGCTAAATTTTTGATATCCTTAATGAACTGTTGATAATATAAAATAAGACCAAGGAAGCTCTGAATCTCAAAGATGTTCCATGGCTCTTCCCAAGACAATACATAATTCAACTTATCAGGATCGACTAATAATCCATGTTTAGAAATAAATTGAACCATGAACTTCCCTTATTTAATCCAGAAATTTCATTTGAAAATATTTCCATACAAATGGTGGAATCTCAGGATTTCAAGAACCAAACTCAAATGGCACTCATGCTGATTATTATATCTCAAAGAAACCAAAATATCATATATTAAAACTACCAAAAAAGTATCTAGATACTCATTGGATATTCGATTAATCAAATCCCTAAAAACTATAGGAGAATTAGTTAGACTAAATGGAATCACAAGATATTTGAAATATCTACACATGAACTTAAAAGCTGTATTTGGTTTATTGAAATCCCAAACTCTGAGCTGATGGTAACATGACCAAAGATAAATATTTTAAAACCATTTTCCTACTTTAACTGATAAAAAAATCATCCAAACAAGGCAAATGATAATTTTTATTAACCATTACTCAGTTCAAATTTTGATACTCCACACACAATTAGCGAGTTCCATTTCCCTTCTAGAAAAATATCATGGGGGTTTCCCATTGAGAAACACTAGGGCGAACAAAGCCTTTCACCATTAGCACATTCAATTGAAGCTTGATCTATTTATGCTCCGCTGGTGCCATATGAAAGGATGGTATCAAAATCATCTTCATACTTGGAACCATGTAAATTGTAAAGTCTACCTACATCTCTAGAGGAAAATTGGATAAATCATCTAATAAAATATTATAAAAATACCAAAAAATAATGGGAATATCAATAATAGAAGAATTGTTACCAGTCTGAACTGCTACATCAGACAACTAACTCCCGAGATATGGGAGGGAAAGTCCTGTATGAACATACCTCAGATCCCACTCTCCCTGAAACACCCAATAGATATCATTAGCCATAAGAAAAAAGAAACACCGATGATAAAATCAAACATAGAACAATGAGGAAATATCCAATCCATCCGAATGACTTTGTCGATAAGATCTAGATCTAGAATATGGAAATCCGAAACCAAATTAACATTGGCTATCAATGGTGAACAAGGACACCGAAACCCTTTCTATTTCCTCTTCTAAATAGGTTTCACTAACTCTATAACAATAGAAATGAGCTATGTTGGAAGTTAAAGAATATCAACAAAATGGATTGATATGAATGAATGAGAATCAACAATATCAAATAAAGTGATCAATATTGAAGATTAAATAAAGATGATACCTCTCACTACCACTAGACCCATATCTACCTCCACTAGAAGCTCATCTATTATGTGAATGTGCTTCACTTATAAAGAATGTGGATAGTTTCTTATAGTCTTTGAAGCATATGACTACTCTATAGTATCATTAAGAGTTTATGATCTATGACCATATTGAGGCATAAACATGGCCTGGAAGAAATTCTAGAGATGACCACAACATCCACAACTGTTACACATCTTTGTAGGTGCATAACAATAATAGTGGGTGTTTCTGATCTTGCCACACTGATATCAAGTCATAGGCACACTATTATCCCTAAATGAGGGTGTAAAGTAGGAATGACATAAAGAACCACCTACACCACTCCTCTGATGATCATACCACTTTATATTTTTCCTTGCGCGCCACTGAATCTTCCACTAGATAGAAGATAAGGGGCATAATAAAAAAGTTTTCCTACCATATTAATCTCGTCCATCATCACTCTATCTACTATATCCACAAAGTTCAAAGGCTTTAACATAAATAAATTTGATCAGATATCTAGTTGCAAAACCTTTAGGCACTTCTGAGATTTCATTTAGTAATTATTTACTAAATTTTCATTAAAAAACTATCTCAGAAAACAGATTAGTGTGCACCAATACTAAATGATCTCCTTGATACAAATAGATGATCTCTATAGATTATTATATCATTAATGACTATGAGAAAAACTTATGGATTAAGAGTGTCTTGAAACCCTTTTAGTCCCAACCAAAATTCCTATCCAACTGTACCATGGAATCCCACCATCACTTGCTATGAACTTCAAATATGAACACCACACACTTAACTATGATACTCTTAGGTGTATCCAATAAGTTAAAGATTTGATCAATCTTGGAAAGATAGTGATCCACCTCTTTAGGTTTGTTGACACCTTTAAAGGATGATGGATTATCAAGAAATAAACCTTATGATCGATCCCTGTATCCTATAACTATTGGATAAATCACAACAACTAAGTTATGGACCTGTAATATATTTTTTTTACAACATGAACTTCCTGTGCAATAGCCTCGATAAGTTTTTGATCTACAAGAGTATTTTGTTGATGATAATCTACTGCACCCGATTGAGGAACCCACATGATACAACTTTGAGTCATAATAATTCACAAAAAATAGAAGAAACAATTATATAATAGAATAAACTCATTTAAAAATAGAAAACAATAAGAAAAATTGATATTAAGATATAAAACCCAAAACAGGTGACACACATCTCAAAATCCCATGGTAACTTGAGTCTCGTCATTGAAAGAACTAGCCAGGTTCTCCCCAAAACCTACTTCTCATGTCTAGAAAATCCTATTTCCTATATACCAAATGTCCCAAGATAAGTAATCCTGGGGAAAACCCACCTTTGGTACCAAACGGTGTTGAGCCCGATTGGGATAACCACTGAAACTGGTACCAGACCTGAATTTACACATACCCAAAGGGTGTTTGATGCATGCCTATCATAGGGTGTGGTAAAACAACTATTTACTAAGTTAAAATGAAGTAATGTGGTTGAACTAGGATTTCTCCCAAGGAGGAGTGCACTCAAAATAATTTTTCACTTTAAAATGTGGGTAAAAATGTGGTGTTTTTGAAAGTAAATTGGAAATTCAAATAATTGAAAAACTTTGATACTAAAAAGAGTGATTAGGTCACGGTAAATTTCCTAATTTTAATGTTATCCTTGTTCAATTTAATTCAAAACTATTCTTCTTAGTTGATTAAAGTAAGTTTCCATAATCTTTTCCTCTCACTTCTTTGGTGAAATTATGATGGTGAGAGAAAACCTTACCAAGATCATGGTTCGGTCAACTCTCCTTTCATGTGCAAAATAGTTATATTGAATATGATTAATTGAAATGGGAAATACCCGATTAGGTCTTGTTTATCCCAAACAATCAAGAACATTCACTACACATTTTACACGTACTGACGATCTTCGAGTACTTCACCACTAATACCTGGTCTATTCCATCGTATATAAACCAAAAATTAGTGGAGGGATAAAATGATTATTTTACCAAGTAAAAAATCAATAATATAATTAAAATTCAAGAACAATCACACTTGATAATAAAATACTTTATATGAAATTGAAAAAATCTTATAAGAATAAAGAAATTTTATTCAATTATGTCCAAAACTCAAGCATTACAAAATAGAAAACCAACCCTTCCCCAATAACTCCAAATTTTTACCCCACCTGGTAAGGGTAATCAAGATGAATGGGGAAGAAGAACAAATTAAAAAACTATGAAAAAGAAAATAAATAAAATAGAAACCTGAAAAGTTCTTCTCATTGGTGTCCCAAAAGGAATGAGATGGAATGAGAGATTCTTTTAGAGGGAGGAGCTCTCCACCTTTTATAGAAATAATTTTTCACCCGAATGTTGACGCATTGTAGTCCCATTAAATGACCTCTTCATGCATTTTACTCTTATTTAATGTTGTTCATAATTCTTTTGGTCATTTCCCCTCAAAATATAATAGGATTTTAACAAGTATTCCGTGAGTTATGCCTGTTTTACTCTAACAATTTATTCTGCCCATTCAGACTCATCAAATCACAAACCGCCAGATTAGGATGATTTATTGTCCCTTAGAACAGCCAATTCCCATAACCTTCCCTTATTGAAAGATGTTAAAAAAACTCCTTACGTGTCCAACCACCAAATTTCACAACAATTGGGCCCACCAAGAATTAGTGAGGGACCCCACACCAAAACATGGAAGATCTATAAACAGTTTTCAGGCTCCCACTTGTGAGCTTCGTTTAATCTTCCATATTACCGATTCAGATTTTGGTCCAAAAGGATGAAATGAATCCCAGTATGTGTAGACTCTGTAAAAGAAAGAATTTTTCAATTTGGATTAGTTTAGAAAATGTCACAACCAAACAAAAGAAATATTTTAAAATAGTTAAAAATCCGAAATGGGCCATTTTTACTATTAAGCTCAAAATTTTACCAATATCATAAAAATGCAACAATTCATCTTAAAGTAACACTTTGGTGGGATTTAAAACAATAATATTCAACGTAAATTAACTGAAAATATTTTCTCTATCAGTGTTCCTGATCCCCATGGGCTGGAAAATGGTACCCAAGATTTAAACAACATCTAGAGGGAATAATTTCACCCAAACTGAAGCAACAAAATTGAATATACATATATCAAAACTATATAGTGGAAGAAATAAATATATTCCCTAAAGAAAATAAGAAAATGGAAACAATACAATCTAAAGAATTCAGAACATCCCAAAGTACAATTCCAACCATCAAAGGAAAACAAAAATAGGAAACCAACTACTCCAAGTGATTATTTAGGAATAATACCCCCATCTCCCCACTAGCTAGACATACCCAGCTAATATAAACCTCACCGCCTAACTATGATGCCTTGCCTTTCCATACATTGAAATACATAAAAATTCTTTCACATAACATAAGGGGTGTATAGGGTTTGAGCTGACAGGATCAGTAGGATCCCACCCACTATTCCAAATAAGTTTCTATACAATAATTTTAATGTTCTCAACTTTCAAGAAAAAAATCCATGATAAAAAATTTACAATTTTTATATCAAAAGCATGGAAAAACATTTAAGTTTCCCTTTTTCTATATTTACCAACAAAATATTTATAACAGTTTTAAATAATTTCATTAACATAAAAGAAGAAAAATAAAATCTAGTATTTGTCACATATCATATCAAATCATGGGAAGTAAAACTAAAGTAGTACAAACTAAAAAGTATTGGTAACATAATGAAAAGGATCACTCTAGGTCCAAATAGTTAGGACATTCATACCTAAACATAGACAATCACACACATCATGTATCTAGATATATGCATCGAATCTAGAGATAAAAGTAACACCCTAGAAAGTGAACCCCCCCAATAGGTCTATTAAGTCCCTAGAACAACAGGCCTATAGAGCATAAAAACACCCCACGAGTGAACCCACTGACAATGGATGAGTCATATTACTAAATTTTACAACTAAGTACCCAAGGATTTCAATGCTATCTATTTTGCAAACCACTTCATCAAAACCATGATTTTAAAGACATTTTATAAATACATTTCACAATTGTTTGAAAATACACTTTTCTTTTACCAAAATAAAGGGAAATACACCTTTTATCCAAATTCCATTTCCACATACAAAAAAATAAACCAACCAATCATTCCATTACATTTATAAAATAATTTATCAAAACTAGATCACTATAGTTAATCCAACATAGGCTAGAAATGAAACCACCTACATCAAACTCAGGTCATATGTGACCACAATGGGATTCACTGATAAGGAACAACACAACGATGACAACAGAGGACCTAGAATCAACCCACACATCTCATAATTGATTCAATTTATAAAAATGCTAAAAAAAGGAATAAATAACCCATACATTAAGAAACCCACATGTCACACCACAACCACCACAATGATTAACATCCACAAGAAGATCACATGACATATCTAGACGTAAACAAGAATAATCAACATAATATATTAATGTATCAGTAATCATAACACAAAAGGGATACCGAGATCGAAATAAATGAAGAATATAAAAGTAATAATCAACCAAAGAAATTCACCACAACTAAAAAAATGATCAATCCCTTAAATAACTGATCCAAAATGGTCTGTGGTCTCCAAAATCACCCTTGAGAGGCTATAGGTTGAGAGAAAAAGAGCCTGTGGATAAATGAAACACAAAATCACTTGTATAGTACCCTAAAAGAACAAACCATGAGATTTAATAAAAGAATCAGGTGTGAAGTGGAAGCCCCAAACAGGTAGGATTTTAAAACTTTTCTCCGACAATTGACGTAATCTTGTCAATGTCAGCAAACAGCTTCCCGCTTAAACTGAGGATCTCGTGCGAACGGTTTTATGCAAAAAATAAATTGTAAAAATACCTGATTTAAATATGAAGCCGCGCACGATGTCTACTCATTGTTGGCGATCGCTACTTAAATAATCTGACATAAAACTCCTCTAGATCACCCAGGTGCTCTTCATGAAATCTGTGGGAGCACCGTTTGTTTTAATCTGGGTTCTAGCGTGGAATTCCGAAGACACCTTTGACACTCCAACGATTATCGCATCACTTCGCTAGCAATGCATGAGAGAGAGACAGAGAGTTAGATCCAAGATCCTTGGATCAAGAGAATATCTCTATGGATCATGGGATAGAGGAGAGGAGAGAGAATACCCGTGAATAGTACTTGTCAAAATCCCCTATTCTCCTATTTATAGTGTTTAATTAAAATACTCAGTATTTCCTCGCCGAACCCAAATACCAAATGCATTGTCAATGAAATTTTATGAATACTAAACCAAGTCATAAATATTATTATCATTTTTATTATAATATATTAAATATATTACATGAAAATAATTGAGTCTAAAACTTGACTCATCGTTCCCCAAAATATTAATCGAACCTTGAATAATTTTAATACTCACCAATTAATATTTTTCATGTATTTACTTAAAACTCATAAATAAATAAATTCAATGCTCATTATTCTAAACATAAATAAAATGAGTTTATTTATTTCAATGGTGATTGTATTTCTTAGACAAATCCCAAACCCTAGTGGTGGGGCCCACCATGTCCCAAACTCCTATTCAACTGAATAGGGAAGATTCTCAAATAATCTATTTTGTGTTGCCCTCTAGGACCTTATCTCGACAATAGTGAATAGTTTTAACAGACCAAGAGTGGGATCTAGAAACTCATCATGGCCACTGAAGAGATAAGGATTGTCACAACAGTGAAAACCAACCCATGAACACGTACTGTGTAATATAATCTATTTGTCTGTAATATCTCATAAAGCAGGACACAATCATGTTTCATTTCCATTTTCTTACTTTATTGTTTATTGATTCAACTGAACGGATTTACCCTCAACTACCATGGCCATGGTATTATAAAGGTACTTGCATCATTGTCAACATGGCCTGAGATATATTACTTCTATAACCCATAAGTGACAAATCCTTTCTTGACCATTCAACCAATTCCATGCCACCAATGATGCACCCAACACAAACTACCTCGCCACGACTTTATATCCATGGTTTTCATCTTTCATCAAAGTACACAATAAAATGAAAAACATTAGTAATGATCTCAATTTAGGATATCATTACACAAGATCGTAGATAGGAACATCCAATGGCACTCAAAACATGAGGTGTTCTTATTGGCGGGTCAGTCCTCATGATCTCACTACTAGAGATCACCAAGTGCGAACTTTATGAGAATAAGTCTCAATACTTATGAGCCCTCAACACCTAATATTCAAACGTATAATGTTTCCAATTAGTAATATATATCTAGATCATGGAATATATATTTAAGATTAATTTCACAGTATCCAGGTGTTCTCATTATATCCTTGTATCTGCTATAACCTCTTGGTAAGATAATTAATCTTTGGACATTACCATTTCAATAGTAGATGAAGAAAAACCTACACTATAATTTTAAGATGACATCATGTATAGCTAACTGAATATATGATATGGTAATTAAAATCACTAAATAGTTGGGTCTAAGCACCAAATATTTCACCACTCTCACTTTCACTTGGATCTATGGATGACTAGTTTGTATCCCTGGAAAATTATATCCCTGGGTCTAAATAGTTAGGTCTAAGCACCAAATATCTTTTGTACTTGATGAAGTACAATTAGATAGTTCTAACTTCATCCCTTGTAGTTCTCCTAGATATAACTTATATTTGCCTACTGTAAAATATACCTTGGTGATATTGGTTCTTGTACATATCATGGCATGTGTGATTGATCTATCGCTTCGATTTATGGATTTAACTCATCACATTTACCTCTTCCCATGTCCTGGACATGTAAACTTGAAGAGATTATGCACTGTAACATAAGAAATAATTCATCTCTTGAATTGTTTTAACTTTTATTTTTCAATACAATGTCACTATATGTACTATTTACTATGACCAAGAAACCTATAGATCTACCTTAGTAGATCTTGTTCCCTAGAACATAGGTTTCTACTTTAATTCAATCACTGTAAAATAAATTTCATCTTGTTTTTAACTAACTGTTTGACCAATCGTTTTACCATATGTTGCCGAACATATTTCACTTGGAAAACCTTTGTCACTCCCACAAACCTTTAGTAGACATATGTAATTTTTCTTTAAATTGTATATTTTATTTTCACGTTTCTTACATTAATCCTAAATAGTATTTCAGAAACATTCAACCATTATTAGAATTCTGTGACGTGATCATCCCTTTCTGGTTGAGTCATATAGACACCATCCACGATTAGTGGTCATGACATCCAATGCTAAATAATATGATCATAAAAATTATCTATAATAAGTAAAATTCTAACGGATTTAGGCATAACAACTTGGTCAAACCAATCGATCCTTATTGGTACCACACATATACCATCCATGTATCAACTCACTTGAATACCCACCGAAGTATTCAAAATAATAATTCAATTTTCACTTTGATACATGGAATCCATTAATTGAATTTTAGTTGGTAATATCAATTTTATCTAATAGGCATACACTGCTTACTTGTATGAAATATTAATCACATTGAATAATAGACCACCATCCCTGGTGAAATCAAAACCATCACCATGGTTTTATCCTTCCTATGTAGTATGTGTCTCTTGAACATACTTTGTTCCACATGATCTTGTGGAACTAGTTCTTATGCCAGCTATTTGTGCATCTTGAGAATTGACTAAACCATGTCAATATAGCTCTCTATATCTCTAATAGAGATGTGAACCCTTATATAGAAATATAGTCTATTACTTGACTACCTAATTTTCTATCCTAATGATTTGTATAACATACTAAGTAATTGTTAGTATTATTACACTAAATGCATATTGTGTTTTTACCAGATGCAAGTTTGTCTATGTCCTAAAAAACTGTTTGCATCTAAAAACATGTCTGTATGACATAGTGTATTTCCATTATTCCATGATTCGTATGATATTCATTTTTCATTTATAGTTAGCATATGGTTATGGGATATTTCTATTATTTGAAATTAATTTCCTGAAATATAATGGAAGTTTTTTCAAGTTGTAACATTGATATTACTTACATCAATACTTTGATGTATAAAATGTGAATTTAGGAATTAATCCATGCTAAATTTTGTTGATCAATTTTAACATATAAGAATTCATCATAAATCCTTATCATTAACATCAATTTCATGATGTGGATAAGGTAATTTTCATTTATGAATTACTCCAAGCTACATTATTATGATTGATGAATGCGTGATCAAGATATTCTTTAGTATCCCATCCCGAAGTAACTCATATCTACTGACCGTGCATATACTTCACTTTTTATTCCTTAATTACTTAAAGGAATCATATAAAGTATATATACCTCTAGAATATACTTGGAATAGTTCACGTTCACTTGCTAAACTATTTCCAAAATCTTTGTGACATACCTTTATTTTAAATGTTCCTTTTTCCAAACTAAAGACGTTGATAATGCCAAAATTATTTAGTTGTGCCAAGCCTAAATACCGTAATTTGTATATTCATGACATACAATTTTAGTATTACTTGGAAAATAATTATCTTGTCACAATTGGGTATAAGTCTTACATTTATATTCATCACTAATTGCCTATGATTCATGTATTACTGAACTAGTGATTGAGTTTTAAATACCAAAAATAACATTCATTCTAGAACCTAGAATAATGTATCCTTGCGTCCAAGGACACATGAGATTAATGTTTGTGGTTTTACTCAATAATAGTTCTACATGAATCTTTTTCTTGGAAATTTTGATGTCATGTACTTCTCAACACTGGCCTAGGTATCACCCTTTTCCAGCCACTTGGATAATACACCTGACTTCTAGTAAGGTTTCTATACTAACTGGGTTATCATATTAGAATACATATATGTCAACAACATATTGTATTTAATACCCAAGTAGTAAAACCGAAACATTAAAATTGATGAATATGCCTGATATAGAAGCAGTAATTTGCTCCTTTAAATCAGGTTATTGCGTTTGAACTTCCAAAGTATATTATAATATGCAATGAAAATAACCTTTGTTAATACCTCATTCATTGAAGGAAATTGCGAATGTGATATCAACGTTAAACGAATTTTTTCCATTTCACATTTTCTTTCAATTTATTCACCATAAGAATTAAAGATGAAATTATATTTGATATTCTTATTATCTTGGAAAACCTTACCTAAATTGGTAATGAAGCATTTAATCAATACTTGTTTGTTTTGTAACTTAAAATGTGACTTGAGTAATGTGGTGAAAAATATACGAGAAAGAGATCCATTTAAAGATCATGGTCAATCTTTCAATTTTCACATGCCAGTGTAACCATCTCCTTATTCATATTATTGCTTCTCTTTCTCCTTGAAAACTTCTCAGAGATGAGACTTCATGTTATATCATCCAAGTCCTTGTTTAGCAACCACAACTGACACTGAACACTGATGAAAGCATAATGATATAACTATCATATGCTTTGTACATTAGTATCCTATAAGAAATTTCACTCTCACTTCTTGAGGTAGTTTAACAGTGTTGGGGACACTAGAACCTTGTGTTTCCAATATCATAGTACTATGTGCACATGCTTGCACTATTCATTGATACTCATGCTAGTGTGGAATTCTAATTAGTCCAATATAATATTGCAGTTATTAAACTGTGGTTTTCCATTTTTACAAAAGTAAAATTTAGTATATTAGTTCCTTTTATCTAATTACAGATTAAGACATTTTTATTAAAAAAACTAATTAAATTGTTTAATGTCTCCCACTATTTTATCAGATTCTAGGAACCCTCTATGCTAGAATCGTAATACTCTGTCCCTTGAGTATTCTAGTGACAAGGATCTCAGAACCACCCCTCGTAGTCTACAATCTATGGCTATTCCACTACTTGAAGGGTTTAAGGTGGGATTTTGGTTGGCTGACCACTTTAACTTGATGTTCCTTGATCTGTCGAGTGAAGTCCCAGTTTCTAAAATCAGAACTTGATTTACTCAACTCTTGCCTCTCAAATTACAACATGCTAGATATGGATATTTCTTTGATACAATTTTAGTTAAGTCAACTCATCATTATTATAAGGACTCATCGATACTAAGAGACAACCTCAGCTATGACATGAATGGCACCTCAAACAGCTGATTTTTTCCAAATTTGAATGAAAGAAGTCTGCAATGACTTAATATATCTTTGAGGGTTTTTTTTATTTTTAATGTGAGGAAATAAATCATTTTCTATTTTTATAATCATGTACTATGTGATAGAACTGACAAATGATCATGAATGAAATAGAAAAATCATCGTGTCACATGTTAATTTTATCTTGCATGCTTGTTTATTATTATACTATATTATCGTACAATAAACTACACATGCATAAAATAATAAACCATGAAAAATAAAATGAACACCTGATCATGATCCGGTTCTAATGGTTGATCCGTTGAGTGAATAATGGACACACCAAGACCCTAGGGACAATACCTTTAGTTGCGTGGCATGCAACTTGAATAGCAGCATATGCTCATCCAATGCATCCAACTTCTATCCGGTGCATCACCGTAACTTGGTTCGAAGTGTGTCATACCTCATATCATCATTATAAAAGTGTATTGGCATGTAGGCAAGGGATTCTTGGGGTATAAAATATAACTTTGAGAATGGCTGTGCAGACCCTTATACATATAACAACTCTGAGGCGACACACAGATCGCCTTTTAATTAAATTAAACTAATTATTACAAAACCATTTCAATAAATAAATAATTAAATAAATGAAAATAAATAACCAACCACCATACATGAATTGGTCAATCTCCAGCTCATGATCAAAATAAACATTAAACTCGTGTATATAAACTAAATGTAGAATAAAATTAAAATTGTATTAAATAAATTCTGAGAGCATTATTTATTAAATTAAAATTTTACTCTAATTTTAATTCAACACATGTCATCGTTGTTCCCAATTGATTAATTTAATTTTAAAACTAAAAATTAAATTAAATTAATTAATTTAATTAATCTCTTTATTAAATAAATTGTTCCACATTTAAATTTAAATAAAAATAATAATGTTTAATTAATTTAATTCTCAATTGAAATTAAATTAATTATTTTAATTAATTTTTTATTATATTAAAATTACCCGAGCCCCTAAAACCCTGGGCAGGGCCTGCGTGGGTCGGGAGAACCTGCTCAGGCCCAATCTGGGTCGTTCCGAGTTGGGCAGACTCGCCCGAGCCTATTTTGAGGCAACACATGTTACCTTCCCTCTAGGATAAACGAGCGACAACCGGTGTTTTAGTCTACAAGCTACTGAGACTAGGAGGATGAAAAATGGTGTAATGAGCTCCCAAGTGAACAGTCTGACACGAGGTGGTTCGGCTGGTGGAGGGTATCGGTTAGGCCACTGCAGGTTTGTCTGACGAAGGGAGGCCAGGCAGGAGGCTGGTCCGAGGGGCGGCGACGCCTGGTGGTGATGGTGTGGGATGTCGTTGGATGGGACGGCAGTTCGGAGAAGAGTGAGAAGATCCTAGTGTGACACCACAGGAAGCATCTTCTGGAGGAGGCGACGTGGTGAGATAGGTAGCCTGGGGTGGCAACGATGCCTGCTGGGTGCACTGCACCTAGAGCGGAGTTGGCCAGTGCCTGCGCCTGGTGTAGCTTGGGGTCCCTCAGAGGCTAGCAGCCAGGGCAGCACTTGCTGCAGGATGGTTCCGGGAGGTGTCTACGCCGCTTCAAGAAGAAGGAGGCAGACCGATGTGGAGGCGGCTAGCCAGGCGCTGGATGAGGCTGGCGTAGGGCGCTGCCACTATAGTAGGAAGGAGGTGGAACGTGGGAGGCGGCCTCAGGTGGGCCTGGGTGCGGCGGCCTGCACCGCGGGAGGGAGACGAGGGGTGGATCTAGAGCCGTGTAGGTGCGCCTGGTGTGGGAGAGGAGGCGGTCGATGATGTGCAGGAGGAGGAGGCCTCGATGCCACCGCGCAGGTAGGGTGGGGTGCGACTCAGCGTAGAGGATGAAGCAACCACCCCCTTTTTTTTTTTGCTTTTGGGTTTTTGGGTGACCTGCAAAGCAGGTTTCTACCCCTGTTATTTTGTGTTTTTTGTCTGGAGACATGGAAAGCAGGTCACCAAAATTTTTTAAGTATATATTTAGACTAGAACGTATAAGAACATATAATAATTAAATATTATTATAAAAGAATATTATAATAATAAAAGTTTTATTATAATAAAACTATTACTATTATAATTAAATAATAATAATAATAATAATCTGTAAACATCACCGGAAAATACTATTCTATTAATCAGATGTCCACCTAACAACCAGTTTAACTCCGATTTTAAACTTCGGATGACTGCAAATGGGTCATTTGATATCAGATTCAATCTCAGTCGATGGTGTTGGGACCCTAACGATGCCATATTCATATATTAATGAAAACTTAATACTTTTGGCTTAAAATTGATACATGTTCCCTTTGATACCACTTGAAGGAACTGAATGTGCAATGGAATCCTTAAACATGTGGGATTTTAAAATTTTTCACCGACGATCGATGTTACCTTGTCGATGTTGGCGAACAGCAGCCCAGTTAAACTGAGGATCTTGTGTGAAGGGTTTTAAGAAAAAAAGGAAACTGTAAAATATCTAGTTTAAATCCAAAGCCACACACAACATCTGGTCATTGTTGGCGATCGCTGCTCAAAGAATATGACATCAAACTCCTCTAGATCATCCACATGCACTTCAGGAAATATGCGAGATCACTATTCATCATAATTCATATGCTAGCGTGGAATTCTGACGATGGCTTCGACACTCCAACGATCACCACATCACTTCTCCAGCAATGCCTGAGAGTTAGTTTGATCCGAGCTCCTTGGATCCAAAGCATCTCTCTCTAGATCATGGGAGAGAGAATCCCCAAGAATAGTACTTGGCAAAATCCCCTCTTCTCCTATTTACATTGTTTAATTAAAATACTCGATATAGCCTTGCCGACCCCAAATACTTAACACACTATCAACAACATTTTATAACTACTAAACTGAGTCATAAATATTATTATCATTTTTCTTGTAATATATTAGATATATTACATGAAAATAATTGAGTCCAAAACTTGACTCTTCATTAACATAAATATTAAATGTACCTTGAATATTATTAATATTCTCTAATTAATATTTTTCATGTATTTACTTAAAACACGTAAATAAATAAATAAATTCAATGCTCATTTTTCTAAACATGAATAATATGAATTTATTTATTTCATTTATGATCATATTTATTGGACTAATACAAAACCCCAGTGGTGAGGCCAACCATGTCCAAAACTTTTATTCAATTGAATAGGGCCAATTCTCGAATACGAGATTGTGTGTGACCCTCAAGGCCATTATCTCGACAGTAGTGAATAGTATTAATAGACCAAGAGTGGGATCTCACAACCCATCATAACTCCTAAAGAGATACGGTTTGTCACAGTAGTGAAAACCAACCTATGAACACACACTGTGTAATATAATATCATTGTCTATAATATCTCATAACATAGGACACACTCATGTGTCTTCTCCATTTTATTTATCTATTGTTTGGTGATTTAACTGGATAGATTTACCTTCAACTACCATGGCCATGGTCTTATAAAGGTACTTCCATCCTTATCAGCATGTCCTAAGATATATTACATCCATAACCTGGAAGCGACAAATCCTTTCTTGACCATTCAACCAATGCCATGCCACCAATGACACACCCAACGCAAACTACCTCGCCACAACTTCATTGACATGGTTTTCATCATGCATAAAAGTACACAATAAAATGACATACATTGGTATTGATATCAAGTTAGGAGACCATTACACATGATCATAGATAGGAACATCCAATGACACCTGAGACATGTGGTGTTTCTATTTGTGGGCCAGTCCTCATGATCTCACTACTAGATATCACCAAGTGGGAACTTCATGAGAATAAGCCTCAATAATTATGATCCCCCAACTAATAATAGTCAAACATCTTCTATGTCCAATCAGAAAGATGTGTCTAGACCATAGAATATATATTTAAGATTAATTTCATAGTATCTAGAGGTTCTTATTATAGCATGAGATCTTCTATAACCACTTGATACGACAATTAATCTTTGAACATTACCATTTCAATAGTGTACTCATAAAAGTATACACTATAATGGTAAGATGACATCCTGTATAGCTAAATGAATACACAATATGGTAATCAAAAGCATTGAATAGTTGGGTCTAGTGAACCCACTATTTCAACATTTTCATGGTGTGTAATCCCGTTACACATTATGTAATCCCTGAAGGCCAAAAACACTGAGAAATTCTTTTCAATTGTACAAAAATCCAACTTTTTCCAATACACAATGTGAACCAAGCACACAATGTGTAATCCTATCACACTATGTATTGGACTCATGGATTCTTCTTGACAGACATTACATGGCATGTAATCCCATTACCTGGTGTGTATTTCTCCCATAGACGGTGAAAAGTCCATTTTTAGTAGAAAAATCTAACACTACCTCAAAAATTCTCTAAACTCAAGGAGAAACCACAAATACACTCACATTTATACTCAGAATCCATTAATTCAAACAAACATACATTCCCTAAAATTAAGTCATTTTACCTAGAAAATGATCTCCATCCTTGGGAGTCCTAATATACAAAAAATAAAGAGGAAAATGAATAAAGAAAATGGAATTACTAGAAGGAGGGTAACAAGATGTTATAATATACACATACGTAGATATGAACATCAAATGAAACATATTAAAGTAGTTTTCTTACTGGAGTGTATCGTTCTTATAATATCCTATAATGGATATTTATAAGGGCGTACACCATGGGAATGTGCCTCAAAATCCTGTGAGTATCCACCCTAGATAGCCTATATCATTTGTTTCCCTCAAATAATTTCATTCGGCTATAGAACATATATTTAATAATACCATCATGACACTTATGGGTTCTCATCATAGTGGGGAACTACTATAACCTTTCGGTGTGACAACTAATCTTAGGACATTATCACATACTATATTACGTAGAAGAGAAATACTGATATTATAAAGTTTTTATTAATATTAAATAAAATTAATATAGTTTATCATAAAGTACACAAAAGTTGGTTCTAGGGCACCAACTCCAATAAACTCCCACTTACACTAGAGCCAACTGCTAACAACCTTTAGTCTGTTATCTCTCACATGATACTCAGGATTCTTTTAAGATATGACTTTATTCAAGGGGTACACCACATTTTATTTTGTGGGAACTCTTCTTATATAAACATCAACCCTCTGAAAAAAATCCATCAAGAGGTGATACTTTTGGAGTATATTCTTTGTCTGTTAGTGTGCCCTTGGATCTTTTTCAAGAGCCACTACTATAATATTATCAAAATACCCTGTGATAGGGTCTTTAATTCTAGGCACCACATAATGATCATGTAAAAAGTTTCATACCCAAATTGATTCCTTGGATACATCATAAGACACCATATACTCATAATACACTATAGAATCAACAAAAACTAGATTCTTTTAACTCTTCAAGCTCACAAATCCTCTATTGAGATAGAAAACATATGCTAATGACAAATTCAGATCATTCTGATCTATTTGAAAAATTTCATCTAAATAACATCTGATGACTAGCTCCTCATATCCTCCATACACTAGGAACATATCATTAGTTCTTCCAAAATACTTAAGGATAACCTTAACATCAGACTAATTCTATTATCATGGATTAGTTTTATATCATCTTACCATGATCAATGATCAGGAAATATCAAATATAGTTCATAACATGTCATACATGATTGATCCAATCCTTGAAAAATATATCATCTTAATCATTCTCTCATTATCATAATGTTCTTGATGACACATTTTATTATAAATATGTATACCACGTGACACTGGAACTAATACCTTCTTTTATTGTTCCATAATAAGTATCTTTAGTATCTAGTCAATGTATTAACTTTAAATTATTCAATGAAACTTCTTGGATCTATCACAAATAATATGGATCCCTAGAATATAGGATGATTCACCTAATTCCTTCATATATAAACACTTAGTTAACAAGTCCTTAATAGACAATAAGAGTGGTAAGTAATTTCCAATAAGTAATATGTCATCAACATATACTACTAGGATAACAAAAAAATGACCACTAAAACTTTTGTAAACACATGGCTCATATTTATTCTTAATGGAACCAAATTCTTTTATAGCATCATTGAATCAAATGTTCCATTACTTGGATTGTTTCTTCAATCCATAAATGGATCTATATAACTTCAAAATATTTTTGGCATCACCTGGAGTTACAAACCATTCTGGTTGGGACATGTATACATATTCCTAAAGTTTCTCATTAAGGAAAGCTATTTTCAGATCCATCTTACAAATTTCATAGTTATGGAAAGTTACTATTGAAAGTAAAATTATGATGGATTTAAATATGGACATTGGTGAAAATGTTTCATTATTTTCATTTCCTTGGTGCTATTTAAATCTTTTAGAAACTATCCCAGCTTTATAGGTATTTACCTTACATTTGAAATCCATTTTTATCTTGAATACCCATTCACACCCTATGGTATTTACATGAACTAGCACATCGATTAGAACCCAAACATGATTCTGATGCATGGAATCCATTTCAGAAATCAGGGATTCTTTCCATATTTTATCTTTTAATATCTCTATTGCCTCTTTGTATGAGAGAGGTTCATCACTGTCAACTAATAATGAGTCACCATCTTCAGTGACTATAAAAAATGTCTCTAATTCTTTTACCTCTCTAGTGCTCAAACATAACCACTTCTTCCATGGGGACCTATGGAATATGTTCCCCTACAAACTCTTGTATATCTTGAGTGTCAGCTTCATCGAAGTCAATCTTTCTCCCACTATCCTTTTTGAGGATGTGCTCCCTCTCAAGAAAAATGGATTGTTTGGCGACGATCAATTTCTTATCTAAGGGGTTATCTAGGTAGCATCCATTTTTTTCCTTAAGATACCCTATAAAGATTTTTTTTTGCCCCGGGGTGCTTGTTGGTTTCTTGAGAAGACCTTAACAAACACCTCAAAACCCCATACACATTTATGCAACAAAATAATTTTCTTTCCACTCCATAACTCAAAAGGAATTCTATTTTATACTTTATTTGGTACTCTATTTAGTGTTTATCTCTCAGTTTGTAATGAATATCCCCAAAAGGATAATAAAAGATATACATGACTCATCATCGACCATACCATGTCTAAGAAGGCACAATTCCAACTATTACCAACACTATTCTACTGCAGTGTGTAAGGTGGAGCGAGTTGAGATATAATCTCAAAATCCTGTAAAAGGTTGATAAATAATTGGTTAAAATATTCGCAACATTGATCTGATAAAATATTATTTATTTTCTTTCTAAGATTATTCACTACTTCATTCTTGAATTCTTTGAATTTCTCAAACAACTCAGACAAATGCCTCCATAATTAGACATAACCATCTATACTCAAGTCATCAGAAAATGTTTTGAAGTAAGAATACCCACCTATAGATTCTAGTATAAATGGTCACACAAATCAATGTATACCAATCCTAGATTCTATATAGATCTTTATCCTTGTCCACCAAATGGAGAGTTGGTCATTTTCATTATAAACTAATCATAATATCATTCATGTGGTTTTAGCTCAAATGATTCTAAACAACCATCTTGAAAGATCTTTGTCAAATGCTTCTTGTTTACATAACCAATATAGTGATTCCATAGTTGGGTGTTATACGATTAATATAAACATGTTTCGATATCTATTGTAAACACTTTTTTTCATAATTTTATACATAAATACTTTTATTTAAATATGACATACCAAAACATATGTTGTATTTATAAAATAAACAAATTTTATTTCCAAATTTTAAAATAAAACCATTTTCATATATGAATTAAATTTAAATTATATTCTTGGTAATAGTTGGTACATAATAAAAATACCTTAAAACCAATATCATTCTAGTTGGCAATGAAATGTGGTAGTCACCAATGTCTAGAGGAACCATACTCACACTATTGGAAGCTCACAAATACACCTCTCCTTTAGCCATTTTTTATAATATACTTAGTTCTTACATTTGGATATAGATGTGAGCACCATAAGATGTATCTAATACATAATGGTCACACCCAAGTTTACCCTATAAGTATAATCAATTATTTTAGTATAGGTAGGGGTCAAATCCATAGAGACCGAAGAAGTAAACTAAAGGCACATATTTTCTATAGGAGGATATTTATCTATAAAGTTTCCAAATATTTGGATTTTGTTGATTTTATGAATAAATGAGTTAATTAAAATAAATGAAACAAAATTCAAAAAAAATCTAGATTAAAACAATCAAGAAATATGAGTCAATCCTAAGTTGTTTCTAGGTCTATAATGGATGTAATTGTTTTCCTATGAAATTATAGCTCATTAGTTCAAGAATTATCCAACAAATAAGATAACTCTACAACATCACGCACAAATTTAATCCATAAAACATTCCAAGTCTAATCACCAATGTACTTATACAGTAACTTTTATGATCACTCTAAGGAATTGGATTGTACTAGCACTCAATATGTGTAGTATTAAGAGTCGATGAAGATGAGGAAGAAAATAAGTCAATTAAAGGAACTATCAAACCATAGAATTAATTTATGAATTTAGGAAAATCATATAAAATAAAATCTATCCCATAAAAATCCCTATAATCAACCCATTAAAGGGTTATCCTTACATTTATGTAAATCTTTCAATGGAATATTGAAGTTAACTTAATGAAGCGGGATTGAGGTAGTGAAAATAATGAAATAATGAACACTCCTCCGTCAAGTGAGAAGTTTCACATTTTTTGGTGTAAATAAATTCACACCATGAATAAAATGAATCAATGTGTTTATAAAAATATAATATGAGAAGAATAAGAATTTTTATCAAGAAACTAATTTGATGGAAACAACTTACTTGAGAAAAACAAATTTGAGATTACAATATTACAATGTAACATTACAATTGAAATAACAAAGCATCTCCCCTAATTCTTTCACAACACCAACTTAAATAGGAAATATTTTATCATTATGTAGATCCCCCAACATTAAATATAATCCCATTTAATTAGGATAGTCAAAAGGTGGGTGATAAAAAAGGGAAAGTAGACTTTTCAATGTTGACCTGAAAAGTCAGATCAAGATTCTTCACCCTTATTTACCAAAAAATTTTACTTCGAATATGGATAAATATGGGAAGGTTGTATAAGATAAACATTTTCATAGATATGTCCTATAATTCCAGTTGAAATTTCATCCCAATTGAATATACCATTTGGAATTTATGGTTAAATTGGTGGGATGAATTTATGGGATTTTTAATATGGCCCATAATTTAAACTTCAACTTGGACCACTTGGATCGCCATTTAAACCTCCGAATTAGCTCTGATCACAGTTGAATGAAATTTTCTACACAATTTTACCTATCTAAAGTTAAATTTTTTTCTTCATTGGGATTAAATTGTGGTCTCAATTTTATTTAAAAATACTAAGGCCCATTCTTCTTTGTTCATAAATTTCTTCATCCATGTCATAAAATGTTCATCTCCCCTTATGATTTTTCAATTGGCCCTAAAATAAAAAATATTCCACCCAAAATTTTCAATAATATACTGAAATATAAAATTATAATAATTAAAATAATGTATTCCACAATTTAATGATTAATTGGTCCCAAGTTGACACACTTTCAACATGAATTAAACAATTATGTGAAATGAGGTTTGGAAAATAAAATGAACTAAAACTAGTGTTTATAAACATTGAAACACATGAATATTAAAATATTAAAAATAAATATTTCCCTCGTTTTGTGGATAATTACACCCCAAACTTGATTTTTTATATTCCAAAGAAAAATGTAACTCAAAAAAATGAAAATTGAATACCATTTTTCAAAACAAATTTAACATGAAATTCTCATCAAAAGCCATCATTTAAAAAAAATATGAAACCTATCAAAATAATTTAAAACAATATAGGTTAAAATCAAATTTGAAGCCCAATACTATTCATGTTTTCAAATTTATCACCACATTTTATGCAATTTCAGTTAATCAGGATGATGTTTTTCATATCGCAATTGATATGAGACCCATTTTCTTATTCAAGGAGAAAAATTAAAGTGCTACTGGGAATCATAATAAAACCAAATATGAATGTCCAATTTTTTCTTTTTCTTTGTTTTTTCATATTTTTTCTTTTATTTTTTTGAACCAAAATAGATATGAAAATATTATCTCTCAGTAAGAAAACTATTGTGTCATGATCCCCAAGTTCCAAACGCCCCACATTTTGTAAATTATATTATCTACAATAGAGATGTAAAGCCTAACTCTAGGAAATACCACTAT
This sequence comes from Viscum album, assembly GCA_963277665.1. Taxonomy (NCBI): domain Eukaryota; kingdom Viridiplantae; phylum Streptophyta; class Magnoliopsida; order Santalales; family Viscaceae; genus Viscum; species Viscum album. The sequence continues at coordinate 772,965,935 of OY728125.1, read as the reverse complement.
GGAGGCATGATCCCCAAGTGACAAACACCATATATTTGGACAAAAGATTGCTCAAAGTGGTATTTCATTCCTTTTTTTGATACAAAAATTAAAATAAAAGTGGCTCCAACTCCTATGATATGATGAAAGGGTCCCAAGAACTCAAACTGAAACCTAAAATTGATTGAACATTCATTGTAAAATATTGATTAAATGGTAGAATAAAGAGATGTTTAAAAATGAAATTGGATAATCATACCAACCTAATTTTATGCTCGGGAACTTTAACTTACAAAAAGAGCATAATCAATGAAATAGAAATCATTTGAAATTCAGTTTTAATCTTTCACTATGTACATTAATTAATTTTAGGATAATGAAATAAAAGTTTCCATAAAATCCCAATTTGTTTTTAAAAAATATCATATTTTCAGACCTCCAAAAATAGAATGAAACTGCCCCCAATTTTTAAAGATAAGAGAAGAGAGAGTTTAGAATTGGGAAGAAGGTGGGGGAGAATATAATTTGAAATGAAATCATGGAACAAAATCATCTAGTTTGATGTTTTTAACCCAATAATAATTAATTGATCACTTTGGATTAATGTCATAGGTAGAATCCTTACGGATGATTGAAGGTTAGGTTTAAATTCTAGAAGGAATATTTTTTAATTTTAAAATACTAAAAAGCTTCAACTATTAAATACCACAAAAAATAATAATTAGATCACATTGAAAACTCCAAGAGGTTCCCATGAAAAAAACACAAAAAATAAAATAAAATAAAATAAAATCAACATAGAAGCAGTGTTACCTCCTAGGAAGTGATTAGTTAAAAGTCATTAGCTTGACTTGGACCCACCAACTTACCCAATATCAACCTTCATCATCTTAAGGAATAAATTTCTCACCAATTTTACTAGATTGGGATTGATTTTTTTGTTTAGAATTTGTTTCATATACAATCTTGTTTTCTACAATGAGTGGGAAAATCTAAGGAATATCATAAATGGTTGTTCCAATTTCTCATGTAGTCTTGTATAATACATTAAGGATCAGTAACCCTTTGCGGGTTTTAGGAGAAGAATTAATACCAACTATAAGTTAATGGTTATACCCTATGAAGGGATACTTGATAAGGTATGTAAGAACTATAATTCTGAGTTTGGTTTGATCGAAATTTCCTAAAGAACATTAGAAATTTGAATCAAAATCAGTTTCTTCTACAAATTTTTTAGAAAGTGTTGGTTTGTTATGAAAATATTTCTCAAACCTAAAATCTCCATTTCAGTGTTAGGGGTTGGAAAAAATGCAGAGTTCAAGATTATTGAAAATGGTTCACTGTTGTTTGGTTATTAAAATTAAAAAATGGATCAATATTCATAAAACTCATTCCATGATGTCAAACTACCCTTTGGTGAATAAATAAAATCAATTTCCAATTGATTTAATATAAGGACCCGGCCTTAAAACATTACATAATCTTGAATTAAATGAATAATTCACATTGAGGATCTTTTCAGGTTTAGAGTTTTAGTGAATTAGGACATAACTATTACATCTCAAAAGATTACAGAGTAGACACTTCTACACAGTTTCCATTTTTTTTACAAAACACGAAATCTTGAAAAAAAGGGTCATGTCTAGTTCCATGTTTAAGACAACATGACTTTTCCTTGATCCCATCCTTGTCCCTATTACACATTATGTCCTATGAAAAACATTTCAAAAACTTGGGATGAGCATAAAAATCTTAGTAAGGGATACACAAGGAATGAAAACTGTTAGTTTTTCAAAACAACAAGTAAACCATGAATACATTAACATAAGTAATAATTTTCACCTTTATGAAGTAGTAAATAATCTACAATAAATAAAATATCATTACTTACCCTTTTTTAACAAAAATATTACCATATAACCCATATAAAGAACACATTACATATAATGTTAACTTGGGACATAAACATACTTAAATGGAATAACCATAAAGTCAACTTCCACAATATCAATAATTGGAATAGCCATATAGATGAATTCCATACCCAATGAATTTGAGGTTATAACATAACCACCTATCCTAGTATTCATGACACCACCCGTCATTTGGTTTATCACGCAACCACCCATCAAATGTCTAAGTACCATTATGAAATCATAAGACATAAAACAAGTATAAAGGAAAGAAAACATTTCTACATCTTAATCAAAATATATCACTTAAATATATTGACATAACAAATCCATTATCAAAACCATTTTAAATACCAAAATATATAAAAGAGTATATGGTATTTATTCCTTTTTAAAAAAATTACGGCTTGTTGATGAAGCCAAAGATCAAATAATACTCGCGACGGCGGAAAGGTCGTTGTCACCGTGTACGTTACAAGAAACATTTATTTTTGTCATTTTGTAAAACAATTCATAGAAAAATATTCCCTTTGAATGAAATGAAAAGTCAAAGGTGTTTATATAGTGTATAAAAGAACAACTTTTATTAAAACAAAAGATGCCTCAATGAAAGGAGGTTGAGATGAAGTCCCTTACCTCGTGTCCGACTTGACTCGATCGCTCTTTAATCTCCTGAATAATAAAACAAAGTTAATTTCTACATGATTAAGAACTTTTTTTGAGTTTATTATTACTTTTATATCACTTATTTCCATGTTATAAACATTATGTAATCATTTAAGTTAATAATGGTCGTTTTGTTGATATTTGGTACTTGAGTCAAAAATGGACTTCTTACAATTACATGTTGTTCATGGGGTCAAAGGCTCATTATATCCAGAATTATATTCATGATTTGGATATCATATATATCATATATATCCATCATATACATGTATTTATAATATTACATAACATTTAGAGGTAAGAAATGAAATGCACCGTTCATGGAGACGGTAAGCCGTAGTACGCATAAACGCTACATTCATTTCTATTTCGTATTTAATGGAATGAAATCATAATGATATAAAGTTAAATTATATTTCCAGTATAATATCATATATAATATTATTGACTCTATCCTTTATACGTTCCACATATGGCATTAACGATTCAAATCACCTTGAGGGGGCGGTAGTCCGCACTTCCTAAAATGAAATTATCGCGTTTACCCATAATGGAAACCATAAAGGTATGAAATAAATTAAAAATATAGAAGCATAAGGAAAACATAAACATAATATATAACATATATAAATATAGTGACATCTTAATGGCCACCATGATAGGTGTTAAGAGAAGATTGAACAATCATCATTTCGTGAGGCAGTAATTCTCCATCCATAGAAACAATATGTTATTTAACCATTAGACAGAGGTGTGAGTAAGTGTAGCTCTAATCCTTCTCATAACCACATCCTAGTATAATTATGATACTGGTTTTGTTACAAAATAAAGTAATAAAAAGAGTATAGGGGGTTGGAGAAGCAAAATAAAACAAAAGATAATAAGAGAATACATTACCTTTAAATCGGGTAACTCCCCTTGGTTTGAACCAAAAGGTTTTCCTGAAGAGCTTTCTTCCTAAGGTTAGGATTCTAGGATGATGAGAGAGATATTGGGATATTATCTGAGTATTGTTTGGACGATCCAAAGGGCTTGAGAAGTGTGAGTAAGGGGGTAGCGGTGGGGGCCTTTTATAAGGGGGAGGAGAGGCACTCATGGAAGGTCATGAAATGTTACTTTATTATGAAATGATTTTAGGATTTTAAAGGTCCCAAAATGATATATTTCTAGGATAAGTTGATAAGGTTTCTAAATCCACCCACCCAATAGGTTTTTGACAAGTTTAACTCTTATATTTTACCTTATCGTTTCATTTTATTTAAATCGTTCATTAATGAGGTAATCACTGAATCATCATGGTGTCATAAATAATTTTATTTATTTGATGTATGTAAATTATAAAACAATTACCATGATGTAGGAAATATTTTTATATTTCTAATGAATATTTATAGTAAAAAATATAACTTATATAACACCATTTAAAAATTGTTTTAGTAAAATAATACATGTTTGTGACATTTTTATTTTAACTTTAAATAAAAAGTTATTAATGTCATTTTCTTACCCAAGTGGATCCATGGGTCCCCAAGTTGACCCATGGATTGTCTTGGTCGGCCATGACTCATCCAATAAGAGTGGGACATGTGTCAAGGTAACTTCATATTATTATAACATTTTTACCTTAAATTACACTAATTACCATTAATCACGATTAATAAAACTTAAAAGTTACTATTCACTAAGAAATTATTTTCATCCCATTGAACCACATTTTACTTACTAATGAAAACCATGTATGTCATATTTTTGAAATTCAATTCACATAAGTGGTAAAGTTTCATTTAAACGAAAAATCAGTTTTTTAACTACCACATAGTGGTTTCACTATTCATCAAAAATTAAAGTTTTTCAGAAAAATACCAAAAATTCACCCTAAGCTATATTTGATATTCCGAATTCAAAAAAGATGTCCATTTTACCAAATTCAAAACATATAAGTTTCATTAATTAATTTAATAATTAATTCTCGTTGTCAAAACAAATAGCGTGTTTTTAAGAAACAATATATATCAAAATATTGACACCAGTTTAAGTCCAATTTCAAAGTGAAATTAATTCCAATGACCACCATTGGATTAATTGGGAAAAATATATTTTAATTACACATTAAAACCAATTAAAAAGTTAATCTAACCATATAAATATATTAAATTAAAATGAGGTTTTGACTTAAAATACAACATTTTCAATATTCATTAAAAAATGAACTTTATCAGAAAAATACCAATAATTTACACATAGTAAATTTTGATGTCCCAATTATAAAGAAGAATTTTATTTGGTTCAATAGAATATATAAGAGTGACCAAAACTATATTTAAATTGGGTTCACCATCGAACATATCAACCCCATTAAAGTAAAATTAATACTTAATTCAAAAATATTAATAAATATGAAAATGTATTATTCTTTATTTACCTGGGATGTTACATCCTTACCCCCTTTTGGAAATTTCATCCCTGAAATTTATTTACTTATCGAATAAGTGGGGGTATTTATCCCTCATTGCATTTTCAGATTCCCATGTTGCCTCTTCAACCATATGGTTTTTTCACCAAACCTTCACCTCAATAATTACCTTACTCCACAACACCTACTCTCTACGGTCAAGAATCTAGACCGATTGTTCCTCATAAGATAGATTCTATTACAACTAAACTACTTCTGGGATCAACACATGAGATGGATCTGGCATATACTTTCTCAACATTGAAACATTAAAAACATTGTGTACCTGGGAAAAACTTGGAGGTAATGCCACTCTGTATGCAACTAATCCAACTTTCTCTAGGATTTCATAAGGTCCGATGAACCTCGGACTCAACTCTCCCTTCTTCCCAAAATGAATCACACTTTTCCATGGATAAACTTTGAGAAAAACATGATCACCTACCTCGAAAGATAGATCCTTCCTCCGGTTATCCGCATATCTTTTTTGCCGACTTTGAGCTGTCATGTGCTTTTGAATCAACTGAAACTTTTCTGCCATCTCTTCTACCAATTCTGGTCCCATCAGCTTCCTTTACCCTACTTCATCCCAAAAAGCTGTATTTCGACATCGTTTACCATATAATGCCTCAAATGGAGCCATCCGTATAATAGAATGAAAACTATTGTTATAAGAAAACTCAACCAAAGAAAGATGTTGGTCCCAACTTCCCTGGTAATCCATCGCGAAAGCACGTAACATATCCTCCATGGTCTGAATCGTTCTCTCTGACTACCCATCTGATTACAGATGAAATGATGTACTAAAATTTAATTCAGTACCCACCGACTTCTGAAGGCCTTTCCAAAAGTTAGAAGTAAACCTTGGATCATGATCAGATACAATGAAGAGGGGAACTCCATGCAACCTGAATATATCTTTAACATACAACTGAGAAAGTTGATATAGAGATAATGTATTTCGAATAGGAAGGAAATGAGAAGATTTAGTCAATAGATCAATAATAACACAAATTGCATTATTAACTCGAGATGTCTTTGGTAATCCCACAATGAAGTCCATGGATATATTTTCCCATTTCCACTCTGGCACTGATAATGACTGAAGCATCCCTTTCAGTAACTGCTGCTATGCTTTAACCTGCTGATAAGTAAAACACTTCACAGTAAAATCAGTAATATCCCTTTTCATTCCATCCCACCAGTAATACTCCCGCAGATCTCTATACATCTTAGTACTGCCAGGATGAACTGAAAAACGGGGAACTATGAGCCTCACATAACAACTAATTCTTAAACTGTGAATCACAAGGCACACATAATCTCTTCCCAAACCTCAAAACAAAATCATTATCAATGATAAATTCATGCAAATTATCCTTCTGAACCAGCTCTACCTTTTTCTGCAACCCACTATCTTTCTTCTGCGCTTTCTTAATTTTGTCTGATAGAGATGATCTCACTGACACCTGAAACAAAACAGAAGAACTTCCTACACCAACAACTTCTATGCCAAAGTTCATCAAATCAAAAACCAAAGGATCTCATTCCAAACATAGTATGGTTAATGAAGTATTACTTTTTCGACTCAAAGCATCAGCCACTTTATTTTCTTTTCCCATATGGTAATGAATTGTACAATCGTAATATTTGATTAATTCCACCCATCTCCTCTATCTCATGTTCAATTATTTCTGAGTGAATATATACTTTAAACTTTTGTGATCAATATATATTTCACACTTTACTCTATACAAAAGATACCTCCAATTTTTTAGAGCAAAAACAACAACAGCTAATTCCAAATCATGTGTAGGGTAATTTAACTCATGAGTTTTGAACTGACGTGAAGAATAATCAATTACCTGATCATTCTGCATAAGGACACAACCAAGTCCCTTCAACAAAGCCTCACTGTAGATAACAAACTCACCATTTTTGGAAGGAAGTTCCAAAACTGTAGCTTTCACCAATCTTCTTTTCAATTCTTGAAAACAATCATCAAATTCTTTTGTCTAGATGAACTTAACACATTTTCGAGTTAACTTAGTCATTGGACTAGATAACCATGAAATTTTTTCAAAAAACCTCTGATAATAACTTGCCAAACCAAGAAAACTATGGATATCGGTTATATTCGTGGGTCTTGGCCATTCCTCAATAGCTTTTGTTTTAGCATGATCAATATTTATTCCATTTTTTGAAACAATGTGACCAAGGAAAGAAATTCGTTGTAACCAAAACTCACACTTGCTAAATTTTCCATACATTTTCTTTTCTTTTAAGGTTTGTAAGATAACCCTTAAATGACTTTCATGCTCCTCTTTACTTTTAGAAAACACCAAAATATAATCTATGACCATAACCACAAACTTATCCAAGAACTCGTGGAAAATTCTATTCATTAGATCCATGAATACAGCAGGTGCATTGGTTTACAAAAAAGGCATAACTACAAACTCATAATGGACATATCTAGTATGAAACGCAGTTTTCAGAACGTCTGCATCTTTTACTTTCAACTGATGGTACCCCGACCTCAAGTCAATCTTCAAAAAATACTGAGCTCCCTGGAGCTGATAAAAAAAATCATCGATATGAGGCAAAGGATACTTGTTCTTAACAGTGATGTTATTCAATGCTCTATAATCAATGAAAAGTCTCATTGAACCATATTTATTTTTAACAAACAAGACAGGAGCACCACATGGTGATGTGCTAGTTCGAATGAAACCTTTATCTAATTACTCCTGCAATTTCTTCTTTAACTCTAAAAGTTCAACGTGAGACATTCGATAAGGGGGTTTTGAAATTGGATTAGAATCAGGAACTAAGTCAACAGTAAATTCAACTTCCTGGTCATGTATAATACTGGGAAACTAATCAGAAAAAACATCAAGATAATCATTTACCATTGGCACATAATTAATCTGAATAGTTATTTTGTTTTCAACAATATGTGCAAGGAAACATTCATTTCCCTATTTTACTAGTTTCTCAACTTCTTGATATGTTATCAAACACAAGGGTTCATTCTTGTACACAAACTAAAAATCTTTCTGAAAAGAAACAACTTTAGCTCTATAGTAAATCTTAGCATGATAAACAGAAATCTAATACATCCCCAAAATAACATCAAACTCTACTAGAGGCAAAACAACAAGGTTTGCAGGTAGATTCTTTCCGCACACAAGGATAGGAAGGTTCTTATAATTTCTTTTTATCTCAACATTTCCTCTAGGTGTTTTCACTATAAGTTCAGGATTCATATCTTGAGATGGAATTCCCATTTTACTTGAAAACTTCTCAGAAATGAAAGAATGTGTAGACCCTGAATCAAACAACACATTGGCATAATCTGAACATACAAATAGTGTACCTGATACTACTTCATTCGATGGACCAACATCTTCTAAAGTAGTTGAAAAAGATTTCACCACCCCTTTCTACTTATAGTCTGGATGTTTTCCCTCATTTTAGTTCTTTCTTAGACACGAATTTTCATAATGACCTATTTCATTACACTTAAAACATCTTACCACTAGCTTTTCATTTCTTGCTTGATCATCTTCCTTACAGTTACGATCAATATGACCAGACTTACCACACTGAAAGCACTTTCCAGAATTGGATAAACATTCTCCAGGATGCATTTCACCACACTTCTCACAGGATGTATATTTGGTTTTCTTACCTCTAGGCTTCTTAGATGAATTCTTTCCTTTTTCTTGCCAACTAGACCTCTTATTCTGTTGTTTGTCAAATGAAACCTGATCATCGGTAAACTCCATTTCCACCTTCTCCGCACATCGAACAAGTTTTTTATAACTTTTGAACTCACGAGAAGATAAAGCCCTTCGATACTTTGGTTTTAACCTGGAGTAAAAATGGTTGATTTTACTATCAAGATCCCATATGAAATTTGGAGAATACCTTTCCAGTCGAGTGAAATTTGCTTCATAAGCAGCCACTGAGTCATCCTCCTGCCTTTATTCTAGGAATTGTTTTTCCATCCTATGATGAACCACCTCAGGAAAATATTTCTCAAGAAACATACCTTTGAATTCATCCTAGTGAATATCATCAATATCATCACTATCCCTAATATTTTTCACCATCGACCACCACTGATCAGCTTCACCATCAAAACGGTAAACAACGAGACTAACCTTTTGATGTTCTGAACACCCCATGACATCAAAAATCTTCTCCAGTACTTTAATCCACCCTTCAGCTAGCACAGGGTTAGATGATCCTCTGAATGATGGGGGATGTTGTAACACCCCCGGTAAATAAAGAATATGACATTTTTATATTTATCCATATTTGTGAATAAAATATTAATATTACTTTAAAGGGGACGCTATTCTCGATGGCGTAACCAATATGCAACAACGAGTTTCTTGGGAATCTTACGTTGCACTCTAATAATAAAATAATATTATTTTAAATGGTAGTTAACGCCTAGCCGTTGTAATGGCGGGAATGAACAGAACTAACTAAAAAATGATTATATATTTTTGTCAAATATTTTTACTCTTTATAATAAATGTTATAGGATTAAAAATGCAAATGAATCCAATTTTAAGCATAAACATTCCAATATTCTTTAAAAGGTCGATTAACCGCCTTTTGATGGCGAACCTCTTTTAAATCCACTTTTTGACAATTTTATGTGTTATATTTGACAAAATAAAATTCTTCTTTAGAATCGGGACATCAAAATTTACTTTGTATAAATTTTTGGTATTTTTCCGATAAAGTTCATTTTTTAATGAATAGTGAAAAATGTTGTATTTTAATTCAAAACCACTTTTTAATCTAATTTATTTATATGATTAGATTATATTTTTAATTGGTTTTAGAGTTCAATTAGAATATATTTTTACCATTTAATCCAATTGTGGTCATTGGAATAAATTTCACTTTGAAATCAGACTTAAACTAGTGTCAATCTTTTGATACTTATTGTTTCATAAAAACACGCTATTTGCTCTGACAGCGGGAATTAATTATTAAATTAATTAATGCAACTTATATGTTTTTAATTTTTTAAAATAGACTTCATTTTTTAATTCTGAATATCAAATATAGCTTAGGGTGAATTTTTGGTAATTTTCTGAAAAACTTCAATTTTTGATGAATAGTGAAACCACTAAGTGGTACTTATAAAAACTGATTTTCTGTTTAAATGAAATTTTTCCATCTTTGTGTTTTGAATTTCAAAAAATCCAACATACATGGTTTTCATTAAGAAGTAAAATGTGGTTCAACGGGATTAAAATAATTTTTTGGTGAATAGTCACTTATTAAGTTTTTAATCGCGATTAGAGGTAATTAGTGTAGTTTAAGGTAAAAATAATGTTTTAATAAAATGAAATGACCTAGACACATGTACTAACCTAATTGGATGAGTCATTTCCGACCAAGAAAATCCATGGGTCAACTTGGGGACCCCATGAAGCCACTTTGGTTGGCAAATGACATAAATACCTTTTTATTTAATGTTAAAGTAAAAATGACACACACATGAAATGTTTTACTAAAATAATTTTTACATGGGGTTATACAAGTCAGATTTTTGACTATAAATAGTAATTAGAAATATAAAATGATTTCCTACATCATAGTATTTGTTTTATAATTTTTAGACATTAAATAAATTAAAGTATTTATGACATCATGATGATGCAGCGATGACCTCATTATTTAACGATTTAAATAAAATGGAAAGTGAATGTAAAATATAAGACCTACACATGTCCAAAACCAATTGGATGGGTGGATTTAGAACCCTTATCACCTTATCCTCGAAACACATCAATGTCGGACCATTAAAATCCGAAACTCATTCTAAAATAAAGTAACATTTCCTTACTTTCCAAGAGTGCCCCTCCTCTCCTCTTATAAAAGGCCCCCACCTATACCTCCTTACCCACACTTCCAAAGCCTTTGGCTCGACCAAAACCTGACCATTGTATCTCTACACATCCCTCTATAACTCTTTGAAGCCTCACTTTGGGCAGAAGTCTTCCCAAGGAAGCCTTTGAGCTCAAACCAAAGGGAGTTACCCGATTTTAAGGTAATGTCTTCACTTGTGTCCTTTTGTTTTATTTTGCTTCTCCAACACCCTAAAATCTTTTTATTAATTTATTTTGTAACAAATCCAGTATCTTAAATATACTATGATTTTTTTATAAGAAGTATTCGAGATACACTTACACACACCTAAATCTAATGGTTAAAGAACATACTGTTTCTGTGGATGGCGAATTTCTGCCTCACGAAACGATGATTGTTCAACATTATTCTAACACCTTCAAAGGTGGCCATTAAGATGACAATATATTTATATATGATATATAATATGTTTATGTTTTACTTAAGATTCTGTATTTTTCATTTATGGCCTACCTTTATGGTTTCCATTATGGGTAAACGTGATATCTTCATTTAAGGAAGTGCGGACTACCGCCCCCTCAAAGTGATTTGATTCGTTAATACCATATGTGGTACATATAAAGGATATATTTAATGATATTATATATGATAACATACTGTAATTAAAATACTATTATTTATCATTATGTTTTAATTCTATTTAATATGAAATATAAATGAAAGTAGCGTTCATGCGTACGTACGGCTTACCATCTCCATGAACGGTACATTTCATTTCTTATCTCAAAATGTTATGTAATATTATAAGTACATATATATAATGGATATATATGTAATATATTACATATAAATTATGGATATGATTCTGGAATTATAACATATATATATATATCTCTCATTTTTTTTAAATTCCATTAATATGACAAAAAATGAAAGTAGCGTTCATGCGTACGTACGGCCTACCGTCTCCATGAACGGTGCTTTTAATTTTTATCTACAAATGCTATGAAATAGTATAAAATTAATATATACTGGATATATATGATATTTATAACATCAATACTATTCTGGATATGATGTACCTATAACTTCATGGAAAATTATTTTCCAACAAGTTCAATTTTTGACTCATGTACCAAACATCGACAAAAACGTCTGATATGAACTCATATTATTAACCAATTATTATAACATTAAAATATGTGATATGAAATGAATAATAATATTTATAGGAGTTCCTTAAGCAATTATAAATTGACCAAAGTTTATTATTCAGGAATATAAAGAAACGAACAAGACAAGTTGGACTTGAGTTAAGGGACCCTACCCCTCTCTTTCTTTTTAAGTACTCTCCTTTATTTCACTTATTTTAAGCTCCTCTTTGTTATGTTGGGGGATGTTCTTTTATATTCCTATTTTTGTAAACTTTATGTTAATATGATGAGAGACACTATTTGATCTCATCAATCAATTTTTGTATTTTTTAAGTGGCGTCGTTAGGCTGCCGAGTTTTCGTAAGGGATTTTTCCATCTCACTTTTATTCCCGTGAGATTTATGATACATTTGCCACAATTTCCTTTGAGTGGTGTATGTACTACCCATTATTTAAATCATTGTGTAATATAATTTTATTTATGAGTATTTACATCAACGTTTTATTGTCCTTCTTTCACGGGGTGTATGTTTCGAAAGATACCCATGTCGGTAAGGGAACCTTTCACCCTCCTCTTTTTAAAAGACTTATTTTGTTATGTCTTTTAATTCACATAATATTATGTTGGGATATGTTCTTATATATACCTATTGATTTAAATTTTATGTCCATGTGATGAGATACCATTTTTATCTCTCATCAACTCATTTTCTGAATTTTGAAGTGATGCCGTTAGGCTGCCGAATTTTCATAAGAGATCTAACCCCTCTTTATTTTTAAGTACTCTCCTTTATGTCACTTCTTTTAAGATCCTCTTTGTTATGTTGGGGGATGTTATTTAATATTAATCTTTCTGTAAACTTTATTTTAATATGATTATAGACACTATTTGATCTCATCAATCAATTTTTGTAAGTTTTAAGTGGCGCCGTTAGGCTGCCGAGTTTTCGTAAGGGATTTTTCCATCTCACTTTTATTCCCGTGAGATTTATGATACATTTTCCACAATTTCCTTTGAGTGGTGTATGTACTTCCCATTATTTAACTCATTGTGTAATATAATTTTATTTATGAGTATTTACATCAACATTGTATTGTCCTTCTTTCACGGTGTGTATGTTTCGAAAGATACCCATGTCGGTAAGGGAACCTTTCACCCTCCTCTTTTTAAAAGACTTATTTTGTTATGTCTTTTAATTCACATACTATTATGTTGGGATATGTTCTTCTATATCCTTATTGATTTAAATTTTATGTCCATGTGATGAGATACCCTTTTTATCTCTCATCAACTCATTTTCTGAATTTTGAAGTGATGTCGTTAGACTGTCGAATTTTAACAAGGGAACTTCTTAACCCAATTTCGATTTCTTTGGGTTCAACATGTAGTTATTGAATATGTAATCTTTTGAATATGTGTGAATGACCTTTTATTATTTTACACTTAATATCCACTTATATTGGGTGTATTTATATTTGTCACACATAATTTTGAGATTGAATTATCCTTAATTTAAGGATACCGTCTTTATAAGGGAATTCATCACATTTGACATTTCCATTGAGACTTATTTGTTGTTATGCACCAATTCACTATTATATGGTGTATATAATATCCTTCGGAATATTATATCATGAATCCATTTATTCTCATGATATTATAAAGTTCTGACTAAATGTTATTCCTCAATTATTGTATTCAAGTGTCTCTAATTTTGGTAGAACCCCTTTAACCAAAATATCATTTTAAATGTTTTAATTATTTGTTCTTATTAATATCCATGTTTTCAAAATGGTTTTAAGGATTTATTAATATGGACATTAATGGTTTAAAATTTTAAATGCTTCAAGGTGGTATGGGACACTTTGATTCAAAAATATCTTTATTAAATGTTTTAAATGGTTTTGGAAATGGTTTCTTTTTGAATGGATTCATTATTTCAATATAATAAAATGTTATATTGTGATTGAAATGTGGAAATGTTATGTTTCCTTTATTCATGTTTTATGTGAAACGTTTATGTTATGGTTCTTGGGCATTTTTATGAAAACGGGTGGTTCCGTGATAAACTAAGGGCGGGTGAGCCCGATATAGCTCTCCAATGCATTGGGTAACGTGAAAGAGTGAAACGTTAAGGTTTCTCCGAAGAGATTTAAGGAATATACTGTGGTGGGTATTCCAAACGTAACCAAGAGGGTTACTCCCTACGTAAGAATGTTATGAATGCCTCAAGTTACCTTTTATGTCTTATTATTTCTATGATTTATTTATGATTTGATGAAGTATGTTAAAGTGCCTATGTTTTATGGGTAAAGTATGATTTCAATCTTATGTATATATGAACTCATGTTTCCTTTCCATATTTTTATATCCCTTACTAAGCTTTTTAGGCTCATCCCAAGTTTTTTTTGAAATTGTTTTCACAGGTCAAGGGAAAGGTACCTGATATGATGATAGTGTCAAGGAAGTGTCAAGAAAGAATCCATGTTTTATTTTAAATATGTTTACGTTGATGGGAAAAAAATGAATACTATATTTATGTAACTACTTTTTTTAAATGTGGAATGTAATGAAAGTTTTATGATCTGATTCTCTAAAACTCTAAACCTGAAAAGATCCTCAATGTGTAATCTTGTAATAACTCAAGATTAAGTAAGGTTTAAGGCTGGGGCCTTATAGATGTTGCCTAATGAAATGTTCCCCCACTGACATGTTCCTCTACAGTTGATCTGGCAGATCTCGTGCATGGAAACAACCACCATTTATTGCCTAAGTAAACTATGCCATCACTGCAACAAATTGTTCAGTTCCAATTCTAACCATCTCAGGTTGCTGATTTGGAAGGTTGACTTCCTTCTGATGTTGTCCCAAAATAGCTGCCTTGTTTCCTCTGCAGAAAACCATTCTGAACATAGAAATATCTTAGGTGAAGCAACATGGTAATATTTAAATACTATATCATTTCAATCATACCATAAATTAATTTATGGACATAAATTTGACAATTTTCTAAATCCTAAAGTTGTCTAAACCGACCTTTGATACCAACTATAAGGCCCCGACATTAAAACATTACTTAATCTTGAATTAAATAAATAATTCACATTGATGATCTTTTCAGGTTTATAGTTTTAGATAATTAGGACATAACTATTACATCTCAAAATATTACAGAGTAGACACTTCTACACAGTTTCGATTTTTTTACAGAACATGAACTCATAAAAAAAGTCATGTCTAGATCCATGTTTAAGACAACATGACTTTTCCATGATCCCATCCTTGTCCCTATTCCACATTATGTCCAGTGATTTTTTTTTTCAAAAACTACATATGAGCATAAAAAGCTCAGTAACGGATACACAAGGAATGAAAACTGTTAGTTTTTCAAAAAAACAAGTAAACCATGAATACATTAACATAAGTAATAATTTTCGCCTTTATGAAGTAGTAAATACTCTTTAGTGAATAAAAGATCATTACTTACCCTTTTGTAACCAAAAGATTACCATAAAACCCATATAAAGAACACATTACATATAAAGGTAACTTGGGACATAAACATACTTAAATGGAATAACCATGCGGTCGACTTCCACACATATCACTAATTGGAATAGCCATACGGCTGACTTGCATACCCAATGCATTAGAGGTTATAATGTAACCACCCATCCTGATATTCACAGCACCACCCGTCATTTGGTTTATCACATAACCACCCATCAAATGTCCAAGTACCATTATAAAATCATAAGACATAAAACAAATATAAAGTAAAGAAAACATTTCCACATTTCAATCAGAATATATCACTTAAATATATTGACATAAAAAATCCATTATCAAAATCATTTTCAATACCAAAATACATAAAAGATTATATGGTATTTATTCCCTTTTAAAAAAATTACGGCTTGTTGAGGAAGCCAAAGATCAAATAATACTCGCAGCGGTGGAAAGGTCGTTGTCACCGTGTACGTTAAAAGAGACATTCCTTTTTGTCATTTAGTAAAACACTTTGTAGAAAAATATTCCCTTTGAATTAAATGAAAAGTCAAAGGTTTTTATACAGCGTATAAAAGAATGTCTTGATTTAAAACAAAATATGCCTCAATGAAAGGAGATTGAGATGAAGTCCCTTACCTCGTGTCCGACTTGACTCGATCACTCTTTATTCTCTTGAATAATAAACTAAAGTTAATTTCTTCTTGCTTAAGAACATTTTATAATTTTATTATTCCTTTTATATCTCTTATTTCCATGTTATAAACATTATCTAATCATTTAAGTTAATAACGGTCGTTTTGTCGATATTTGGTACTTGAGTCAAAAATGGACTTCTTACAATTACATGTTGTTCATGGAGTCAAAGGTTCATTATATCCAGAATGATATTCATGATTTGGATATCATATATATCATCTATATCCATCATATAAATGTATTTATAATATTACATAACATTTAGAGGTAAGAAATGAAATGCACCGTTCATGGAGACGGTAAGCCATACATTGGCATGAACGCTACTCTCATTTATATTTCGAATTTAATGGAATGGAATCACAATGATATAAAGGTAAATTATAATTCCAGTATAATATCATATATAATATTATTAACTCCAACATTTATACATCCCACATATGGCATTAACGATTCAAATCACTTTGAGGGAGCAATAGTCTGCACTTCCTAAAATGAAATTATCGCATTTACCCATAATGGAAACCATAAAGGTATGCCATAAATGAAAAATTGAGAATCATAAGGAAAACATAAAAATAATATATAACATATATAAATATAGTTACATCTTAATGGACACTATGAAAGGTGTTAAGAAAAGATTGAACAATCATCGTTTCGTGAGGTAGTAATTCACCATCCATAGAAAAAGTATGTTATTTAACCATTAGACGGAGGTGTGTGTAAGTGTAGATTGAATAATTCTCATAACAACATCCTAGTATATTGAAGATACTAGTGTTGTTTCTAAATAAAGTAATAAAAATATTTTAGGGGGTTGGAGAACCAAAATAAAACAAAAGAACATAAGAGAAGACATTACCTTTAAATCAGATAACTCCCCTTGGTTTGAACCAAAAGGTTTTCTTGAAGAGATTTATGCCTAAGGTAAGGATTATAGGATTATGAGAGGGATATTGGGAGCTTATTTGAGTAGATTTTGGACGAGCCAAAGGGCTTGAGAAGTGTGAGTAAGGGGGTAGAGTTTGGATCCTTTTATCAGAGGGAGGACGGGCACTCTTGGAAGGTCATGAAATGTTACTTTATTATGAAATGATTTTAGGATTTTAAAGGTTCCACAATTATATATTTCTAGGATAAGATGATAAGGGTTCGAAATCCACCCATAGAATATGTTTTTGACAAGTGTATGTCTTATAGTTTACCTTCTCTTTTCATTTTATTTAAATCATTCATTAATGAGGTAATCGCTACATCATTATGGTGTCATAAATAATTTTATTTATTTGATGTCTAAATTTTTTAAAAAAGTTACCATGATATAGGAAATATTTTTATCCTTATAATTAATATTTATAATCAAAAGGATAAATTATATAACCCCATGTAAAAATTGTTTTAGTAAAACAATACATGTTTGTGACATTTTTATTTTAACTTTAAATAAAAAGTTATTATTGTCATTTTCTTACCCAAGTGGCTCCATGGGGTCCCCAATTTGACCCATTGATTGTATTGGTCTGCCATGACTCATCCAATAAGAGTATTATATGTGAAAAGGTAATTTAATATTATTATAACATTATTATTACCTTAAATTACACTAATTACCTTTAATTGCGATTAATAAAACTTAAAAGTTACTATTCACCAAAAAATTATTTTCATCCCATTGAACCAAATTTTAATTACTAATGATAACCATGTATGTCAGATTTTTGAAATTGAATTGATAGAAGTGGTAAAGTTTCATTTAAATGAAAAATCAGTTTTTTAACCACCACTTAGTGGTTTCACTATTCATCAAAAATTGAAGTTTTTCAAAAAAAATACCAAAAATTCAGCCTAAGGTATATTTGATATTCCGAATTAAAAAATGATGTCTATTTTACCTAATTCAAAACATATAAGTTTCATTAATTAATTTAATAATTAATTCCTGTTCTCAAAACAAATAACATGTTTTTATGAAACAATATATATCAAAAGATTGACACTAGTATAAGTCCAATTTCAAAGTGAAATTAATTCCAATGACCACCATTGGATTAATTTGTAAAAATATACTTTAATTACACATTAAAACCAATTAAAAAGATAATATAACCATATAAATAAATTAGATTAAAATGAGGTTTTGACTTAAAATACATCATTTTTCACTATTCATTAAAAAATGAACTTTATCAGAAAAACACCAAAAATTTACAAAAAGTAAATTTTGATGTACCGATTCTAAAGAAGAATTTTATTTGGTTCAATAGAATGTATAATAGTGACCAAAACTATATTTAAAGAGGGTTCGCCATCGAGCATAGCAATCCCATTAATGTAAAATTAATACTTAATTCAAAAATATTAATAAATATGAAAATTTATTATTCTTTATTTACCTAGGATGTTACATTTAAAGACCCTTGAACATTTATTTCATGATCAAAAGGTCTCCTAGATTCAAAGTAAGGTTCTTTATAATTTTTATAAGAATTTTGTGTGTAAAAATATTCTTCTATCAATGATTATGAGAGGACAATCTAAGTAGGAATAGGTTCTATAACCATTTCAATTCATTGTATTTCTAATCTCATGAATGAAACTTCATAAGTATTTCTCTACATTTTTTGGAAACTTTCTCACCTAATGGTTGCGTATGAGGATGTAAAAGGTGTTGATACAAATGGTATATTATAGGAGGATATTTATATTTTTGTAATTGCACATGCCATTGTTTAGATTGGATTTTTTTGGGATTGAAGCTCATTATAAGTTGGATTTTTCTTTGTCGAGCATAGTATTTAAAATTTTTTAGTTGATTCTGTTGTTGATTATAAGACAAATAGAAATTTAGACGGTCATTATACATCACAATTGGTGTGGGGTAGTCAAAGTAAGGATATGTTCCCCAAGTTTTGATTTGTTCAAAATGGCCTTCCATTGGAGTGAAATCAGGGGTTGTAATATAGTAGTGGGAGTGAGAATAAGATGTGAGTGACTAATATAACTTACTTAGGTCCTAGAAAATGGCACCAAAATTTGGTTTCACCCAAATTTACCTTATAATTGGAAGCATTTGTTATAGTATATGTCGGGGTTGATTCCAAAAATTTCGAAGAAGTAACCTAAAGAGACATATATTCTATGGAATGAGATTTGGATATAAAGTGAAAATATTTGGATTTTGTGGATTTTATGAATAAATGATATGATTCGAATAAATGAAACTGAATATAGAAAAATTTATATTAAAACAATTAAAAATATGTGTCGATCCTAAGTTTTTTCTTAGGCGGGAATGAATGCAATTGTTTTCCTACGGAATTACAGATCACTAGTTCAACAAGTATCCAATAAATTATATAATTCCACAAAATCATTCAAGAATTTAATACATAATAAATTCCAATGATAATAACCAATTCACTTATAGGATCTCTTTCATGATCACTCTAAGAATTTTGATCATACTAGCACTCAAAATATGTATTCATTAAAGTTAGTGATGACGAAGAAGAAAATAATTTAATAAATTTAACTCTCAAACCATATAACTAATTTAATAATTTAATCACATAAAATAACATAAAATCCATCACAATAAAACTCCCTATATGCAACCCGTAAAAGGTTTATCCTTCCATCAATACAAATCTTTCAAAGAAAGAAAAATGTTGAATTAAAAAAGTAGGATTAAAGAAGTGAAAATAATGAAATAATGAACAATCCACTGCTGTGTAAGGAATTTAACAATTTTTGGGGTAAATAAATTCACAGCTTGAATTATCAGTATCAAAATTTTAATAAAAATATAATATAAGAATAATAAGAATTTTTATTATGAAACTAATGTGATTTAAACATCTTACTTGAGAAAAACGAATTTGAGATTACAATATAATAACATTACATTAAAATTGAAAGTACAAAACATATCCCCTAATCCCTTCACCAAAATAAATTTAAATAGAAAATATTTGGGCACCAGATTGACCCCCATATTTCTATATCATTACATTAAATTAGGATAGTCAAATGGTGGGTGAGAAAAAAGGGAATGTGGGATTTTCAATGTTGACTAGAAAAATCAGATCAAGATTCTCCCCCCTTATTGACCAGAAAATTAGGCTTCAAAGATGAAAAAATATATAGTATAAGATAAAAATGTTCATCCATATTCCTTATAATTATTTTAGAAATTCCCAATTGGATATTCCATTCAGAAATTATGATTAGATTGATTGGCTGACTTTATAGACCTTAAAATCTAGCCCATAATTAAAACATTATATTGGACTGCCTAGATCACCATGAACAACTATGAATTAGATCTTCTCATAGCATAATAAAAGTTTACCCAAAATTTTATCTATCTACATTTAAAATTTGAGCTTCGTTGGGCTTGAATCTTGGTTTCTGATTTTATTTGATGGTCCTAAGGCCCATTATTCTTTGTTCAGAAATTTATGCATCCATGTCTAAAAATTTTCATCTCCCTTTATGAATCATCTATTGATCCAAAAAGATAAAATTTTCTGCACAAAGTTTTAAATCATATCCTGAAATATCAAATTCAAACAGTTCCAATAATTTATTATAAAATCTTATGATTAATTGGTCCCAAATTGACACATTTGAAACATGAGTTGCACCATTATTTGAAATGATATTCAATTAATAAAAAAAACTAAAACTAGTGTTTATTGAAATTAAAAAAATATGAATATTAAAATATTAAAAATGAATATTAACCTATTTCACTTGATAATCACCAAATGTGTAGATATTGAAATATTACACTCGATAATGAATTCAACTTTAGATTCCCCTTTCTTATGGGTGTAGTTCATATTATATTGGCTTTGAATGATACATGGAAAACATACTTCCTCCTTTCCCTTTCCCAAACTCTTGATTTTATTCTTATTAGAAGGAAAATTATCATGATCTTTATACTCATATGAGTATTGGACCCCTTTACCTTGTTCATACTTTTATTATTAACCATATGGACCATGATTTCGTCCCTCCCCATGTCCTTATACACTTGGTGAATTAGAGTAATAAGTTTTTAATGAAAATTATCATTATATTTCATGTTATAATTAACAATAAAACTGGAGAAGGACATGGGTAGTGAGAAAATTATGAGATATATACACAAATCATCTAGGAATTTATTCCTTAATAAGTCTAGGTATTCAATGTATCCCATAAACTTGACTACATGAGGCCCAATAGGCACAAAATCTGTAATATTAGTTGTAAACAGAGAATTAAAGAACTCATATCTCTCTTGTCACGCCTTCTATTATAGAAATCACAAAGTTGATACATCATGCTATACACATCCATGTCCTCATGTTTATTCATAAGATAACTAGCCATGGATGATGCAATAATACATTGAAAGTTTTTAGAACCATTAAAATATTTCTTATAGAGTTATAACTCTTATTCACTAGTCTCTATATCAGGTGTACCAAGAATTGGTTCTTCCAGCACCTATAATTTCCTTTCGGGGAATAAGATAATGTGTAAGCGCCTTCTCCACTATTGTAAATTTATTATAGTGAGAATTTTATCATTTTCAAGTATGGATTGAAGTGATATGTTTAAAAATTATTTTATTATTATTTCTAAAAACTATATGAGAAGAGTTTTAGTACTTTATCTAATAAATTTTGGTCATATAAAGAAATATTATATTTATTAATGTCCCACTATTTTATCAAAAACCAATAAACCTCACCATTAGAATTAGAATAGACTATTTCATGTAAATTCTAGTTTAATGTATCCATATTCCCAATCTCACCACCCTAATATTGGTCGGTCAAGTAATTGGAGGGTTTTTGGTAGGCATTGAAAATGTCAACTTCATTAACTCATAGTTCATTGATCTGTTGAGTAGATTCCCCACTCCTAAAATCCTAAAATTGGATTTCCTCAAACCTTTTATCTTAGTTACACTATTTCCTTCTTTAGTAGTCAACCCTTGATGTGAAAAATGTTAATTCAACCTTGAAATTCATGTTAGAATTCTCTGATAATTGAAAGCACCCCAACTTTTTCTGGTTAATCAATTTTATATATGGTTCAATTTTAATTTAATTAGTGGAATGATATACTGAAATAATATATATAAATGAGGTATTTTAACATTAGGCATAAATTTTCTAATATTATCTTTATTACATGATTTTTAATATTAAGTGTATTTACTTAAGTGATTAACCACATATTAGATAACATTTATGCATAAGTCAATTTATTTTAGTTTTATCTTGTACACTTATTAAGTCATTAACTCTTGTGATCAAAACAATACATATATAATTAAATAACCATGAAAATTTACTTAAATAAAATAATAAAGTGGTATAAAGCTATCTTTTACTAATGGTTTGTCTATTTAGTAGATGATAAAATAACCATCGACCTAGTGGAAAAACACATTGTACCATTTATGGTCTATGCTACATCTTTCCACTTGTACACCTATGTATCTCTCATTTATTGGTTTCACCTCAGCTCCAAACATGAACCTTGACTACTAACTTGGGAGCTCAATCCATTAAAACTTCTTTTACTCACATAGTGGTGAGGGAACCAAAGGATTAGTTAAGGGGTTCACATAAAAGAAACCATGGGAACACATTCCCCAACATAATGAGAGGAGAGATGAAACGCAGACCAATAATTTAATTTAAAATAAAATTAAATTATATCAATCACTTATAAAGGCCCAAACTAGTCTCATGATAATCCTAATTCATGAAATGAATTACACATTTAATAAGATTATCATTCAATTCCAATCATTATTATTTAAGATAAATCACACTCGAATAAATTAATTAAATTATTTAATTAATAAATTTATTTATCCTAATTATAATACTAATTTTCTTGATATTATCATCCATCATAATTTTAAATAAATCAAATAAATATATTTAAAATTAACTGTGTACAAAAATATACCTTGGAGGCAACACAATGAGTACCCATCTAAAATTCCCAACGTGTATTATACTCGCATACAGTTTACTTTTATCTAAATAAAGAATACATGAATTATCATGTAATTTCATGGCATATACTATAAACTTAGTGACCACACATATCATATGGTGTTTACATAGCTTTTTATGCATTAATGCACCTAGAGTAATAACTATAATAAAACTTAAACACGATATGCATGTACGAACATTACAAAAAATTAATTAGACATTTATATATGTAAAACCTATCACATGGCATGTAATCTCAACTTAATTACCACACAAAACACATATTGACAAGGTTTGAATAGTATAATAAATTAATTTTTAATTCTACATAATTTGGTAAAAGTACATTATGTGTACATTATAGTTTGCACGACGTGTATTATTATCATCGTATATCTATGGAACATGCCTTCGGGATCAATATATAACTGTTACATAAAAAATATTGGTGTAAATGACTTGTACATGGGCTACACAACATTTGATCTTTGAGTTACACGGTCAATGGTCATGTAGGTTGTGTAAGAGGATAGAGGGCCCATATATGACTAAAGGACTACACATCGTGTACAACAGTTACATGACATGTACTCTGGATGATCATGTGCTAGGATGGATTTTTGAATACATGATGGGTAATTAAATTCATTGCATGAATAAATTCACACATGTTTAATTAGTTCTGAATCAATTCATCATGCATTAAACACTAGTACACAATGTGTACATCTGGGTTACATGACATATTCTGTTATGCAATTCAATAGACTTATCATCACCTCTAGTTGAGATCATCGAATTTATTTCATACCAAAATTAATATGATTTTATTTTTGAGAAATAAAAAGTTAATAAAGTAGATCATGCAATTCAGATTAAATAATTATTAAAATGGAATTGAAAAATAATAAAAAATGAGTAATCAATAAAAGATATTTAAATAATAATAAATGATTATGCAACCCCTCTGATACCACTTGTAAGTTCTGGGCACAGTGGAATCATCATGTAGGGAATGCCCGAATATTATTTTTTTATGATTGATTATTAATCCAAGATTTATTTGATGATAAATTCCCTATTCCACGGAATTGAATAAAATAATATAGATAATGGTTAAACACTAGAACCAAAGCGCATGGTCATCACATATTATTTATAATTAATTTAAAAAATTAAATACTTACCTTGAGATAAATTATTTCTCTATTGATGAATCTAAAAATCTCTCTACATATTACCATCACTGTGTTGTAGGAATCAATAATTGATTCCCTCTAGTAGTTATCCACACGTGTTCCAAAAACCTCAAACATTGATGTAGGAATCTCTGGGTGCTGGCTAAGAAGATCTTAATGCTCGTGTCATTCATCTTTGATCACCCAAAGAACTACCTCAAGAAATGATTCTCTCTAATATCTCCTAAATTGAGAGTGGTGGTGGAGGATGATTTCTCTCCATTATTGAGAGAAATCTTGGAGATGGATATCTCTAGGGTTTTGAGAGGATTATCTTCAGATCTTGTTGTGAACAACACAAATTAATTAAATGTCTAGAAAAAATAATATAATCAGGTTTAAATACCTCTTAGGTTATAAAATTATTATTTCACATGAATCATTTATTATTTCCATAATCCCAATGTAACCCCATTTTTGTAATAGTAATAATAAAAATATTATTATTTCATAACATCCACTAAACTCAAAAATTAAATTAAATATTATTTATTCAAATAATATTCAATATATATTTTTTATAATCAGATTATTATACTTGGTATAACCTTCCTCCAAAATATTTACCAGGCCTTGAAAAAATTACTATTTATTTAGTAAATAAATATCAAATCATTATTCCATAACAAATATATAAATATTATATTCACTAAATAACAAATAAATATTTATTAAATATTCTTCACTTAAAATATTTTCTCAAATAACTGGTGACGGAATATGTGAAATCATGAAAACATTAATATTTATTAAACCATGTATGGGAATAATTTTTATTCAACTTGTTAAATAATAAATAAAAATATATTATTTAACTGATATTCTCGATACACATAGTCTGTGATCCTCTATGCCTCCTTCTCAGTGGAATTTGGTGAAGCATCGTAAAGTCTATGTTTAGCATCTAGAAAAATACCAAGGAACCCATGGTGAAATAAGATAATGTCAAAATTAAAAAATACCTCACCAATATGCTTACTATGTAATATAATCACTTTAGAATGATATTTCTAATCAATAAAGCTTCATTCTAGTGCCATCAACCTATGAGCTCGATGTATCCTTCTTTGACTTGTGGGAAATTTAAATTTCATATAGAACACCATGGAAATAGATTTATTTAAGATATATCATTTCCTTAAAAGGGTATGAGATATCAACTTTTGTTAATGAAAATAAGGGAAAAAATAACTCCTTACATTATTCATTAATGAAATATTACTCAGGATGTACCCTACGTATCATACCTTACCACAAATATATATCATCATGGTTTTCATCAATAAATAAAAGAAGAAAACTTATTGCACTCATTAATAATAATCATAAATTATAAGGATAAATATACACATTTTTAGATAGGAACATCTAATGACACATATAAATATATATTTCCTACTGCAAGGTCTCATTATCACAATATCCTACACTAGATATTACCAAGGGCGTACTCCATGAGAAGATTCCTTAATGTCCCATTAGTCTCCATCCTTGATATCCTTTATCATTTGTGTCCCTAAAATTATTTCATTCAGATATTGAATATATATTTAATAATACTATAATTCCACTTATTGATTCTCAACTTAGAAATGTATTACTATGACCTTTCAGTGTGACAACCACTCTTAGTTCATTATCACATAATATGTTTTGAAAAATAACAATAAAGATTTGATAAAGAGTTTATTAATATTCAAAATAATGAATATAGGTTATAATAAATTACATTGAAGTTGGTTCTAGGGAATAACATACAACATGAATAAATAATAATAAAGAAAGATCCTTAAATCAATGTGTGATGAGATAATTTGAAGAAAATATAATATAAACACCTTTCACCCTTTATTATAGAAAATAATAAATAGAATATATATTTTTTAATTTATAAATAGTAATAAAAAGAACATTATTACCTTTTATTTTCCTTATTTTAAAAAACCTAATTTTATTATTCAAGATGCTGAAAATAGATGAAATAAAAAGGGACTTAAGGTAAAAAGATTCTCAAACCCAACTCTTCCTTTTGGGTTATTATCTAATTCACAACATTTTTAGCATGTATATTCCTATAATATCCTTAAAATTTCCATTAAAAATTATTTCATTTCATTTTTTGGGATATACATGTTTTTTCCTTGTTAAAATGTTTTTAATCCAATTACAATGAGTTTTCAAAAAAGACATTATTTTTCAAAAACATCCCTTTGAAACCTCTTGAATTGTTTATTTCCACTCAATAAAGATGTTATTTTATACCAAAATATGATTTCACTTATTCATTTAGAAACCCCAAATGTTATTCATAAAAGAAATATTTATAGAACTTTTATGAAACCCATTCCTTTTGATGGGTTTATTCGGTGTCTATGTTTTTACATGCCATCTTTCTATATGACATGCATGATTATGAGCATTTTATGACGTGATGGGCAGAAATAGAATTATATTACCCTCTAATTTTTGGGTAATATGATATATCTTTTGATATCATGCGTATTATTTGTGAACATGATACCATATTTTGTTAAAATTATAATTTTTTGATTTATTCCCATATGTTATGTATGAACATGGTAGTAGCGTTGTTGAAATTTGTGTGTGGTATTTGACCACTATGATATGATGATTTATTATTATGTATATTCCATATTACTTGCCTTTATCAAATGTTTCCTTTATTATTATAATGATGATCCTATGTTTATGATATTATGATGTTGATTATTATCAATCATGTAATATTGATTCATGTCCCTTATTCATCCCCTTACCAGGATTTTAGTTCACCCCTTTCATTGATGTATTTCCTCATGTGATTACATCTACTAACGAGAACGTGTGACATTTTAGGAGGATAAAGAATAATTATTTAAATAATGTTTATATTTTTATTATGTACATGTGATGTATGAGCCTAATTAACCCAAGATACTAAACATTCAGATCCTAGATTATATCATTATTATATTGTTCATATTAAAAATGATGTCATAATCATGTATGAAAATGTTGTTCTGTTATAGTTCTCATAAGATAAAGGTTTAGTTAATTTGGGAATTAGGATTATTAAACATAATTAAAAACCATAAGAATAAGACCAAGTATAGGTAATCATCCTCTGTTTTGGAAAAGTATAAGAGTTCATGGTTTCCAAGAAATGAAATCCATATCTAGATAATATAAGTGTATGTTTCACTGAAATAGTTGTACCCAGGGCTAATAACTCCGAAAAGGGAAGATTGGGTATTAACTCAATTGTGAATCAGTACACAACAAAGTGTCCTTTCTTTACACCTAGTTTGACACTCCCTGGGGATACACTTATGTTAATAATAAAATCTACACAAACCATTATAAAGGATATATGGATAAAGTAATTATTCATTTTAAAGTTATAAATGATTAAAGTATATAATCCTAGAAGCTTCATTAGAGAAATGGATAAAAAATGTAATCCCATAAGATATAATTTTTAATTAATTTTTTCATAAGGATAAATTATTTATTCATGATTTTTTTGAATTATGTTTTGTTAAAAAAAAATTTGTTTTAGAAAATGGTGGGAACTAGGTTAAACTAGACCCACAATTCGTGTGAGGGACAATGCAATGATTGTCCAAATGACATTCCCAATGTAATGGGAGGTGGAGTTAAGAACTTTATGGAAATTATTAACCATATGTATTAGGATATAAATAATAACCAAAACCATGTGGACCACCCTCCTTAACCCATGTTGGAGCAGCTGGCCATCGAGTCCTTTATGCGGCAACAACCAATGACATTTAGTGGAACCTCTAATATATGTGTTATGGAATAGAGGGTAAACTCAATATATAATATATTTTCTTTGATATAATATTACAAGAGGAATAAATTTACCTTTTATTTCTATAATTTTATTGGAGAGGTTGAAAAATGGTTGACGTTGATAAAAAATACCATGAAGAAAGTCAAAATGAAAGAAATAAAGTGGGAAGGTATTAAGAAGTTATTTTTTAACACGTATCTCCATAAAACTCATCAGAAGAATATGGAGAAAGAATTTCTATATCTTAATAAAAAGGACGAGTAATCTATCATGGCTTACAAAGTAACTTTTACAAGTCTTGAAAGATAAGCATATGGTCTTTTTATATACAATGATAATAAAATTGGTAGAGTCTTTAGTGGTTTAAAACCACACCTTTGAAAGTATTGAGATATCTGAGACATTGGGAAGTAGTATTATGTGCTCTCAAAGTATATATGTGGGTTGGATAATGGTCCCATGGAATTGGATATAATAAGGTAAGAATGGAATTTCATGTTGGAGGATCAAATTACAAAATAGAAAAGAAAATACAACCACATAGATGTCAAAAATATAGGAAGAATAATCACAAGGATTCCCTCTAGGGGAAGGTAAATGTTTCAAGTGTGGCAGAGAAGGAAACCAAGATAATGAATATCTAAGAGACATGAATAACCCAACCAAAATGATGGAGGAAATGAAGGAAACTCCCAATAAACCAGCCATGGTATATTTCTTCAACTATACATCTTGTGACCACTATTCAATCTAGTAAAATAAACCATGGGTCATCTAGGGTAATCAACTTCAAAAACAACCAAATAAAAAGGATCCAGGGAAATCTTATTCCATCACTACCACTAAGGTGGAAAATGAAAATGAAGTTCTGAAAGGTACTTCATATTCACTCAAGATTGGAAATAATTTTATTTGACTATGGTGATAAAAATTCCATTATATCCAATAATTTTCTTTCATATATTGAATCAATACCCCGATAACTTGAAGTATAAATATATTAAAAAACACCTAATGGTAGGATAATTGAAACCCGACTGATGAAATCTTTTTCGGATAGAATCTATGGGAATATTCTTCCAGTGAATCTCAAAATCCACCCCCAGGTGTAATTTGATGCTATACTAGTAATGAATTGGATCTCATTATATAAGGATCACATAAACTATCCCAAAAAGAAAATATCATTCTATATTCCAATCCACACAATTATCTTATAAAAATTCAAGGAAGACCATTAATCTACTTCGGAGAATCCATCAATTGTGTGAGTGATGAAACCCTATGAAGAATAATATATTTTCCAAATGGCTATTCCAAAAGAAAACACCACCATTAAAGAAATTCCCCTTATAAGGGTATATACTAATGTATTTCACGAAGAGTTATAGAGATTTACCCTAGATCATGAGTTAGATTTATTATTTGATCTTGTAACTAGAGAAAATATTATCACCAAACACCGTTATAGTATAGCCTCAATCAAAATTGATGAGTTAAAGTAGTTTATGTAAGAGAATTTAGAAAAAAGGTTGATAAACCCTAGTTCAATACTATAGGGTGTTCCTATTATCTTTTTTAATAAATACTATGGATCAATGCGATTTTTCATTGATTAACAGGAGCTAAAAAAGATCACCATAAATATTAAGTATCCACTTCCAAGTGTTGATGACTTATTTTATCTACTACATGGAGATCATTACTTCTCATAGGTGGATCTTCTTTTTAGATATCATAAACTAAAGCTGAATAACGAAT
Organism: Viscum album; assembly: GCA_963277665.1. Lineage (NCBI taxonomy): Eukaryota > Viridiplantae > Streptophyta > Magnoliopsida > Santalales > Viscaceae > Viscum > Viscum album. Next base: position 772,935,828 of record OY728125.1, on the reverse strand, counting down.
ATATTTAGAATAAATCCATCTATACAAGGTATGGACACTACATGTTCATAGTGACTCCATTAGGACATACCAATTCCCCTACAATATTCATGTATTTTATGGGTAGAGTCTTTAATATTACCTCAAAAAATTTGTGTTAATCATTATTGATGATGTTCTCATTTAATACAAGAGAAAAGAGGTGTTAGACTACTAATTTTGTTTCAACATATCCTATATACTCTATGGTTTGATAATCTAAATAACCCTTTATATGATACAAATGTTTTTTTCTTTAAGTGTGTTCATTAGGTTTTTTGACTATTTAATCCATTCTAATATTATGTCTAAAAATTACAGAATTTTGATGAAATTTTCCTAAGTATGGAAAATTACCTATGTGAGGCATTCAACTACATGATGATTTAACTATGTCTAGTAATTGACTACTTCTGCCAGCAATGTTAAGGAATCACTTATGTGAAACAAAAATTTCATGAAAACATATTTTTATAAATCACATATGTCGATGAATCACCTATGTGAGAAATCATCTACATCGATCAAATGAATATGTGAATTAGATACATGGATTAATTTGTTACCTGATTTGGATACATGTTAAAATTAGTTATTTCGTTCTAAATGGCTATTTAATTATTCAGCAACATCAAATTCAGCTACGTGAGTAAGAAGGATACATGAATAAATTTGGTCACGTGAGGAATACCTAGGAAATTTTTCTATGGGAAGAAATAAGTTACATGAAGAATGGATATGTGGATCAACTCGGGTACATGAATTCACTTTAATATAATTTGGCTACATAGTTATATATAATTAAATATGTTGTTATAAAACCATCTATTTATCATAGTTGGTGTAATTTCGATGGAAATTAATACTACTTCACATGCATTAAATATTGGATTACCTATTTATAATAAAATATATTATTAAAGGTTTCAATTACTGATAATGGAAAATTATAAGTATAATTAAACGTTTAGTTCTTTTATTGATGTATTTTCAGAAAATAACATCTGAAATTTAATTCAAAGTCTCTAATTTATGAATCTAATGAAGTAAAATTAAAAGAGAAATTTTTATGCATTATTCATGTGTGGTAAATAATATAAATAGTGAACATAAACAAGAATATAAGAAATCTATTTTACTCTAAACCTTTATTTTTGAGGATCTCTGTGTGCTGCTCTACTTTTTATGCAAAAAGGAAGAAGAATATTTAGCTCTATATCTGCACTATCAAGGTCATATTTACTATGTTTTATAAGAATAACCTTGAGATATTTTTCATAATTATATTCTATTTTAGATATTTATCCTCTTTTATCAATTTTATCATAAAAATGTGAGCTATTTTTTAAAAATATCTATCTATTCTCTTTTTTTGGAGTGAAGGTTCCCTAAAAAAGAACCCTATAGGTTGGTATTTGTAAAGCCATGTTAGAGCCTTGTAAAAATATCCTAATATTTTAACAAGTGTCAATTTCGTGTACTTATTCATGGAGTCCCTATGAAATTGACTAGGAAGCCCTGGTAAAAGGAATAGTCTGGTGAAATCACTAATCACTCAGAGTTAAGTATTAGTGGAGTGGACTAGGGGATTTCTGTTCCCCAAACCACTATAAATATTAATTGTATGATCTAATTTATTTGTGATTTAATTTACACTATGTTTATTTATTAAGAAAAGATCAAAATTTTTCATAGATTAAACATGGTGGTTTTCTAATCCATGGAAATTTAAATAACTCAATTAACCCCACTCCTGAGTCGCAGTGCAGCCAGTCTCCAACCAAAAACTGATTTCAAAGGAAGTAAATTTTGAGTTTTTAGATTTAAAAGGTTGAAGTATTAAGATCATATTTAAAATGGATACTATTTTCTATAACATAGACATTATTTATTTGGTAAGATTACCCTACTTAGATGGTGAAAATTATGGTTGTTGGAAGGAATATATGATAATCTATTTGAAGAACCTTGGTTTACAGGTTTATCTAAAATTTGTGATGACCTATAATATTATTGAATGAGATACAAAGAAGTGGGATTCTATTTATAAATGAGAATAAGATCTAAACTATAAATCTATGAATGCCATAATTTGTGGACTAAGTCCCAATGAGTTCAACTGGGTTTCACGATGTGCAACAATATATGAAATGTGGACCACTATATTAGTAGATTATGAAGGAAAAAACAATGTGTGAGATGTTAGATATAATAGTACCAAGCTGGTGTTTGATACCTTTAGGATTATGGAAGGAGAAATAATCACCCAACTAAATGGAAGTATTACTGATTTTGTAGATAATTTTTCTTCTTTAGTAACACCCATTCCATAACTAGATCAAGCCTTGAAAATTATCATAATTCTAACACCTTGATGGATTAGAATCTTGAATACCACTAGAAAATATATAGATATAAAATATTTTAAAATAAAATATCTTATTAGAATACTTATGATGTATGAGGATTAGATAGAATCTAAGTCAGGTGAGAATAAGATGATGAAAATGGAAAATGTTTCAATAAAGGTTTTTACTTGTAAAGATGACTAGATGAAAAAAATTATTATTTTTAAATCATTTAAATAAAAAGTTACCTAAAAATATTATGTATAAAATAATAAACTTATATAGTTTTCAAGGATTTTTAAAAAGTTTTATAGTAAGATAAGAGGTTTCAAAAAACCCATCAACAAGTATAGTAAACAAGAGGAAAATTGTAAAGAAGTTATATTCTTTGAGTGTTATAATCCTAGGAACACCAAGTCAAACTAGCCTTAGTTGAAAGATAATAAGAAATTCGAGAAAAAATATTTCAACAATTTTTGTTATAAGAATAAATATAAGAAATCTATGCAAGAAACATGGAGTGATTTTAGATATTCAAGTGAAGATATATCTTCAGATTCAAAATCTGAAATTTCAAATAAAAAGCATAATATGTGCATTATGGTACACTCAGATGATGCAAATTCTGAATATTATTCTGAGCATGAATCTAATTAAAAAATTATAAACTGCACTTATGAAAAATTAAATGAATACTATACCATGCTTTAAATAACATACGAAATCCTGAAAAATAAAAAAAACTCTAAAAAATTATTATAATGTTTTTTATTCAATGAAAATTAGGACATAAATAAAAATATTTATTCTTTAAAACCAATGTTTTTGCACTCATTTTCAAGATGGTTTCCTATGGGGTTTGATGATGGAGTCAGAAACACCCGATGGTTCCTTTATCCATGACGTGGACTTACTTTCCAAAGGTTAGAAATCATTAGTAATTTTTTCTTCAAATAATTCTTAAGGACTCAAATTATATGATAATTTGAGAGGTCGGGATCATCACACAGTTTTGGGGGGGAATTGTTTCCTACTTTGAGACTATGTTATTGATTTAAGTCATATTCATGATTCCTTTAAAGCCTAACATTAGGCTATTCACCCTCCACATCTGAAATAAATCACGTATACATGTGATATCAACCCTATATATGTAATAAAGGTTCATCATATGTAGAATCATCTATAAGTATATGAGGTTATCCACTGATTTTTCCTTCTATATGTATTATAGGTTCTCCAACTCATCTTCCTATTTACTTTTTAATTCTTCATTTTAATGAATTATGATTTATAGTATCATAATTTGGAACTATAAAATTTATTTCAATATAGGGATGTGATTAGAGTTTTGATGTTGGTATCGGGCCTATTATTGGTGCTTCCAAAGTATTCTTGTGAAAGGAATTAGTACCAACATAGTTTGATTCCACTTAACAGGACACATAGTACCGTTTTGGGTCATGTGATAAGGACCAACCAATGTAGTTTAATGTCACATGACAATGATTTATATGAAAAATTTTCATAGAAAAGGATGTTGTGGGACATATAAATGAGTGGACCATTTTAATTGATCATATGTGGAATATGGCTCGATGGGAATGGACTGGTCTTTCAAGGAATATGGCTATGTGAAGATAAATTTAACCAGAAGTATGAGCTGATGAGGATGAGATAAAAAAGGACCTAAAATAAATATGGACTCTTGAGTGAAGGTTGATATTATTGGGAATATGGACTAACAAAATTGGTGGTGTATTTGTAATTTTGGGTTTGAACTTCATGGAGGATTCCTACGCATCCCATCAATATGCGAATCAAATCCCATGTAGTTTGATTCCACTTAACAGGACTCATCGAACCTTTTTGGATCATGTGACAAGGAAAAAATCATGATGTTTAGCGTCATATGGAGTGGAAATATTGGTAAAAGTTATCTAGAAAAGGTTGGAATGGTACTTACACATGATATAACCTTTTGGTATGACCCTGTGGCTAGTATTTATTGATAGGAATGGATTGGTCTTATAAATAATATGGCCATGTGATGACAAAACTCATAAGGAGTATGAGCCTATGAGGATGATATAAAAAAGGAATAGAAAGGAATATGGCCTACTGGGTGATGGAATATCTTACTAAGAAGTTGGCCCAATAAAAGTGGTGGAAGATTTGAGATGTTAGGTTTGAACCTCATGGATGCTTGCTACATATCCAATCAAGATAGAAATAAAAACCCATGTAGTTTGGGGGGTTGTGGATTACACCTAAAAAAGGAAGCCTGTATAAGAGGATTTATCATTCTAGTGTCATGATAACTACTTATCTCTAAGACCATGGGAGTCATTCTCAAAGTGAGAAACCAGATATAATAGACTATCTCTACATCTCAAAATCATGTTTAAGAGTGACTTACACCTGAGTCAGAAGCCTATTTCTTGAAATTTATTCCTCATCTACTAGTGGATGAGGGTAGATATATAGATGATAGAATAAGTATGGTATTATTAAAGATATATTAGAGTCTCACCCTAGGAGGTATTAACTAATTAGATACTTCCTCCTCATCTGTTGGTAGATGAGGGAAAGGCTACAATGGGGTTGTTAGGGAGAAATTTATGTCTTATCCATTACCATTTTCCTGACTATTTCTAAATCCTGGTTGAGGCTTATTTATCCATAAAAATATCTCCTAATTCTCTTCATGTTTTTGGTAGAAAATTTCATTAAATGAAATGATAAATTACCTACCACCACCCTTAAGTCTTTGATCCACATTACCATGGGAATGCAAAATTGTAAACATTTCGAGGACCCTAGATATTAGGAAGGTTAAGTGGAAGGAATTCCTATACCATGATAAATCATGATGGATAATACTTACTAGTGTTTCTATACCCTAACCATATATATCTAGTGGTTATGTGGGGAGGTCTTCAAGATGGAATTCATGGTCTAGTAAAGGATGGTCGCATCACCTATGTAAAATTTGGGTGAGGTAAATGGGGTTTGATCAAGTGGGAATTAGGTGAATAGATGGAACTTTACCCAGGTAATAACTGGGTAGAGAAATTATACTTTTCCCAAGTGACACCTGGGTGGATATTAGGGACCTCACCCAAGTGATACTTGGGATGTTTGAAGGGATCTCACCCAAGTGATACTTTGGAACTCAGATTGATCTAGGTGACACAACTTGGGTGAGTCTTTTTCTTAATAGTGATTGGTCTCTTTGAATGCCCTTGGAAGGATGATATATATATTTCCAGCTAGGGATGGGTCCTTTGACCTAGTGTATGTGGGCTAAGGATAAGTGGTTTCTTACATAGTAAATAAGTGTTTTTGATTTTGGAAAATTCTATACCCTAATCCTTTTTCTAATTTACTCTTATTTTTTAAGATTGTGAAACTAAAAGAGGTATTAGAAGACTCAAGTGAGGGAGTTTAGAGAGAAGAACTTTGAATGTCTTCCAATTTATCCATGATTTCCAAATAAGGACCCCTATGGTTCTATTTATAGGAAAATACAAGACACTAGGTGAAGGAGGTGGTTCACACATGTCTTCTATGCAAGTGCATTACATAAGCCTAACTAGAGTTAAGTGTATGTGTGTATGATTTTCCCATGCCAATCTCACTTGGGAGGAATTTATAGACCTTATGTATTTTTTTTAATATAGGAGTTCCAAAAAATTCCCCCTTATGATGGGATTTGAATAGAACAAGGAGGATCTGATCCTAAGGTAGATAGAAACACATTCATAGATTAAAATTTGACAAAGGGACAATTGTTACTGCATTCTTGGATTGTCCTACCTTACTCATTTCCACTTTCACTAGGGACCGTTTGTTCATGCATATCACTCACACTTTAAACATGGAATAACATTACTACTTGTTTATCATGGAAGGGGAGCATACTGGTCGATCACGCGGATTGTACATGTTGATTATGTAGGTGGATTATGTAGTTGGATCACACAAGTGTATCATGTAGGGTGGGCCAAACCTATAAAAATGGTCTCTTGTTTGGAGGCACCCACTCTCATTTATGATGCATTTATCACCTGGTGAAGAGAACTTCTTCTCAAGCATTTCTCCCACATAACTTCTAGGTACGCATCCAGTCAAATGTTTATTTGTATGAATTAGCTTCCACAAACTTGCATATCTAATTCGTCTTGTGAAAAGAAGTTTCAAGAAGTTTCCTAAGAGAGGTGCCTAGAGTGAGGTGGCATACACAAGATGGATTGAATGAGGTGGCCTATGTGAGGTGACCTATGAAAGGTGGATTATGCAAGATGATTTAAATGAGGTGGCCTATAAAAGCTCATTAAGGTGATTACTTTATCCTTGATTTGTGGATGTATTAGGGTGGAATTATCTTTAATTTGTTTGAAATTCAACATTATAAGCTTGATTTAGAAACTTTTTGTTAATGAAATATTGTGCGTTTATTTGTAGATTTCAATATCCGGGAAAGTGATTTCCATTAATGACGACCGGGATAATACTCTCATAAAGGAAACGTTGTATATTTTTTATCTAGGATTTTACTAATTATATGACCCCATACTAGTGGATATTTAAAGTAATCTAAATAAGTAACATTATTAGTATACCAAGAGAAAATAATTTCCACTATATGAACATGGATTTCTAAAGGACATAATCAACCTAAATTTGAAGAATTACACACCATGATCTTGGTCCACGGAATAAAAAAACATCAATACTGCCAATATTTACTCTAAGGGATTATATATTAATAAAGGGATGACACCCTCCAAGAACTTGATGCACCACAGTAAGAGTACCCTATATTTAAAAGCTTCATACGTTTGATTTGAAAATAAACTATTAATCATCCATCTTCCACAATTCCATTATAGATCAATGAAGGGGTTGAAAGGAAGACTGAGACTTCTATACTGGAGTGGGAGTTAAGAAAGATTGGATGTGAGCCTTTTCGGTGCACAAGAAATGTGTTGAACTTGAAGTTGAGATGAAGGTGGATGGGATTTATAAAGGTATTTGGGTTTTATATATGTATTTATATAAGAAACCTATTTTAATACTTGATTTGTTCAGTTGATAGAGCTCGTTGACCAACACTATAGAATCCCGCCTTTTTATCACATAAACTTTCATTACATTTAACAAAACCGAGGATCTTTAAGGTTTAGTGTCTTGGAAACCAGGAACATAAAACATGAAAACATAAAACATTCTTCTTAAACACTTAAAAGGCTTCTTCTCATGTTCATCCTAGGTTCATTACTTCATCTCATAACCTGGGGACATACATCAAATGAAAGGGTGAGCAGAAGGCCTAGTAATGGAAACAAGGGAAACATTTAACATGTGAACTTGAGATACATCAACTATGTCATGAAAAAGAACTTTAAGGCATGAGAAAGAAATCATGTGGAATATCATAATAAAAATAACATTTTTCATAAATTTAAGATGTGGTTACATCATTTAACATAGACAATCATGAACATATCACCAAGGTCCATCCCTAAGGTGTCATTTGAAAATTACCAAGGTTATTCACCAAGATATCGTGAAAATTGTAATCTCTAGTGGTTACATCATTACCCAATGCATTGGAGCGCTATCTAGGTGCACCATTAAATTTGTCTTTATCATAATGTGAGCCACATATATCATCATAAATAATTTCATAAACAACCCATATAGCATAGAAGAAATGGGTTTCATTTCATAATCATAACATTTTAAAAAAAAAACTGCTTTGAAGACATGATCTTTATGTCACTTTAAACCCACAAAAAGGGAAAGCGGGTTTTATGTATGTAAATCCATGAATTTAAAATAGAACATTTTGATATATATGTGAATACTCCGGTAGAAATAAGATCTTTGAGTATTCACGTAATAATATAAAAAATATTTTCGAAAAAAGAGAGGCATTTTGAGACGAAAATTCTGCAGCATAACAGCTACGTTACAGGGTTTTAGAAAATGTTGAAAAGAGAGGGGAAATGGGTCACCCACTCATAAATGATATATAAAAATAGTATAGGGACATAATATAAAGGATATGAATCATGGTAATGAAATTTGAAGGACATACAATTTGAAATGAAAAACATGGAAGTAAGACAAAAATAAGATTTCTCTTATAAAAATTCGGCAGCCTAACGGCGTCACATAAACTTCAACCAAAAATGAATTGATGAGATAAAATAGGGTCTCTCATAATATGAACATAAAAGATAAGTATGATAGATATAGAGATCATACCCCAACATAATAAAAAGGAACTTGAAAGACTTGACATGAAAGTAGAACTTTGAAAAGTTAGAAGGGTGAAAGAATCCCTTAAAAAATCCGGCAGCCTAATGGCGTCACTTAAACTTCAACAAAAATGAATTGATGAGATAAAATAGGGTCTCTCATAATATTAACATAAAAGATCAGTATGATAGATTTAGAGATCATACCCCAACATAATAAAAAATAACTTGAAAACTTGACATGAAAATAGATCTTGAAAACAAGAAGGGTGAAAGAACCCCTTAAAAATTCGGCAGCCTAACAGCGCCACTTAAACTTTCTTAAAATAAAATGACGAGAGCAAGAGGGGTTATCTCATCATATGAACATAAAAATGGCAGTAAGGGGAGTATAAAATTGCATCCTTTAACATAAGAACATGGAGCATAAAATAAATGACATAAAAGAGATTTCTTGAAAAGAAAGAGAGAGGTTGGATCCCTTACCTTAAAACGTAACTCTTAAAACTCAAAAGTTGGGACCTTGAGGGCTTGGGGGCACCTTGGGAGGACTCCTTGGGAGGTAATGAGACCCGAAATTCATTTTTGGAGAGTGTGGAGTCGAAAGGATGAGTGGATTTCTTGGTATTTATAGGGAAAGTGAGGGGACAAGGCATTAATGGCCAAGGGTCACCTCAAAAGTGGTTTTCTCAAAAGCATGGCCCCTCCCATGGTACTTCCCATGGAGTTAGGACACATGGGGACCCCCACACAATAATTCACCCTCTTTAGTCGACCATCCCTTAAAATATATCATGACATCATCATGACACAGTTATGATGTCATTAAACATACTGAAACTCTAAAACTGTATGTTTACTATTCACTGAAAATTCAACTTTCTCAGAAAAATCCCAAAATTTCAAATTAACCCAATATCAATGCTCTGATTTCAAAAATGAACTCGCATTTATAAAAATAATTTTCTAAATATTTTTAATTTTATTTTTAAATAAATACACTATTCACTGAAATTTTTTTTTTTTTAGAAAAATCTCCGAAAATTACCTTAACATAATATCAATGCTCTGAGTTCAAAAATGAAATCCATTTTATAAAAATAATTTTCTAAATAATTATAATTTAATTTTTAATTAAAAAACACTATTCACCAAAAAAAAACTCATACTTGAATAATAATTTATGAAACCGTTATTTAACCATTTTATTGAATCACATTACTTAATCAAGGTGCCTAGATTATATTAATACTTTCTTTAACTGAGATTACTAATCCATTTTGACACATTACTAATCCTAATCATAAAATCACTATTCATAATTTACTATTCATCAAAAATCAAGTTGATCATATTAGACTCTAAATTTCTTACTGAACATAATTGTAGAAGAACATTTTTTGAAAATAATTACACATTTTTAATTATTTAAGGTTTACATAAACATTTTTTAAAATATCCTTTCTCTAAAATTCACCAAAAATATGCATACTATATTTATCCGGACCTTTGAAAAGTCATAAACATCATCATAGGAAGAAATCCCAATTTTTATTTAAAACAAAGGACTACACAAGGCAGTTATGGTCTCCTTACATAACCCCTTATCACACCAGCATAGGACCTAAGTGTAAGGTGTGCTAAGGTGAGAGAATCTGAGGGAGGCTCGGACAACATCGCACGAGTAGTAATTTCTATCAGTTTGAACTTCTCACGAAGGCGATTCCGTTCTAGCTTCACACGATGAAGTTCGGCTTGGGTTTGGTCCAGAGCAAAGCCCAGTGGTGCTAACTCATTCCCAAGTTCTGTTAGATGGGCTTCGATCGGTCCAAGACTACTGGGTGAGGCCATCGAATCTTCTTTCTATAATAATTAACCAAGATTAATTGTATCTAGAGACAATAATCAAAACGTTTAGTTTCTAGTGGTCATATTGACCAATGGTCATATAACAGTCAAAACCCAACGGTCTCATTTTATTTATACTCATGTTATTAAATGAAACATTTTTGTTGAGTATAAAAATAAAATAACACATAAAATTAGGAAACAAGATTTATTCAAAATTTCTGGTCGTTACAAACACTTTTCACCTTACACATAAGGAAGCTGGAATCAAATTATGGGATGTATACAATATCTCAGTGGATCCTATAATTGGTGAGATGTGTGATGAATTCATATCGTAGAAGGTAATGTGGGATGAAATTAAAGAGATTCCTACCTTGGATCCTGAATTATTGAAGATATACCTACAAGTTATAGAGAAATATCACCGTCTAAGGGGAGACATTCATCCTAAGGATTGGATGAATATCTTCTCAAATCCCCAAAGACAGTGACCTAAATATAAAAAAATAATGGGGATCCCTACAATAGAAAATTTAGTAATCTAAAAAAAAAATATTGGCCTATTTTAGTGTAAGGACAATATAACACATAGGGGTTTACCATCATGTCTGATGTTTATGGAACAAACGTTTTTCTAGATTTATAGAAATGTGGCTGAGCACCTATATGATTTTGGTTCACGAGTCCAATAGTGGTGTGAGGATGAGGACATATGTCACGGTGACCAAGTTAGAATATGGGGAGCACATAAGGCTGGTATCCCTAATTCTAGAAAATATCCATAGATTCTTTATGCACGTTAATGTGAGAGATTCCCCATTCTAAATTTTAGGTCTATTTCAAGTGCTATGGGGGTGGATAAAAGTACACTTCATCTCCCATGCATTGCTTAGTGAGGTCGGAAATCTCAGATTCTGATTCCAAAAATATCATCATGAATGTTTCTAGTATCAGGTCCTCGAATTTGAAATATGGGATAACTCTAAATATTTTAGGCTTATCTGGATAATTCATCTTTGATCCATATAGGGATCTACCCATTGGAATTTTTTTTAATGATGGTCTTGGAATCGATGAGATCAGATCATATGTTATGGCCTTTAGAGATTGTGTGTTGAAAAATTGGATATATAGTGAAGTTATCTTCAAATCCTAAAAGTCCTATAGGTTTTCACATCAATTAAAGTGCTTACAACAACCATCCATGACCCCACCCACATGTATCATATTAGATAAGGACATAATGGTGGGCCAAAAACATTCAGTTCTCATGGATCAAGAGGTGTATCATGTAGTAATAAAGTTTCTTCCAATGGATTCATACTTTGGGATGACTCTTGGGTTTGACAATTCTTGGGTCTCTTTATATATTAAAGGGGTGTTGGTGAAGAGCATCCCCTGAACTGAGGCTGTCACAATTACTGGATGAGGAAAATTCAGTAAGAAGGCCTAACTAGAAAGTGATAGTGATGAATATTTTAGATTTCTCAAATGAACATGAACATGGTCCACTCATAAATCCAAGTTTAGAAGAGCTACACTAGTTGAGGTTGAACTAAGGTGATCTAGTTGCAATCATTAGAAAGAGGCTTGGGCTCTGGCTGTTTAACCTCCTACTAAAAAATATAGGACCATAAATACCATAAAGTCAAGGGATATTAGATATTATTTTCAACTAGATGATGAAGAATCATATGATGTATGGACTAAATTTGTTCGATTTTGACAAGATCATCCTTCTGATGGTAAGGATTTATTAGAATTTATTCACGTTGGCCTGAACATTCTACAAATCGGTGATGTTTGAGAACTATTTGAATTTCATTATAATACTAATCTTAATGGGGTGGGAAAATTTATCTAGGAGTTATAGATTCTCATCGAATCCATTTATAACTATATCCCTACCATAAAATGGTTAATTGACATGGTGGATCAAGGTATTTCTGAAGGGGTGGATGATCAAACCATTGATGGATGGTATGAGTTTGTCGATCCTGATGATGAAATACTTCTCACATCCATTTTCTTTGAATAAAGTGTTTTTACATTGTTAATACATGAATTTGAATTGAAGAGGGTAGGGGAATAATTGATAGGGATTGAATCACCATTATATACCATGGATGGAAGTCCTATTGGGACAGAGGTCACGAGAACTATCTTTGGGATAGAGATATATGGAAGAAGAAATAGTGGGAGAAAATTATTGAATGCCTTTCCTAGTCCCTATATTTAAGAGGGAAAACATGGGACTTCCACCATTATAGTGAAACATTAGGAGAGATTTCAAATGTCAGCAATGCCTATTATTAGACATGGTTAGTTTTCATAGTATCACCCACTCCTGGTTGGCCCATCATATATATCTGACCACAATTTTTGTGAAAGATATGTTTCCATTTATTCTTTCAAAGGATCCAATGTTGATTATTTAGAAATATGGGAATATATTATATATGTTTTCCAAACTCTTGCTAATAAGTCTACACCTTCTATAAGAGAGATGTCAAGGGACCAGACCCCACTTGGTCCTACTACGATAGAAGGAGATGGAAACCTTTGTAATGAAAATTATTCAAACCCAGATGTCATGTAGAAATTCTTGATTTTTCTTTCTACCATATTTCTAGATTCAATGCAAATATTGGAGGACCCTACAAAAGATATTTCGGGATTCATTATACTTCCTAAAAGGGATAAATGGGATTTTTTCTCATATGATTATGGTATAAATGGTGATCTTAATTCAATGGGGCCTGAAGGGGGGTCAGGGGGAGGAGGGGGGGGGGGGTTCCAAAATAATGACGGGTGGAGTTGATGATGTTGATCTTAGACTCCCCTTCTAGTGAGGATATTGTGACATTTGAGGTGTTATTTCATTTTACAATGGAAACATATGGGTTTCTTACACATATTGATATCCTCGACCCTCTAGATGATTTTGTGGATTTTAATAAGGTGTTGGATAGACATGAATATCTATTTATGCACAATCAATGTTATTATGTCAATTTTAATCAAGACTCTTGAATTATTTATTTTTTTGTATTGAAAATATTTCCAAGGCTATCCATGATCAGGGAACCAAGGTTCCTCACACTCCTGAATCAAATGAAATGAAAATGATCTTTCAATGGAAGATTCCTATGAGTCTTTTTTCCTTGTATTTGAAAAAACCTAAGAAGGTGATCCTCCTCCAGAAGTCCCCATTCAAACTAACAATGTTGGGAATTCTAGGGGAGACTTAGAACAAGCGGATGATCCATCAACAAGTTGGTGTTGTCCGCAACTCGAATTTTATTCCTTTCATTTCCTTTATTGTCTTCAAATTTTGTTGAAACATTTCACATGTCCTTCAGTTCCATCAACTTCAAGGGATGATTTTGTAGAGGAATTATCCACACTAATCCCACAAATGGTGAAAGGAAAAGTTGAAATTACTTTGGAAATAATGGCACAAGTTTCTTCTAAATGTGAATGAATTCTAGTTTATCTATCCTTGTGAAAGAGTGGTTTTAAGTAAAATTTAGAGGATAAAAATACCTTTTGTGCCTCCCACCATATTATTTTGTAATACATATGGATTATGGTCTTAGATATTCCATTGCAAGTTTTACGCTCACAAATATACTAAATCCAAAGCATGTTCACCATGATGGGGCATGGTGGGTTTGACTACCAAGAGGTCTATTATTCCATAAAGGAGGTCATCTATCAATAGGAATAAGAGAATATGTATTGAAATAATCTCATAAATGTGAGGATGCATACCTTATTCGATGAAATTCAAGCAACACTATCTCGATCATAACATGATCATTCCAAAGAGGTGGATGACTATAAAAACTATTTTATGAGAAATCTATTAAAATATTACGTCTCTAGTAAGAATTATATGCTTATAAGAGAGAACTTATATATATTCATCGGTCTTTAGAAGTGCTTAAAGATAAAGGGAAAGATGATATTTACACTACAATGGAAACCCTCTATATTTATAAGGAAGATAAGGCTAGAGATTCAGCCATGTTTTAGAAGAGTATTGAGTTATCTTGGGTATCAATCCTATAGCTCTAAAATTATATCAATGTAAAACTATAATGCCAGACTATAGAAAATGGAGACTTAAACTTTTGGATTATACTCTTATTTTTTATCCATGAATGGAATGAATCATTTTGTTTCTTATTCTTCTTCACATTTTTTACTTTACTTTACTAAAAATGTATAAGATATTTGAGACATTAGGGGTATCATGTTGGTTTATGTATAATATGAATGCACGAGAAGGGATCTTGGCCTTAGTTATTGTAACAATATGTATGGGGAAAACAATCTTGGTGGGGAGATGAAAAAAAAAACTAACAAGATGAACGTATCGAGTTTAGGGGCATAGTCTTTAGACCTTTGAAATGAGAAAAGTGACCTAAACAAGTATTAAAGGGTGAGGATGATTCCAACATCTATTGAGTGTGGAGAATAAATTATAAATCATGGTCTTAGGGTTCTCAAATATGATCTAATAATATGGGAAAAGTATATAATGAATGAACATGGGCCATGACTGAAAAACAGTTTCCACTTTAATTTTTTTCAAGCATATGGAGAAAAGAGTACTTTCTCCTGATGAAGAAGATGAATCTGATCAATTTTCCACATTAGGGAAAAAATTATGGATTGCCATACTATGTGTATTATAAATAGTCAAAGAAAAGGTGTCCTGAAAAAGTTAGATTCTCCTAAAACTGGTGGATGAGGAAGGTTTCTAAGGTTTCAATATTATCATAATAATGATGTGTGGTTTATTAAAATAGGATGTTCTGATAGTGTTTTGAAAATATTTAAACTTGAGTTTTCCATGATTGGGTGTTTATAATCTAGTTGGTGTTCTAGGATTAAATTTGGAATTACTCTTGTAACTATTTTCTTACATAGATCTAGCTTATATTCAACCGAAAAAGAGAATTTTAATCATGTTGTGGTTGGTACAAGATATGGGATTTTGGAATCACTACATATTTAGTTTGAGTGAGAATCAATCCACATGTAGTTCTAAGAAAATGCCTTGTGTAGATATGGCCCATATTTAAGGAAGACCATGCCACATGATGGAGGACACTAAGAAGTTTGAGGTCATGTAGGATAAAACCATTACCCTTTTGATCTATAGAGGGGTTTAAATATACAAATTGTAAAAATCACATGAAATATATAAGATCATGTGATTCATGTTCTATGTGAGAAACAAGAAGAAATTATAGGATTATCAAAATGGAATTAAAAATTCCAATCATAGGGTATTTATAGTGTTCACCATCTGATTTTCTATCCCATGGTTGGAATGTTTTTTGGTCTGTAATACATCAGTATATTTTGGACACTAGGAGGGTAGATTTTTAATCTATGATCATAAGGCTCTTGAATATGAGAAAATTATATTGGATAAGTATGTAAGTAATGGACAAAAACCATATTTTAAAATTAGATTCTGCTATGATGTTATTAGGGGACACAAAGACAATAGGAATTTCTCTTGAGGTTGAAGATGCATCTAATAGATGAGCCATATTGGGGGTACATATTATATAGAGCAATAATAGTCACAGTATGCATAGTAAAAATAGAGGTAAACTTTATATTCAGATACTTTTATCAATGATATCTAGAAAAATATTATGATGATTCACATTTTCCAGGACACAAAGTGTGATTTTTGAATGGAAGAAGTCCATAGACTATAAAGTTAGAATTTATGATATAGTTGGACACATATGAAAAATACCCTATATAGATCTTATTAATATATAATTAAGGGGGATTTTATTTAATCATGAGTTCATAGATGTTGGAACTCATGTTGGAATCTCCTACACTGATTTGGGAAATGTGCAAGTGAGGGTTTTTATATTTTTTGGATGGGACTCAAATGAGAGATCTAGGAGTCACTATATATCACATTAGAGTGAAAATCAAGGCACATGTAGTTCTGAGATGAATTACCCCACACATAATAATTTATTGTACAAGGAGAGGGTATTTTTATCATATGGTGCTTGGCCAAGATATTGGTTTTGGCATCACTACTTATCCTGTGGATATAGGAATCAAGACACACGTAGTACGTGAAAACAAAATTGATACGATGAGAGATAAACATTGAAAGTATGAGGTATATGGGGCCAAAGTATCACACAATTAACATTGTGTGATAGTTAAATGAATGATTTAGTTTAATGTATTGGAGTGAGGAAATCAGAAATGTAGATTAGAATCATTTGGTGAGGAATAGGTTTCATATAGTTTAACATATTATGAATCAAACGTTTTTGTGTAGTTTAATATATTGCATCTAGGATGTAATATTTCTACAATTTAAGGTTGTTCAAATTTGAAAAAAATTTATTGGTGAGGTACTCTATATAGAAATGGAAGGTATAAAACCCAATGTAAATAGAGGGTCTATATTCTAGTATAAAATATATAACAAATATGTACACTTAGTTTAATGTCATAATGATCAAGAATATGGGAAACTAGAGTTTGATGTTGTGTAGCTTTAACCAATGATGTTCCTTTTAAGGACTTTTATCCAAGACCAGCTATTCCCTTTAGGGTCATGCAACAAGGATTATTAGTCGATTATTATTGTGGTATGAATAAACCATCAAAATTGGAATAATCTTTTGAAATATCTAATCCCACATGAGTCTTTCTCAATGTGATAAACAAGATAAGTCTAGGAGATATCCAAATTATATTAAAAAATTCTAATAAAGGGTCATTTCTAGATCACAACAATTTATTTTTCATTCAGTGGTGGTCTGATCAAGAATGCTCTGACATTTTTTGGATGTGAAGAGGGGAATTTTTAAACCACGATCTTAAGGATTTTTGATATATGAAAGTGATATGGGAAAAGTACAAAGGGAATGGTCACAATCCATATTCAAAAGTAAGTTTCTATTACAACGATTTTAGGGTATACAAAGACAAGAGGAATTTTTCCTAAGGAAAAATATCCCTCTGGTTTATAGGAAACATTGGTGGAGCACATTATATAGAGCCATATTAGACATAGTATTCACAATAAAAAAAATATTTTAGAATTAGATAATTTTGTCATCGATATATTGGTAAAGCTTATGAGGATCCAAATTTCACAAGATATATAGTATGATTTTTGAAAGGAAGATGTTTGAGTTTGAATGAACCATTTAGACCAGAATTGACCATGAATGGGTAGAATGTTCCTTGAGTAGTTATGATTCGTATGTAAAGGAAATTAACCATTTATTTTAATGTATTATGGAAAATAATATGTGTCATATAGTTCAATGTCTTATGAAATGGAATTTTCCCTATATTTTTAAATTATGAGACTAGGATATTGTTTTTTATTTTAACATCATACGACTAGGACATTGTCCTTTATTTTAACATCATGTGACTAGGTTGTTTTCCTATAGTTTAACATACTATGAATAGAAAATTATATTGGTCATTCCTTTTTAGGTTCTACAACAAGGACCTATTGTGAGCATCTTGGTCACATGAAATATTTATTTATAAATCTTTTATTGGTAGGGGTGTAATATTCTCACCATCCATGGTAATTAAAAAACATGCCCTGTTGGATTAGACCATATATAGGAAAACAAATCCCTCCCATTTTGGATCAATCTTCATGAGTTTCTTCCTAGGTATCATTGGTGTATTGAGAGCCAAAAACATTTCTCCTTCAAGTAACAAAAATGATGGAAAAATTGCTTATTAAAATATCATGTCATTCAATTTTGATAAACCTTTAAATTATGTAAGGTATGAAGTATTTTATCATCTACCCATTCTAATTAATCTAGCTTCTTTTGAGATTTCTCATCTAAGGACAAATCATTTAAATTGGAAATGTTAAGTGAAGAAAATTGGACCTCAATGGGAAAGAATACTTATATACTATATACCAGTCAATATAGAGTATCCTGGTAGTAGGTATGAGTTATTTTTTGGTAATCACACAAGGAAATAATACGTTTATCAACCATGATTTTGTTTTCACCATTTTATGGATTATGTTTGATAATGTTTTAATGAAATCCACTATCAATTCATTTTTTTGTATGATAATAGGATGAATGGTTGGACTCAACTTGTTTCTCATGGTATATCCTCTTCAATTTAGAAGAAAAGAGATTGGTTCCATTTCCCATCAGTATTATGAGATGGGAACCAAATTTGGTGATGTTATAGGAAATTGTGAAAATGATGATGCTATTTTTCATGATTTCCTTGAGGGGTATTATATCATCCCATTTAAAAAATAAGTCATTATAAGTAAGTACATACCCAAACTACTTGAATATAGCTAGCGGGTAAGGATTGATGACATCCATTCCCTATAAAAAACATCTAGGAGTATTTGGTAGTGTGTAGAAAATTTGGGGGTTGATTGATGAATTTGGAATGAATTTGATAGGAAGGAATTTGTTAGGTGAATTTTGTGCAATCCACTGTCATTGAATGGAAGAAATACCCAAGCCTTATAGTTTTATGAGAAATTTTAATCCATGACTAATTAGAACTGTAGGAACTGGAATGGACTTCTCACATAATGAAAATAATCTATTCTCCATTAATAAATATAATAAGGATTCCATAAAAGATGAATTTATAGAGAACATTATAATGATTAAGGCTTTCATAAAGAGTAAATTTGACTACCCATAATCAAATTTATTATTTTATTTTTTTTATAATGGAAGTACCCCATTTTAGAGGTAGTCTAATATAGGCATCATCCAACCATTTTCAGGACCATCTAGTTTAAGGAAGGAATTGACATTCCTGATCTCTTCCATGATGCCATGAACAAATGGTGATACCATTATGTAGTGTACAATGTTGATTATTGTTTCATCCTAGTCTAGATATTCTAAATCTATAGCCGCATGTTCTGTCACATCATCCTGGGAATTCTATGATCATAGTATGTGAGTTAATATTGGATCTGAAGGGAATTACACCATCAAACCTAACATATAGTAAATAATGGGGCTTAGATATTTTATTATGATAGAATAATGAACATTGATATTCTTTATCAGAAAATATAAATCACATTTGAACCCTAGGTTTTCCCCTATCATTTTCAGTACCTATTCTAGACTAATGATGAGGGATTGGTAAGCTGACTCATTATTGGTATAGCCTTTCAACAAAAGGAATGAATAATGTAGAACATTATTTATTGGGGAAATTAAAATGACTCCCAACCAAAATTTAATGATCTTAGGGTCATCCATTATTTTTTATGTTAGGCTTACAGATACAAAATCTAAGTATATCTCCCATTTCTAAAGGCTACCATGAATAAATAATATATCTTCATCAGAAAATTTAGTATTCAAGGGTATTGTTTCTGAAGAGGGATTTTCTAAAAGTAAATATTCTAGTACCTAGTTTTTTTTATCACTTTCTGTTGTATGAATTGAATGAAAACATATTGTAATATGACTGCCCACTATGCCAAGTGCCAAGTCAGTATAGGATGCTTGAGGATGTTTTTGAACAAGATTCCACAAGATACTAAATTGATCTAATGATAGATTAGTTAGTGTCTTAGTTTATAATCCACAAAAAAATTATATTGATACAATTCTTCTCGATGTTCGAATATCGAGTCTCAAAATTGATCATGGTTCTACCGAGATAATAGAGACCCCTCTCACTTTTGACATCATTCCACTATATGAAGAATGTTCCCCGTGATTTCTCTAATACTGTCACATAAAAAATGATCATATATCCTTATATTTGGGGAACTAGCACTGTTTGAATGAAAATATAATTCTTAATAATATCATAGAATTATTAATAGTCATTAGTCCATTGATAGGAAACTCATTTCTTCATTAATTTGGTTAAAGGTAAAAATTTGCCTACCATATTTGCTATAAATCTTTATATATAGTCTAGGATCCCCTATAGTTGTAACACCTCAAGATTTCATAATGTGTTATTTCTTCAAAATAATTCAATAACTTGCACTACACGCAACACCGAGTTCAATCACACCATGACTTAAAAAAAATCCATTCAAAAGAGGTTATGAATAGTGTTAACTAAATTTTAAACTTTATATAATCCTTATAATTTTAGAAATTCATATTATGAGTTTCTTAGACATAATGTAAGAACAAATTCATTTTCAGTATTGCAATTTTACCAAATTTTAATAGTGAACCCT
This sequence comes from Viscum album, assembly GCA_963277665.1. Lineage (NCBI taxonomy): Eukaryota > Viridiplantae > Streptophyta > Magnoliopsida > Santalales > Viscaceae > Viscum > Viscum album. The sequence goes on along the minus strand of OY728125.1, from coordinate 772,915,096 downwards.
TTTTAGATACTATATTTTAAACTTTTTGACTAAATGGGGACATCAAAAATTTAAAATGAAACATCCCAAGCTTCCACGGTACGCTAGCGTGTGTTGTACGCAACACCGAGTTCTAACACACCGTAACCAATCAAACTAGCTGTTATGAATAGTAATACCTACTTTTTGAAGTTATATATATTTTATATTTTAAAATGGACTTCATTTTTGGATTCGGAATATCAAATTTAGCCTAAGGTGAAATTTTGGTACTTTTCGGATAACTTTCATATTTTGATGAATAGTGAAAATTACTAAATTTTAATTAAAAACAACTTTTTTAATCAAAATAATTAATAGTGATAAATTGTGAATTTGAGTGGTTTTAAAGTATATTTAGAATATATTTTTACCATTTAATATAATGTTGGTCATTGGACATAATTTTACAATTAAACCGAACATAAACAAGTGTCAATCTTTTGATAGTTATTACCTCTTAAAAACACGCTTTTTGTTTTGACAACGGGAATTAATTTTAAATTAATTTCTGCCACTTCTGTGTTTTGAATTTAGAAAAATGGATTCCATATTTGGAATCAGGATGTCCAAATTGTGTAAATAGGTAACTTTTATTTTTAGACATTTTGAATAATTACTGTGGTAAATATTTTATTTACCATGGTTAAGGGTAAATCCGGTAAATAAGGGTTAAAAAATAATATTATAATAATACAAAATTACCCTAAAACGTGTCCTAACCTTATTGGTGGACACATACCCGACCATGAGAATCCTTGGGTCAATTTGGGGACCCCTTGGAGCCACTTGTATGTGGTAGGGACACTTTATATTAATAAAGTTAAAATAAAAATAAAAATGGCATAAGCTTACATCTTTTAGAAGAACAATTTTTACATAGGGTTATACATGTTGGATTTTAGATTATAAATATTCATTAGAAAGATAAAAATATTTCCTACATAATGATATTTTATTTATAATTTTTAGACATCAAATAATTTAAATTATTAATGACACAATAATGATGCAATGTTTACCTCATTAATAAATCATTTAAATAAATAAGATTATAATGATTAAAATATTATCTAAAACCTGTCCAATTCTTATTGGTTGATGTTATTTAGAATATTAGTCATCTTATATTCGACCTCAATGATTTTTGGACCATTATAAACCGAATATAATTATATTATAAAGTAATACTTTCACTCTTTCCTAAAGAGACCCTCTTCTCCCTTATAAAAGGAGACCACTTCTACTCATTCCTCACACCTCTCAAGCCACTTGGCTCGTCCAAACTCTGCCCAAATAAGCTCCCCACATCCCTCTCCTCCTCCTTGAAGCTTCCCCTTAGGCAGAAATCATTTCAAGAAGTCCTTTGGTTCCAACCAAAGTGAGTTACCTAAATTAAAGGTAACGATTTCTCTTAAATTATTTTCCTTTATTTTGCTTCTCCAACCCCCAAACTCTTTTTATTTCCTTTCTTTTGTAACAACACCAGTATCCTCAATATACTAGGATGTTGTTATAATAAGTATTCAAACTACACATACACACAACTCCATCTAATGGATGATGAACATAATGTTTCTGTGGATGGCAAACTAACGCCTCATGAAACGATGATTGTTCAAATACATCTTACCGCCTCTCATGGTGGCCATTATGATGGAACTGTAATTAAATATGATATTAATGATATATATTTTATATATAATCTTCTGTAATTCCATTTTATTTAATACCATTATTCGTTTCATGTTGTATATACATACGATAATTTCATTTGAGGAAGTGCGGACTACCGCCCCCTTAAAATGATATGACTCGTTCATACCACACATGGAACGTATAAAGGATGGTGTTAATGAACTTAAGTAACATATATAAAATATTATATTATACTGGAATAGTAATATACCTATGTATCATTTGGATTCAATTCTTTTAAAATAAAAATTAAATGGAAGTAGCGTTCGTGCGTACGTACGGACTACCGTCTCCACGAACGCGGTGAGATCCATCCTCCCTCGTATCCATTCAAGTCTTATTCTCATTTTAGGGTTAAAAATAATGTTAATATCATTCTGATTATGAATAAGATTTAATCTATCCATTACAAACATGTCTTACGTAACCAAACATTTAAGAAGAACGAATCGATTATCACCTGAAACGACGATAATACTAAGATATTATTAATAAAGCAATGTTAAAAGATCATATATGATATCATATTAATGTATATGATTCTTGTATAATTTAATAACAATTATTTCACCATTATACAGGAGGTTAACCGACCCCAAAAAAGGAAAAGTACAAGGTAAGGGTTATTTCACAATCTCTTCATTATCCGAGGTTGTTTATATGTAATAATATACTGGGATCTCTTTATCATCCACATCCATGTTTCTTAAAAATGTATTTCAAAACATTTTTACTATTTACTAGAATATGAGTTAAAGTCATTTATACCCTTTTTGACTTTTATAAATGGTTTATAAAGGAATCTTTCGGTCGTTTTCAAAACAAGGTCTTTTTAACCTTTTTGACAGAATTAAGGTAAGAATGTTTTTTTACTTATACGGCGGGTGCGGCTAATTTCCACCGTTATAAAATCTTCAAAACTTCCCTTACAAGCTTATAAGAATATTTTCAATGAAAATGTGTTATTTTATATGGATCTTAAATGATTTCAAAATAAAAAGAGATATTTCTTTAAAAAGAATTTTGATTTCATCTATGTCAACATCCTTTGATGGATTTTACGCTTATTTGAATTTGATCTATTGTGATACAAAACTTCTATATTGTATTGAAGGTTTTGTGATATGTTTGACTGTGGATGTGCTATTTTTATACCATTCATAGTTTATGGTGAAATTATTGACATCTCGTATGCTAGTTTTAATACGAATGTTTATGTTATGTTTAAACCTTTTCATATGGGAATGCATTGGACTTAGTAAGTGACGGGTGGAGCCCGCTATAGCTCCTCGATGCATCGGTAGGTCTCATGAGACAAACTAGTGTCTTGGCACAAGGCCTTGACAAAATCTTATTTGTAGTCTTGGCACGAGGCCTTGGCTATGTGGTTATGATAGTCTGGCATTATGCATTCCAACATTATGAAAGTGGTTATTGATTTTTGCATGTGATTATTCGATTAGTAGAATATCCATGTGAATAAGTAAATGGCATTATTTCATTTTATTTATGCCATACCATGTTGAAAGTTCATATCTAAAAGGATTTTGTTTTAGTTATACATTGCCTTAAATGTTTATTCTTATTTATGAAAGTTTCCACTATATTGTTATCCTTACTGGGCATTTGAGCTCACCCCTTTTCTATGTTTTATTTTTCCCAGGATGTGAAGAAGTAAGTTATGAATGACCTGCAGGGATTTTATGAGGGGTTAATAGTGTGGATTGTGGAAACATTATGTTGTTGTAGTAGTTTTTCATTTTATGATGTAATGTAAAACTTATGAATATATCTAGTGTTTCCAAGGCTACTAAACCAATCGGTCTTTCGAGATTTGATCTTTCTTGTGATCATGCCAATGTTATGTAATTAAGGCACCGACTCTGGGTAACTGGGGTCGGGGCGTTACAGTTGGTATCAGAGGAAGTTTAGTACAAACCTTGGAAGCTAGATTTAGATAAACTCTGATTAGAGCACGTAGACCTAAGATGATCTTTGAGGATTAGTGTAGAAGAACTTCCTAGAATTTTGGTATTGTAGAGATTTTGTGAGTTTTCCGAGCAATACATCCCTGTCTGGATACGAGCAGGTAGAGGCGGCTCTGGCACAGATGTACCTAGGGGTAAAACCCGAAAACACCGCTTTGAGCTAGACTCGAACGGGAACTGGTGCACGACAACGGGCCTTGCTGCACTCTTGGTTACGACACTCCCGGGGGATATGCTTAGGATAATTCTCATTTTCTTTACAAACCATTATGAAGGGTTTATGAGTATATACTTCCTCAAAGAAAACATTTTTATGATTATGGATTATATCCATAAATAGTTCAATTTATGTTAAGTGTTTTATAAGTATGGGATTATGTATTTTGACTCATAAACTAATCTAGTTTATGCCATTGTTTAGAAATGGCGCCCAGTAGAAGGAATGATAACTCCAGAAATGCACATGATCCAAAGAGAAGGAAGGATCATATCTTTCATGGTCTTAAGCTATAATTTAGAAGAGAAATAGTCTCCCATGTATTATCATCATATGAAGAAATAACATCATGTGTTGATAAGATAAGTAAAGAGTTTACTGAGTCCTATGGCTTTGAAGGGAAGTAAGAGAAGAAAAGGATGGAAGAGAGATAGATGGATAAAGGGAAGAGGGAAAAGAAGAATTTTCCCATATGTGGTAACTGTGGAAAGAAACACCCTGGAACTTGCCTGAAAGGAATGGGAGTTTGTTATAAGTGTGGAGGAAAAGGGCACAAAGTACGTGACTGCAAGGGTAAGAAAATGGTTTCAAATGTACAATGCTTCATTTGCAAGGAGTTTGGACACTACGCGAACCTATGTCCCAGTCATCAGACTATGCCGCAAATGATGTTATTGGATAATAATCATGTTATCATACTACCACAGATGAAGAGGGATGATTAGAGTTCTTATGTTGATTCTGTCAATTGAGTGTTGTATCAACAATGTACTTGTTACAATAATCATGGAGTATATAAGGATTGTACTGCAGTACTATTTCATTAAGGACTTGAGATTGTGCGGAACAAAGAAAAGTGACTCAATAGCAGGATAAATTTTTGGAAAATATATGGTTGAGAGAATGATAAATCATAATATAGTTCTGATACTGAGGTAGTGATTTTGGAATAATATGTGATTGTTTTGGATAAATTATATTGGATATTCTTGACTACCTTGGAACTGATTAATGATTTGTATATTCCATCATTGTTGGGGTTTAAAACATTTTTGGATTAATGAAGTATATCCAGCATTCTATATGGAATAAGGGAGCATGAATGTAATCAATAAGGAATATGGTAATACATGATGAAGGTATTCATATTCTATTACGGGGTAAAAAGGATCTATATTATGTTTACCTTCCTTATAAATGTTGGACTGTGAGTTTAGACAGAAGTATTTTGGATAGTTCTAGTTTGGATTATTTTGGATTGCCATAAAAGGACAACCCGGAGGTCGGGCGGCAACCCGTCGCGTCCGGCAAGGCTGCGAGACTTGAACCCGCAACCGAAGGGCGATAAGGGTGTATCACCTACCACTGTCCCACGAGATGTCCTGAATTAAATAATGTAGTTTTTTTAAAAGATCTGGTAGATGAATTATAATTCATTTATTTTGGAACCCTGTACGAATAGTATAAATAGAAAAAAAAATTACGTTCTATTATCTTTTAGAATGAAAGATGAGTTTGTGGTAGAAATTTATTAATGGGTAAAATTCTAATTATAAAGTAAGTATATCTCCTTATTATCTTATCCAATCTCATAAATAAATTCCTCAACATTAATAATAGAAACTTAGAACAAAAATGTTGTCCTAGATGGTACCTTAAATCATCACAAATTTATGGCTTTGGGATTGTTGGCCTTTTCATAGCCATGTTCTCTACCACTCTCCATCAGATAATTGATGGTTAGATTTCTCTTCCATATCCATATTTTCCTACATGGAACCCTAGTATGTGTTATTTTCGGTAATCTTCATACTTTCCACTCTTTATTTTAAATAGAGGCCTCATTAATTCATTTTTCGATGTGGGATTTCAACTAAGATATTTTGAAACGTCAAAAATGTGTTATCCCAATACCCTATATTTTGTTGAACCGATGGTACTTCAAATCATCATAGATTGATGAGTTTAAGGACCTCAATTTTATACTTTTTTGTGATTGATGACCTCAATCACTACCTATAAATATTTACGTTTTTCCTCCAATTATATGTCTCTAATTGCCACCAATGTTCTCCTAATCAAGATCATAATTTGGTGGTGACCCTTTCATTTCTCTTTTCCTCATATTAAGAATAAATTTTAGTAACCCAATTTCCAATGTGGGTTTTCCCATAAAGATATTTTTTATTTTCAACCTTTTATTTTTGAAGAACAATTTCAAATTGCGAGGACGCAATTTATTGAAGGAGGGGAGAATGTAACACCTCAAGATTTCATAATGTGTTATTTCTTCAAAATAATTCAATAACTTGCACTACACGCAACACCGAGTTCAATCACACCATGACATAAAAAAAATCCATTCAAAAGAGGTTATGAATAGTGTTAACTAAATTTTAAACTTTATATAATCCTTATAATTTTAGAAATTCATATTATGAGTTTCTTAGACATAATGTAAGAACAAATTCATTTTCAGTATTGCACTTTTACCAAATTTTAATATTGAACTCTTTTTAGATACTATATTTTAAACTTTTTGACTAAATGGGGACATCAAAAATTTAAAATGAAACATCCCAAGCTTCCACGGTACGCTAGCGTGTGTTGTACGCAACACCGAGTTCTAACACACCGTAACCAATCAAACTAGCTGTTATGAATAGTAATACCTACTTTTTGAAGTTATATATATTTTATATTTTAAAATGGACTTCATTTTTGGATTCGGAATATCAAATTTATCCTAAGGTGAAATTTTGGTACTTTTCGGATAACTTTCATATTTTAATGAATAGTGAAAATTACTAAATTTTAATTAAAAACAACTTTTTTAATCAAAATAATTAATAGTGATAAATTGTGAATTTGAGTGGTTCTAAAGTATATTTAGAATATATTTTTACCATTTAATATAATGTTAGTCATTGGACATAATTTTACAATTAAACCGAACATAAACAAGTGTCAATCTTTTGATAGTTATTACCTCTTAAAAACACGCTTTTTGTTTTGACAGCGGGAATTAATTTTAAATTAATTTCTGCCACTTCTGTGTTTTGAATTTAGAAAAATTGATTCCATATTTGGAATCAGGATGTCCAAATTGTGTAAATAGGTAACTTTTATTTTTAGACATTTTGAATAATTACTGTGGTAAATATTTTATTTACCATGGTTAAGGGTAAATCCGGTAAATAAGGGTTAAAAAATAATATTATAATAATACAAAATTACCCTAAAACGTGTACTAACCTTATTGGTGGACACATACCCGACCATGAGCATCCTTGGGTCAATTTGGGGACCCCTTGGAGCCACTTGTATGTGGTAGGGACACTTTATATTAATAAAGTTAAAATAAAAATAAAAATGGCATAAGCTTACATCTTTTAGAAGAACAATTTTTACATAGGGTTATACATGTTGGATTTTCGATTATAAATATTCATTATAAAGATAAAAAGATTTCCTACATAATGATATTTTATTTATAATTTTTAGACATCAAATAATTTAAATTATTAATGACACAATAATGATGCAATGTTTACCTCATTAATAAATCATTTAAATAAATAAGATTATAATGATTAAAATATTATCTAAAACCTGTCCAATTCTTATTGGTTGATGTTATTTAGAATATTAGTCATCCTATCTTCGACCTCAATGATTTTTGGACCATTATAAACCGAATATAATTATATTATAAAGTAATACTTTCACTCTTTCCTAAAGAGCCCCTCTTCTCCCTTATAAAAGGAGACCACTTCTACTCATTCCTCACACCTCTCAAGCCACTTGGCTCGTCCAAACTCTGCCCAACTAATCTCCCCACATCCCTCTCCTCCTCCTTGAAGCTTCCCCTTAGGCAGAAATCATTTCAAGAAGTCCTTTGGTTCCAACCAAAGTGAGTTACCTAAATTAAAGGTAACGATTTCTCTTAAATTATTTTCCTTTATTTTGCTTCTCCAACCCCAAACTCTTTTTATTTCCTTTCTTTTGTAACAACAACAGTATCCTCAATATACTTGGATGTTGTTATAAGAAGGATTCAAACTACACATACACACAACTCCATCTAATGGATGATGAACATAAAGTTTCTGTGGATGGAAAACTAACGCCTCACGAAACGATGATTGTTCAAATACATATTACCGCCTCTCATGGTGGCCATTATGATGGAACTGTAATTAAATATGATATTAATGATATATATTTTATATATAAGCTTCTGTAATTCCATTTTATTTCATACCATTATTCGTTTCATGTTGTATATACATACAATAATTTCATTTGAGGAAGTGCGGACTACCGCCCCCTTAAAATGATATGACTCGTTCATACCACACATGGAACGTATAAAGGATGGTGTTAATGAACTTAAGTAACATATATAAAATATTATATTATACTGGAATAGTAATATACCTATGTATCATTTGGATTCAATTCTTTTAAAATAAAAATTAAATGGAAGTAGCGTTCGTGCGTACGTACGGACTACCGTCTCCACGAACGTGGTGAGATCCATCCTCCCTCGTATCCATTCAAGTCTTATTCTCATTTTAGAGTTAAAAATAATGTTAATATCATTCTTATTATGAATAAGATTTAATCTATCCATTAAAAAAATGTCTTACGTAACCAAACATTTAAGAAGAACGAATCGATTATCACCTGAAACGACGATAATACTAAGATATTATTAATAAAGCAATGTTAAAAGATCATATATGATATCATATTAATGTATATGATTCTTGTATAATTTAATAACAATTATTTCACCATTATACAGGAGGTTAACCGACCCCAACAAAGGAAAAGTACAAGGTAAGGGTTATTTCACAATCTCTTCATTATCCGAGGTTGTTTATATGTAATAATATACTGGGATCTCTTTATCATCCACATCCATGTTTCTTAAAAATGTATTTCAAAACATTTTTACTATTTACTAGAATATGATTTAAAGTCATTTATACCCTTTTTGACTTTTATAAGTGGTTTATAAAGGAATCTTTCGGTTGTTTTCAAAACAAGGTCCTTTTTAACCTTTTCGACAGAATTAAGGTAAGAATGTTTTTTTACTTATACGGCGGGTGCGGCTAATTTCCACCGTTATAAAATCTTCAAAACTTCCCTTACAAGCTTATAAGAATATTTTCAAAGAAAATGTGTTATTTTATATGGATCTTAAATTATTTCAAAATAAAAAGAGATATTTCTTTAAAAAGAATTTTGATTTCATCTATATCAACATCCTTTGATGGATTTTACGCTTATTTGAATTTGATCTATTGTGATACAAAACTTCTTTATTGTATTGAAGGTTTTGTGATATGTTTGACTGTGGATGTGCTATTTTTATACCATTCATAGTTTATGGTGAAATTATTTACATTTCGTATGCTAGTTTTAATACGAATGTTTATGTTATGTTTAAACCTTTTCATATGGGAATGCATTGGACTTAGTAAGTGACGGGTGGAGACCGCTATAGCTCCTCGATGCATCGGTAGGTCTCATGAGACAAACTAGTGTCTTGGAACAAGGCCTTGACAAAATCTTATTTGTAGTCTTGGCACGAGGCCTTGGCTATGTGGTTATGATAGTCTGGCATTATGCATTCCAACATTATGAAAGTGGTTATTGATTTTTTCATGTGATTATTCGATTAGTAGAATATCCATGTGAATAAGTAAATGGAATTATTTCATTTTATTTATGCCATACCATGTTGAAAGTTCATATCTAAAAGGCTTTTGTTTTAGTTATACATTTCCTTAAATGTTTATTCTTATTTATGAAAGTTTCCACTATATTGTTATCCTTACTGGGCATTTGAGCTCACCCCTTTTCTATGTTTTATTTTTCCCAGGATGTGAAGAAGTAAGTTATGAATGACCTGCAGGGATTTTATGAGGGGTTAATAGTGTGGATTGTGGAAACATTATGTTGTTGTAGTAGTTTTTCATTTTATGATGTAATGTAAAACTTATGAATATATCTAGTGTTTCCAAGGCTACTAAACCAATCGGTCTTTCGAGATTTGATCTTTCTTGTGATCATGCCAATGTTATGTAATTAAGGCACCGACTCTGGGTAACTGGGGTCGGGGTGTTACAATAGTCTTGTGAAATCTTTGAGGTTTCAATGAGGTTACATGTTTAGGATAGAATTAGTCTTCTTAGGGTCAACTTCAATAACACAGTTGTATACTACAAAGATGAGAAAATATACTCAGGTGACATCAAAATCACATTTCAAGGGATTCATTTTTAAGCTATGTCATTATATGATTTATAAAATGATCTTAATATTAGTGAGATGATTATAACAAATTCAAGATTTAACAACTATATCACCAGTGTTTCATTTGATGAACTTCCCTTGGATGATTTTGAAAATACAATGCATGGAACATTGATATGTGAAACTAATGTTCTTCAAACTGAATGGAATCCCACAATAATAGTTTTCCCCTTAGGGTGACATGAAAGTAGTGGTATCATCATCATTATGGGCCAAGAAGATTTTTTATCCTAAATAAACATCTATAAAGGAGGGATATTGATGGTCATCCATTGTATCAATCACGAGTGTTGTGGTTAAAATTGGGAAATCATATTTTTGATAATAACGATAGAGAACTTTAAAGTCAATGAAAAATTTGATATTCCCATTATTATTTTTGACAAGGATAATTATGGATATAAATTTATGGCACTGGACTTTCTGAATGAAGGTATCATTAACGACTTCATCAACTATATCTTTGACATTGTAGTATGAGTTGGACTCATTCTTCTAGAAGCATGTTTTTAACCATGCTGACATTCTTTAAAGATGAAGTGGTGGATGTCAACATTGGGATAAAGTCTTAGTATTTACATATATTTCCTCATGAACACATCCCAATTCTATTTTATAAAGTAGATATATAATTTTTTTTATTAAAAATACATGGCTGAAAAAATTGATCTAAGTTTTAAATCTTCTTATGTACCCAAATTTATCTTCTATAGTTCATCAATTATGGATAAAACACATTCCTTGAATGATGGAGGGGTTTATTTGAGAAGAATCACAATTTTGAAATTTGGAATATGGAGTAGGGGTATTCTCATTCTCCATTAATGGTAAAATAACTTCTTCGGATCAAAATAATGATAAAGGGTTCTTCCTTAGCTCTGGGGAGGAAATGAGGGAACTTTCAACTAGGGTGTCACCATCATTCTGGAGGTTAGATACTTTTCTAATATTTTTTAGCTGAGTTAAGGTGACTAATATCAATATATTTGATGCATATATACTCAAATATAAAATCACACTTTCTATTTTGTTGATGGGAAATACATATTCATCACTGAGATCTCTAATTGGGTTAGAAGGGGTCATTTCTAGATAGTTTGGGGTAGTAACCCATGAAATATCATTGGTCCTTGTTTTTTTCCCTACCTTTTGGTAAATTACAACTTCTATATACTAATATTCACCTGATTCAAATGAAGTCTTATCACCATGAAATGTCTCAATTCTTAAATTGACACAGTATTTAATACATTGTTGGTATGATAAAGGGACTACCACATGTTGATGTTAGCAATGAATTACTAGAAAGATGTCCAAAGCTGTATCCTTTCAGACCACTAGGAATTCAGATTCAAATAAAATATTTTCAAATTAAGTCATAATATTGAACCTAGTATGGGGATTTTGTTCTATCTTTTCATATCCCTAGAGTGTTAGGACAGATGGTGAAAAACAGATTCACTATAACCCAATTGATGAAGTGTTCATACTATAATGTGGTTGAATCTAGAGCCATTATCAATGAAATTATGATGGATACAATTTTTTTCTAGCTTTATAGACACATACAACGGTTTTATGTCCCACTATATAACAACATACTTGTCCTTATTTTTTAAGGACATAATTATGTGAAATCCCACATGATTAACATATGAATGAATCACTTTAGTATCAATGAAAAAAACTTTGAAATCTTTAGGGATTTGAAATTCCTCTATATGGGATTCCCAAAGGTCTTTAGATAAATGGAGATAATGCATGATTGGAATCTTGGTTGGTATGAGGGAAAATTTCTCCCAGATGTTATACTTTTGTGCCAAAGATCTACATTTTCCACCATGATATTTCTTCTTATCAGGCTGTTTAGAGGATGAAGTGATTAAAATAGGTAGGTCATATCATTAAAAGGAGGTTGAAGGAACCCCCATCACTAGTAAATTAGGCTGAATTAGTCTTCTTATCTTCTTGGGTTGATGGGATTGCTTCACCCCTCCATCTGGTCTTGCAAAAAAATTAGGTTTAGACACCTCTTAAAAAATTTGGGTTCATTTTTTGATATTTTTGTGCTCATTGAAAGTATGTACAATGATATTCAGTAGCATAAATAGCTTTTGAGATTATGTGTCTAGGATATTGGTTTTGGACGCAACTACACCTTCTCCTGCCCCCTCAACTTCTGTGGCCTCTGCCCCTGATTTCTGAAACACTCAAATGGAACTCAGATTCAGAAACATATTCATAATCCGTAAATGTGTCCATTAAATGAATGGAATCCATGGAACCTAAGATAAATTCGTTACCTATTGAGGATTATATTTTATGGGGAGGTTTCTATACTCAATAGGAAATATGCATGAAGTCTGAGAGGGTCTATACTGTTTTTGTCTATGGTGTACATTTATATTCATATTCCATGTGTTTTTCCCTATCTTTTTTTTGTAGAAGATTATATTTTGGAATATTTTTTCACAAATGGGTCTGGTTACACCATGTAAGAGGAGAATAATAGATTGGTTGGTTCAATTATTCCATTAGTACTTAATGAGTCTAATTTATTGTGTTTCTAGTTAACTAATCACGGTTCTTTTGTGTGTTATTGTTATAAACCTCTTACCATTCACCTTCATCCTATAGAATGGAAGTAAAAAATATAAAATTTATATAGGTGGATTTCCTAATTTTACATACCTCTAGTCAACCATATTTTTCATAATGTATTAAGAAAATAAATCTTGGATGGTATGGACCAATGTTTCATGAAAGGGGAAATAATTTAGGAGGCAATTGAGGCCAACCTAATCTAGCCTCTTGGGATCTATAAATTTTAACAGGTTGTTTTCCATGGATTTAATAAAGTATCCGTGAACTTATTCTTCTTGAAAATATTAAACCTCATTATTTGATTCCTTAAATTTATTTCATCACTGTTCCCCTCATCCTGACGGGGATGCTTCTATAGTATATATTTTGGAGGATGTTCTACGTGATAGGGTGTAGGATTTAGAGTTGGTGACAATGTTGGATCTAATTTAAGAGTGAAGGTCCCTATTTATACTTTACCCATTCTCTTTCCTTGATTTTATTGTATTTTCCTAGGTCTCTATTTAGTTTTCAGGATAGATTCTTCCATTATTTGGGAAACTATAGAACAGTTCTAAAACATTATTATATATTTCATAGGGATGTGTAGTTTATGAATATGATCATAATGGTTCTTGATACAGACATCCAATAAATATTCTTGAAGAATCATCAATTTTAGAGAGAATTTAAAAATTTTCCATCCAGTGATTAAATTTGAGATTATATTATTCTCTCACTTTTTTTAATATAAGAGGTAAATGGTTGTTAACTTTCAAAACATTTTGATAAATTGATAGAGAAATTAGTGATGGGGATATTACCATCCTCTGATCAACCAGGTAGATAGTAAACTAGTATACCAAAAAATGGATGGTCCTTGTAAGGGTTATACAAAGAAAATTTGTTTCATTGCTTCTTATTATTTAAGTATTCCCATCATGGGACAACATCATGGCATGAAATGTGTCAGATACTTTAATGGATCCCCTAAACCATTGAAAATGGGAAATGTTGGATTTATGAGGTTGGGAAGATGAAGAGATATATCTACCAATTTGGGGTAAGGATTCCCCTCTTATATAACCAGTTCATTCAATCCTTTCATAACTTCTAATATAGATATAAATGAATCAATAATGTTGACAAGATTGGGGGGGGGGGGGTGAATTGCTAAACAAGGCCTTGACCGGGGGTAACGATGAGTATGGTATGATTTGGAAGCTCAATTTGTACTTGAGTTTGATATCCTACAAGGGATGACCTATGATCATTGGATAAATATGGGTCTATTTGTTTCCCTATTGGATGGAACTCTTGATATCCATCATTGGGTCTAAATAAATTTGTAGTCTGGCCCCTAGGTTGAGTATATGTTATGACTCTAATATTAATGGAATGATGAGCTCCTCTTTTGGTGGGATGTCATTTGAGTAGGTAAGATGCAAATATATTTAAATAACATACCCAAAAGGGACATTTCATTTAATAAGTTATACATTAAGTATCTTCAACTCCTTCATATATACCTTATACTGAGTGAGCCTTTCCATAAGTGTAAGTGGTTCAACTTCTACAGGAAAAGGGAAGGATGTGGCCATTCCATTACAATTTTCCTGGGTTGAATCACATAGAGGGAGTGGTAGTGGGGAATCCATTAGGGTCCCCATTCTTTTTGAAATCCTTTGATGTCCAGTGTGAAAAATTTCTTCAAGCATTTTAGTGTGGACTATGTTTTGAATAGAATTATACCCCTTCTTTCCTCCTTCATTGGTTTCATGTTCTATCGTGTCTATAGAGATATTTATAATGATGTTTAACAATGAATAATTCATTGAGGGTGTTATATCATTATTGTGGTAGTAGTAGGGTCTATTTAATTTATGATAACATTAAGAGAGGGAACAATATTCATGAGGAGTTTTTCCTTTGGATGATCACTTCATTTTGTAGCCTTTTCAGGCCCTCATTATTTCTCATGAGGATTATATCAAGGCTGTATTATAAAGGGTGGCCTGAATAGAGTTTCCAAAGAATTTCCTTGTATGAATTCCCCTAGAGGAAGGTGGTATAATAGATGAGACATACTGTGACGACTTAGTTTGTGATACACCTATTCCCAAGGAAAATAAAAATCACTATAAGGGATGCTATTAGAATGAGAATTCCACTTACCCTATATGTTGGGTTTTTTCTTGATCCACCTTTGAATAACACTAAATTGAAATTCGATAACTTTAAAGATACTGTTGTGGTGAAAATTACCCTTGTCCTATGCATTGGGGCCACTTCTATATCTCCAAAGCTTTAGATTAATGGATTCTATATTGAGTTTGAAAAACATTGGTCGAGCATGAGTTGGGTGTAATATATGATCTTCATACAAGATAATTATTTCTAAAGACATCATAATTACTTGATGATTGAATTTTGTCAAGTGAGAGTCTTGCTAAATTTTTTTAGACTCCTCATGCAAGATTTTTTGATTTTATTTCTCTTATTGAGCCTAAAACTTCTAATATTTAGTCTTGGATGACTCTTATGGAGCCTTCCCTCTTCTTTAAATAGATTCTGCTTCTAGGAGTTAGCTCGAAGTAATGACATTTAAAGAAACTAATTATGGTGGGATTTGTTGTCCAATTATTGTAGTGAACTTGGTCTCTCTATGATCACCCCATCCCCTGACATGGAAACCAAATGGGGCATAAAAATTCAATTGAAATAGCTTACAAAAATATCAAAGACATGAACATTGAAGGATCTCACTCCACATTTTTGATTTTAGGCATCATTCAGTTGAAAGGCCCTCTTGGCCAATCTATTGAAGAAGTTATTCTACTTCCTTAACATGATCACTATATCCTCGGTAAGGGAAAAAATTATTTTTTAATGGAATATAGTCAACCATATATTTAGGTGATTTTGATGTATGAAGCCTTCAGATAATGTTTCTGGAATATCATACCGAGGAGTGTACATGAGGAAAAACATTACAGATATATTATATATGGATATTGTTTTCCGCATGAGTGAAATATTATCTTTAAATTCTACAGGAGACTACTTTACTTGATCTAAACAATGTGGTTGTTACCCAACTTCCTTATTCTAGGTGGAGGGATTGGTTGGAATCTCCTTTTCTATGCTGGAAGCCAGGTGATCCAAGGGTAATTCAGATAATGAACATTACTTCAGGCTATCTTTTGGTTGAGAAATAATATCACTTTTAAATGTCAAGGCATCAAGGATGACTAACCTTATCATCCCAAGTGAAGTATGATTTGATTTATATCTGACAACTAATTCATAAAGGGTAGGACCTTCTTATCGAAATGAAATTTCATTATAGGGGGGCAGACCTTCAATGTGAACAACATCATGGGTAGGACTACCAATGTGGATTAATGTAAGACCACCGAGATAATTCTAATGGAATATACCTCAGGGAAGACATTCAAGATGAACATTGGTAGGGGGAGGACCTTCTTGGTAATTGAAATTATGACAACAAATAGGGTTTATGTGGTATACATTAAGATAAAAATTCCCATCATTGATCTAAATGTTCACACAAATTAGATCTTCTTGGTGAATATTACCGAGATTACCTCAAGATATTTTGGTAGTATAGTTTTGAGGAGGACCTTCGCCAATACAACTACTGCTGCCTTGAATTGGTTACAAGTCAACAGGATCCTAGACCACTATTGATAGATGTTTGAGGACCTTATGAAAACTATCATTGATTACTTAATGATTTTGTTCATGATACAAGATTTCCAGTCTCCTTTGGGGAGATTTATTTTTAGATGTTATCTTTTGGTTAGTCAGAGTCACATGTTTTAAACAATTACTTTCATATACGGGAAACCTCCTAAGTGAATATCATGCTACTACTGAAATATGGCAATAGGATTCTTGGGGTTTGACATGATTATGTTTCTACCCTAGAGTAATTATTGAAATGGTCCGAGAATATCCATTTGGAATGAGTATGTGTACCAAATACTATTGTTCATTTATCATGGGAATGTACCGATGACCCTCTAGGATAGAAACTGGGGTATATTCACACTCCTAAGTAACCTTCACATTATGCCGATGAGCTACCCCAATTATGAGTACGGGGTTATGTACCTACCATTTAACCACTAATGCTAATTTAATTATTCATTAGAAGGTTTATATAATGTAATAAGGGATGTATTCCTACCATTGAATTGTTTCTAGGATATGCTGAGTGACATTGTGGATAGAATGGGAATATATTCCCATTCTATGGTCAGACCAAGGATATAAGACTGCTCTTATCCATTGTTTCCTTCCAAAATATGATAGAAGGGGGATTTTTCTAGGGTGGAACCATTGGAACACACTATTTATTTTCATTATATATTCACAATATGCTACACATCCTTACAGATTGTGTTGGTTGGATTATTAGGTGAAGGTAGGGATATATGCTTGCTCACAGATTTATTCCATATATCTATAGGATTTATTGGTAGTAACTAGGCTACATTCCCACTTCTAATTGATTTCTTGCACCCATTTGAGGGTTTTCTTGGGAACTTGAGTCTTGGTGGTCTGATATGGGGCCATCAGGGTTGTATCCTCATCATGACAAGGACTTAAAACTATTTGATATTAGTAATGGTGACTAATAGAAGGATCTATTTGGGGGAAATCTTATGTTGAGGTGATGACACCACTATTAACCTTTGAATATACCTCCCTAATATAAGGGAAGAACTTTTTGTTGCATTCTAGGGAAAGGATCTTCAAATGAATTGAAACACCCAATCATTGCTGGATTGATGATTAGTAGGGATTTATGTCTTAGAGGGGTTTATACAAAATCTAAAACATTAGAATAATACTATTTGAGTGGTACTCCTTGATTATCGCATTCACTACATAATGATGAAGGAGATGAGTGGGCGATAGGGTCATAAGACTCGATGTTGATCCATATTATGCAACTGTTGAGGAACAAATATTTTTTGATTGGTAATATGGCATTTTGGATCAAAGGTAGTTCTAATGAATGTTTCTGATGATGAATAAACAAACAAAAAGGGAATCTTAAAAGTATCATCACATGTTGATATATTCATACTGATTTATTTCTTTGAGAGATCCATGTCTAGAAAAATTTCACAAAGTATGAGTATATAAAATGAAATATATTTTCATGAGGGTGAAACAATTATTTATGTTAATGAAGGATTCATTTTGTGTTCAAATTTTTTGATTCTCTCCCATTTTTGGGATGGTTTCCAATAGGGCTAATTCACAGAATTAGAAACACCCAACAATTATTATGTCCACAATGTGGACCATCTTTCCAAAGTTATGTTATCACTTGATTTTTTCTAAAATGAATTTTAGGGACTCATTTTGGTAGTGATTATGGGATGTTGGGATCATCAAACTCTTTTTGGTAGACTTTTTTCCTACAATGGGACACACTTATAGTTTAAGTCATATTATTGAATCCCTTATAAAACATAATATAAGGCTACTCACCCTTCACATCTATAATAAATCACATATACATGAAATATAAACCATATTTCTATAATAAAGGTTCTTCATCAATCGAATCATCTGTATGTATCTAAGATTATCCACTATGATAGCTATCTGTGTGTATCATAGGTTCTCAATCTCATCTAATTATTAATTTTTATGCATTATTTAAAGAATTATTATTTAAATACTCATAATAGGGAACTATGGAATTTATTTCCATCCGGGTAGGTGGTTAAACTTTTGATGTTGGAATTGGACCTGTAATAAGGGGCACCTACATATCCTTGTGATATGAATCAGGAAAAATGTAGGTTAGAGCCACTTAATGGGACACTTCATACCTTTTTGGGTCATGTGACAAGGATAAAACTCTATTGTTTAACATCATTTCATATGGATGTATAGGAGAAATTTTCCTAAAAAATGCTGGTGTTGGAATTAAGAAAGAGCATACCGTTTTAGTTTATCCCATAGAGAATATGGAATAACGTGAATGGATTTGACTTATAAGGAATATAAACCTATGAAGATAGCTGTCACAGTGAGTATGAGTTTATGAGGATGTGATGGAAGAGGAACCGAAAGGAATATGGGATCCTAATACAAGGATAATATTTCTGGGAGTATAACCCAACACAAGTGGTGGTGGGTTTGAGATGTTAGGTTTGAGCCACATAGAGGATTCCAACATACCAAATCGATATGGGAATCAATGTCCATATAGTTCGCTGCCACATAAATGGACATTCTATACCTTTTAAGTCATGTGATAAGGACCAAAACACAAAGTTTAATTTCATGTGGAGATAAAGTTTAAGTAAAATTTTCCCAGTAAATTTTATTGTGGGATTTATGCATGAGAATCCCTTTTTAGTTGACCCCATAGGGAATGTAGACCAAAATGAATGGATTTGTCTTACAAAGAATATATCCCTATTAAGATAGTGCTCACCTGGAGTATTATCAGATGAGGATAAAATGAAAAAGGACCTATAATGAATATGGAATCAGGAGTGAAGGATGATCTTACTGGGAATATGGACCAATAAAATTGGTTGTGGATTTGATATGTTTGGTTTGAACTTAATGGAGGCTTCCTACTTATACAATCAAGAAGGGAATAAAATCCCACATAGTTTGGGTTATATGGGATTACATATGAGGAGGTCCATTTAAGAGTTTTGATCATACTTGTGTCATGATTACTACTAATCTATAATCCCACATGGGTCATGTTTGGTGTGAGAAACCAAAGATTCTATATGATCTCTATGTTATACAATCATATTTTAGAGGGACTTATACCTGAGTCAGAATCCCATTAGATGAAATTTATTACATATCCGTTGGTGGAATAAGAATGAGATATAGATGGATTGATAAATATGGTATCCGATAATAAATACAAGGGGATCAATTCAAGAGGTATACCCTATGTAGATACTTTCTCCTCATCCGATGGTGGACGAGGGAGAGGATACGTTAGGGAAGTTAGGGAGAAAGGTAGGGATTATCCATTATGATATCCCAGAATATTTATAAACCTCCATATTATGTATCCACACAGATAAGACCTGATTTTTTTCATGTTATAGGAAGCATATATCACTACTAGAACAGAGAAATTACCTGCCACCAGCCTTATGGATGAGATCCTCCTTACCATGGGAATGCATGATTGTGAATATTTTAAGGACCCTAGCTATTAAGAAGGTTAAGTGTGTGTAAATACATTGCCATGAGAATTCATGATCGTTTGGACATTTTATAATGTTCATAACGAAACCATATAGATATGGTGGTTATAGGGGAGGCCTTCAAGATGGAATTTTGGGACAGGAAAAGGAGGGTTTCTACACCTTGGTTAAAGTTGTGTAAGATGAGGGGGTTCACTCAAGTAGGACATGGGTGACCTGAAGGAGAATTTTTAAGGCAATAATTTGGTGGATAAATTGGAATTTCCCAAAGTGATACTCGGATAGGTAGCAGAGATCTCTCCCAAGTGATACTAGGGCACTTATATGGGAGCTCTCCCAAGTGATACTTTGAAAGTTAGATTGATAAGGGTGACACTACTTGTGAAAGGATTTTACATAATAGTAAGGGGTATCATAGGATTATTTTGTAGGATAAAATTTAATTTTAGATTTAGGTATGGGTCCTTCACCCTAGTATATTTATACTTAGGGGGAGGGGGTTCCTTATGTAGGAATTATGTGTTTTAGCCCTTTCGAAAACTCTATACCTTGCCCTTTTTTTAATTAACTTTTATTTTGTATTATTGGAAAGATACCCAAGGGGTTTAATGACTTGGGTGAGAGAGTTTGGTGAGAAAATATTTATCTGTATTCCTGTTCTCTTAAGAGTTCCAAATGAGGACCCCTAAGGGTCTATTATAGGTAAATATAAGACCCTTGGTGAAGGAGTTAGTTCATTAAATTATTCCTTTCTAGTAACTTGTGCACGTATAACTAGTTATAAGTGTTTGTGTATGTGAGTTTTCAGTGCTATTCAAATATGAGATAAATCTATACACCTGAGGAATTTTTTAGAAAACTAGTTCCTATAACCAAACTAGAAAATTCTACTATCTCCTGTGCAGAACATAATGAAATAATTAAAAGCATTCAAAAAGAGGTCCAATAATTTAAATATTATTATTTTGTTTTCAAAAAGGTGAAAATTAAATAAAACATATCCTTGAAAATAATAAAATCTAGAAAAATGAATTAAGTATATAATTAGAGGTTAAAGTCCAAATTTTTATAAAACAATTGTGTTTATTTTTAAGAATATAAATGTCTACAATGCTACCTATTTCCACTCTGGAGAGATATATGACTATTATAATAACAATAGTTTAAAAAATCCTTAAAATTTTGAGGTTAATATTATTTTTATTTCAGTTTTTTTTCAAGATTTAGTGTTGAATTTTTTGTACAACATAAACAAATTTGGGTTCCCAAATCTTTAGATGCTAATATTGATGGACCAAAGAGTATATGGGTACCAAACTAATTTCTTGTTTGATTTATATTTATAGGAAAAAATTCCCAAAAACATTAATGAGAAATGGTATATGGGTAGGGGATGATCAAGTCTTATGGGTGGAGATTTCTCTAATTCCCACTCTTTATCAAAAAAATGATAGATAAACTGCCACATTTGGTGATAATAACAAAGGAAATATTTTGGGAGTTGGATCAGTTGGTAATCTAAGCTCATTCCTCCAAAACAAAGTTATTTATATTGAAATAATGAAGAAAAATATGATAAGGATTTCTTAACTTTGTTATAAAATTTATTTTATATATTTTTATAACATTTCCCACTCTATTTTCATAGATAAAACTCTTAAATTTAAGGCACCTATAAAAGAGAATGTCGATACTATAGATCTTAATTTTTTGATTAGAGAAAAGGTGAATTTTTTAAATTATGAAACAAATGAATCATATATTTTTCACAAGATACTGGGACACTGTAATGTCTATTACTTGAGAAAATTTCCTAAAATAAATTTAGTTCCATATTTACTTCAAATTAAATTGAACAAATATAAAAAATCATTTATGCTAAATGAGAAAGAAAAACATATCATATTTTAAAACAATTAAACCGGTTTACACTTTTATACCCCTAGAAATCATTCACATATACTCTTTTAGGCCATCTAGAACGGAAATACTTACAGAAAAATATTTTTTTATGTGTTAGTTGATGATTTATCAAGATTTAATTGGGTTTTATTTATAAATAGTAAGAGTGAATCTTATTCAATGTTTATAATGTTTTTTAAATTAGTTCAAAAAGAGAAATATGCCAACATTATTTCTTTGAGAGTGACCATGAAGTAGAATTTTAGAACCATGAGTTTAGTTACTACTGATCAAAATATAGTATCAAATATATTTTTTCTTCTCCCAAGACACCTTAACTGAATGGATTTATTGAGAGTATGAATACGATCTTCCATGAAATTGATAGGACAATGTAATGTGAAACCAACTTTCCTACTCATTATTGGATGGAGCTTTAAATGCAACCTGTTATTTCACAAAAAGAGTTCTAACTGGGCCAATTTTTAAGAAAACACCTTATAGGCTATGGAACAATAGAAATGAAGAAGTTATATAATTTAAAGTATTAAGATGAAATGTTTATATTCTAAACACCAAGGATAATCTTGGTAAATTTTATCAAAATGGTCATTGATGGAATCTTCATTGGATACTCTATTAATTCTAAGGAATATAGAGTTTTTAACAAATGGATAAATATTATTGAAGAATAAACTCATCTGAAATTTTATTAAAGTGATCCTTTTGATCATAATATAAATCAAGTGGTTGATTTAAAAGTTTTTTTCTTGAAAACATGAGACCTGGACCTCTCTTTGAAAAAAATATGATGAGTTGGAACTTGATTCTAGTGTACCAAATCCTAAAAGGATGGATACCAGTAAAACATAAAGTGTGCTATATAGATATCCAAGAACCCTAAATAATAATCCCATAGAAACGATTATAGGAATACTAGATGAAGCGATTAATAATAGAATAATTGTGGGAAATCTGGTAGAATTTTATGCCTTTTATCTTGGCTAGAACCTAAAAATATCCTATGTGGATGAGAGTTTGGATTTATCAATGCAATAAATGTTAAAATAGTTCAATAGGCATAATGTATGATAATTTTTTGATAGTCCCTCAAAATAACCTTTTATAAGAACAAAATTGGGTTTTATGAATAAATAGGATGATCATGGTGTGATCACTAGGAATAAGGATAGGCTAGTAGAAAAAGTGTATAACCAAGAGGAAGGTACAAATTATGAAGATACCTTTTCACATGTTGCTTGATTAAATTCTATTAGAATTCTTCTAGATTATGTATCTCATATTAATTTAAAATTATATCAGATGGATACAAAATATGTTTTTTAATTAGTTTTATTATTGAGGAAGTTTATGTTGAAAAACCTCATAGCTTTTAAAATCCTCATTTTCCAAATTCAGATTCAAAACATACTAAATATCTATATGTCATTAAACAAGAACCCATAACATAGCATGAATATTTAGGTTATTTTCTTTTATCAAATGTTTTTTAGTAGGAGTGGTAGATCCACTCATTTAAATAAGAGTTCTCATTGAAATATTTTTTTAGTCACATATATATGTTCATGATGTAATTTTTTATCTATAAACAAAGATTTCTGTAATGAATTTTTAAACATCATGAAAAACGAATTTGAAATGAACATGATGGGTGAGTTATATTATTTTTTTGGTTTTAAGATTTTTCAAAAAATCTTTGGGAATGTGATAAATCAAAATAAATACATACTTTAAATACTTAAAATATTTGGACTCGATTTCATTAAAGTACATACAACTCTAATGAGTTCTAATGAAAAACTTGATTTGGATGACGCTGGGAAACTTGTTGATAATAAGGTATATAGAGGAATAATTGGGAGTCTAATGTACATTACTTCTAGTAGGTCGTACATTATGTTTTAGGTATTATTATGTGCTAGACTCCAATCTAATCCTAAGTAATCTCTTTTGAAAGAAACCAAAAGAATTTTAAGTTATTTTGAAGGAGGAATTTCTATTTCATTATTTTTTTTAAATTTATGATTTAAATTTGGATTTTTATTTAGATGTAGAATTTGGTGGTTGTAGAATAGATATAAATAGTACTTTGGGAACCTTCTATTTTCCCAGAAAATAACTAGTATCCTAGTATAGTAAGAAATATCACTCTGTTTCATTATCTATGACTAAATAAGAGAATATAGTTATTGCTAGTTTTTTTACACTTGTTTGTGGATGAAACAAAACTTAATTTATTTTTAATTTAATTATGATCAAGCATCAATCAAATTTATTAACACTAGTGCTATCAAAATTTCAAAAAATTTGATAAATCATTCTCACACAAAGAATAAAAACCTTATAAATCATTTCATGAGAGATCATGCTCAAATATGTGATATCAATCATTAATTCATCTCCAATGAGAACCAATTAGAAAATATTTTTACTAATATTCTTGTGTGTGAGAAATTTTATATTATTAAAATAGAGTTGGGGTTAATTGAATTTAAATGTGTTTATTTTATTTTATCTTATTTCATCGAATTTATATTTATATGTAATTACTGATTTGTTAGTATTTTAATAAATAATGAAAACTATATTATTTTAATCTAATTTTACTTTTATTCTGATAGTAGTTATGTCTGATTAAATTTTAGAAAATAATTTGGGATCTTCTTTTGGAATAAAATACATCTTTGTTTTATTTATCTTCTCTTTTTATTTATTTATTTTATATTATAATCAATCCCAAATTTTTAATCGTCCATGTACACCTTTTGTAATCTAGGTATGTGAACTAAAAGGTTGAATCGATTCTCAACTCATTTAATATTATCATAGGTTCCTTCTATCAGAAGTCAATCCATCACCCTCAACCTCATTCAACTCTCTCGATCAACTATTTAATTTATACTGACCTTATGCAATGGGAAAGTCCAAGTGTAGAGATGATGGATGTTATGATTCTTAAAATAAAGCTAATTTAGGAATCAAACCATGTAGAGTACTATCTAGTAATTCCATGGATATTGCATGTCTAAGAGGAATATAAATGTTTCTAAATAAAATATTTCAACTTCAAGGGATGGAGTTAAATTTTGATGAGGAGAAATTAGTTTTCTTGTTTAAGGAATAAGTAAATGAGTATATGAGGAATAAAGAGTTCGAGTTTAATGAAGTAGGGAATGTATTATCTTTGATTGTAAATGGAAAAGATTTTATTATTTTATCAGAATAAATGGATGATGTCTTTTATTTTCCTCATGAGAGGGGATTTAAAATTTACAAGAATATAGTGAGTACGAGTTCAATGGGACCAAAGAAGGTTTTTGAGATATTTTTTGGAACCTATGATTTTGAGAAGAAAATAGTAAAGGATTTATAAAGTGAATGGAATGTTTTTTGTAAGTTCATTCAGACTGGGATTTCCCATAGATTTGGAGAAATGTAAAATGTGTTATTCCAGGATATACACATATTATATATCCTAATTAACAATATTAAGATGAATTTTACATGTTATAAGACAAGGTTTATTTATTAGTGGTAATAATCAAAGGAAAAGTTAAACTATTACCCTTATGGATAACCTAGATCCATAGTTTTAAAGAATAAATATGTAGATCTCAATGATGGAGAGTCTGTGAAGTGACATAAAATTAATACTGTTTTAGAAATTCTCTTGAAAACTGATTGAAAGTTCAATTTTTATTAGTTTTAAACATACTATTATAAGCCAATACCATACTTCACTCATAGAGGTCAGAAATAATTAAGACCAATAGAATAACCCCTTAAAAAAATTTTAAAATCATCTGGGAGGGAACCCAACCAAGTTTATAACATGAGGCTCTCACATGGGATTAATTTACTAGAAAGTGAATCAGTAAAAAAGTTACATTATCTTTAGGTGCGTCTGATATGAATGCCATGATCAATAAGAATTTTTACATTTCTTGAAAAAGTAAAAAACATCCCAATAATATTTAAACTTTCTATTAAAGAATCCAACCAGTATAGAAGATTCAGAGTCAACTTCAGAAATCTGAATATCATACAATCTATATAGCATGAGGCCGATTACCAAGGCTCCGACCTCCGATTCAATGGAATTTCTTTCCCTATAGAATAAAATGAACCCCAAGGTCACCAAACCCTTTTTGTCTCTCACTAGACCACCTCATTATATATCACTTACAAGACATGATCCATCCATATTTAATTTGAGTTATGTATTGGGTGTACCCCATTTGATCCATCCAACCTAGTTCCCCTGTCTCTCATAAAAAATAGAACAATTTCTCAGTAGAAATATTTTTAAGGTAGTATGTGATGACCTATAAATGATTATATTACCATTATATTCCACCATCATCTTTATTAAAACATGGAATAAATCATGATACACCCCTCTTACCTCTCTTACCTTATTTATTACCTCCAAAATAGTCCAACATACTGCTAAAAAAATCACTGCTCGAACCTTCATCTCCGTCTACGATAGAAATGCCCCATGAAACTAGTATTTTTCATCCTCTATCATTTATTCCCCAACCACATTAATTTTTGTGATATTAACCATAAATAAATTTTTTTAATCACTCAATAAACCTTGGAAAATAGGTGCTATGATGATTCTTATTGCGACTTTACACAACACTAGCACCTAGAGGTCAATATGACTCCATTCTTCTGCTTGTTTTCATATGTTGGAAGAGATCAATTAATTAATCTAAAAATAAGAAAATTCATTTTAATCATTATATATTTAAATAAAATCATATTTTCTTAGTTATTAAACTCATTTCTTACAACCATTGTGTCCTTGTAATATTTATTGTTGAATTTTTCTGAAGATGAACATGTAAAAATAAACCTGTCCAATTTCTCTGCCAAGAAAATGGTTCTGTTTATGTGATTATATTATTAATTTAAAATGGAATTGATAAAATATTTATACCTATTATCCTTTTTGAATAAGGGATTCATAATTGGGCACCCAGGAAAAAACAACTCATCACTCGCCCAATTTTCCTTCCAAAATTAATGTCTCCTTGAACGATAGCCCATCAAACATTATTCTTTAATCCCTCTATGTAATTTACCATGAAATAAGATAATATGGGGAATCTCCTATTTTGTTAGTACTATTCCTCCTATTTATCACCACATATTTCTATCCTTAAATGTCCCCATAAGGAATTCCCTATAATGGTTTCCCATACCACATTCTCTTTCATTGAACACATGGATTTAAAGACACTATGTAGATTAATACCTCCTTCATCAATCAGTCTTTATAGTTGATTAAATGATTCCTAATGGAATTTAAAATCCTAATTTTATTCCCCCCAAAAATCATTCATGATCATCTCTAGCTTTATGATTTCCCCTTTCGTTGTTTTGGTGAGAGAAATTATATGCATAGGCACTGAAGAAAGGAAACTGTTAATCAATGTAATCATTACTCAAAATGAGAAAAATCTATTTTTTAATTGAAAATACCTTCCATGAACCCCTTGACGATGTTCTCAGATAGAGTATTAATTATCCTTATATTTGATATTGGAACCCCAAGATGCTCCATTGTAGTTTTCCCTCTTTGAACGTCGTTGGTAAAAAATAACATGTCATCAGCAAATAAAAAATGTGACATCATTAAACTCCCACACCTATTTTTAAAAGTAATGATCATCCCTTCCCCCAATACTCTTTTAATTTTAATTTTAAGAGATTTCTAGGACAAGATAAATAGAATAAGAGATAATAGATCACCTTTCCTTACACCACAGACCGATTTGAAGAAGCCAAAGTTCCTTCACATTTGATAGATAGTTAGCCACAAGGAAGCATACAATCTGAAACATTGGTCACAAAACCATTCTTTAAATCCTAATTTCCTCATGAATTGTATAATGAATCTCCATTCCAATATATCATAATATTTTTCTATATATTCCTTTATCATGAAAATGGATCCAAATTTCTTTTTTATTAAAATCCTCCACCATTTACTTTGAAATTCTAATTGTCCCTTGAATGATCCTCCCATGAACGAAACCATGTTTCTCATATAAATTTAATCTTTAAATAACACCACTAATTAATGTTGTTCATATCTTTCACTTTATGAATCAGGACTACCCTGGATGCAAAAAAAGCTCTTGTCAAAAATCCTCTACTAAATAAATCCCACACCGCATATCCCACCTAAATCTTAACAATATCCCAAAATTGCAACATAAAAAATGTCAGAGAATCCATCCGTACTCAAAGTGATTTCCAGATTCATGCTAAATTATGTATATTTTATTTTATCTTCCTCTAGAATTGTATCTAACACCCCATTATCCCAATCCTATTTCAGCCAAAGAATATACAACCTGAACCTATCTTCTTATTTAGCCCTACCATGTACCTCTTTAGAGCTTCTGATATACCCAACTGGAATATTTTCAATATAATCTAGAGTATTATTTCCTTCCACCTCAGCATCCGATGTTAATAAAACATCCTAAAGATGAATATTAATTATTTTAACCACCTTCATCTTCTTTATACAGGCATGAAAATATGCAGTTCTTTGATCCACTTATTTGTTCCAAAGGGCTATAGATTTTCCCTATAAAACCTCTTAACTTCAATAGTTTATCAGCTAGAAAATTTGTTTTTTCAGTAAATATAAGAAAATAATCAACAATTTCTCTATCATGGAGACTCTCCTCAAGCCTCTCAATATCTTATTTAAGACCCTTTAGGCTGGTATCCCCATCATTTATATTATTTAACAAAGCTTGGACATCCCTTTTCTAGTGATACAACCACTACACCCATCTAATCCATGAAGAACCCCTCTCTCTATTTCTATACGATTTCTTAACCATAAAAATAAAACCATCTATTCTATGCTAGTTGGAAGAGTAATAAAGACTTTAAAACCTCATATTATCTTTTTTAAAACTCACCCAAAATAGAGTATGGTCAGAAATAGATTTTTTAGAAGATTAACTGAGGCCAACACATAAGAATATAGACCTAGAAGGTCGGTGATAGATTGATAATGTCTTCCATAGGCCCACATGCTCCATTTTTATTATTATTTCACCATGTGAATTTCGTACCAGTTAATCCCAAATATATTTTTCCATCATCTTCCCTAAAATCAATGAATTCCAACATTGATTTAGTAGAGAAGTTTAACCCCCCCCATTTCTCTAAAATCTCCACAATGGTACTGAATTAACTTCTGATAAACTAAGGAATTAATCCTCTATGGAACATTGATAGGATCTACCATAAATAAATTCTAATAGAAAAATCACATTTCATATATAAAAAATTAGAAAATGAAAATCTCATTACCCCTCTTAATGATTTATGTGGAAATATGATGTGCAGAAGCATAAAAAAATCAACCATGGTACGTTTTTTTCCGAAAGATCCATATTTGAGAGTTTCATGGAATATCATGAAAATAATATGAAAAAACAATATTTATAAAAATAAGTGGCATATGATCAATACCTTTTTTTCTAAAATCACTGCAATGGATTCATTATGACAACATGACTTCGAAGCGATGAAAGTAGTCTCCACTCACGGGCCCATGCCACAAGCTTTCCATAAGATAATGGAAACCATTATTTAAGAGAAGAACTAGGCACATGATAATGAGAACAAGTCTTAAGAGATGATCTAGAGATTGAATCATCTCTCACCATGGACTGAAAGATTCGTCATATATAATCCATCATATGATAGATCAAAATTTTTCACCAATCCCAACTCATTAGTGAGACTCGAACCTAAAAACACTCTTCAACTTTAGTTAATACTAAGAATATGTTGGAAGTGACAACCTAAAATTTTGGCATATATAAAATACCCTTAAAAAAAGTGATATTATCAATATCCACTCTGGAGAACTCCTAGAAGTTCAGAGATCCTCCAACACCCCATCCATTGTAATATTAAGGTAAATAACCATCCCAAGAGTTAGGGAACCTAAAAAATGGCCGCTAAAAACAAGATAAAACACCAATAATTATGGATGATCAAATATTTAAATGATTCTATGATTTCTATGACTGTGGTGAGAATGCATCTCTAGTCCCATACTGATAGACACAATCAAGGGGAAAGCCCCTAGACATATCAACATGCATATCATCAGTGATTGTTATAGGTGTGTGGTTCACATTTTCAAAATTTAAAAATATAACTTCTTTTTGAAACATGGTGATGGAATATGAAGTGAAATATTACTTCGGGGCTAACTCCAATAACCTCAAAACACTAGGCTCAGAAGCCCCTAGTACATGCTCTCTATCAAAAAATGGCACTTCACTAAAAACCAAAGAATCCAGTGAGTTCTTCACTTTGAAACCCATATTTCTTATAATACACACATCTACTGAGTGTACCTGGAGACAACATTCCACAAATAACATGATAAATCCTGGTAGAAAACTTATTTCCATAATGAAAATCATTCTCCTTCTCTAATCGAAACTCTGGAAGGAAGCTTAGTTGTAACACCCAATTGTTTTTATGAAATATTTTCTTTAAATAATTTTTATTCTTCAGTAGCTTTCTTTTCATGAAATCATGATTTTAAACGAACCATTAGATTAACTTATGATAAAATTATCATAATAGTCCAACCGTTAGGTTAGTGGGAATAATGATAATGAACTTATAAAAATGCATTGTGAATTTCTTGGATATCAATTATTTATGAAAAATATAAATCAATTAGACATTTGTATTTTTGAGTGAATTACTTTTGGTAATGAAATTAATGTGATATATATGTGTTATATACTTAAGAAAATATTTTTTACATTCATCCAATGTATATTTTAGTCATAGGGTATGAAGAAAACTCTATTTGATATATAAAAAACTATTTTTTTAAATGTTTAATTTTACACCTACGAATGGAAAACCCTTTTTAAATTAATATTTTCACACATTAATAAGTTTTATATGACAAAATAAACATTTTATTTTGAATTGGGATATAAAAAATTACTTTTGAGGAATTTCTGATATTTTTATGATAACTTTCATGTTTTGATGAATAGTAAAAATAAGCAAAATTTTAATTGAAAATAATTTTTTTCATTGAAATAATATATATGGTTAAATTATATTATTTAATGGTTTAAAAGTATAAATATAATATATTTTTACCATTTAATTTAATTTCAGTAATTGGAATTAATTTTACATTAAATTTAGATGTAAAAACATTTCAATCATTTGCAACATTTTATCTTTTAAAACTGATTTTCTCATTTAAATAATGAGATCAATTTTAAATTAATTACTATTAATTATATGTTTTTAATTTTAAAAAATGGATTCCATATTTTAAATCATTAGGTTAAAATTATATTAATAGTCTACTTTTTTTGGGCATTATGAATAGTAACTTTGGTAATTATTTTGACTACCATGGTTAAAGGTAAATCAAGAAATTAAAGGTAAAAATAATATAATAAAATTACCTTAACACCTATAGAAATCCTATTTAATGACTAAATTAGACCCTTATAATCTATGTTTAGAAATTTAATAACCTAATGCACACTTACCTATGAATATGACACGAATATAATAAAAAATAATGAATGTGGAAATATGTCACAATCTCATTTTATATAAGTATATTAATTTAAATATATGAATAAATAAGAGATAATATCGACTATATGTAGTATTTAGAAAGATAATAGAATTAACTAAATCATATAAATTTATTTATAATTTTTAATGATTAAATAATTACCATTAATGATGAAAAAATAGTAATGTAGAAATTATTTTATTAATAGAAATATCAAAACAATAATTTTAAAAATATTAAAAGAAATACATATGAATGGATTAATGTGTTACATGTATTTTATAGGTTACTATGACATGTTATAAGTGTGTTACTTTTTTTTTTCAAATTTATCATAAGTTTGGATTTTATTTAAAGTCAAATAAATTAATAATGTAAAAATTGACACTATTGATATTTTATAAAAATAAAATTTTATTAAATTATTTAAAAATCATAAAAATAAATAAAAATTAAAAAGTGATTATTATGAGGTCTAAAATTTCACAAAATATCTATTTATAGTCAATTAACACCATATAAGTAAATATTTATAACCATTAAATATTTAAAATGTTATTAGAACAATTAAAATTAAATAGAATAACTAAGTGTCAATTAAAAAGATATGGTTTAAATTGAAAACATAACTTGTAAAAAATTTATTGGTTGATGAAATTAAAATACTATCTCATAAAATATTCTAAATTTCTACATTTTTTTGGTTTTTTATTGGGTTTGATTTTATAATAAAGTATTATTTATGGATTTTCAAAAAGTACCCCTCATCTCAATTTTGAAAGGGAACCTCCTCCCTCACATCTTCACTTCATTTTGATCCTTCATGCTTGGCCATATCTGGACCTTTTTACTTTTAAACTTTCCTATTTTCATTCTAGAGGTTCTGGTCATATTTAAGGACCAACTCTAGTCCTCTAAGAAGAGATTTAGAGGAAGCATGTTGAGAAAGAGGTAATCTATTCTACCGATTATTTCAAAAATCAATATTATTTTACTTACTATTAATTATTTGTTTAATTATAAATTAATAAAATAATTATCACTAATATACTGATATGTTATTATAAATATGAAGCAACCATATTCCACCTTCTATCTATCCTATGAAAAATGAAATCACTGCGCCTGCGTATGTACTGCTTACCGTCTCTACGCTGTGGTGTAATATGTTTTTCACCACCACCTTAATTGGATGAGTATAATGATGGAAATAGTAAATATATAGGATTATTATAAAATTTTAATAATTCCTAAATATTATAAACCATCCAATTAAACACAATTCACCAATTTAGGGAATGGTTTCATCGCTCGTGCGTACATACGACCTACCATCTCCACGATGTAATGCGATTCATTATAGATGATATTAACTAAACAATGATTATATACATGATTTTTATGAATAAATATGATATATATTGTACTAATATAATTTTTTAAATGATTTAACTATAACCTAAGAAGTGAAACATGAACTTATCTGAAAAATATTGCATAATAATATAAAGCAGTTAATACTCGAATAATGAGTGACAATGAAATGTCTCTAAAAAATTGATGATAATATAATCATATATGATATCATAAAAATGATTATGATTCTATAATAATTCAATAAAATTATTTAAATAATTTTATAGGAGTTTTAGATACATAAAAATGATATCAAACCTAAGGTAAGGGATAATTTTACAATCTCATTTTTATCTGAGATTGTTTGTACGTAAGTATTTACAGGGGTATATTTATGATCCACATCCATGTTTCCAAATAATGTAATATTATTTATATTATTCTAAAAAAACTTATTTTAATTTTACCCTTTGGTAAATGTTGACTAAATGGTATGAAATGAATCTTTAGTCGTTATTCAATTTGAGGTACTTTTGAGTTTTCCGGCAAAAGTATGAGGAGAATGTTTTTTAACTTATATAAAATGAATGAATTTTTATGGTTTCATGAAACCCTATTTACATGAAACTTCCTCTACACTATTTTATTTTTATTTTAAATTAAATTATTATCTTTTAAAATCTCAAGTCATTTTGAGAAAATAAAATGTTTTTAAAGAAGAAATGATAATCTCCTTAAGAATTAATTTAAAGTGTTTTATAAAAATTATTTTACATCTAAGATGACGACCATTAAATAGGGTTTTGTTTATATCCCTATTATTACTATGATTTTATTATGTTAATGATGGAATGATATTTTATATTGATTATGTTATGACTGAATGACGTTTTAGAAACCCATTTTTTTCATGGGTTATGCTATGATAAATGAATTATGTTTTTATGGAACACGTAATAATGGTTCAAATATAAGATAGGTGGGACTGGTATATTTATCCAATGCATTGGATAATGATTTATATCTCATGATATTAACATGACTGGAATTACATGTAAATATTATTCTGTAATAAAGGACTGGAATGGGGAGTGAACTCGGATTAGTAATGGACTTTGTCCGCTATGATGGTTTTGGAAATGAGACTTGACTAATATGAAATGATTTTATATTATTATGTGTGTATGTTAAGAAATTTCATGTCTTATGTTATGAATATTGGGATTACCTTTCACTTTTATGATTTATACCATGACATGATATTCTAATCTTTTATACACAAGATAAGATTTTCAAATGTTATGTTCTTATAATTATGATATAATTGATATTTCCATTATTTACCCTTACTGAGAACTTATATCACCCTTTAATATTTTTATTTCCCCGAGGTTATAAAGAAGGGCATTAAGTAAGATATGTATAAAAGTAATCTTGTTTTGAAGAAGTAAGTGGGAGACAATGTACATTTTTTAGGAATCATTTTTTTATGTTTCCCAACTTATGAAAACAATAAACCTATACGGTCCTCGAATGGTTTCTGTTATGTTATGTAATAAATATTTTTAAATGTTTAAGTAATATATACATGTAAATTATGGTCCATTATAGTTGGTATCAGGTTAAAGGTATAATTAACATTTTTAAACTAGGATGAGAGAACCTTAGTAAGAACACTAAGGATATGTCTATGTATAGGTTATAATCCTATCCTACTGTTTTAGAGATATTCATGAATACTTAGGATACAACCTAAAGTGTACGAAATTGAAATTTTATTCTTTAATTATGTGTTTTCCCATTATTATTAGTGTTTCTCACACTAAGCTTCTTGGTCTTAGGCAATGGTTAGAACATGATGGAACTGTGTTAATGATTAATGCGATGAGTAATGAAATGATTTACCCATGAGAAACCGAATGTTATGGGAGTTGGAATGAATAATATTATAGCCATTCTCACATGAATTTCTCAATCTATGAATCTTTCTGGAATTAAAAATGATCAATGAAGGGAGAAACATTCTATTGAATCCTTCATGAGGTTGTGCCCACCTTCATTTAGTGGGTCTTCTAATCCATTAGTGTCTGAACAATGGATCAGTACCACTGAAAAGATATTTTTATTTCTAAAATTTTCTAAAAATGATAAAGTCATCCTATCAGTATATTTTTTGGATGGTGAATCTGATAAATGGTGGAATATTATCAAGAATATTAGGCAATGAGATGAAATTGATTCCATGGAATGAGACGAGTTCAAGAACTTATTTTTCATTAAATATTTTTCTCGTATTCTTATAACAAATATGGAGAATGAGTTACTTGAACTTAAGAAAAAGGATGATTAATCCTTTGGTACCTATGAAGAAAGTTTTAAAAGACTTGAAAGGTAGGCTTCTAGAATTATTATCCAAACTAAGAGTAAAATTGATCGATTCTATAGTTTCTTAACACCAAGTCTCACAAGGGCATTATCCAAAATAGACTTTGATAGCTATGAGGGAATTATCTGATGTTCTCTCAAGGTTGAGATGGATATTGGAGTAACCCATCAGTCATATGGGTTTGATAAGAAAAGAAAAATGGAATTCAAAGGGAAATATAAAGACCACACTGAAAAGAATATGAGTTTTCCCTTATGCTCAAAGTGTGGAAATAAATATGGAGGGAATTGTATTATAGAGACTACTATTTTTTTAAGGGTAGAAAAGAAGGTCATCAGGCATTTTAATGCCTAAGTGATGGAAAAAATATGTCTAATGACGTGAATAATGATAAAGCTACATATAATGAACCTCCTAGACTTCAATGATACAAGTGAAAGAAAATAGGGAATTATATCAATCAATGACATAATCCATGTGTTATTGATGATGATCAAATTCAAAAAAAAATGAAGGGCAAAGAAAAATGAAATCCACATGAAATCACTATCGGTGACGTGGAGTACTATAATGAAGTGGTCAAAGGTACACTAACCATCCACTCTAAAGTATAAAATGTTTTCTTTCATTCTGTATACACCCACTATTTTATTTCTAAATAATTTTATAATGGAATCTTTGTATTACCTCAACAATTATATGTTTAGTTATCTTTGAAAAATCCTAATGGCATAAAGGTCACATCGAATGTTTACAATTCTTCCCTAGTTGAAGTTTGTGGGAAAGTGATTCATGAAAATCTTGTCATCCTTCCTACAGTGGAATTTGATATTATTCTTGGAATGTATTGGATTTCCCTATGGATCTCATATCAATTTCCAAGTAAGGGAAGTCACATTTCATATTCAAGATAAATCTATGATCATCTATTGATTAAAAGATGAATATAAAGTTCTATAAAAAATTTCTTCCATCTTATGGTTATTGATTTTTATAAATGAAGGTTATTTATCTCAAATGGTTCTGAATAAACCCATTTTTAAGAATACACCAATTGTATTAGAGTTTGATGATGTCTTTCTGGAGGAATTTCCATGTCTTCCACCAAATCATGAAGTTCAGTTTTCAATAGAACTCATACCGGGTGCTATGACTATTTCAAACACACCTTATATAATGGACCCAATTGAGTTATAGGAATTGAAGAAGAAACTCCAATAGAATCTTTATAAGGTATTCATATGCCCTAGTGTGCCACCTAGGGGAGCACCTATTCTGTTTGTTAAGAAGAAATATGAATCAATGATACTCTACATTGATTATAAAGAACTTAAGAAGATCACTATAAAGAAAAAATATCCTCTTACCTAAATTGATGACTTATTTGACCAACTACATGGAGCTTAATACTTTTCCAATATTGATCATTATTCAGGATATCATCAATTAATGGTAAAAAAGGATATACCAAAGATGATAATATGTATAAGGTATGAACTCTATGAATTTATGGTGATTCCTTTTGGTCTTACTAATGTACCCACTATCTTCATGGATATAATAAATAGAGTCTTTAGAGACTATCTTGATCAGTTTGTGGTAGTCTTTATATGTGATATTGGTGCCTATTCAAAGATAAAGGAAGAAAAAAAAGATCATTTGAGAATTGTACTGAAGACCCTGAGAAAGGAAAATATTTATTCCAAATTTACCAAGTTTAAATTTTGTCTTTAGAAAGTTTCATTTTTGGGTCTCATTATCTAAAGAGAGGGGATATATGTGGATCTTGTAAAAACAAAGGTTATTGAATGATGGTCGAGATGAACAACGGTAACTGAGATCCAAAGCTTTCTTGTTTTGGATGGATATTATTGATGTTTTGTGAAATATTTTTCAGGATTATATAATCCAATAACCAAGTTGAATAGAAAAGGATTTAACTTTGTTTGGATGGAGAAATGTTAATAGAATTTCAAAGAACCAAAAAGAAGGTTAGCCAGTGCACCTGTGCTCACACTTTCTTGTATAAGAGAAACATGTGTGATCTACAGTGATGCATCCAGGAAGGGGCTGGGAAGTTTTATCATGTGAAATGATACGATGATAGCTTATTCATCACCACAGTTGAAAATCCATGAGAAAAATTACCCAACTCATGATTTGGAGTTAGCTGTGGAAATCTTTACATTAAAGATATGTAGGTATTTTATTTATGGTAAAAGGTGTGATATTTATACCGATCATAAAATTTTAAAGTATATTTTCACATAAAAGGAGATTAATATGCACCAAAAAAGATGGTTGGAGTGGATTAAAGATTATAACTTCTCAATACATTACCACCCTATGAAATCAAAGAAGGTGGAAGATGAATTAAGTTAACAAGACTGTGCTAGCCTATCCATTATGAGGATCATAAGAGATCCAATATTTATGGATTTGGAAAGGATGGATATTGAAATTTTAAAGGAAGGGGGGAAATATTATCTTTATCAAATGAATTTTCAACCATCGGTACCAGTTAAGAT
This sequence comes from Viscum album, assembly GCA_963277665.1. Taxonomy (NCBI): domain Eukaryota; kingdom Viridiplantae; phylum Streptophyta; class Magnoliopsida; order Santalales; family Viscaceae; genus Viscum; species Viscum album. The sequence continues at coordinate 772,877,221 of OY728125.1, read as the reverse complement.
TAAAGAAGCATAGAATAAAGATGTAGAGCAACAAAAAAGGTGAAAAATGTTCTTGAATTCAACCTTGATTGTGATGAAATAATAAGGTTTAGGAATTGGGTTTGTATTCCTCCCATACCAGAATTTAAGAAGGACTTATTAGATGAGGATAATAGTTCTTCATTTTCTATTCACACTGGAACCAAAAAGATGTATAGGGACATCAAAGAGTACTTTTTGTGGGATAGCATGAAAATATATTTTGCCAAATATTTCTCTCAATGCTTGGTTTGTCACCATGTTAAGGCTGAGAGATAGAAGTTTAAGGGGATGTTACAAGAATTACCCATACCATAATGGAAATGAGAAAACATCACTATAGAATTTTTCATTGGACTTCCCCAAAACATCCAAAGAAATTAATGCTATCTTGGTTATAGTTGATCACCTTACGAAGTCGACACACTTCATTGATATTAGAGAGGATTTCTCTCTTGATCATATTTCCAGGATATATGTAAAATAAGTTGTAATATTGTATGGAGTATCACTTTCTAATATATCTGATCAGGATATGAGGTTTACCTCCAAGTTCTGAAAAACTCTTCAGTATGATCTGAATATAGAGTTAAGTTTCATCATTACTTATAATCCTTAGATATATGGTCAGTCTAAGAGGAAAATTCAAACGTTGTAAGACATGTTTTGATCTCACTCTATGTATTTCAAAGATGGTTTGATTCAACACCTACCATTGGTGGAATTTTTTTACATTAATAACTTTCACTCCAGTATTCATATGGATCCTTCTAAAGACCTATATGGAAAAAGGTGCAGAACACCCACTTACTGGGATGAAGTTTGGGAAAAAACCTATTAGGAACTGATCTTGTTGATGAGCTGGTCGAAAAGGTCATATTTATTTAAAAACATATAAGGGAAGCTCAGACTCGATAAAAAAGTTACAATAACAACTGAATAAAATAACTAGAGTTTGAAGTGTGTGATAAGGTGTTCTTACGAATATCTCCCAAGAAGATAGTAATGCAATTTTGAAAGAAGGGCAAGTTGTGCCCTCGGTATATCCGTCTTTTTAAAATTCTGGATTGTGTTGGGAAGGTAGCTTACCAATTGGTGCTTACAACCAATATATCTCAAGTTCATGATGTGTTCTATGTATCTCTCCTCATAAAGTACATACTTTATCCTTCACATGTTCTAATCTCAGAAGCCATACCTCTAGAGCAAGATCCTTCTTATGAAGAACCACTAATAGAGATTCTGGATCATAGAGAAAAAGCTCTAAGAAAAAATACCACTCATTTGGTTAATGTTTTATGGAGGAATGCACAATTTGAATAAGCTACATGGGAACCTGAAAATTTGATGAGGGAGGGGTATCCTCATATATTTGTTTCCAAGTGAACAATTTTGAGGGAAAAGTTTAGTTTAAGGGGAGTAGAATGTAACATCCTGACGTTTTTACGAAATATTTTCTTTAAATAATTTTTATTATATGTTATATTTATTTGCATGAAATATTGAGTTTAAATGAACCACCGGATGCCCTTATTGTAACATTACTGCTATAGCATATCCATTAGGTTAGTAGAAATAATGATAACTAACTTATGAAAATTCATTTTGAATTCATTGGCAATCAATTATTTTTGAAAAGTATAAATCAATTGAAGATTTTTATTTTTGAGTGAGTTAATTTTAGTAATGAAATTAATGTTATATATATGTATCATATAATTAATAAAATTTATTTGATATTCATCCGATGGATATTTTAGTCACATGGTATAAATAAAACCCTATTTTATGTATAAAAACCTATTTATTTAAAAGATTAATTTTATACCTTTGAATGAAGAACCCCTTTTAAATTAAAAATTTCACACATTAATAAGTTTTCTATTAAAACATAAACATGATATTTTGAATAGGGATATAAAAATTTACTTTGGATGAATTGATGGTATTTTTTGATAACTTTCATGTTTTTATGAATAGTAAAAATACGCTAAACTTTAATTGAAAATATCTTTTTTATTAATATAATTTTTATGGTTAAATTATATTATTGAATGGTTTAAATTATAAAGAGAATATATTTTTACCATTTTATATAATTTAGTTCGTTGGAATTAATTTTATATCAAATTCATATGTAAAAATATTTCAATCTTTCGCATCATTTTTACTTTTAAAACCCATTTTCTCATTTCAACAATGGGATAAATTTTAAATTAATTACAAAAAATTATGGTTTTTGAATTTAGAAAAATTTATTCCATATTTGGAATCAGTTGGTCTATATTATGTTAAAATGATACTTTTATTTTTGGGCATTATGAATAGTAACTATGGTAATAATTTTTATTACCATGGTTAAAGGTAAACTGGTTAATTAAAGGTATAAATAATATTATAAAATTTTCTTAACACCTGTAAAAATACAATTGGATGAATAACTTTGACCCTTATCATATATATTTCGAGATGTAATAAATTAATGGCCACCTACCTATGAATATGACATGAATATAATAAAAACTAATGAATGTGACAAAATATTACAATCTAATTTTATATAAGAATATTAATTTTTAAATATAAATTATTAGGATATAATTTCAACTATATATAGTATTTGGAGATATAAAATAATTACTTACATCATATTATTTTTTTTATAATTCTTAAAGAATATAAAATTACTATTAATGATGAAACAATAGGCAAGTAGGAATTATTTTATTAATAGAAATATAGAAAAATGGTTTTATAAATATTAAAAGAAATATTATATGAACTAATTACAGCACTCCATTAATTTTATATGTGATTATGACATGTTACAAGTGTATTAAATATTTTTTTTCAAATTTATCTTATGTATGGATTTTATTTAAAAGTCAAATAAATGAATAGTGTCAAAATTGACACTATTGTTATCTTATAAAAATAAAATTTTATTAAATTATTTAAAAATCATAAGAATATTTAAAAATTAAAAAGTTGTGATTATAAGGTCTCAAATTTCATAAAATATCCATTTATGGTAAATTAACATCATATAAGTAAATATTTATAACCATTAAATATTTAGAATTTTATTACCACAATTGAAATTAAATGAAATAAATAAGTTTCAATTAAAAATACATGGTTTAAATTGATACAATAACATGTCCATAATTTATTGGTTGATGATATTACAACCCTATCTCATCTCATCTTGGAAATAGGAACATTTCGGAGGTTTTTGGGTAGTGTTTGATTTTATTATAAATTATTATTTATGGAGTTTCTAAAAGTGACCCTTACCTCAATTAGAAATGGGCACCTCCTCCCTCACATATTCACTTCATTTTGAGACTTAAAGCTTAGACATAACCTTCCCTTTTTCCTTATAAAATTCCCTATTTTCATTCTAGATATTCTTGTCATCTTTAAAGACCAACTCTAGTGCTCTAAGAAGAGATTTAGAGGAAGAACATCGAGGAAGAGGTAATCTCCTCTACCGATTCTTTCAAACTTAAATCTTCTCTTACTTACTATTCATTAGTTGTTTCATTATAATGTAATAAAATCAGTATCATTCATATAATGATATTTTTTTTATAAATATGAAATGACCATATTTCACATTATATCCATCCTATGAAAAATGAAATCACCACATGTGTGTAAGTACGACTTACCGTATCCACACCGCGATGTAATATATTTTTCACCACCACATTAATTGGATATATATAATGATATAAATAATAAATATATATTATTATTATAAAATGTTACTAATTCTGAAATATTATACACCATTTACTTGAATATCATTCAACAATATAGGGAATGATATCATTGCTCGTACATACGTATGACCTACTGTCTCCACGATGCGATTCGATTCATTCTACATGATATTAATTAAACCATGATTATATACATAAATTTAATGAATATATATGATATATATTATACTAATATCATTCTATAAATGATTTTACTATAAGCAAAGAAGTGGAACATGAACTTATCTGACAAATCTTTCATAAGAACATAAAGCAGTTAATACCTGAATAACAAGTGAAAATGAAATGTTACTTAAAAATATATGATAATATAATCATATATGATATTATAAAAATGATTATTAATCTAGAACACGTTAATAATTTTTTTTAAATCATTTTATAGGAGGTTTAGATACATATAAAGGATACCAAACCTAAGGTAAGAGATAATTTTACAATCTCATTTTTATCCGAGATTGTTTATACGTAAGTTTTTACTGGGGTATCTTTATCATCCAAATAATTGTTTCCTAATTATGTAATATTATTTATATTCTTATAATTTTTTTTAAAGTTAATTTTACTCTCAGGTATAATTTTATTAAATAGTATAAAAGGAATATTTTTTCGTTATTCTATTTGAGTTACTTTTTGACTTTTTCAGAAAAAGTTCAAGGAGAATGTTTTTTTAACTTATACGACATGAATGGGTTTTTATGGTTTCATGACACCTTATTTACATGAAGCATCCTTTACATGATTTCAAGATTATTTTCAACGAAATTCTTATCTTTCAAAATTTCATGGCAATTTGTGAAAATAAATTTTTTTTTGAAGAAGAAAGGATATTTTCCTCAAGAATTAATATCATGTGTTTTAACAAAATTATTTTCCATATAAGATGACACAGTTTAAATAGAGTTATGTTTCTATCCCTATTATTTATTTTATTTGTTTGTGTTAATGATGTAAAGATATTTTATATGGATTATGTTATGATGAAATGATGTTTAAGAAACACATCTTATTTCATGGGTTATGATATGATAAATGATTTTTGTTTTTGTGGAACACATTAGAATGATTTAATTATGAGATTTGTGGGACCTATATCTCCATACAATGAATTGGGTAAAGATTTATGTCTCATGAGATAGACATGACTGGAACGACATGTAAATCCAATTTAGTAATAAATGGATGGAACAAGGAGTGAACTTGGTTCAGTAATGGACTCTGTTCACTATGATGGTCTTAGCTATCAGACTTGACTAATAAGAAATTATTTTCTATGCTTATGTGTGTATGCCATGATATTTTTGTCTTATGTTATGACTATTGGTATTACATTTCAATTTTATGATTTATCCCATGACATTATATAATGTTTTTTTATATGTAGGATAAGTGTTTCAAATGTTATGTTCATATGATTAGATTCTGATTGATATTTCCCTTTTTTACCCTTACTGAGAATTTTAGATCACCCTATCATATGTTTCTTTCACCAGGTCATGAAGAAGGGTATTAAGTAATATATGTCAAAAAGGAGGCCAGTTTTGAAGAAATAAGTGGGAGACAATGTAGATGTTTTATGAACCAATTGTTTATGTTTCCAAGTTTCTAAAGACACTAAACCTATACATTTCGGGAATAGTTTTGGTCATGTTATGTAATAAATAATATTAAATATTGAACTAATACCTACATGTAAAGTATGGACCACTATATTAGTAGACAGATCAAGCTCAACAAAGATGAGAGGGTTCTATGCTGACTAGAGATAGTGAGTAGCATCATCTGAGCATAGGTAAGAAATATTATAAGTGTAGTTAAGAGAGGAAACTTTGGGTGAGAACACTATAAATGTTTATTTAGGTTTTGTTGATTTTTCTCACACTCCACCACCCATGCCCTCACCTTCTCTTGTGCATGCAGATATACCTTCTATTTTTAATATCATGAAAAGTTATAATATATAGAACTTTTCCTCTAATATCATGACTAAATTTAATAATATCACTAGAGATTATAATGAGTTGAATAATGAGCCATTATCCTTTAAAAACTAGACCAGAAATCTCAAGGAACGTTCAGTTTCTAGTAGTGATTTTGATAGGAAAGTAGGGATCATGGAAACCCAAGTTGATATGATCAAAAATATGATTCTGATGTAATATTTTATCTTTGATGTTAATGATAATGTTATTGAGGAAATAAAATCTCATATAGATATAGTTATTGGACACCTTGGTACCAAGTATAAGATAAACGATCTTGGTATTATTATTGTAGCTCAAATGAAAATGATTCAAATCTTCCAATGGTTCAATCAGATATATATCATGATGTTGTTGATGAGATTAATAGTTTTAATTATTAAAAGAAGATAAGGTTACATAGTTTAATGTAAATTTTAGTAATCTAGTTTGAATTTATCAAGTGGTTTCAACCATTTATGAAAACTATATATGAACCTCCAATGGTTCCTAATATTCAGAATCAGTTTAATATATAACTTCATAGTAAAATTCTGTATCCTCTTGGATTCAATCTCTTTAGTATAACATGTTCACACATATGATAATGAATAATTTCAAAAAATATATTTTAAATGAGTTTCATGACTCAATAGATGATATTAGAATGATTAGTATTGGGACTTAAATGTCACTAAATGATATTGTTTGATATCTTGAGGAATCTATATATAGAATGATAAAAGATATTTTATGAATATCTCAGAATGTTCAAATAATGGATTCTAGTTCATCTGGTCATATAAATATAAAATCATCAATGCTTTACATATTTTTTGGTCAAGATTTATGAGGAATTTAAAGGCCTATACACTGACTCTTTAGAAGAAGATCATAGTTCCTCGGAGTCTGGGAGATCTCTAATATTTCTAGTTTCTGTTACATGGAAAGATATTATTGTTTACATGAGCCTCAAGTTTTCCATTTAGTGCAACCAATTTCCACTACTGTACCTTCCCTAGTTTCACTTTTGAATGATGTTGCAAATACTAGTACATCAATTACTTAGGCTTCTTCTAGTTATGTTTAGGAAGTTTCCCAACTTCTAATAGATAAACTAGCCAATTCAGATCAAAATATGACATATTTGGAATCCAGACTGATCCAGTTGCAAGTTTTAGCAGAATGAATTTAGAAATTATTGTATAAAGATCCTCTTATAGCTCCATACAATTCTATTTCTTTATTTGATAGTGGTCTTAATAGTTTTCCCTTTTAAAACTTTAGTTTTTTAAAGGAATTTTGAATAATTGTCTATAAAGAGCTACCTAGATGCATATAGAGGTATATAATACTATTCTAGAATTCTACAAGTTATATATAATCAAGAGGTTGAAATGGGTGTAGATTCTTTGATTTATCTTATTGGTAGAAGGATTCTTAGACCATCCCCTATAGATACCTTCAGTGGTACCTAAAAAAGAGTGGATACTATTTATGATCTAAGTAAGATATATCAGAAAGATCAATCCACGTTTGATGTTGTTCTTGTTGTTGTGTTGTCTAAAGAAGAAGCCTCAACTTAAGACCCTCCAAATAAGTTGGCCTTTTACCCTTATAGTTTTTTTGATCTCATTATAGATTCAAGGAATCTTGAAGGATTTCTTAGCATGCCTTTTCAGAATACTAGAGATAGATCATTAGTGTTCTCCGTAGACTATGCTACTATGGATATTATGAAATAATTTTTTCATCTAGTTATGGAACCTACTACTACCTCTTAGAGCCTTCCAACATTCATGAAATATTCTTAAAAACCTCGTTAATTTGAACCAATATGTAAGACTTGTTCTTCTGATTAGCGTGTTGTATGTGTGAATTTGATAGAAGTTTAGTGGATTTTGTTTCTATAAATATTGTGAATTAATGAAAGACTTCCTTGTCTATTTCTTATTGTTTCTTAGTGATTATTTTCATTTAATGTATCTAATATCATTGTTTTTTATTACTTATTGTTTTTATTTAATGTTTTATTTCCTTATTTATTGTCTTGAATCCCTTATTCGGTATTTTATCAAATTTTAGTCTTTCCATATTTCTTCAGATTTAGTGTAAGAACTATTAGGAAACTGTTCATCACTATTAGCACTGAATTAAATGTTCTTTATCAAATCCCTAACATTAATTTTTAATGAAAAAATTGGGACAAGTTTAATAAATGGATAATAATTCCTATAATGTGAGACAAGTGTTTAATTAAGGGTGATAAAAAAAGGATACAATATTTTAATGTAATATATCTATTACATAGATTTTCAATAAAATTCTATAAATCTTATGATTTATTGTTTAATGTGTTTTGTGATTATCAAAAGGGTATATTGTTGGAATACTAATATTTTTCTAACATATCCCATGTACTTTGGTATTGAATGATATAAAAACCATTTATATATTCCTAATGTTTTATATTTATATTTGTTCATCAGGTTTTATCAGAATTGTTTTTCATTTTTCTGTTAGTTTTGAAAATTCTGGAAGTTCTTTGAAATCTACCAAAGTATAGAAAATCACCTACATGGGGAATTCAACTATGTGATGATTCTATTACATTGAGTAATCAAGTATGTCAGTTGGTTATATAAAGGAATCAACTACATTAGATAGTTACATAATGATAATATCAATGTGGGAATTACCTATGTTAATGAATCACCAACGCGAGTAACCAAATATGTCGATCAAAACGATACTTGAATAAATTACATTGAGTAATCTGTTACATGATTTATATTAATCGTATAATCATCTATGTGGTTCCAAATGGGTATGTTATTCATTTTTCTATATTAAATTCATCCATATGAGCAAGAAGATTATGTGAAGAAATTTTGATATATGGAGACTTACTACATAATTTGGTTACATTAAGAAATCAGATACGTGAAGAATTTCCATTTTCATTAACCTGGCTTCATTAATTCAAATTAGTATAAATCGACTATGTGGTGATCCAGAATCTATTATGTTATTCTACAGCAAGCTATTTATTACCATTGGTGAAGTTTTAAAGGAAATGAATGTTTCCCTGCAAGGATTAAATATTGTATTACCACTCTATATTAAAATAGATTATTAAAAGGCTATAAGTATGGAAAAGAGAAAGAAGTAAAAGGTCTATTTAATAGAAATTCATATTATTGAGGTATTTTTCATAAAATCATATCTAAAGTTAATTCAAATATTGGATTTTATTTATTTTATTTTGTGAATTTAAAATTGATTTTTTCAGGAATTCTTCATGTATGATGAAGAATATAAATTGTGGACATTTGTAGGAACATAAGAAAAAATTTATACACTCAACTCTTAATTTCAAATATCTTTGTGTGATGCTCTATTTTTTTACACAGAAAGGAAGAAGAATATTAAAATATAAAACTATACTATCAAGATCATCTTTACTTTTTTCATAATAATATCCTTGATATTCTTTTCATTCTTATATTATCTCATGGATATGTCCTATATTTTATTCATTTTATCTTACAACTGTGAGCCTCTTTTGTAAACTCTCTATTTATTCTCTCTTTTTTTGGGAAGGTTTCGGAAAAAATAACCATGAAGGCTAGCGTTTGTAAAGAATTGTTAGAGCCTATTTAAATTCTCTTTATATTGTACCAAGTTTCAGATACTTTCACTCACTCATGATGTTCCTTGAAAAATGAATTACTGTCTACGATAAAAGGATTGGTATAGTGAAAATCTCCAAGCTCTTCGAGTTGAGTGTCAGTGGAGTGGACCAGGGGATTTCTATTCCCAAAACCACTATAAATCACTAGTGTATACTCTATTTTATTTTTTATTTATTTCTATTATATTCATGTGTTATTAAAAGATAAAAAGTCATCATAGATTAATTGGGGGGGGGGGGGTTCTAATACAAGAAAATTTCAAGAACTCAATTCCCCCATCATGAGTCATAGTGCTTCCAGTCTCTAACCAATAGTAGGAACATGAAAAGCTTATAAGGATTGTGTTGGATATATTTAGAAATGATCTAATGTATACTATGTTTATTATATGTGACTTTTTGATAAATAATGTCACATTATTGGTGCACATGATCACAAGCAAGGTAATTTATATGGAACCTTCAATTATAAAGGCTATTGAGGAATGTCCTAGAACCTCATGTGTAATGGAAATCCATAGTTTTCTTGGTTTAGATTGGAACAAATGACGTTTTTGGAAAACATTATCTTGATTGATTAACCTAATAACTAATTTAACATAAAAAGGGTTAAAGTATGTCTTGATCGAAGAATCTGAGAGAAGCCTTAAGGATCTCAGGAAGAGTCTATTCACTTTGCTTGTACTCACACTACCATAATGTCATGAAGGATTTTTGATATATAGTGTGGATTTAATGAAATTATTGGGATGTGTACACATGAAGAATGACAAAATGATAACATATTCCTAACAATAGTTAATTATCCATAAAAATAACTACCTGACACAAGATCTTGAGTTAGTAGTTGTGATTTTCACTTTTAATATTTGAAAACATTAACACTATAGAGAGGAGTGTGAAATATATACATATCACAAGTGTCTAAAGTATATATTCACAAATAAAGAGATGAACATGCATAAAAAAATATGGGTAGATCTAATTAAGGACTATTATTTCTCTATTCAATACCAACCTATAAAGGATATCAAGGTAAAAATTATCTTATTAGAAAAGTACTTGCTACACTATCTATGATGTGGGTTGAGAAAGAACATATCTTCATGGATATGTAAAGGATGTATCTAGAAATCATATCAAAAAGGAATACATCCTACCTATAAAAATGTTCTACCAACCATTTATCCAATAGAAGACTAAGGAGGCATAGAGGGATTATATGGAGCTTCAAAATAATGTGAAAGCAGTAAAGGAGGAGAAGATTCATGAATTCCGCACTGATGAAGATATATTCATTTAGTTTTGAAATTAACTTTGTGTTCCTACATGACCTGAGATAAATAAGCAGATATTAAATAATGCACATAGATCATATTTATATATGAAACCTGAAAGTACCAAGATGAAAAATGGTCTTCAAGAGAACTTATAACGGGACAAGATGAAGAAGGATCCCACTGAGTACACCAAAAAGTGACTAGTATGCCAAAAATTTAAATCAGAGTGATAAAAGTACAAGGGGATGATAAAATGATTTCCAATACCGATATATAAATGGGATAACATTACCATATACATTGTTACTGGTCTCCTGATGAAATCTAAAAGATGAAATGCAATATGAGTTATGGAGGATCAAATCACCAAGACTTCCCAATTCTTTATTATTCTTGAATATTCTTAATTTTCACAACCTTTTAAGATATACATAGAGGAAGTGGAAAGGCTACATGATGTACCACTTTTGATCATCTCTCACTGTGATCCATGGTTCACTTATAAAATTTAGAGAAGTATTAAACATGATATGAATACTAAATTGAATTTCAATATAGACCATCACCCAAAAAACCATGTCTAGTTGAAAAGGACCATTCAAACACTCATAGACATACCGAGAGCCTTATCAATGGAATTTAAATGAGTATGTGATCAACATATCCCATTATTTTAGTTCTTATAAATTTTAAAACTTGAGTTTTAAAATGGGTGCATATGATGCTCTATATGGGATGTGATATAGAACTGCCACTTGTTTGAAATAAGTTGATGAAATGATAATACATATACCCAATATTGTACATAAAATGGAAAAAAGGTTCAACAAATATAATAACATATAAAATCTACTCAAATTTAGAAGAAGATCTATGCTGAAAATCATTGAAGGGAGTTGGAGTTTGAAGTTAAAGATAATTTCTTCCTTCAAATATCACCAGGAAATAGAGTCATATGGTTTAGAAATAAAGGGTATATTATCCCTAGGTAGATTTTACCTTTTGATATCATTGATCATAATGGATTTGTGGGCTATCAGATATAACTTACACTAAACATGGCTCAGGTTCATGATGTGTTCTATGTATCTCAAGTGAGTAAGTACATACCTGCTCCCCCACATGAACTGAATTAAAAAGTGGTACTACTAGAGCATGAATTATCTTATGGGAATCATATGGTGTATATATTGTACCATAGGTACAACATTATATGAAACCATACTTCTCACATTGTCAATGTTATGTGGTAGAATCATAAATATGTGGAGCCAATGTGAGAACCATAGGAAATCGTGAAATAGATGTACTACACTTTAGACCCCCTCCCAGATGGATTTTATTCCCCCAATTCATATGATTAATCTAGGGGACCTTCAACATAACTCCACAGATGGGTCTTCTTCAATTTATTTTCCCCTAAATTCCTTCAATATGGTCATGTAATTCCTTCATTGGAAGTTGGTGGCTAGGTTTTGGGTGTACAAACCTCCCCTTCCCTTCTTTTTTAATTTTGTCTCCCCATAAGGATTGGATTCTTTGATTCATATCTTGATTCTTAGTGGAATGTCTTTCTGTGTGGTTCTCATCTATTGAGAGTATTTTTTTTAAGGTGTGGTCTCAGAGACCACAATCATCTAGAGAATGGATGTTCAACCTCTTTCGATGGTGGTAGGAAGGTCATTTAATTCATGAATCTCCTAATGTATTATTTTGGTTCAATCTTATAGGTATTCGTCTCTCCTTTCACAACCTTTACTTTCATTATTGTATAGAAGACACTATTATTTCATTTCTTTCTATAGATGATCACATATATTTGCTTCAATATGGAAGTTTGAGAAGGATATATCCCACCCACTTCTAGATTTCATTATTCTTAGGGATGGCGAGTCTGTATCTTTGTGTAAATATTTGGTTTTCCTATCCCCCAATTATCTCTATATGGGATTTTATAATTAGGGACACTCCCTACCTATATTTCAGAATCACTTGGACAAGATTTATATTCCCAATCCTATTCAATCATCTGTTCTAGTCAACTCTTTTTACTAGATAGCGAAGGATCCATTTGTGGGGGCTATTGGCACCCCAATTAAAGTGAAAAAGCTCATATTTAAGTCCCTCAATAGCTCTCTATCCTTCCTTATTCTCAATTGGCCCCTTCTTCAGATCCTTCTAGAATTGTTCATGTATCTACTTATAGTGATAAGGATAATACCTATATAGAAATTATAGTCTTTAACTTACCTTATTCCCTCCTACCCGGTCTTGGCTTAGTGAATGGTTTTCCATCAGACCAACCTTTATCTACCTCACTTGGGAAGGTACCCTCTAACTCAATGAATCTAGAATCTATCCCTCAGTATGGAAGGGATCCTTACCTCCCAGTCTCTAAGCCTAGTGGTAGAATATCTTCATCCTCCTCTTCCCTTTATCTATCAAATCTATATATTGAATTATTTAATTTTTAATATGGAATGGATGTATTTGGGAATTACCCTCCTCCAAGTGGTTCCTATACTAGATATCATGATAAAAGAGAAATAAAGTCCTCTACTTCCATGTCCAAATGCTCATCAATGCGAAGGGAAAAATCTAGGTTCATATTATTTCAATGTTTTTTCCTCTTTCAGAATTCTCAATACATATGGGTTCGAGATAAAACAAATTTATTTTCATCCAAGATTCATCATAACAATATTTCTTTGGTGTAAGTTATTGCACATAAGAAAAACCTCTATAGAATCAAGACTTTTCTATGAATTTTGGGATTTTTAACTGCATGCACAGAGAGCCTGAAAACCTGTATAAATTGTTTTTCTAGAAAAACACCCATAGAATAAAGAACTTATCTATTTATAACCAATATATTTCATAAAAGATCATCTTTGATAACTTTAGCTGCTTGATATCCTTTTGCTACACGAAATGTGACATGTAGGAAAGAGAGTTTATTCAGTATGATTTATAAATCTTCAATCTGAGTGATACAACATTTTTTTTGGAGGGTAATTTAATAAAATTATGTAAACATCAGACATGAATGGTGTCGGGGTTTATGTAAGAAATGATAGACAAGAGTTAACCAGCATCATGTTTAGAAATAGAATTTTATTCATGGAATACTCATCAAATAAGTACACATATTGGAGTAATTAGAAAGGAAGCCGTCTAATGTGGTGTCGTCTGGAACAATGATTTTATAATATCCAAGCTATATCCTTCTTTCGTAATTAAAAAATGATTAAGTTGGTTCAAGTGATTTTAGATCACCCCCTCTTCTCATCCATTTTGCTGACACTGGTAAAACCAGTGGGAATTTATTCTACTCTATCCAGTGGATGAAGGATCCTACCTATCATCTTGTGACTTACTCGTCATGGGAAAAAATTATGGATAGTAGATCGTGGGTTGGATTCTATAATAAATTCTAATCTGAAAGATGACATATGAACATGAGATTAAACTAAGCCCTCTTATTTATTTGATTTGGATAAACTTAATATGATATTTAATAGGTTGAGTTGGACCTATAATCTTATTTGGATGCTGATTTATTATAAATTTATTCATTATAATGAACCTTTTGTACAATTTTCTTTTTGATTGGGAAATATTAGTCAAATAAAGGTCAAACGTGATATGGTTGAAGGAGGGTGATAAAAATATGGCTTTCTTCTGTGCATGAATTTGGAAAAAAATTATCTAATGTTATAAAAATTATTATTGAATATGGATTCTTCACTAATGGTCCCCATAAAGTTTTAGGTTTGGATGATTCCCACTTTAGTTCTCATCTTTCAGATTTTAACCCTCTCATACATGATGGTTACCGTAAAGGTCATGGTTATCTATTTGACAACACTTCTTATGTGATTTATTCCGATATGAACTATTTTTTCTTGAAAATTCTAGATGAGGAGGGGGTATAGAGGGATAGTACTACCCTCATGTATGGATGTTTCCTTAGGCCATAAAGATTATCATACTCTTTCTATAGAACATCATGGGGACATAATCAAGAATTAGCTTGTGGTTATAATTTAATACTATTTTCAAGGAGGTATATTACCAAGAGTGGCTTGTTCCACCATATTCATTCTCATTCCAAAAGTTAAATACCCATCCTATATTAAATATTATAGTAAAACTAGTTTGTGAAAGTTCAACTAAAAATTCCTTTCAATTATTATCAATTAAAAGGCTTTCAGTGCATCTTCATATATGGATTTCTGATGAACAATACAGTTTCATCCAGGGTAGAGATACCCAAAATGCCATTTCTATGGCCCATGAGAAGATTTGTGATATCATTAATAATTATACCTGGTATAACATAACCATAAAGATTGATATGGAAAATGAATATAATAGGATGGAGTGAAGCTTCATTATCAGAGTCATGGGTTGTCTGGGGTTCTTCGAGTGGGTGGTTGATCTCTTCCTCAGATGCATTAGTCCTCCTTAGTTTTCGATCTCCTTCATGGGTAAATGTTGTGGTTTCTTCAAGGTGGCTAGGGAATAAGGCAAAAATACCCTCTATCCCCCAATGTATCCATTATTTTCCAAGAAGCCTTTGGTAATTACTTAAATAAAATCATCAGTGAGGGGTGTCTACATACGTTCCATTTTAGACATAACTTCAATGGTATTTCTTACAGATTTTTTATATATGATATGATTCTATTCATAAATGGAAGTAGTATATGTATTCATAAGATCAACCATATTCTTGATGAGTAAAAATGTGGAGTATCTAGTTGATCATTATAGGTAAATGTAATGTTTATATCTCTAGATATTATTTTTGGAAGAGGAAAGAAAAGTGAAGAGAAGTTGAGAGTTCCCATAAGATCCTTTCCCATTAATTATTTAGGTTCCCCAATCTCCCTGGGTAGAATCTGGATCCACCCTTTTGACCATCATGTTAAAAAATTATCTAACTTTATTCTTAACTAAAAATGTTTTTTCATATTTTTTGGGGGATATATAACCTTGTTTTATAGTGTACTTAATTCCATACCCATGAATGTATTTTCAACTACCAACACTCTAAAGTCAGTGCTCAGAAATATTGAGAACATCATGGTTGGATTCATCTGGGATGCAGAGAAGGATGAATAAAATCACGTCGCATCATGGAATTTGATTTCTTTTGAGATGGAGGATGGAGGCATAAAACATAGAAGTGTTATGAATATGATGATATTTCTCCATACTAGCATATCCTAGGACTTCTTTGAAGGAAGATCACTATTGGAAAGATTTATTTACAAATAATATGAGAAACATCTAGATGGATGGGGGTGGGAGAATATATAAACTCTGAGATGTGATTAGTTAACATATACCCATTGTTCATCAAAATTCATGGTGGATATTGGGGTATGGATCACTCAATTTTTGGTACAGTAATTGGGTGGGGAGTGTACTAGGTTTCTCGGTATGTCTAATTCAAGATATTTACATCACACAAGCCTATTATTTTCCCTCTTTCATCTATGACACTCTCAACACAAAATAATATGTGGTCTAAAGAAGCATTATGATCAATGATAATATTAACAAGTTAGTTTTTACTACTTCTTCTATGTGCGTATTCTCAACAACAATGTATCATAATGCTCTATATACTGGGTCTGACCATGATACATGGGGAGGAACCCTCTGGTACAATTATATTCCTGCTAAATTTAACTTTCTTTTTGGAAGATTCATAACCAAGAACTCCCAACTGATGAGGGGGATACACACAAGGTAATATACATTATCCCAAAGTATAATTATTATAGTAATACCAAGGAGGATTCAACTTCCCAAGTTTTATTTAAAGGTGAGTGTGAATCCTGGGTTTGTATTGTTCTTTTATATTTTAGTGGCATGGAGTTGTAGGGATTTTTCGTAAAGTCTCCGACCCTAGTAGCACATAATTTGTGGAAACTTTATTACATTAGAACAATATAAAAGGAATCACATCATGAAGGACCTAATTGTTTCATAGTTTTGGAAAAATAATTTCATAATTGAACATTACATCACAACTGATGATATAAAATACAACAAAGATAATACTTCGAGGGAACCACTATTCTCCAAGCTTGACTCAACATATGAGTAAAAATAAACTTCTTGGCATCCAGTGGAAAAATAAAATAGAATAAAGAGGTGATATCAGATTCCCAGTGTTGGTTATGTACAAATGAAGCTATCATGAATCAATAATCATAATAAACATGAAAAGGTAAATAAATAAACACACATTCTATCAAAAAATAACTGAGAATGAAATTCATATAGAGATAATATCATAGTGAAAATATCATGGATAATAATAACAGAATTATTAATGAACATAATGCTTAATTTTTAGACACCATAATCTCATGCATCATGGTACCCATACCATCAAGACCATTAAAAATATGGTTTAAAATTATTGTGTACAAAATGATTCAGTTTGTCTAACTTTATATATACTTTCAAAACCTTTCTCAAGATAATTCAAAACTACTGGGTACAAAACGATTAGGTTTGTCCAACAAATTTTTCCCATGAGACCTATTGATTCATAGAAGGGTTTTATATATACTATCTACACCTATTATTCGATGTACAAAGTATTACTTATATATCTAATAATTGATTTAATTTATAAACAATGTTCTATGTTATCATGTATCCAAAGGGACTAAATGATACACATTTATTAATATTTCTCCTTTAAAAATAATCATAAACCATCCAAATAAATATGATGAACGGTATCATAAAATTACATTTTTAATATAAAATTCAACAAATTATGTTTCAATAGATGAAAAATAATTTCTCGAGAATACTAGAATATTTCATGAGAAAAATTCCATTTTTTTCTTTGAAAATAATTTTTAAAATATAAAAACAACACATTTAATAAATAAATAATTTTCTTTGAAAATAACTTTGTAAAAGTTTAAATAAAGATTAATAAATAAGGTATCATGATGAAGCTAAATTCCATTCATTCCATATAAGTTAAAAAACATTCTTTTCACATGTGTGTAAGAAATATAAAAAAAACCATTTTTAGAAAACCAGAATAAGATTCCATTAAAAACATTTCATGAAAAATAAAAAAGGTAAAAATTTCTCTAAAAAATATATTATTAATTGTAAAAATATTTTAATTTTTTTTAGAAAAAATAGGACATGGAATAAAAAGATAGTTTTAAGGTAAAGTTTTAAAATATAAATTTTAAAAGAAAGTCCCTTATAAATATCATATCATTGAAGTGATAATTAATAAAATTAATGGAATATATGTATTCACTAAAATTAAAAATAAAAGAGTATAAATAATAACTAATACACTAAAAATTTATTTCAAAAATAATATTAGTGTGACATAATCCAGGAAATAGAAGTTTAACCTAAAAAATAGAAATTGGGTTAAACATTCCCTTACCACTTGTATTTTGTCAAATCATATTACCCATGAAAGTAATAATTATAAAATGAAACATTTAATACTATTAATATAATTATATTTGTTATATTATATATAAAATGTAAGTATATACACCACTATAGGAAATGAGTGATGAGTATGGCACATATCTTAGAGAAGGAAAAGTGAGATGAGTAATCCGTACCTCACGATTACCTTTAGTTTTACATACTTTAAAATCATATATAATGCTTTAAATATTTTTATTATTTCATTACAAAAGTATATTAATATTAATAACAACTTATATGATACCTTTACGATATCTTACCACCATTTCATTAAAACTATTTCGTTATTTTTATTGTTTTTGGTGTGCACATTTCCTTGTTTTATGGAATGTTCACTTGGGTAAAATTATGGATTTTCCTGTAAAAAAAGAGGGTAAATGTAAAATTGAAATGGAATGTTGTTCATGAAAATAATTTTTTTTTAAATTTTCCCATATATCATTTTTCATTATTAAATTTTGATGATTCATTTGATAAAAGTAAATGATAAATGTTTAGTTTATTTTGGCAGTTTTTCCGACCATTACACACTAGTTTGGTTTTATTTAATATTATATATATATATTTGTTTTAGAATATTAAATAGTCTATAATATAAATTCTATAATTTATTTAACTAGATTAATTATTTTATGACTATAATTGAAGGTCGTAATGGAAAAAATCATTATTCATGGAAATGGTTAACCGCCATAATCTAGACAATGGTTTTATTTTTTTGAATAAAAGGATTTAATAAAAGTGGTGGATATATAATATTTTATTTAAAATATAATATTAAATTATTTAGATGACTCTGGAGTTAGTATTACATGATTTATTAATGAGGTTAGGAGAAGTTTGAAGGTTAATATAAAACAAGAGAGGTGGTTTGAGAAAATTATCTCTTGAATTCCACATCCTTGAAGGATCGCTTAAACACCTTGGAATTGGTCTTTTGGTGAGACTAGAATCCCATGGTTGTGGGTATAGTGGGAATTATGGGTTTCTTTATGTATTTTAGGAGCTTAATGGCTTGTTAGGACAACTGGTGGTGATGGTTGGTATTTATACTTGAGAAGGTTGGATTTTATATGATTAAACAATGATTATTTTTTATTTAAATCCAACCATATTTGGGTGACATTAATTACCAATAATTTGGGTGATAATTAATGTTATAAAAAATTATTATGGTTAATAAAAATAGTAAACTCTAATTTAAATTTGATTTGTTTTTGTGTTTTAAGTTTTTACCTTTTGACTATAACCCATTTCATTATTTTACATATACTATGACAAATGTTTTTTTACCACGGTAATGTTTTTTTGAATAAAAATGAAAATGACCTTAAAAACTAATTTGGACCATATTATTTAAAATATGAAATCCATTATACTTGATTTAGTTTATAATATTCATAAAAATAAATTCTAAATATGTTATAAAAATTACCCATAAAAAGAGTTATTTAAGGTCAAAATCATTATTTTCAAAATTGTAAATAATGTGTTTCTAAATGTAACTGATTATGTATTATGTCATAAATTAAATAAAATTTTATCAATAATAAGTGTTAATAAATTTTAAATCATTATCATACTATAATTATATCATAATAGGTATAGTATTTTATAAAAACAACATCTTCACTTTTTAAACCAAAAATCAATTTTTTAATCTATTCTAAAAAAATCACCCTACTCTAATTTTTATTTGATGAGTCAAAAAATGATTTTAATTTTGTTAAATAAAATTTATAAAAGTGTAAAAAATTAATTATATTTATTTTCTCAGGTCAATTGATAAAAAATTATTTTTGAAGAAAACATATATTTGAATAGTTTACTAAAAATAATGTGTTCATTTCATAAGAATAATTAAATTTATATTGAATAAGAACATTATGTTTTTATGATATTATATTTTGTATTATTCACATTCTCCAATTTAATTACTAGTCTATAATGATCGTGTTAAAATAATTTTTTAATAGTATATGATGATTCATTTAAGCTCATTATACTGTGTTGTATACTTTTTCGAACATAGTGTTATTTTAAAATCATGGGGTGTGTGTACACCATAAGTTTTCAAAGTAATTAAATTTAAAGAAACATACCATATAATTTTGGGGTGTTACATCCTACACTCCAATAAATTATTTCCTCACAATTTTGAAATTGTACTTTGAAATAAAGGTTGATATTTTAAAATTCCATTGTGGAAAACCCACATTCTAATAAGGGTTAATAAAAAGTCATATTAAAAAGAGGGAAATTAAAATGTGAAGGTCACCACAAAACTATGATTCTGAAGAGGATAAAAATAGTGGGAAGTAAAAACATGGATATGAAAAAGAAATATAACCATGAAGTTAAAATGGAGAGTGATAGAGAATATAGTCATTATAAAGTTTACCATCCCAAAACCATAAATATGCAATGGGTTAAAAGGCCATTGATTTATTAATAATAAAATTAAACAAATCAATTTTTTGTTCCAAAATCCTTTTCTTAGAGTTGATGGATTATTTTACTTATATAATGAAATATACTTACATGATAGGTAAAGTTTCATATTTTAAATAATTTACACTACAAACTCATATTTTTTCTCCAAATGATGATTATGCTTTTTTTAATTCATGAAGAACTAGAATCAAATTTTAGGGACAATAAAATCCACAAAATAATAACTATATATTCCTCCTGTATTTAATAATTAACCAAAACCAAGAAGCTAAGATAATTCCCAAAATAAAAAACATTAATATGAATAAAATTACTTAAATCTCACAAAATTACACAATATTATCCAAAATTCAATTTAGATCATTCAATAAATAAGTATCATTAACATTCCGTAAAAGTATTCTAGCCAAAGTTTGAAACAAAAAAAAAAGGATTTTATTACATAGTCTTCCAAGATAAGTTTAATATTTATCTTCTAAAAATTTCATTCCCTAAACATATTATCTCCAATATATGTTTACTTGAATCACCATAAATCAATAATGAAATCATAAATTCTTCCAAATACAATTCTATAATACCATATTTACCTTAATCATATAGGGTACCCAAAAGAGAGAGCATCTTCCAGAATAACACAAATCACTTAACACGAACTCAATTTACAATCCCATGGTTATCTATATGATAAAAAATATGTACCCAGAATGAAATTATACTTTATCTATAATATTATTTAAATAAATAAAAACTATTTCATACTATATAGGATATTATTTAGGCAAGTGGTAGGTGATCTAGCCTTGTCGCCCTTCGATTGTGGGTTCAAGTCTTATGACCTTGCCGAATGTGATGAATTATTTCCTGACTTATGAGATATCCATTTTCTAAAACCAAAATAATATAATCCTTTAAAAATTAACAAAAATGTGATAAAATACTAAAAAATAACATTAATATATTCCTTATTAAAGAAATGTATTAACCTGAAAATTTTCCTCATACATTCCATTTTTCATTCCAAATATATAATAATCCCATAATTACATTAAAACAAAAGATTGTATAAAACCTAAAGGTCATAATTACTTTTAAACTTATTTACAAAAAATATAAAAGAATTATTACTTCAATATTTTTTTCACCAAATCACATACTAAACCAATGATTTTTATTATCACAAATGTCTCCAAAAATATATTTAATTTTGACTAACACCCATAAAATTAAACCTTTAAAGATTGTCTAATAACTTAAACTTATGACATTAAACTCAAAGACCCATGATGGTGTCTATAAATCTTAAGTAAACATAATTCATTAGATTTTTCATAACTCTTCTAACCATAATACCATTATTGTAATACTTCTTCAACGCATTATCTATCACATTGAATTTTATTATAGTTCCAACGGGTTGCATCCATTGACTAAAACCAAAATTAAGAGTGTAAATTTTTTAATAAAATAATCAAAGTGAGCAATAAAATAATGATGAAATACTACTTAAATATTTTCTAAATCATGACACCTTATTCACAATCTATGATTATTTAGGTGTAAACTAGGATATCTATGGTTATTACCATATCTATAATAAGTTATCATATACTAATACTTATCCTCAAAGTCTTTCATTGGGTTATATTCCATAATATTTGTTTTACATAATCTAGTTATCAATGTTTCTACTAAATCTCCTCTCATAACCACCGTAAAGACCCACACCCGGGTAGCCTAGATTCAGTGATTACTTTATTACATTAGCACAATATACAAGGAATCACATCATAAAGGAACAAATGGTTTAGTTGTTTTTTAAAACTAAATAGAAATAAAATTATCACATTACAACTGAAAATATAAAATACAACAGAGATAATCCTTTGTGGACACCATTTTTCTCCTATATTAACCCAGTATATTGATCATAATAAACTTTATAACATCCTAGGGAAAAAGAAAACATAAAAAGGGGTGAGAATATATTCTTAGTAAGTATTAATTAAAAAAACACGTCATGAATCAACAATACTAATCAATGTGTAAAGTAAAATAAATTATAAATTATTCCATTTAAACAATAACTAAGAGTAAAATTTATCCAGCTATAATATCATCATGAAAATATCAAGGAAAATAATTACTCAAATATTAATGAAGAAAATTATTAATTATTAGAGACCATGATATCAAAAATCATGGTACCTCTACTATAAATTCCTTTCACTATATGGTTTAAAAATTCTGGGTACAAACCTACTGGGTTTGACCAACTTCTCTCAACCGTCAAGGCATTTCACAAGACTATATAAAACTATTGGTTATAAAGAGATTAGGCTTAGTCAACTAATTTTTCTCATGTGAAATACTGATGAATAAATGATATTTTCTATATATGGTCCCCACCCATTCTTTCATGTCCAAATAATTCTTCATGTATTGAATAATCGATTTAATTCATTAAAAATGTACAATATCATCATGTATCTATATTGAGTAAATGATATGGATTTATCTATATTTACCCAATAACAATAATCATAAACCATCCAAATATATATGATGAATAGTATCATTAAATTACATTCTCATCATTAAATTCAAAGTATGTTTCCATAGATGAAAATATATTAAAGATATTACTGGAATATTTTATGAGGAAAATCCCCTTTTTAAATTTAAAATAAAATTTAAAATCTAAAAACTACACGTGTAATAAATAAATAATTTTATTTAAAATAACATTGGAAAAAATGTAGAGAAATATTAAAATAATTATTTAATAATGACAGTGTTAAATTCCATTTATGTTGTATAAGTTAAAAAAACATTCATTTCACACTTTTGTAAGAAGTATCATAAAATAACTATTTTTGGTAAATGATAAAAGAATTATTTTATAATATTTTTTAAAAAGTTAAAAAATGTAAAATTTACATTAAAAATAATTTAATAATAGTAAAAAACTTATTTAAACCATTTTATAAGACATGTAAATAGATGAAAAAGAGTTTTTTATGAGAAATTTTAAATAGATAATTTATAAAAGAAATTCCCCTTTAAATATCATATCATTGAAGTGATAATTAATAAAATGAATAGAATATGTGTATTCAATATAAAGATAGAAATAAAAAGTGGTTATAAAAAATAATATATTCAAAGTTAATTTCACAAATAAGTTTAGTATGTTATAATCAAGGAAATTGAAGTCTAACCTAAAGAATGGAAGTTTGGTTAAGAATACCCTTACCACTTGTAATCAGTCAAATCACATCCCCCATAAAAGTAATAATTCTTGAATAAAAAATTTAATACCATTAAAATAATTATATTCATGATATTATATATCAAATGTAAGTATATAAACCACACATAAGAAATAAGTGGTGAATAAGGAATATATATCACAGATGTAAAAGTGAGATGAGTAACCCTAACATCAAGCTTCTATTTAGTTTTTCATACCTTAAACTCTTCTAAAAAGTTTAAAATAATGTTATTAATTTATTATAGAACTATATTAATATTTATAATACCTTAAATGAAACTTTTATAACATATTACTACACATTCATTAATAATATTTCATTATTTTCATTGTTTTAATTGTGTTTGTTTCATGGTTTCCTGGTCGGTTCAATTGTGTAAAATTATTGATGTTCTTGTCAAATGAGAGAGGAAAACTAGAAGTGAAATGAAATGGTATTCATTAACATGAATAATTTTAAATAATCCCACATATAATTTTTATTTCTTACATGATAGTCATTCATTTGATGGAAGTTAATGATAAATGTTCAGTTTATTTCGGGGGGTTTTCTGACCATTATGAACTAGTTTTGTTTCATTTAATATTATGTCTATATATATTAGTTATATAACATGAAATAGGTTATAATATAACTTTTTTAATCTGATTTAACCAGAATAATATTTTATGACCAGCCTCAAAGGTGTTAAAGGAAAATGAAAAATCATTATTTACAGAGACAGTTAATCGCAATAATTTGGAAAATGGTTTCATTTCTTTAAAAGAGATGAGATAATAAAAATGATTCATATAAATATTACATTAGAAACATAATATTATGGTATGTAAATTATTCTTAAGTAATTATTCCATGATCTATGAAGATAGTGAGGATAATTTATAAGAATAAAATAAAATAAGAGAGGTGGTTTGAGACAACTACCTTTTGAATATTATCTCCTTGAAGGATTTCTTAAAGACCTCAGAATTGGTATTTTGGTTATACCTATAGAAATTGGAAATATGGAGAGTGGGGAGGAGAGGGTTTGGGAGTTATTTTAGGATCTTCAATGTTTGATAGGAGAAATGGGGGTAGTGATGGGTGGTATTTATACTTGAGGAGATGTGGTTTTAAGTGATTAAATAATGATTATTTTATATTTAAATCTAATGAAATTTTGTTTGAATTAATTAAAATGAAATTGGAAGATAGTTGTTGTTGTAATGGCTAGTTATGTCCAAGAAACAAACCCAGGGCTTAACAAACATGGATAATACATATTATATATGAATATTCATTACATGATACAAACATGAGCTAGAGGACCATAAATTTTTTGTGCCTTTGGAAGCCTGGAATAAATTCTTCTAATCTATTGAAAGATATTAAATGTATCTAGTAATGATCTCCCCCTTCAAGACTCCTACTTAAAACCTTTATTCCTAACCCAAGGAAAGAAACATAATAAAGGGTGTTCTTATATACTCAATAAGGGTAAAAATACGAGATACCAATATATGATCATAAGAAAGAATAAGATAAGAATATAGGTATGTGATCATGAATATATCATACATGGTATATATCCAACTTGTCAAAGATGATTACCATGAGGCATGTCATATATATTGGTACTTCATAAGACATGAATCATAAGATAATCAAGAATATGAACCATGATATCATATCATAGGCATAAGACATATATTTGTCCTATACACACCATATTATAACATTGTGAAAATTTATAAATAAAAAAAGGTTCACTCATTATGTTAAGGACATGAAATCAGGTCCTCACATAAACTTATGGACATGAATCCATATCCACACTTAACATTGTGAACACATAATAAGGTTCACTCATGACATTGTGAACATGTAATAAGGTCCAAACATAAACATATAGACACGAATACAGGTCCATAAATAATATTATGAACATGTAATCAGGTTCACATATAACATTGTGAACATGTAATAAGGATCACTCATAACATTGTGAAAAGATAATCAGGTTCACAGATAGGTGGCTATACGTTCTGGGTGGGACACACCACCATCCCTAGTGACAACTCTTTCTTCATAGTGGATCAGGTTACACCTTCATCCCATTGTGGATAAAGCCAATCAATTTGTTCCCATCATTATCTCATGAGATATAAATCTTCACTGAATTCATTGGAGGGATATATAGGTCTTACCCATCACATAATTAAATCCTAAATATGTATTCCACAAGATGGTAAATAATTCATCATATCATGACCCATAAAAATAGATAGGTTTCATTAAAATAATATAATAACCCATGAAATGAAATGGGATCATAAACATGTTATAATATATTAACCTGTGAAAATGTCATAGGTTTCATAATCATAGTACAACCCATTAAAATAAGTGGGTTTTATAAGAATTTTATCATGTTATAACCCATGGAAGAGAAATGGGTTTCAAAATGTAAATGTAATCTTAAACTGAAAACATTCAAAGAAAGAATAAGAATAGTATCCTTGAGTCACATCCCCAGTAAAGTATAAATTATTTCAAATTATTTCACCAAATATGTATAAGGGTTTTAAAAGATAAATTGGATCATTTATTAAAAAAATAAACACTGTTTGAAAATAAAATTTTAATGCATAAAAAATTGTCAAAATAATTTTTTTTGAAAAACACTTTCAAAACTTGTAATATAAGCTTAAAAATCATTTAAAACATTTATTGAAAAAAAATTCCTTTCCTATTTGAAAAAATCAATTTAAATTATAAAACATTTAAAAACAATTTTCTTTTAGAATAACCTTGAAAACATATAAAGGAATATTTAAAAACCATTTTTAACTATTTTTTATATATATATTTTTTTGAAATCATTTCCTAAAGAAAGGATATTTAAAGATAAAAAATTAAAACATTTTAGAAAACATGGTTTTGGAAGAAAACAAATTTTCATCTGAAGAGAGAAAACATGTCATATTTTATTCAAGATACCTTATTAAATATCTTAAGTACCAATGAGATAAAAAATGATGCCAATACATGAAGATTACATGAAAAAATAGAGGAGAATAAAAATCATTATAGTAATTGAGATATGGATCATAATATTTCATCAATAGAATAATAATCATAAACAATCCTAATAAATGATGCGATTATAGGAATAGAATATTACTACATTGATAACATCTAATCATAATGCCCAATTGAGAATAACATTATATGCATCTTAAAATATCTTGAAAAGATTGAGATTCATGATGAAACTTTTTAATGGGAAGTATATAAACCTTGTAAAAGAATATAGGTTCACATGTAAAATTGTTTTTCAAAGAAGTAAAATTGAGACAAAATTACCTTAATTATTTTGTAACTTTTGAATCATAAAGCCCATGAAAGATATATCATTAAATGGATATGAAAATACCCATAAATTTAATGAAAAAAATATAATACATTTGGGGGAAGTATATACCACCGAAAAAATAAGAAAGTGATGAATATGGAATAAGTGTTGTAGAAACAAGAGTGAGATTAGAAATTCACTTACTACTTGACTAACATTTGAATCATCAGATCCGTGAAAGAATAAAAATAATTCAAACATTGTATATCCTGAAATAAAGTATATATAGGATGTAACACATAATAGGGAATTATATATGATAAATAATAAGAATAAGTGGTGAATATAGCCGATATATCATAGAAATAAAAGTGAGATGAGAACACCCTTACGTTAAGTCCAAAATTTCTCTATAGACGTTCAAACCTCCTCTTTTTTGGGTACCTCATTTTTGTTTGCACCAAAGTGATTCATTGGTTGACTTTCTTCCTAGAGGTAGGAATCTAGGATTAAGGTAGGGATATTCAGAGTATATTTGAATAGGGTTTGTCCACACCAAATGGCTTTAGAGGTGTAAAGAGGGGGGGGGGCTTTATAAGTGGAGAAAAGGACTCATTGGGTATTATTGAAAATATTTTAGTGATCACAATGTTTTACTTGTCCCCCAAGGGTTTAAAATGGACCATTATAGATTCTTATAGGTGCAATAGACGAAATATGGGCAGAATATTTTTTTAGACAAGTGTAGGGTCATGTTCACACCTTATATTCTAAGTTTAGTCATTAATTAAGATTTTTTACGTTAATCGCTATGTTTAATTTTAATTAGGTTCAATAATATTTTGAACAAAATAAGTTGACCTTATTGGATATTATAAATTATATTTATTCCAAATATGAAATCAAAATTTCAAAACTCTAATCACATAAGTGGCATAAATTAATTTAATATTAATCATATAGACAGGATTAGATATAAGGTTTTTTTACAGTGAAGAAATTTTAAAAGGTTAGCTTTTTTTTATCTAAATTTGATATAAAAAAGTATCAATGACCTAAATTGGATTAATATATGAGAAATTTAACTAATTATACTTTAAAAGGCTGTAAAATTACTTTTTAGAAAAATGCCTCTTTTATTCGTATAATTGGACTTATTCTTATCTTATTCCTATAAAATTAATTTGATGAGTGTAAAAAAATTATTGAAAATTTAATATATACATTTTATTAAAAACATTCATCAAAAGTGGTTTGTTTACTTTATTAAGATAAAATTGTGTCTGCACATAGAAAATTAGTTTTCTTAGAAACATAAATTCTTGATTTTTAAATATTTATTAGTTTAATTTATAACTAAATGATAACCAAAGAACTCATATTATATACATGTGAAAAATAATATTTTCACACTTTTGATAATATTATTCACTTCTTCAATTCAATTGGCTAGGCGGTAACTGTAATAATATGTTATTGAAAATATTTACAATATATTATAGTTCGGTAAAACTTGACCTTATATGTAACACAAGATATTGAAGGAACTCATAATTGTATGTAACATAAGACAAAAATAGTGTTGTGTGTATCAAAAGATAATATAAGTGTTTCATGTAGCACAAGATTAAATTTGTGTTTCATGTAATGGAATCCAAAATTAGTTCTTTCATATAAAAATGGAAATATTCAGTGTTGTGTGAAATGAAAAATATCAAAAAATATTAAATTAAAAAAAACATTTCACAAATATCAGGGTGTTATATTATACCACCCTTAAAATAAACTTCAACCCCAAAACTCATCTTGGTTATCAATGTTTTAATACTTGTATGTTCATTTCATAGAAACCCACATCATAAAAATGATCATTAAAACATCATTTAAAAAGGGAAAGTTTGAAACATAATGGTTACCCAAAGGGACTCATAAATAGGTTTACACATAGGATAAAATATTTGGAAAGTGAAAACATGGGCATGGAAGAGAAATCTAACTATCAAGTTCTAATAGAGTGTGATAGATAACATGGTTAGGATAAATGTAGTGGTCACAAAGACATAACATAATGAGGCTTAAAAAGGTCATTAATATCATAAAAAATGATGATAACATTATTATTTTATTTCAAGATTCTTTTTCCTAGTGTTGACGAATTTTCATGAGAAGATATACTTACAAGATTTCAGGGAAACCTCAACATTTTTTTATTCCTTGATCAATTTCTAATTCATATCTCATTGCAATAAATCATGGTTAATTTTTCTAAAGCAGAATAAAGTTAACCTCCCATATATCATAAATTATCTCTTATTATCACATACCAAACATGTGGGTACCTTCATCATTTATAATCTTGAAACATTATAATAACATAAATTACCATAAATCCTCATTGAAAACATGCATGTTTCTTTATTCTATAGTTTATTGGATATATTACTTAAATCCAAAAAAATATCATGAACTCCATCCATTATAGAATAAACTTAATTTCCAAAAAATCAGTAATAAATTCATTGGTATTCTGTAATTTCTAATTTAATTTATCCATAATATTCTCTTTATCCAAGTTAAAAATAATTTTTTCAACACCATGTACACATTAAGGGGTACCTTACCTTAATCAAAATACCAAAATTACATTAAATATATTTTCTATATCATTATCACCATTCAATATATATTTTCAAGTCATTAATGGAAAAAATATACTTCAATATTGATATATCATAATTTTTGAAATTCTATACATATACACTTCAATCATCCAAATTTATTCTTAAACCATTAATTAGGCTTAAAAATATTATTCATTAATACTCATATCCTATAATATGAAATATTATTAATTTATTAAGGTTCCTAAAATATAATTTAATTATACAACAATACTATTAGAAAATCCCATATGTTTCACATGTCATCCGTGGTCTCATTATCTTCAGCAGTATAAATAATACTTGTTCCACCTTCCTAAATCTATTCATGATATTTCAACTTTAGAATGTGATTTTCATCATGCCAATACTTTCCACATCTGATACATTGAATGTTAACCCATCTTCTTCTAGTTCATGCTATTGACGAAGACTATAAGTCATAGTGTGAGAAACACTTCTCATAGAAGAAAACCACATAATCATGAAAAGTTACTTATAGGATGCCTAAATCATGATACATTGTTTAAAATCTATGAAAACATAGGATTATTCTTAGAGACATACTTAAAAATATTCTTATAAATTTTACTAGGGATATTACTAAACATTTCCCAACATAGTTTTCACTAGTTGACTAAAATTTTCCATTGAGACAAACTATAGTGATGTCGAGCTTAACATACATGGATATTACACATTTAAGATTAATATTAATTAAATTATACAAGCACAAGCCTTAGAACCATAATAGTTTAGTACCTTTTGAAACTTGGAACGAATTATTCTAATCTGGTGAAAGATCTTCAATTTCTCCTATAACGATCTTCACATTCATCACTCCAATTAAAACCTTAATTCATAGCATTGGGTAAGGAAACATATGAAAGGGTGATCTCAGATTCTGATTCAGGTTGAATATAATAGATTTTAGTCTGTGATCATAATATAGAATAAGATAATCATAAGGGTATATGATCATGAAAATATAATACAAGGTTCATACCCAACAAGTCATAGATGAAAAAATGAGGCATATCATAAATATTGGTAGTTCATAACACATTATTCATATGAAATAAAGAATATGAACCATGGGAGCATATCATAGGCATACAATATAGATGTTTTTTTAGTACACATCAATTATAACATTGTTAACATGCATAAATAGAAATAGGTTGACTCTTTAATTTAAGGAAATGAACTTAGCTCCTCACATAAACGTATGGACATGCATCCGGATCCATGCATAACATTGTGAACATGTAATAAGGTTCACTAATAAAATTTTGAACATGTAATAAGGTCTACACATAAACATATAGACATGAAAATAGGTCGATGAATACAATTATGAACGTGTAATAAGGTTTACAAATAACAATGTGAACACATTATAAGTTTCACTCATAACATTTTGAACATGTAATCATGTTCACCCTTAGGCAGCTATACCTCATGGTGGGACACAACACCGTCCCAAGTAGTATCCCTTTCCTCATAGTAGATCAGGTTACACCTTATTCCCATAGTGGATCAATCCCATAAACTATTCCCATTGTTATTTCATGATATATAAATCTTTACCCAATGAATTTCCTGTAGATATAGGTCTCACACATCAAATATTTAATTCCTACATATGTGTTCCATAAGATAGTAAAACATTCATGATATCATGGCCCATAAAAATATATGGGGTTTAAAAACTTAATATCCTCACCCATGAAATGAAATGGGTATCACACCCATATAATAATTTAACAACCAATAAAAAATAGATAGTTTTCATAATCATAGAACAACTCATGAAAAGAATATGGTTTCATGAGGGTTTTATCATGGTATAACACATGTAGGAAAAATAGGTTTCATAAAAAAAATTTCATATTAAACATAAATATTTCGGTGAAAGATTAAGAATTGTATCCTTGGATCATATACTCAGCAAAGAATATACTTTTCCAAAGGATTTCCTCTTATATGAAGAAGTATTTTTAAAGATAACTTGGTGAATTTATTAAGGAAAATAATCATTCATTGAAAATAAATTTTTAGGGCATTAAACATTTTCATAATCCTTTTCTTTGATTTTTTTTTTCAAAAATTGAAAATTATATTTAAAAATAATTTTTTAAAATTTCATGAGGAAAATATCCTTTCTTCTTTTGAAAACTCTATTTAAATATAAAACATTTGAAAACATTTTTATTTGAGAATAACCTTGAAAACTTATAAAAAAATATTTAAAAAAAATTTAAACACTTTTTTAAAACATAAAAAATTCTTGAAATAATTATATTAAAAAACATATTGAAATATAAGTTGAATAATATTTTGAAAACATTTTTATAAAACGGAGTTTTTAAATAAAGCTGATTTTTGACTGAAGAGATAAATAAAGTTATATTTTCTTAAAAATTATTTATTAATTATCTTATGTACCAACAAGTGAGAAAATGATACCCATATATGAATATATCCTAAAAAAACATAGGAGAAGAAAAATCATGATAATTATTGATATATGTATCATAAAATTTCATCAATGAATGAAAAATAATAAATAATCCTAATAAACTATGAGATTGTAACATTAGACTCTTACCACTTTGGTAACTTCGAATCATAATCCCAAAAATAGAATAACATAACATGGGACATAAAATATCATGAAAATAAATATATTCATGATAAAAAATGTAAAATAGAAGGAAATACAACTCATAAGACAATATAGTTTTATAACAAAACATGTGTCTTAAAGAAGGAAAATTGATACAAAATTACCTCACCGATTTAGTGAATTTTAAACTATAAACCCCATGAAAGAGAGATCATAAATTGGATAAGTTAATACCCATAAATTTAAGTATAAAAAGCACATAATAACTTCATGGGAATTATATAAACCACAAAAAATTAATAAGTGGTGAATATGGAGTAAGTCTCATATAAATAAGAGTAAAAATATAAATCCCCTTACTACTTGGGTAACTTTTAAGTTATGAGATCTGTGAAAGAATAACATCAATTAAAAATTTTTATATCATAAGATAAATGATATTAATGATATAAAATTTTATTGGGAAGTATATACAACAAAAAATAATAATAATTGGTTAATATATAATATATCTCATTGAAATAAAGATGAGATGATAAAACCCTTACCTTAAGTATTGACTTTATTCTTACATTTTGAAACCTCCTCTTCTTTGGGTAACTCCTTTTTGATTGCACTAAAAAGATTATTAGGTTATATTTATACAAAAAGGGAGGGTTATAGGATGAAGGGAGGGAATTTGGGAGGAGATTTATGTAGGGTTTTATTGAGCCAAAGGTTTTTAGATGTGTGAAGATAAGGGGAAGAGATGAGGAATTTTATAATCAGGAAAAATGACACATTGGGTATTATGCAAAATATTTGAGTGCTACCCTTGTTTTTCTTATCACTCAAGAGTTAAAAAAGGACCATTATAGATCGTTAGAGGTGGAATGTGTGAAATATGGATAGAAAATAATTTTTATACAAGTTTAGGTACATTTTTACACATTATATTCTATGTTTAGTCATTAATTAAGCTCGTTTTAAGATTACTCACTATAAATAATTTTAATTACATTCACTAATCATTTTGGTAAAAAAATAATATAAAATTAGTATACATTATAAATTATTCTGATTCAAAACATGGAATCTATTTTACAAAATTCTAGTCAATGAAGTTTTTGACATTAATTTAAAATTAATCCCATAGATAGGATGAGACATCGTGTTTTATAAAGTGAAACTTTTAAAACATTTTCTATGTTTTTATATCGAAATTCAATATAAAATGATACCAATGACATAAATTGAACTAATATATGTAAAATTTAACTAATAATACATTAAAACTAATTCAAAAAATAATTTTAATATATAAATAAATTAGACAAAAAATTAGTTTCAAATTAAAATTCATTATTTTTCAGTATTCATCAAAACATAAAACTTCTCAAAAAAATAAAATAAATTCACCCAAAGTAAATTTTGATATTATTATTTAAAAAATTAAGTTCAATTTTTCAAATAAAAAATAAAAGTGTCAAAAATAATATTTAATATATCTTCACCATTAAAAGGAATCAAAATTATTTTTTATAAAAAATACTTCTTTTTATTCATTTAATTGGATTTATTCTTATCTTATGCATATAAAATCTATTGGATGAGTGTCAAATTTTTTTATTGACTGTGTCATATATATATTTTATAAAAAATAATCTTCAAAATATATTTGTTTAATTGTTTGTGGAAAAATGGTTTTTGTACATTGGAAAATAGTTTACTTAGAAAATTAATTTCTGTATTTTCAAATATTTCTTATTTTTATTTATAACTAAATGATAAACAAAGGACTAATTTTATATCCATGTGTTAATAATATTTTATCACTTTAGTTAATATTATTTGTACGTTCTATTCCAACTTATAGGTGGTAACTACAATAATATTCTAATAACAATACTGATAGTATATTATTTATCGGTAAAATTGTTTCTTTCATGTAATTCAAGATATTGAAGGAACTCAAAATTGTGTCTAAAAAACGAAAAAATAGTGTTGTGTGTACTAAAAATTAGTCTAAGTGTTTCATGTGATGGAAGATTTACTTTATATTGTTTTATAATAAAATCAAAACTTAGCAAATTTACATAAAAAATCTATATTTAGGGTTGTGTGAAATGAAAAGTATCAAAAAGCTTAAATTAATTTCAAAAAATATTTTTCACAAAATCTTGGGGTGTTACATTATACCCCCATTAAAATTATTTTCTACATCAAAATTCATATGGGGTTTCAATGTTTTAATACGTGTTAGTTCCTTTCATAGAAACACACATCGTAAAAATGAATACTAAAACTTCCATTAATAAGGTAAAGTTGGAAACATAGAGGTGATTCAAAGTAACTCATAAATAGGTTTCCACATTGGAGAAAATATGTGGAAATTGAAAAAATTTACATGAAATAGAAATATAATTATCATGTTTTGATGTAAAGTGATAGAGAATATAGTTAAGAGAATGTTAATGATCGCAAATCTTTAACAAAAAGAGGCTTGAAGACGGTCATTGATATCATAAAAAAAGTTGATAACATGATTTTTTTTTATTTCAAGACCCTTTTTACAAAAGTGGAAGAATTTTCATGAGAAGGTATACATAAATGAATAATTGGTGAATATAGAATATATATCACATAAATAAATGTGATATGGGAAAACCCCTACCTTAAGACTTGGATTTCTTCTTATAGGTTCACACCTCCTCTTCTTTGGGAAACTCTTTTTGGTTTACAAAAAAGGGATTCCTTGGTTGGATTTATACATAAATGAAGTCTTATAGGATGAATATATAGGATTTTGGTTGAAATTTAGTATGGTTTGAATAAGCCAAAGGGATTGAGAGGTATGAAGATAGTGGGAGGAGATGATGCATTTTATTAGTGGGGAAATAACACAATTGATGTTTTGAAAATATTTGAGATCTACCCACGTTTTAATTGTTCCCAAAAGGTTAAAAATGGACTATTACATATCCTTATTTGTGCAATGATGGAAATATGGTCAGAAAATAATTTTTAGACTAGTGTAGGATCATTTTTACACCTTATATTCTAAGTTTAGTAATTTATTAAACTCATTTTTACCTTAATCATTGTAATTAATTATAATTACTTTCATGATTATTTTTGGTCAAAAAATATGTTCACCTTATTATAAAATATAGATTATTTTGAGTCAAAATATTAAATCCATTTTTACCAAATTATAATCACATAACTGGAAGAAATTAAGTTAAAATTAACCCCGAAGACCTGATGAGACAATAGGGGTTTTAAGTTAAAAAATGTTCAAATGTTTGAGAATATTCTTTATCCAAATTCAGTATAAAAAGATAAAAATTAAAAAAATTTAATTAACATATTTAAAATTTAACTAATTATACTTTTATATCAATTCATAACATAATTTATCTATATAAATAAATTAGAAAAAAACCAGTTTCCAAATAAAATTGAGTATTTTTCACTATTCATCAAAATAAGAAACTTCTTAAAAAATACCAAAAAATCACCCAATGTGAATTTTTATATTATGAATTTTTTATTTTTTAGAAATTAAAATTATATAAGTGTCAAAAATTAGATTTAAAATATGTTCTCCATTAAAAGGTAGTAAAATTACATTTTTGAAAAATACCTATTTTCATTCATATAAATGGATTTTTTCTTATCTTATACCTATAAAATATATTATATATGTGTTAATTTTTTTATTGAATATATAATATTTAAAGTTTATGAAAAAAATTCATCAAAAGTGTTTTGTTTAATTTATTAAGATAAAATTGCACTTGTACATAGAAAAATAATTTTCTTAGAAAGGGATTTTATTTATTTTCAAATAGTCCCTATATTAATTTATAACTAAATGATAACCAAATGGATCATTTTATATACATGTGTAAATAATATTTTCACACTTTATTTAATCTTATTCATAACTTCCATTCCAATGGCTAGGTGGTAACTACAATAATATTTTAATAACAATATTAATAGTATATTTTAGTTTTGAAAATATCAACCTTGGGTGTAACACAAGCTATTGAAGGAACTCATAATTTTATGTGACAAAATCAAACAATAGTGTTTCAAATTTGAAATATTAATCTATGTGTTGTGTGTAGTTAAATATTAACTTTGTGTTGTGTATAATGTAATCCAAACTCAGTGCTTTCATATAAAAAAATCTATATTCAGTGTTCTATGAAATGAAATATTTGAAAATGATTAAATTAAATATAAAAAATATTTCAAAAAATATCTAGGTGTTACAAAACACCTATTTAAATTTAAATTTTTTAAGTATTTTATGGTTTTAAATTTTAACTCTAAACTATTTCATTATTTTACCACTACTATGTTAAATACATTTTTACCACAAATTGTTTTTCACTAAAAATGAAAATGAACTTACAACATAATTTGGAACCATATATTCCAAATATATAATAAATTTGACTTGATTCAATTTAAAAAAAGTGATAAAAATTAATTATAATTATGTTATGTGTATTACCCATAAAAATAGATTTGTTTGTTAAAATAATTTTTTTTAAAATTTCTAAGCATTCATGTCTAAATGTAAATGATTATATATTATGTCATTTATAAAATAAATTTTGATAAATAATAATGTTTAATAAATTTGAAATTATAATCATATAATAATTATTTCATAAGAGTCATGGTATTTCATAAAAAATACTATTTTTACTTTTTAACAAAAAAATCAAATTTTTTTAGAAATTTTTAAAAAATCACCCTAATATATTTTTGACGCGATGAGTATAAACATGGAGTTTATTTTATCAAATAATATTTCTAAATGAATAAAAAGTTAATTATACTTATTTTGTCATGGAAATTGATAATAACCTTTTTTTAAGAAAACATATATTTGAATGACTTTACTAAAAATTATGTGTTCAATTTCTAAGCTTAATTAAATTTTTATTAAATAAAAAAATTCATATTTATTTCATAATATAGTTGATATTATTAACACCAACCAATTTAATGGCTAGTTTACAATAGTCATGTTAAAATAACATTTTAATACCATATCACAGACTTTGTGAGCTTGATGTGGTGTGCTGTGTACTATATCAAACATAGAAATATTTTATAACAATGAGGGTGTGTGAACTGTAAGATTTCAAAGATATTAAATTTAAAGAAACATACTATCGAATCTTGGGGCCTTACAATTTTGAGGGATTTTTTTTCTTTACTCATAGTTCCATGATGAGAAAAGAAATATCAATGAATGTAAGGTGGGGTTCCTGCTAACGTTGGTCAGATGTTGGAGTATTTATAATATGTGTAACATGTTTATACACGAGGGGATTATAAGGTCAAGACTTGTTGTGGTAGCCTAGTATAGATACATGGTGGTCGAGTTGGTACTTCTCCTCAAGCAGTGGTATCTACCCCATCCTTGTAGTTGCTCATTGCCAGTAGAGCCTCATTCCCATAGTTATTAGGCTATCCTAATAAGGTAAATAGTTGCGTTTTATCCATCCATATAGTGGTATTAATCTTAAAATTGATGGTCCATGTATTAATGAAAGTATCAAAGTGGGGGGGGGGGGGGGGTAGGATAAGACTATATCTATCATATTTGTTTCATTGTTTTCTTCTGTCAAGGGAATTACCACATTTTAAAAGTATCAACCATGTTCAAGGGATGGGAGTTATTCCACTATCATGATATTATGCTTAACAAGGGTGAAATCGAATCTTATATAATTCTTAGTTCCATAAAGAAGGATATTTCTATACCTTAGGTTATAATTTATTCAATCCATAAATGTATAAATTTTTTCAATAGCCATATGATTCTCTCCCACACTTGGTAGGAGGGAAATAAGGTTACAGACTTCCTTGATACCAAGGCCTCTAGAGAGAAACAATGCATCATCTTTACCAAAACATTATCCCTTCCCCATGTGTGTGTTGCCCTTGTTAGATAGGATTATCTTAGTCTTCATTATTTCATACCCCCTTTAACATTTTTGGCCTTGGTCCCCTTTTTGTAATAAAATTTACAAAATTGGATGAATGGATAAATGTGTGTTATGTGATATAGTATTATACACATACAATACATAGAAATAAAAAAAATTCTTTATTTCGTTAATGAGGATTCTTACATTATTCATAAATAAAACTAATTAATATTAAAAATATTAAAATGGAAAATTATAAAATTGAAAAATTAGAATAAGAAAACTTGGATCATTCTAAAATACTAGAATTATCACCCCCATAAATGACACTATAGAAAAGAAAGAAAATATTAGTTGTCACGACCGTCCTCAGGGCCCATCCCATCCGGTCTAGATCTGAGCAGCCTCCCATTCGTCACCCTGAGCCCTGATCACTGTCGTCCATAATCTGAATAGAACACAACAAGATAAGGGCGAAGCCCATGCAGGGTTGAGTATAACTATTCTCAGTTGGGGACCCCGAGACCCCCAAAGGTCTCCCAGAATTCACTAAGGAAAAACCACAGTAGTAAGATACAATCACAAAGTATCAACCATCCCTACATATGTATATTCCCATACATATACCTATATTACCAATCACAATCCGGATCCAACTCTTGATCCCAAGAACAACCCATTCCACAAAAGAAGTAAAGTAAATCATCTTAATGATAACAACTGAAAGTCAAGAATCAGCTCACATAGATATATAACTCATGAAGAGAGGTAGAGATGATTAGATGAATCATCTCCTCTGTCGAACCCATGTAAGATCCTCGAACAGTATCAGCGTTGTCGAACCCACGGAGGATCCTGGTACAGAAGTAATCATTGTCGAACCCACGGAGGATCCCAGTCCAGTACCGTCACTGTCGAACCCATGGAGGATCCTGGTAAAGTATCGTCACTGTCGAACCCACATAGGATCCTGGAACAGTAGTAGGTCCACGTAGGATCCTACCATCTCAGTTGCAACCAGCCATAGGGTTCCCGCACACAGTACACTCGATTCCAGGAGGGTCTGCTCCTCAAGCCATGTGTCGATAAATAAACTACCATGAAGTCTTGAGTTGATGTATCCCGTAGTTCTGTCTCATCATAAGGAACCCAACGCAACAGATGACGCGTTAATCAGACGCCCAGTCTGCGAGTTATTGGCATTTCCATTCTAGGGGCCCTCTTGGTTTTGAGTTTTAAACCAACCTGGCCATACCCAACTATATCCAAACCTCAAGTGGGGTATGAAAAAAGATCCATCCTGCTCTAAGACTTCCATCGCTGCAGACGGTTCATCGATTGGACTCCCGTAGCCCACCGCAGCCCGCCTGACTGCGACTCGATTTTCAGCACGGTGTGATGGCGCTGCGCCCTTGTGGAGACCAGGCGGCCTTGCACCGCCAACTTATTCATAGTCCGCCTCCATCGTCAAAAACACGAACAACCAAAGGGGGAGGGTTGGACTGTGTTCGTGCGGTCCGAGCCCTCCTCGTCATGGCGATAACATTTGGTATACCATAATCCTGAAATTTGAACGATGAAGAACAGAGGTTTATACTCATATATATAGTAACTCAAATTCCCCTAACATGAGTTTGGTGATCAATGATGGAGTCTCGAAAGGTGGACGTTGTTCCATCAATGTAGGAGGAGGAAGAGCTCGGAGAAGACGAGTCGAGATGATGTCGTCGGGGTACTTAGTTGGCGGCGGGGCTTCCCTTTTTTGCACTGGTTAAAGAAGGAAGAAGATGGTGTTCGTCGATTCTTCGGTGGTTAGGGGAACTCTTCATGTTCTTCGTCGAGAGGATTAAGTTCTCTAAATTCTTCCAAGTTTCTCCAAGGCTCCACCAAAAAAGAGTTAGAAAAATAATAGCTCTATCTATTATTTTATTATTGGCATGAATTGAAAATAATTCAAAATGTGCCAATTAATTTACTGAAGGAGTTGACATTTTAATGAGGGGAATGTGAAAATGATCTCCACTTAATTGGGGATTTAAAAGGGGTTTAAAGCCCATGTGGGCCCCACCTATTTGATTGCAAGAGGTGTTAAACTTCGGGTTGGTCCCACTAAAATAATATCCACCCAAGGTAGGTTTTGTGTGGGTGGACCCCCCAACTAACCTCCCATTGGAGGTTTTAACTACCAAGAAATAAATGTAAGTTAACTATTATTTTTATTTAACTTAATTAAAATACCCCCAAAGTCTAACTTCTACTCTCGTTATAAAGAAACTGCGGTGAAGGTATCACTAAGCAATCCCCGATGCTGCGAGTTCAACGGTGCCATCAGATTTCAATTCTGAGCACCGGTTCAAAAGATATAAAATATCATATGTATATTTATTGA
The DNA here is from genome assembly GCA_963277665.1 of Viscum album. NCBI lineage: Eukaryota > Viridiplantae > Streptophyta > Magnoliopsida > Santalales > Viscaceae > Viscum > Viscum album. The sequence goes on along the minus strand of OY728125.1, from coordinate 772,836,300 downwards.
ACATACCCTAACAAAACATCATAAATTGATTCTAGGAACATCGGGCCTTGGAATCAAGCACTGTCAGAAACTGCGGACTCGTAAAATTCCCATCTATTTAAGAAAAAAAAATTTCACAAAAATTCTGGGTCTTTACATTCTCTCCACCTCAGGGATTTACGTACCCTTAAGCTACAATTCATACTAAGGGAACAAATGGGGGTACTGAGCACGCATATGATCCTACCACTCCCATGTGCTCTCCTAGAGGTTCCCGTGCTACCAACTAATGTGCACCAGAGGTATTGACCGTACACGTAGGACCCGATCTTGTTGATCCTCAATCTCTACTGGAACCTCCGTGAAAGTCACCCCATCATCGATGTCTAGCTCTCTTTGGTCGATGATGTGGGAAGAGTCATGCACATATCTCCTCAGCTGAGACACATAGAAGATGTCATTCACCCGATTCAAATGAGGTGGAAGAGCAAGGGGGTAAGCTACCTCAGCAACTCTGCTGAGGATCTGGAAAGGTCTAATGAATCATGGAGACAACTTTCCGCCTTAGCCAAATCTCTGTAGACCTCATCGAGGTGAGACCCGGTGGAAGACGTGGTCAACATTCTCGAACTCTAGAGGTCTCCATCTCCTGTCAGCATACAATTTCTTCCTACTCTGTGTAGTCCTCATCCCATCCTGGATGATCTTCACCTTCTCTTTGGTAGCCCGTACCATCTCTGGTCCCACTAGTGCTGACTCCCTTGGGTCTGTCTAGCAAAGTGGAGATCTGCAAGGTCGACCATACAAGGCCTAAAAAGGTGCCATATTGATGGTCGAGTGATAGCTGTTGTTGTAGGAAAACTCCACCAAAGGTAAGTGATCCTCATAGATGTGACCAAAGTCGAGGACACAAGCACGAAGCATGTCTTCGAGGGTCTGGATGGTCTGCTCAGTTTGACCATCTTTTTAAGGATGGAAAGCAGTGCTCAGGAAAAGCTGCGTCCCAAAAGCCTACTGCAACCCCTTCCAAAGCCGGGAAGTAAACCGTGCGTCACAGTCGAAGACAACAGAAGAAGGTACTCCATGGAAACGCACAATCTCATGCACATAGAGGTGTCCCAAGCTCTCCACTGAGCCCTGCCCTCTAATCGGTAGGAAGTGGGCCGACTTGGTGAGTCATTCAATGATCACCGATATTGAATCGTGACTCTTGGATGTACGTGGAAGACCCATCATGAAGTCCATGGTTATCCCATCCCACTTCCACTCTAGGAACATTAAGGGTTGAACCAAGCCTACTGGTACCTAGTGCTCTGCCTTCACTTGTTGAAAATTGAGGCATCGTGAGAAAAACTTCGCTACTGCCTTCTTCATACCTGGCCACCAGTGCTGTCGCCTAAGGTCCTGATACATCTTCTCCAATCCTGTATGTACCGCTATAAGTTAAGTGTGGAACTCCCTATAAACTTCTTCCTGAAGTGAATCTGGTACCATGGTACATTCTCTGAAAATAATAACGTGCTCCCCACCTTCAGAAAATCCATCAGGTGCCTTCCCTGTGGATATTTGAGCACGTCGTGTCTCACAGTCAGCGTCCCAACACTGCGCCTCCCTGACTCACTGAAGAAGTGGAGGAGTGAATGTGAGAGACTGTAGATAGGCTTCTCCATCTCTATCCACGAAAGATATCTACAAAGTGGCCAGCTGCTCTGTCGCCTCTCCTAACAGCTGAATGCCTGATCTCCTGCTGAGGGAATCTGCTACAACTTTCCCCTTTTTTAGGACCAATAGGGGCCTATATACCCTGAGGGGGGGGGGGGGGGGTGAATCAGGGTATGAACATTATGTTTCAATGTTCTTCCTGCCCCACTGGATCTTGACCTGTTTTATTACACGGGCCACTTTGTTTTCACTTGTGTGTTTATTATGATCACTTATTTTCTTCTTTATCTGATGATGATGCTTTAAATGCAATGCAGGAAAGTAAGCAGGCAGACATAGAGATTTTTACTTGGTTCACCCTCACTGGGCTATGTCCAAAGAGAATACGCCGACAAGTTGCCGGTCGTACCAAATTCCACTATTCTTCAGTAGATGTGGATAAAAAGGTTCGGAAATAGTCACTCTATCCCATGCTTACTGGCTTTACAATGTTTAGAGTCAACTCACTGCTTTCCTTAGGGTCACTCTCTATTTCTCTCTCTCTAGCTCACTGCTGGTGGAGAGGATCGCCTTCTTCCTCTTCCTTTTCTCATTGCTTCATAAAGGAATCCACTCATAGTTTATAGACTTGTAGGTCTCTTAATTTTCATGAAATAATGCATCCTCAACTGTTGATAGATGCCTTGTTGAAGTCCAAATTTCATCCACTGATGAATAAAACTTTTCCCTTGAACACTGGGAAATTTCTTTTGGAAATAACTTTGTAAAGAACCTTACTTTGTGAGGCTCCCAATTTCGCGAAGCTCAAACAATACTTCAAGAAACTCCTGCCTTTTCGTGAAAAACTCTCGCCAAGATAAATCCTTCGTAATGCTTTGGCCGTCGCAGAGCTCCTACCTCTTCACTAAGCACACTCCTTAGAGCACGCGCCCTCGCGAAGCGCACTGCCTTTCACGGAGCTAGATTAGCCGCTGTGAAGCACCTCTCTTTTGCGAAGAACACTATCTTTGTAAACCACCTTCACAAAATGAGAGCAATGGATTTTCTTTGGAATCTATCTATACTTCTATTGAGTGGGTCGACCTCTATTTAGAGGATATTCCACCGACCCTCGACCCTTCCACGTGAAGTTAGCGCCACGTCATCTCCAATCGCGAAGCTCCGAATTTTCCACCATAATTCTTTCAAAATCACGAAGCACCACGAAAATTTTCCAATCATGGAGCTCGTCATAATCATAGAGCATCACCGTCAACATTCCTTTGTGCCTTCGCTGTGAAACTCCCTCGCAAAGCCCTTCACCTCCATGATGCGCTTTAACTTTTCCATTCACGAAGCTTTGATGTAATCGAGAAGAATCCCCACCATCATTATTCTGGAATTCCCGAATTACAAACCAGGAAGCCTCTCTTCACAAAATTCATGCCTTTTCTATATTAAAATATGATCTTCATAGATATCCTCTTTTTGAGATTCTCACCAACATCCAAATTTTGGACCCCAAAAATTTGGCAAACATGGGGAAATGACGCCACCTTGTACTGCTCTTTTGTACTACCTCTAGATCAACCATTCCTTTATCCTGGTTCTTTGTCAAAATTGATTGTCAACAATATCTCTGGAACATGACAATTCACCATTGAAACATGATTTGTCAACAAACACAATAAATCCAAAAAAGCTGCAATGTTACCTTGAGGGATTTTTTCCCAAAACCCTTCCTAGGAGTATTGACTGTCTCAAAGTCATAGTCTTGGAGGAACTCAAGCCATCGCCGCTGTCTCAGGTTCAGGTCCTTCTGAGAGAATATATACCTGAGACTTTTGTGATCAGAGTATATGGTAAAACCTTCACCCATAAAATAGTGCCACAACATATTCAAGGAGAAGACCATTGCTTCTAACTCCAGGTCATGGGTAGCAAAGTTCTTCTCATGCTGTCTCAGCTTCAGGGAACCATACACAATCACAACTCGCTCCTGCGTTAGGAAACACCCATGTTAGGTCCCTAATGTGTCTTTGTATACTACGTACCCAACGCATTCCTCTGGAAGCCTCAAGATGGGGGCACTAGTCAGCCTCTTCCTCAGCTCCTAAAAGCTCTGCTAGCATCTCTCCGACCACACGAAGGGTTGACCCTTCTTTTTCAAAGTTGAAAGTGGTGCTGAAACTATGGATAAGTCTGACAAAAATCTCCGACAGTACCCAACCAGTCCTAGTAAACTCCGTACCTCTGTCATGCTCCTGGGTGGCTCCCAAACAATTACTACCTCGATCTTCATTGGATCCAATGCAACTCCAACCTCTGAGATGACAAGTCCCAGAAATTGTACCTCTCAGATCTAGAACTGAAACTTGGAGAGCTTACCATAAAGATGGTTCTCTCAGAGTGTGTCCCGTACTACCCTCAAATGGTAGGCGTGATCCTCCTCGGTAGCTGAGTAGATCAGAATTTCATCGATGAAGACTACCACAAAGCGATAAAGGTATGACTAAATAATCCTGTTAATGAGTCCCATGAACACTATTGGTGCGTTAGTTATGCCGAATGGGCTAACCAAGAATTCATGGTGTCCATACTGGTATCTGAAGGCCGTCTTCTTTAAATCCTCATCCCGTACTCTGAGCTGGTGATAACCCGATCGAAGATCTATATTTGAGAACCTATGTGGTCCCTTTAGCTGATCAAAGAGGTATTCAATCCTTGGTAGTGGGTACTTGTTCTTCATGGTCACCTGGTTCAGGTGCCGATAATCAGCACACAGACACAAGCTCCAATCTGCCTTCTTGGCGAACAAAATTGGGGATGGCCAGAGTGAAAAACTTTGTCGGATAAATCCCTTCCCCAGCATGTCCTCCAACTGTACCCATATCTCACGAAGCTCCACGGGAGCCATCCGATATGCTGGAGTGGATATCGGTGTCATCCCAGGGTATAAGTCAATGTAAAATTTTACCTCTCTGTGAGGAGGTAGTCCTGGAATGTCATCAGGGAAGATATTTGCGTACTAATCCACCACAATAGGAAAACTAAGACTCCACACATCAACCACTCTGAGAATGAGGCTATCCAAATGATGTGTGATTGGCCACCCCCTCCTCCGAGTAAGTCCATCATGTACTGTAAAGGCTCCCTTCTCTCCAGTAAAGGCAAACCTCATCCCATCCTCATGGACACACCGCACTTTTTTCCTAATGCAGTCAATCAGAGTATGAACTATGGACAACCAGTCCATATCCACGATGACATCATAAGGCCTCGACGCTGCTACGGGGAGATCCCAGTCGAAGCTCTCGCCTCCTTGAGTAAGCTTACACTACCGACACCAGTGCATAATCGTTGAGTCTGCTCCCGTAAGAGTCTCTAGCCATAAGGATTGAGCCAATGGATCCGTCGGAATCTCCGAGCTCCCCACGAGGGTAGCGGTAATAAAAGAATGAATTGAACCTATGTCTATAAGTACTACATAAAGGGTAGAGTAGACATAGATAGTACCTTGAATCATCTTAGGTGAGCCGTGGTCATAGGCCTTGACTGCCTAGATCTGAGCCCGCCCCTGTCCGCCAACTCATTGTGGTCAGGGTGGACCTCCTGGTGGTAATGGTGGTAGGACATCGAAATGTCGTCCACCACCTGCTGCTCAACCAGCTCCTCTGCCACGTTCTCCTGCTCCCGACGGACCACAACGGTCGAACCTCTGCCTCTTCCTGGGAGGTCTCTATACTCTCTGCTGCTCATCTATATGGTAGGTCGGGTAGTCTGAAGCCATGTGACCCTGCCCACTGCATGCATAGAATTTCCTGCTCCTCATATTGCTGGCTCTATCTCATGTGCCCCACAAAACCAAACCCGTATCCTTAGTCCGCCCACCTGATGACCTGGTCCACTTGGACCTCTATGAAATCTGTCTATTGATGGATGTAGGAGACTCTGCTACGTGTCGCCCTGTGGTGGGTCTCACTACTGGTGTCTTCTTAGTAGGAAAACTCTCCACAAGAAGGGCTTTATCCAGCACCCCGTCTGCGTTGGAATGCTGAGGGAGATCATCGAAGCCCTGATCTCATGCCTATGTCCTTGCTCTAAGGTCTGAGCCTTGAATAATGCATCTCGTACCATATTCGTGGAGTAGTGCGAGTGTTCGGTGAACCTCGCTAAGTAATGTGCCACTGTCATGCTTCCCTGCTACATATGAAGCAGCTCCTGAATCCGCATCGCATGTAGGGTGGCTGGGACACACTCTGCCTGGAATAGGCTCTTGAAGTCTGCCCATAGCAATTTCACCTCATCATGAACCTAGAGCATCAGGCTACACCCTCTTTCTACTACTTCCTGAAGGAGACTCGCAGTAAGGATCACCATAAGGTTGGCTGGTGTCCCTAATAGCCTGAAGATTCTCAACACAACCTCCATCCAATCCTTAGCTGTCTGTGGTTCCGTCTCTCCCCTGGACCTGGGCGGCCTCTGGCACTGAAACTTGTGCAACGCGCTCAGACGGCGTGCACTCTCTGCTACTGGAGCTAGTGGTATCGATGGCCCAACAGGTAGTGGCATCGCTGGTACCTCCGCTGTGATGGGGCACTGCACCGAGGCATCGTCGCTCAGTGGGCTACCGTCTCATACAAAACTCAGAACCCTGGATAGCTGCCTATGTGTGGCCATATTAAAAAGAAACAGGTGTTCCATGGTCAAAATGATATACCTGGTGAGCTAACACAAAATAATCATGAAGAAAACATTTCAAAGGAAGCACACATGCAATTAGTGTTTTCGTGCACTGAGTTGAAAGTCAGAAGTCAGAGTCCTAGTGTATGGATATGTCGGCCGCCACACCAACAGTGGTTTCCCCAAACTGATAATCACACCCAAAACACTTAACACCATTTCCATTAAAATAATCAGATTCCAAGTTCTACGATAAAACTGACTCCTCTGATACTAATTTTTCATGACCCATCATCAGGGCCCATGCTGTGACTTCCCCAAGCCCGCCTTCCATAGGCCAGGGGCTGACGACTAGCCCCAAAGGAAAATCCATGATAAAAAGGGAAGGCATTGAATTTAAACCTGTAACACACGTAGTCTGAACACAAGTAGTATAAGCAAAACGTACTAGTACAAGTAAAAAGGTGTGCTGAAAGTAAGTGGCCAGTATACAAACCCAACTGAACAACAAGTACAAGTACAAGTAAAAAGGGAAAATAGCTCCAGGATCGTCCACCAGGGAATCCTACTTGAAGGGTAGGTACAGATCTCGAACAACTCATCCCTGGCGTGGCCCAGCCCCAGGGCAGCCCGACTCGGGAGGGGGGGGGGGGGGGGGTGGCCCGGCCCGGTGTCAGCTCGACCCGAGGCGCGGCCTGGCCGGAGGTGGCCCGGCCTAACTGGCTAGCCCGCGTGGCTTGGCTGGCCATGCCATGGGGGGGGGGGGGAGTGGTTACACCCCTCTATCTTCCGAACGATCGATGCATGGTGCCGGCCAGGTCTCCGCGAGACCCTTAGGGTCTTGCCTGTAGTGCAAACCAGTGGCTGGCTCAGTCGGTCACCCTGGCTCCTCCACTGCGGCGCGACGACACCGCAGTTCTGCTGGCCTCCACGCGGCACGAAAGCACCGCGCCACTTCTGCCGCGGCCCGGCCTGGCTACGACGTCCAACCGCTCTGCGCAGCGTGACGATGTCGCGCTCATCATCCGTCCGCCACTGTGCAACAACACCATGCCCCTTCGACTCCGCTGCAGCCCGCCTGGCCGCAGCTCAGTTTTCAGCACAGCGCGACGGCACCGTACCCTTTTTGGTGACTTGGCATCCTTGCACCGCTGACTTCTTCACGGTCCACCTCCGTCATCAATAACAAGAAAAACCTAAGTGGGATGGTCGAAAGGTGTTCGTGCAGTCCGAGCCCTCCTCATCACGGTGATAAAATTTGGCATACCATAATCCATAAATTTGAATGACGAAGAATAGTGTTTTATACTCATATATGAAATAACTCAAATTCCCCTACCTTGAGTTCGGTGATCGATGACTGAGTCGCGGATGGTGGACGTCGTTCCATCAATGTCGGAGGAGGAAGAGCTCGGAGAAGAAGAGTTGAGATTACATCGTCGGTGTACTTCTTGGGTGGTGGTGCTTCCCTTTCTTTCCCCGGTTGAAGAAGGATGAAGATGGTGTTCGTTGATTTTTCAGTCGTGAGGGGCGTTCTTCGTGTTCTTTGTTGAGAGGATGAAGTTCTCTCGATTCTTCAAAGTTTCTCCAAGGCTCCATCAAAAGAGAGTTGCCAACAAAAAAGAAATAATATGTTTGTCTATTATTTTATTATTGGCATGAATTAAAAAGAATTCAAAATGTTCCAATTAATTAAGTGAAGGAGTTGGCACTTTAATAAGGGGAAGGTGAAGAGGCTCTCCACTTAATTGGGGGTTTAAGGGGGTTTAAAGCCCATATGGGAGCACCTCTTTGATTGCAAGAGGTGTTAAACTTAGGTTGGGTCCCACTAAAATAATACCCTCCCAAGGGAGGTTATGTGCGACTGGGCCCCACCACTAACCTCCCCTTGGAGGTTTTATCTACCAAGAAATAAAAATAAGCTAACTCTTATTTTTATATAACTTAATTAAAAATCCCCAAAATCTAACTTCCACTCTTGTTAGAACACAACTGCGGTGAAGGTCTCAATAAGAAATCATCGACTTTGTGAGTTCAATGGTGCCCTCAGATTTCAATTCCGAGCACCAGTTCAAAGGATATAAAATCTCGTATGTACGTTTACTGAACGTACCTGAATAAAACTTAAAAAATTAATTCCGGGCACACCGGCACTCAGAATCAAGCGCCGTCAGAATCCGTGGACTCATAAAATTCCCATGTATTTATGAAAAAATAAATTTCCACGGAAATTTTGCGTCTTTAAAATAGTAAACTAATTAGAATATTACAAAAAATATAGTTCCTTGAGATAAATTATAGTGAATAATGTGTGTTTGAATGAATTGGTATTCATAGTAGTTAATATTAATGATACAATATTAAATTGACAATTGATAATAGTAACACAACCATTAGAGCTAGTAATAAAAATGTTGGGAATAATAACCTAACCGTTATAATCATAATTTGACCCAAAATAATTAAATTTATTGTTAGTAATATTTAATATGAGTATTTTAAGAGAATATAGATATTATAATACTATAAAATAAATATCAACATTAAAAATTCAAATAAACTATAGTCATTTATTTATAAAAACTATATTTAATGTATTTTAAGAAAATAATATTTAATATATCAAAAATTAAAATTACACGTGTCAGGAAAATATATTATTAAATATAATTTCATTTTTAGAATCAACAAATAAATATTTTTTATGTGTTATTTTTTTTTTAATTTTAAAAAATACTTCAATTTTTGGGTGAATAGTATAAATACATTTTTATAACTAGTGTATTTCGAATTATATAATTCTGAATGTAATAATGACCTAATCTATTATATATATTTTTTAAAATATGAAAACATGTTTATTAAGTCAAATAATAAATAAAATTCAATTTATTAACCTAAAAATTATTTTCTAGTTTTTAAAGTCTAAAGTTTCCCATTAAGTAAACATTTTTTAATTTTTCATATTTCTATTTAATAAAACAAGTAAATTATAATTATAAAGAGATTACAAGTCATAAAATCATGTTTTTGTATTCAAATATATTTCATAATTCTTAAAATATTGCTATCAAATTTTTTACCTTGGATATAATATTTTTTTCAATATATTATCTTTAAAATACCCCTCCACTCAAGTATAAATAACCCCTCACCCCTCCCTAACCAATCCACCTCACCTAAAAAAGAAACAAATCTATAAAAATTCCTTCCCTTAAGACCCTTATAATCCTTAGTGATGTTCTTGAGTAATCAAACAATAAAATTTAGGAATTTAGGTGCTGTAGAAAAGGAACAACATTAAGAAAGAGGTAATGCACTTTCATCCTTTTATTTTATTTTCCTTTTTTAATTTCATATCATATTCTTATTATCTAATAAAAACATTACTAATGCTATTAAAATGTATGTTAAAATGAACTTGATAATTTTAATGTACTATAAAAATGTTATTTTTAATATAATCATATATTTTATATCTACACCTTATCTTTGGATAATTTCTCATTAACAATAAATTAACCACCCACATGGATGTTTCTAATTATTTTTATATCAGTGCCATTATGGATGATTATCATGTATTATTTATAAAATTTAAATTTATAAATATATATATTTATAATATCATTTAGTTAATATTAATATTGTATAAATATTAATAAAGTAAGATCCATAAGTCAAAGCATGAGAAGATATTTTACAGAAAATATGATATCAAAACACATCACCATTAACAAAAAAAGTAAGAAATAAAATAAATTTTATATAACTGATAATATATCAAAAATTAAAATAATTGACTTATGTTTCCGTGTTTTAATGAACCTATGTTTATTATATAGGTGGAGGAAAAACAACAAAATAAAGTGGAATAAAAAGTAAGGGGATTCTCAAACCCAACACTTCCTTTTGGGTTATATTCTAATTCACATTGTTTTCTATAGGGATATTCATATAATATCCTTAAAATATCATTCAAAATTCCTCAATTTATTTTCTTGGAATATAAATGTTTCTACCTTTTCAAAATTATTTTTAGGATAATTAAAAAGATTTACAAAAAAGAACATTATTTTTTAAAAAAAATCTCTTTAACTACTCCTGAGATTTTTCTTCTCCACTCAAGAATGTTGATGTTTTATAACAAAATATTGTCTCCATTTTTCATTTGGTAACCCCAAAGGTTACTCATGAAATCAAACTTTATGAAACCATTATGAAACCCATTTCTTTAAATGTATTTTATGACTATGATTGTAATAAGTTGTATTTCCATATGACATGCATGATTATGAAAAATTTATGATTTTAAAAGTGGAACCATAATTATATATCCTGATAATGAATTGGTTAATATGATATATATCATTCTATTATGTGTCTTATGAATTAACATGATTCGATATTTGTTTACAATTATCAATTTTTGATTTATGCACATATGTTATGTGTGAACATGATGCTAGTTTTGTTCACAACTACGTTTGGTATGTCACTACTAAGTTTTTATCTTTAAATATTATGCATATGAGAAATTACATTTCTTTATCAATTGTTTCCCTCATGATTAAATTGATGTTCCTTTTTTATGATATGCTGATGTTGATTATTCTCCCCCAAATACTACTGAATCATATCCCTTATTCCTCCCTTTTATAGGATTTTAGATCATCCATTTATTTAATGTATATCCATATGTGATTTCATGCACTAAAGATAATGTAAGATATTTTAGAAGGATGAAGAAGAAATATTTAAAATATGTTTAAATTTTAATGCTATACAAGTGATGTATGAGCCGAATTTTCCCTAGTTACTAAACCCTTGGATCATAGATTGTAACATTATTATGTTGTTTATCTTAATAAGTATATACTAGTATTTTAATAAATATTTGGGCCACTATAATAAATTAAAACATACATGTAATAAAAGAAGAATAAATATACAAAAAACATTTTTATGTATTAATTGATGAAAGAATATTTTGTTTTTGAAAATAACTATATTGTGTCACTGTTAGAGGGTAGTATAAGGATCCAAAATAATACTGTAAAAGTGTGTGATGCACTATAATCCTAGGATAATTTCTGATTACATGGTTACAAGATAATCACTGTTCAATGTACTATAGTTGAAAACAACATTATAGTGTAAATTTCTTAGATAGATAATCCCAAACATAGTAACGAGTAACTACTCATGTTTAGTAGGGAACCTTGTAAAAATACCTTGTGTCATTATTTACATTCTTCCAAGTATTGGTTTGGTATAAGTGAGATGGTTTAGGAGAAAAAGACACTAGTATTTTACCCAGAAATAAGGGTTTGAGAATTAAGAGGGAAATTAATGTGAAAAAATATTCTAAAGGATAAGGGTTGGTAAAAATTAGTCACACCTGATTGCCAACATCTTAAGTGACCAAAACCATTCCTAGATATACCAATTTATATCAAAGTAAGGTTTCCTATTTTCAGATATGTCTCTAGAATTTAGGGATGTTTAAAATAATCGTAGATGTATAAATATGTCTCTATCCCTACTAAATTTTAAGTGAATGTCTTGGGCTTGATTTTAAAGAATAATAATAAAAAAGATTCAAAAAAATTAGAAAAATAATTCTACTAAGAAGGTGATTTCACCACTATATAAAGGTAGCTAATGTAGTTCTCTATTTTTTAAATATGTTTAGAATTATTGTTGTGATTAATCGAGTTCATGCTAAGATGAATTTGTGTCAAATTTGTTACTCAATTATTTCCATTCTAAAATGAAGGATTATTTGAAAATGACGCTATCAAATTTATGATATATAGATATATTTTAATACATAGAGGGTATAAAAGATTATAAATCGTAACATGAGTGAGAAACCATTGTAATGGAAGATACAGTAACTATAAAGGTGTGTAAGTGAAACAATATCACCAAGTTGGTTGAAGCTAAGGATAAATATTTATTATTATGCAAAGAAAGAATTTATCTCAATGAAGAAGAATTTAAATAGAGAGTATCTGGAGAGGATACAATTATAGAAGTTATCTATGCATTTAAGAAGCTATATAGGACCACCATGAATTACAAAGAGGAAAAGTAAGCTTTTAAATATAAAAGAATAGAAGAGCTAGAAAATTTTCTGTTGGATTTAAGACAGTTTCATGATGATAATATTAAAAATGTGAAGGATAGTTGTGAATAAAGGGTGAGATTAATTAAATTTTAGAAGAACTATCTTAATCTAGGATGTCTTGAGTTGGATGTAAAATTAGGAAATCTGGAAGACACACAATCCATGTCTTCACTTGATACTAATAAAATAAATAAAACCACGAAAATTTAATTTTTTAAGATTATTCATCCAAAAAAGGCATAGACTTGTGGAAATAAGAGCTTGAAGTAATATAAAAATTTATCTACTACAAGATCATGGGGGAAAGTAACCCATTGTCCCGATAAATAAATTTTCACTAATATTGTTTTTTCTCTCTATGTATAGGGTTTAAAAAATATGAATAGATTTAGAAAAGTATAGATTATTATAAACCCACCACTTCATCAACGGTGGATGTAAGTAAGAGTAAGAATCTTGGATCCCAAGATCAAGATAAAAACAATTGGGTTTCTCTTTAAAAACAAAAAGCTCAAAATTCTCATCAAGCCACATATAATTGTAAGAGAATGATATTTATTGGAAAATTTTGGTGCTCTTAGAAATTTAGGCATAAGTAAATATGGTGTTAGAATAATATTTCAACAAATTTTATTTACAGACGGAATTCCTTTAAAGGGAGAATACATTAAGTTTAAATAAGATCAGTTAAACAAATATAGAATTCCCAAAAATATATACATATATCATCCTGGGATATATTTGAATTTATTGAAAATTTATGTGATTAAAATAGAGAAATTGGTCATAGATATGAATAGTGCTAGTATGTTCCAACTCAGAAAAAATCATATGGTGAAATTAAGATAATATCACTAAGTTATACATGGAATGAAATAATGAAATAAGGAAAGTCTTCTTTGGGGTATAAAAAAATGGGAATATTAAAATAAGTTTTACCATGAATTCAATGAAGACGATAGATGGTGTTAGAACAAGTGGATATTCTTATACCATGGGAGAAAATGTCACATGATCAATCATTTCCAATAGGCTATGGAAATTAAAATTAAAATAACTAATAGGAGTCCAAAATGGGAATCAATCGAAGGGAGGGATATGAGGATTATCTTATTTTTTGGATTCTTAGAAGAATATATAGAAATTTTTCCTAAAAAGGGAAACATAAATAATAGAATGAAATGATGTTTAAAATCAAATAAAACTATTCATGTTAAAAATTAATGCATGAATATTTGGATAAATCAATCGGAAATGGATAGATAAATAGAGAAATCACAAGAAAGTAAAAATGATAAAGAGAAAAATATTATTTCGGATGAATAGGAATAATAATCTAATGAGTGGTTTTCAAAAAATGATTACCTTAGGGTTCTTGAAATGATATTTTAGAATGTGAAAATTTGGGGGACATGTTTCAAAGGACCACATAAATATCCTACTAGATTAAGAATAAATATTAAAAAAAAATAAAAGACAATAAAAAAAATTAATTGTAATTATTTTAATAGAAAAGTTTAATAGTCATATTTTTGAAAAGGGAAAAGATGAATATGACGAGATTTCTATAATTATCCAAGATAAAAAATCCTAGAATACCCAAGGTGGAGCAGACATTAAAAGCTCCAAAGAAACTCTATCATCAAGGAAATAAATTTCTAGGTTTAGATTCAAGTCTTAAGTCTAATAATTATACTATAGAGATGATTTAAAATATCCATATTTATTATATTATTAATAATATATGCAGTAATATTCATTTAATTAAAGGAGTTGAATTAAGGGAGTGTTAGATATGATATATTTCTATTTCTACCACAAGAAAAAGTCACTATCATGGGATAATTTAACTACCATGATGAAGAGATAGTGGAATAAAAACTCTAAGGGGTAGAAAATAAGAAGAAGTTTCTATAGAAGTATTATTTTGAGAAAATTTAGAATTAAGATGGTGTATACAAATAATTTAAAAGAATAGGTAAGCCAATTAAACTTTCTATCCATGCTGTGATTTTAGAAAAACAATTTTATTAATAGAGATTCATGGTTGATGTGTATCATAAGTTAAAAGGTTGTTTCATAACTTTCAATTGAATATTTATTATGTGTTTATTAATGATGAGTGAAGGTTATTTATGTAATGAAAAATTTTACTGTATATATCCTATAGTGCAAAATTTGAAATGGTATCACATGATGAAAATATCAATGGATAAATTTAATGTTTTAGTTAAATAACTCTTGTTTGGTACACCAAGTTAGGCAATATTGAGTGAGAGTTGACTAACTAAATATCATTTCTATGAAATTATGTGGTTCCATCATTTAATCAGAATTGGATATGGTGGTAACTTTAAAAAAAAAGGGGGAATATTTTTTGTAAAAAATAATAGTAAAATAAATGATATTATAAGACCATCCATTTTATTCACACGTTTGCATTTATTGTTAATATGAGGGATAAATGAAATAGTTCCTTGAAAGAAAACATATTTACCAATAGGATTAATGATATTAACAATAAATACAAAGGGGGTGACTAAAGTGTCCATGTGAAGATTGTACTTGTTATCAATTATTGTGGCTACTGTAACGTCTTGAACCGACTCACTCTTTGAAAATTTGACAAACCAGTTCACCATTTGACCTTAGGTGTGCCTCCCTATATACCAGAGGTTTCTGAATGGTAGTGGGGGTTCGAGGTGTTACTATGGGGAGACTACACCCCTATATCAGAGTGTGAAATAATTGGTAAATAACTATGTATCTTGAAACTAAAACAAAAATCTGTTAGAGTACACAAAAGCATATAAATAAAAATCCAACAATAATATATGGAAAACAATAAAGGTAGTAACAAAAATGTCATTCAAATAAAATACAAACCACTAAGATTGTTATATATACAAACAAAAATAAATAAATAAGAAAAAGACCCCGACTAAATCTATGAGATGATCATCATCCAAACTCTTGATACCATCGAAGATATCTTTCTTGACCACATTATCTTGGGCCTCAACCCAACATGTGACTAAAACCAATTGAAATTATACATGATTACACAAGTGAAACAACATACCAAGAAGGTTTTGAGTATATAAATTAGTAGAGAACCACCAATTATTCCCCATACTAACTAGTATACATCATGATATGTGCATGTGACATGCTAAACTAATATAAAAACTACAGAAAACAAATAGATTTCTATTGATCCTTAGGTCAATGACCCCAATTGACCATACCCATGTTGTTTTGGTTCTGAAGTGTCTCTAAGAATTTCTCATTGAATTTGAATCCCAAGTAACATGTAGTGTCCAAGTCCATGAAATACCCAACTAATCCTCATGACTCTAGGGAACCATACCATAATAGTCATATCATCCAGGATCCAAATCCAAGGTAACCCCTATACAACCTAATGACTTCGGGGATCATGCCCATGATGGTCCTATCATCCAAGATCCAAATCCATGGAATTTTCTATCATATCCTCTCCACTCTAGGGATGAGGTCCACCTAAGTCCCATCAGCTGGGCTTCGAATCATAGGAAGTCCTTATCATATCCTCACAACACTAGGGATGAGGCCCATGATAGTCCTATCTTATAGGTTCCTAATCCAAGGAATCACCTTTTAGGATCTCATCCTCACATCCATGGTGGATCCTATTATATACCTAGATCTTAATCCAACACATCTCTAACCATCAATATCTATTTCCCTAGAATCTCAAACTATATATAGATATAAAACATGGAATCCCTACCATAACCACTCCAGTCATGGTAGTGCAACAATATTACATCTCCCTCAAGGGATGTCAATCGTATTTGAGGTCATTAGCACGATCTTATATTAGTATTTATTCTCAAAAAATTAATCCAAATAACTATATCAATATAAATACTTTGTTGGGGGGTATCAATTTGTCATGCATATCTACCAATGACTTCAAAAATTATGATGTTGTCTTATTCTCTTGAATATTGAAAGAAAAATTTCTTTATAGTGACATTATTAAAAATATAAAATATCTACTATCTAATCAATCCCATTCATTATTCTCTACTATCACTAACCTTATCCTAGATAATGGGACTTTAATCCCTTTTTAAATTAATGGCATTCAATCTATATTCGTTAGAATCCAAAATCAATTACATCGAATTTATTGGTGCCAATAATCATCTGATGTCAAGCCTCTTATGATTATAGTGTATTGGACACATGAATGTTGAATAATACCTTTGATAAAACTGGTTGGGAAAAGAAAAAAAAGGGAATGGAATCCACCTGATAAACCGATAGATTATGTTAATGATAAAACCATTGGAACTTCATATTCATTGATTCATCAAAGATTCATTACATAGATCACCATTTAATAAAAAATGAACCTTTAGGACTTTACTCCCTCTTGATTAAGTGTACCAGTAGCAGGAGGTCCCCACACCCTACTCACCAGGATAAATCGACCTTACATGCACCTCAACACACAATATGATGAAATGAAAAATCATAGAATGATAATACATAGAAAAAAGTAAATAAAGTAATAAAGGAACACATGGTTTTAAAATTATTCATAATTTTTTCATATATTAATCAGGGAACCACTTCAGCTTATTTATATCAAAAAAGTAAAAAATGTTATTTAAAATAGACAAAAATCAACAGTAAGATTCATTACATAATAATTAACACTCTTTAGAACTATGATGCATTATAAATTCCATAGGTACAATGTACATGTATAAGATTCCCTACCCCATACTTATTTCAGTGTTGGACCCCTATTCCTTTTATAGAATACTTCGACTAATATTTCCAGCCACACCGCCTTCCCATATTCATGGAGGGTCCTACAAATGGAATGATACCATTGATCTCCCGTAATAATATTAACCTTAGCTGTTTTCCCTAATAAAATATTCTAGAATATTTTTCCATATAATTAATTATACAGAGTTCTCCAATATTCTGGAAGACCCTTGATATAATTGGAAGATAAAAACTTCTAATGATCCTATTGAAACTAAGGAGATGAGCTACTATTTCCTTTGCAATAATCCCATCCACTCTCCACTAGTTAAAACTATGATAAATTTAATTTTGATTCTCCAAATTATGATTATATGTACTTAAAATACTCTAAAAAAGGCTTCACATACCAAAAAAGGGTACACCAATCGTGTTAGTATGTGATTTCCAATAACTAGTTGGTAGTATTTATCAATTGTGATCACCAAACCAAGTGATACAAGTTCAGTTTTATAGAAAAATATATATTTTTCATATTAATTATCATCATTAATGATAATTAATATGAAGAAGAGATATTTTTATATATAAAACAACTTTAATATTATTAGTGGGGTGGAATTAGTTAATAAAAACATCTAAATAGATATTGATATTCTTAGACAAACATGATTGGTTTGGATGTTCTACCAAAAATATATATATTTGGTATATTAAAAATTTTTCTTCTAATTATTTATGTTCTAATGTTATTAAAATTTTAATGGTGCATCTTTAATTTTATTTGTTTATATTATAACTATATTACCATTGGAAAAGTTGATATTGTTATTCTAATTTGTAACTCCTCATCTTCATTCTTGAAAATATATTTATCAACATTTTTTAATTTTAGTTTCGTTGATTCAAGATGCATATTTTATATTTAAAACTAAAATATTATTTGAAATTGTGAATCACATAATGAAAACATTGAAAACATGCTTGTATTTTTGTGATACTTGAATACAATAATCTATGGTTCCTTTTTGACCAATCAAAATTAACTTCAGGTCAATTTTACTTTCAATATGGATGGTATGTCTAAAAGTGTATGTAATTAATTAAAAAGTGATATTTTTGTTTAAAATGTGTTCCAAATACTCAATACTATTAAAAAATTCTCATATTGTTGTGATAATTAAAAAACTATTTGTGGTTCATTCTTGAACAACTAGAATTATCCTCATTATAGGGCATGGAATTTTTTTATGGAATCTCAGAATAAAATTAAGAGAATATAAAAATCCAAAATACAAATTCAAAAAATTAGAATGGGAGAAAATTTTGAAAAGGATATTAATTAAAATAGTAAATTTAATTTTACACATAACACATCATATATTATATATATAACATGTTACTTTTCATAAGATTCCACTAGTGAAAATCAATTGTGGCCTGAGGTGGTCACTCAATTCACCCCCATAAAAAAAATTCATTTTTGAAGTAAGGATTTAGATTTATTCTTGTTTAAAATGAAAATAATTTATATCATGAGGTGGTATCTCAATTCACATATAAAAAAAATTCTTTTATGGTGTGATGGAGTTTCTCAATATCCCCCATAAATTAAAATCATATGTAGTGTGTGGTAGTGGCTCAATGACCGCACAAACTAAATTCATTTATAGTGTGAGGTGGTTTCTATATCCCCCCATAAATGAAAAATCATTTATAGTGTGAGGCGGTTCCTAGATTTACCCCCACAATCAAAAATCATTTAAGGTGGTAGGTAGTTCCTCCACTTACCCTAAATGAAAATTTATTTGTGGACACGCCATCAATTTTCACATGAATTATAACATGAGTTATGCTTTACAGCTAACCATTTTCAGAAATATATTTTGTTGCACTACCTATAAATATACATGGATTCCTCCAAATAATGAAAATAGTGGGACACAAATATGATCCTATTGATACTCAGAGAGAAAGTGTAATGAAATAGAAAATGAGAGACCGATAGAGAAATTTCCATTATAGGAAGCTCACTAAAAACAATAGGTAACTCAGTCACTGTAAAGGAATGAAAACTCCACATGAAGGATTCCTTTAAAAATTGGCCTTGACCAGAAAGGGAATCCTTCACGAAAAAGAGATTACCTATTTGTGTTCAAATAGTTACATTTTTTCACAAAGAAAAACCCTTTATAAAGAAATATCCTTTATGGAAGAGACCCTTTATGATATCCCCATTTAATATAGTGAGACCAATATGAGAAGGGGGATATATTTAGGTTATTTACCTCTACACCCTTAGAAATATCCTTCCCTAAAATACTTTATCTTATCCTAACCATGAATTGTTGAAATGGTTCTCTCATTTAAAAGAAAAAAACCCATGGATGACCATTGTATGACCTCTCTTGAGGTCACTAGACCAATATGATCAGGCTATTAGGCACACCAATCTGCCATTATTTAAATAGTTTATTCCCTTGGTATAAGATATAATACAATTAACCCAGAGAGTTGGTGTGGCCCTCAGGATGTTCATAGTGATGTACTCCCACGTTAATGAGGCCCCAATCTTTGGGTAGTAATAAGAACCTTATTGGTAGTGGAATTTTCATCCTACTCATTGTCTGGAACATGAAATAAATCAAGAAGCATTATCTATTTATATTTTCCCATTAACATATGTACAAGTTCTTATTTGGGGTTCAAAAATGGGAATGAATATGAAATTGGTAATCCCATCAAGAGTAAGCCCCTAGTCTTTCTTCTAGACTACCCCACCGTAGTCTTGCCCTCATCTATTAGTGGATTAGTAGTATATGACTCACTGGGCATCCTTCCTGGAGTATTCGCCTAGTATTTATTAGAGTATATTATACTTAACCTTCCTTCTATATATCCCATAGTTCATTAATTAATGGGGAAGGAAATTCAATCATTGGATTCCAATTCAACTGTATGCCCCATCCAAAAGTCCCACCTAAATGTGATTGTTTAATATGAGAAATATTCTATTATCTCATATTTCACACAAAAATTATGAATCACATGGAATTAGAGATTAGTGATGATCATGTCACTAGAATAATCAAATTTTATTATTTAGTTCACCCCCATAGGTACAAGACCCAGTAGATTTTAACATCATGGATTTTGATTCATAGCCTGATGGGATATCTAGGATGCCTCATTGCGGTTCAAACCCAACATATTCAATCATTTACAATATTTATTGGGCTATATTCCCAGTAAGATCATGTACCCACCCAGAAGGATATATTTCTTCCAGGTCCACTTCACATCATCCTCATCAAACCATATTCTTGGTGAGAGTTAACTTCACAAAGATATATTCCTCGTAAGATCAACCCAATGCCATCAGAACATATTCCCTACAATATTATCCACAAAGGTATTATCATGTGCAATCCCCACACCATTATTTTTTTGGTACCATTCAGATGGATGTTATTGACACATGATGTTAATATTCTTGGCCTGGTCCTTGATAGATAACAATTAAATGACACTAAACTACTTTGGTTTTTATTCCTCTAATGGGGATAAGTAGGACACCCCATCAAGCACTTGACCCCAACATCGAAATAACAATAGTCTCCCTGGATGATGATAAATTCCATATAAACAAACTATGTAGATTAAAACCCACATAAAATTATAATAAATTAAACAAAATGGAGAACCATTTATATATATAGATGGTTCTATTAGTGTAGAACCTATGATACATATAGATGGATCCATCGATGGGGAAAATTTGATACATATAGACACCAACATCTATATTTGTTATTAACCGATTGAAAACATAAGGGAAACCAGTTCCATATTTTTATTTTCTAATGATTAATGAAAATATCTTATATATATCAGACACTCATAGAGTAGTTAATAATTCTCCCCAACAGGGTGGGTTGAGCCTTACCAACCACCCTCTGAACCAATGTGAGTCCCCAAGTGTCATTTGTATGACACTCCGATAACTGTCTGCCTTTAGAGAGAAATTAAATTGTTATTTATGGATATGAAAACCATTGGTTATTTCTATTTCCTTGTTAAATCCCCATTGAAAAATGTTTAAAGAGTGTAGGTAATTATCCATAAATGGATATCTATCACCCCTGGTGTGAAACAAAAATGGTGAAACTTATGTGAATATTTTGTTAACAAAAATAATTGCATCTCCCACACATTATGCCATTTAATATTACATAATTTTATGAAATGATAATAATTCAAACATAGATCCTCAAAGAAAATCAATAAATAATTTTTTTATTTACTAGTGATTTTTCTTTTAGGGGTTTCCTTGTTTGTGTTTGTTCATAACCACATATACATCAACCTGAAGAACCTTAAATCCAAATGGTGTCATACCATCAATGATAAAAATATTAATATATAGTTTTATGAGTAGTTTCGTTGTCAAACTAGAGGAAACCATCAACCTCCTAGCATCTTCCATGGTAGGTGGAAAACACCAAGATTTTGGAGAACTATCTCAACACTACTATTCCAAATATGGAGGCCACGGGTGAATTCCTTTAGGGAATGATGCCTCACAAACCATCTTACCAATGACTATACTAGGATAATATTTTCATAAAAAAATATCACATCATTTTATATGAATATAAAATTAAAATCCAAACCAAAACCTCAAAGTATTAGTGTCTTCATATAATAGATACACGAACCACTTATTTGCGAACATTATTCAAATTATCTAATAAATTTATTATCACATTGTATTATTCTTGATATAACCACATAAAACCTTTAATCCTGACCTAGAGAATCTATACATAAGAAATAGCGAGCTTAGATTCGTAGTAAGGGTAAACATGAGTATATCAATCAATGATCTTATGAAATCATAAAAAAAGAACAAGGATTTTAGAACATGAATATAAAGTAAAATGTTCATATACTATCTATCATAGAACATAAACATAATTCATGTAATATAACTTTATCATTTCAAAATACATGAATCATAAGAGTGAAAAATCATTATCAAATAATCATAAACCAAAATTTTAAACCATAATCATAAAGAAATGTCAAATAGAGTGTGGTGCCATCATAAAAATATAAACCATTTCATATATGAAGGTTAACTACCAAGACCACCAAATCGTAGTGGATTTTACATCAATACCTATTTCACAAATAATAATGGATCATGTATCATCGCCTGTTTCCCATAGTGGATCAAACATCTCTACCTATTTCCTATAGTGGGGAAAGCACATCAAATTGTTTCCCATAATTATATCATGAGATATAAATCCTAAAGCAATAAATTTAAGAGTTATATAATTTTGGACCAACCATAACAAAATCAAAACCATGTATATATTTCAAAATATTATAAAACATTCATCATATCATCATAACATTTTCAAGGGAAGGGAAATGAGTATTATAAAAATTTCTTCATTTCATCATATCATGAACCAGGGAAAATAAATGTGGTTGACATAAATATCATTATCAAAATAATAAATAATTCATATAAATAATTAGAATGTTATAATTAGGTAATATCCCCTATAAATCATAATAAACATCATAAGATGTTATCATAGATGAAAATTAATTTTAAAGATCACATGATTATTTTTTGAGGAAAATACCATTTTTATATAGAAACAAATTCTCTAAAATATAAAAATTTAAAAAATATCATGGGAATTGTTTCCTTAAAAATAAACTTGGAATCTTATAATTTAATATTCAAACTTTTGAGTGGTCACGATGGTGGGAAATTACATTTATACTGTAAATGTTAAAATAAGGAATCCTTTCATATTTTTGATATAAAATCAAAAGTACCATATATATAAAATGATAGAAAGATTCCGTTGAAACATTTTTATTTAAATTCAAACTTGGGTGAAAATAGATTTTAATATTTTTTTATAATAATTAAAATCATTATTGATTTCTTTTAAAGAAAATAGAGACATGAATGAAAATTATTCTCGACCAAATACTAAAATATAGCTAGTTTTCCTAAAAAACATTCTTTCAATCTCTTGAGTAATTAAAGTGAGGAAAATAGAATGAGAAAATTCATTCCCCAAACATAACTTGGAGATAATAAAAATTAAATTGAATTATGAGATAAGGATCATATAATTTACTCGATGTAAAATCAAATATAAATAATCTTTAATAAAATGTGATTGATACAGAAATCCCTTACCTATTTGGTAACTTTTTAATAAAAACCAAATGAAAGATTGAACCTTAAATGGATATGTATATCCCTATAATATTTTTGGGAATAATCATAAAATATATTAATGGTCATATTATACACCCCATAAAAAAATAAGTTATGGGAAATTTCCATAATACCCCGGGGTGGTGCACCCAAGCACCAAAAAGATCCTTTATTATATTATATGATGTTTCAGGTGTTCTGATGGGAGATTAGACGTTTTTATTTTTTATCTCATTATTATAATTTTTTGAAGATTAAGTTCATGAATGAGCCAGTTTCTATCCTTCATCAATCTCTCCGAGTGAAAAATTATAGGTGGTATGAGTTATAAATGGAATATGTGTTTGGTGCACCACATAAACCTTAAGAGAAAAATGTGATATGGTTAGTGATAGAATGAATGTCCAAATAAGATCAATTTATTACCATTCATGATATTACCCAATTTATAAAATCAAGGAATCTATACATGAATGTGGTTGTTATATTTCATGTATTTCCATCTAGAATTTTTTTTGATAGGGATACACAATTAACATACCAGTATTGAGGATCCTCTAATAGGTGACGATATCCCAAGTAAAGTTTTTCATAGCATACAATCCTTAGATAAATGGAACAAAAAATGGAAAATATATATTCTTGAGGACATGATTCTAGATTTTTTCCATGACCTGGAGGATCTTGGGATAAAAAATTATAATTATATGGATTTTCCTACAAAAGTATTTTTTATTCAACTATCATGATATAACCCATTAATGACTTATGGGGTTTTACATCTAAATATTTTCTTTGTTGGTCAGATATTGGAGAAGCTTCCCTAGTTGGACATATTTTTGTAAATTAGATGACAATAAAGTTTTAGTTGATTAATTTGATAATGGAAATAACCAAAATATTTTATAAATACTATGCTGATCATATACATCACCCTCTGGAGTTTTCAGTTGGTGTCCTAATGTTTTTGAGAGCTTAATATCAGTTATCTCATTGAAATATTGGAAAATAGGGAATGTTAACAACGAGATAGATGAGACTATTTGAAATTATTGATCATACATAAAAGGTTACACACTATTTGCAATTTATACATCAAATGACATAAATACACAAAATTGTTCAGGTGTCACAACTCAGAAAGTATCTCTATAAATCATATAATGTCTTAAGATTGGAAGAGCAAAATTTGGAACCTGGTTTTCTATAACTGAGTAGTTAGTTCAGATTTTTTATTCTCAAATAAAGGTTCTTCATGGAATGTCTATACCCTTGGTTTGAGTGTTTTTAAAATATGGATCTGATTATCTTTAAATGGTTTAGTTTGTAGATTTGATGAGAAAATAGACGCCTCATCTATTTTCAATGGAGTCTTATTTATAAGATTTCTTAGGTATGAAAATGTTTATGATGGGGATAATTTTACCATCCCGATGATTAGTTTCCAGTAATATTGATCATTTATATTTATTATCTGTAGTTTGGGTCATATCTCGAGTTGTTTTGGGATAATTTTGGATTTTTTGGGATTCTAGTCTAGTGTATGATTGGTTTATGTTTAGTGAAAATCATGATCCTTTTTATAAGAAATTGTACAACCCTATCTAGAATACTATGAGGAGGCACATGATTAGACAAACTATAAATCCATGCTTTGAAACTATCTCCAGAATCCTAGGAGGAGGTTTTTGGTTTGTCACATTATGTGTCCAAACCATACAACTCTCTCCAGTGGACCAGTATTAAGTTCATGGTTAGTACATAGTTTGATAAACCATGCATCTAATCCATGTGATGAGAATTTTGTTCCCCAATTTTAGTAATTTAATTCTTCATTACCCCATTTTAACTCTAAACACCACATAGTCAGAACTAATTCCTTACTTTGGTCCTTGATGTTTCTCTAGAGGTGAATTTTTCTCTCCCAACCTATTTTATTCAGGGATAGAAATTTTAGTTATTGCATTGTATCTCTTAAAATAAGTGTAATCTATCTTTGATCATGGATCCTTGTTTGCATATTTCCCTCCATCTTTGTGAGTTATGATTCCTTATTCTATTTATATATCTATATATTTACATGAAGAATTAAAATTCTAATATTCTCCTTTCAGATTTTATCCCTTAATTCTCTATTGGTGGATCCTATGTGGGTGTTTTTGACCATGATTGAGGTAGGTGGTTTCATTAGAAAATCTTAATCAATTTAAACCCTTGATTCTTTCTAAATTTAAATTGGTTTTATAATTTATTTTAAAATCTTAGACTGACTCTCTTCATTAATTATTTGAAATGGAATTGTGTGCATGATAAAACCCTTTGATAATGGATTCTAAAGGTAAGCGTGATTTTCAGAGATATGGTATTGATTTGTAATGAATTATTTAAACAGGATTTTAGAAACATGAAAAAGAATGAAATGTTTTGTGATGTTAAATTAAATGATTTTAAATTAAAGGAAATATTTTTGTTTAAAAAAATGTGACGTTGTTTTTTGAAATTCAAGGCATGTTTTAAAACAAGAACATGGGTCATTTTAAAATTATTATTTGAAATTAATTATTAAAATGAATATATCCCCTATTTGTTTATTTACCTTGAATAACATGGGATCCTAACAAGTTTTATTTGGAAGAACACATGGTTTAATGATTAAAATTCTAACAAAACTATCATTAGGGATGATACTTTATTCTTTGGATTCTATCTTATTCCCTATAGGCTTGAGATTTAGGGAGTGTGTGCATGCCTGGAGGCTTATTTCACTATAATTTGTGAGAATCCTTATAATAATCTAACCGTCTATCAATTAACCATGGTTTTATGATTGAATAACTATTATACATAGAGATGATTTATTAAATTATTTACTCTTGTATTTTACGATAGAAATAATTTTTATGATTATTTAGGTAAAGGTTCGGGAAACTACCTAATTTTATGGAAAATATGTAACTTTTTTATATTATCCATTTAAAATATTTTTAAAGACATATTTTGATATTAATTGTGATAATATTTCCATTCCATTTTTTATTTAAAATTAAGAAAATTTTATTAATTTTTTATATAATGATTTTGAAATTCTTGGTGAGATACAATTGGGATTAACTATTCACAATATGCCATGACCTTTATCAATATTTATAATTTATTCTTTCAGTTATAGGGAAATCGAATGAAACACTCTGAGTTGGTGGGTGTACCAGATTAGTAGGTCCTTGGAATTTTTTAATGACTAGTGTAATGTGTGAACCAATTGTTACATGGTGATTATAAGATGTTTTTTTGATGGTCTAATCTGAGGACTATTATAGAACTAATCTGTTGAGAATTGTACATATATACTTATTTTTTATTATCCCATGAGTTGTGTTTAGTATACCAAATATTTATTTATTTTATTAGCTGCTCTGTCTTGATGAGTTATTCTTATGGAGAAATCAATCCCTCTATATTTGTTTTGATACCAAGGTGCTAGTCACCAGCCTATCTTGATTTAGAACACCATTCATTCCATATCAAAATTGATTCAAGTACTAATTTAATGGGTTATATAATTTGTTTACTAAATGGCAACCTCAAGGTAACGTGTAATCATGATGGAAGGAAAAGTTTTTCATTAGGTAAAAGTGAAACTGATGATTTTTTTCACTCATTTGGTAAAATGCACCACTTTTGGAAGATGATAAAAGATTCTTTTTCAACCATTTTAGAAAAAATAAAATATTGAAAAAATTATTTTAATTAATCATAGTATAATATTTAAAATATTATTTAATAAATTTTAAAGAAAATATTGACATTGAAGAAAGAGATTCATGACTGTAGAGAGAAATAAAGTCAGTTTTCCTTAAAAATATTTTTTAGGCCATTGAGTACTTAGAGAGAGATAAATGAATAGAAAACATGTAATCTATAAAAAAATATTATAAAAAATATTATAAAAAAATAAAGAATATTTGGGAGAGATATATTATAAAATTTAATAATAAAAAATTAAGCACAAAAAATCAGTAAAAATATATATTGTAACATAAAACCCTTACACCTTTGGTATCTTTTGAATCATATCCCCCTCGAACGAAATAAAACAAATTTCATTAATATAAAGATATTAATGATATAACATGTGATAGGGTTAGTGTATACAATACATTTTCTAAACAAGTGGTGAATATGACATATGTATGAAATAAATAAAAGTGAGATGATAAGCCCACAACTTAAGTCCAAATTGATTTATAAGATATCAAACCAAATGTATAATATATTTAGTTTTATTAAAATTATATAAAAATTATGAAAATTATTTTAAAATAATATATGATCCAATTATAACATTTCAATACCCTTTTATTAAGAATTATTTAACAAAATATTTGTTTTTCAGTTTTCAATATTTTATTTTTCATTTTTGTTTTAGTTGAGTAGTTTCAGTCCATGAATTTTGATAACAGTTTCATCATTTAAAGACTCACATACATGGTATGAATATAATATTTATTCCTAATATACCATTTTATCACCATCCATGGCTGGTGGTAATAGACAAATTGAATATTCTTTTCATGGAGATAGCAGTCTGTACATACACATAAACATTAATTTAATTTTCTAATGAAAATAATAAAAAAGGTAAAAATTATTTAAAAACTATAGAATCAAAATTAAATCATAAATATCATATATGTTCATTAAATAAACCTTATTTCCATATATGTGAGGCGGTAGTGGAAAATTAATCTCTTTTATATTTGGGAATTGTAGACCTTCAATCCACATGATTGATAATTTCATTTTACATTGGAGAGAATCCGGAAAAGGTATATTATATATTATCCTTATATTGGAATAATTATAATATAAATACCATATATAAAAATTAAATCCATCATAATAACTATCTATGAATGGTGGTGGTGAAAAATGATAGACATATCTATGTGGAAGTGGTAGTCGACACATTCACATGAATGAAGATGAATAATGTTTGTTATGTCAAAATATTAACATATTATGAAATGGAAGAAAATTATGTTATCATATAATCATGGTTAGGATATAATTGAAGGATGTAAAATAATAAAAAATATCATATAACTTTTCTAATACTTATACCTCTTATTTAAGAGAAAAATTTTGATCTCCCCATTAGTACACTTGTTTTGGCCTTTTATGAAGTAAAGATACCTATATAATGTTTCTTAGGAAATTTATAAGAAATTCTAGTAGGGTTTTTTTGAACTAGTTTTATCAAAATATGTGGAGAAAGGAGTATAGCTGGTGTGATTTTATAAGAGGGGAAAATAATCACTTGTTATTTACAATAAATCTAAAATATAATATATATCATAATCATGTCGATTAGAATAAAATGGATATAATTTAGAATATAGTAAATAGAAATATCAATATAATTAAAACCAATGAAATTTGTATATGTTTAAGATAAAGCTTAAACCCTATCTTTGGGTATAGTCCCCTCATTAATCCTTTTTAACTTTAGTTGTGCTAATAACTTATTCAATCTTCATGCATTATAAATTTACTTCTAAGGTAAAAATTATCTCACAAATGGTCCATGGATTAAATTTTAGACATTTTACCACTAAAAATTTCATCGTTTAGGATTTTTTTTAAATAATTTAATAAAAATAATTTACCATTAAATTTCATTAATTTATTTTTGGGACTATCCAAGAAATTTGACATCAAAGACATCAATATAAAAATGGATTTCAAATATAAACTCTTTAATGATAAATTAATCATTAATAATAACCATAAAATTTATGTAACACTATAATTCATTCAAAACCCTTACTTTTAATGTTTTTAGACTCATTTACTTTGATTTTTCTAATGCTTGCACAAGCACTGGGTTAGCATTGCGTAAGAGATTAATGTAATTATACCATCAATAGGAATTTAAATTTAATTACCATAAAAAGAATTTATTATTAATATTTAGTTTATGCTTTTATATTAATTTCTAAAAATTTTCTATCCTAATGAAGTAGTATAAAATAAATTAAAATCAAGATAATTATATTTTTATAATTATCCTTTACTTAAAGTGACCTAGAGGTTATAATGAGAGGAAATTGGTAGTAAATTTCAATATGTTTGATTTTCATAATTACTAAAATAAAGGGGAATTATTTACCTAATTTTAACATATTTATTCCAATGATTAGTGAACCATTTTTTTCATTCCTAAAGTAAAATAAAATTTAAATAAGTACTGAAATCTAAAAAAGGATGATTTTTTATTGATCATGTTTATAATTATTTACTAAAAATATGGTAATCTAAAGATATGATAATACCCAATAAACATTCACATGATTAAGTAAAACATTAATCTATAAAACGTCATCAGTAAAACAAAATGTTTAAAAAAATCAATCAACAGATAACTACACCTTAAACTCTCCAAAGTATGATTAATTTTGTTTGAAATAAAATAATTCAAGAATATAGAATCATACCATAATAATGTAGAAAATTAATATACTCTAATAATATATTTTCATAAATATTATAATATTTTTATAAAATAATTTTAATAACCAGATCTAAATTAATAATATTTTTATATATTCTTCCCAAAATTTATATAATATTTGTTTTACAAATAGTCTCAATTAGAAAATACATACCAGAAAATAAACCATAATGTTCTCCAAAATACAATTAACTCATTAAAAATAACTTTAATCATTATTATGCATGGTTATTGTTAACATTCAGTGTATATATCCAAAAATTAAATGAACCATTTGTCCTTAATTACTTCATCTTAAATTCTTTTAGCAACCCCAATGGTTATCTATCCATCTGATATTTATTCATTCTTAAATAATATTTCCAAAATTTCATTAATCACCTATGTATAAGATGATATAGAGTATCTAAACCTTAATCATGATTCTTTCAAAATTACCTTAAATCATAATCATATATTACCTTAAAAATGGATATATAATATTAAATCATATAGAAACCTTAAAAATATAAACACATTATGGAATTATTAAATCTTATATTACCCTCACATGAAAACATCTTATCCTCAAATATCATCTAAACTCTGATATGATACTAACATAGACATCTTGGGCCCTATGCAACCATATTTAGTGTTAAAAATGTATTATTTACATAATAGCTTTGATACCAATTGGTGCATCCTAATTATAACCATCCATAATTATAAATCAATAAAAAAACATTGAGTAACATACATACCAAATGCATTATAGGATTAGTGTTTAGGATAGTTAAGAAAAATAATTTATGTAAAAGAACTGAAATCTTTCTCCTCAAATAGGAATGTTTCCAAATATACCATGATTTTATTATTATATATGATGAATTTAACATCTCCCAATAATTATTCTTATATTGCTATAAAAACCTATAATTTTAAATTGTTAAAGGACTAAATGTTACTACCCATGCAAATAAGATTCATATTTATTTTCATGACCCTAGCTAATTAGAACTGCACTGCTAAAGAGGTTATTTCTGGAGTATTGATATTGAAGGGTGACATTCTAGGAAGATTCCATTGGTGTGTGTGAGTGAGGACAAAGAAAACTAGGATAATAATTTGTTATCATATCGAGATAGAAATTAGTTTGAAAAACTATTCATGAATGTGGGTGGGCCTTAGGGAGGGAATAAAACATGGATGCAGGAAAATTAAGATGCTTGTGGGGACTATTTTTTATATAGGTGTCAGAGAAAGAACCCAACAAGAAGTGTCATGGCACTTCTTGGTTGGAGGTACAGGGTCCAGAATAAGGATATTGTGCTCTAGGGGGGGGGGGGATTTAACAACCTAGAATGTTGAAGATTTAAAAGGATAAAATTTTCTAAAAATTTCAATATGGTTCACCTTTCCTTTTATAATCCTACTTGATTAGAACACTAAAGTTAAAGAGGTTTTTCCTGGAGTAGTTATCGGGATGAGTAAACTCTTGGGATGTTTTTTATAACGCCTTGAGATTCTAAATTTAAAACATTATATTTGAAAGAATATATTAAATGATAAACTAATATATTAATAGAATATAACAGAATGAAACTTTATGTAATATTTATTTTTAAATGAATTTAATCTATTCTATAACTTATGATGCATGCAACACTAAGTTTCAATAAAACATGATACTCTTTTAAATATTATTTAAACATGACCATTATAACATAACAATAATTTCGGTGGGAATTAATATGAAAAAGTAAATTATAAAAATTATATGGTTTCCAAATGTATAAAAAAATTCAATAGTTATCTATTTATTATAAATAAAATAAGATCCATTTGAATGAAAAATAAATGTCTTCTAAAAAACTGTATTTTTCTAAAAGGTGGTTTTGTCGTACTTTTTGCACATAATTTAAAATTGAAAATTTTACACTTTTATAAAATTTGTTTTTAAAAATAAAATTCATTTTGTAAATATAAATTTCAAAATTATCGTTCGGTGAAAATTTTGGATTTTGTTTGGAAACATTAATTTTTTTGATGAAATGTGAAAATAATATTTTTTGTTAACAACTTCCTTTTAATTTAAATTATTTACATGGCTAAATTGATTTTAAACTAGTTTTAAAGTAAAATTAGTTCCATTATATTTAAATTTAACTAATTTAGTTCATTTTAATCAAATTAATATTGAATTTAGATTTAAAGGTTTTTTTAAAAAATTTATAGCTTTTCTTTAGAAAAACTTTGTTTTCAACGCGTTAGTGGGTTTAATTTTAAATTTAAATTATAAATATTTCTATAAAAAATATGTTAAAATGGATAAAATATTTTTAATCAGAGTAATTTAAATTATCAAATAAGGTTAATCTAATTTATTATGATAACTAATAGTGAAAGTAATAAAAATTAATTACCACAGTTAAGGTGAAAACAAGTTTACTG
Organism: Viscum album; assembly: GCA_963277665.1. NCBI lineage: Eukaryota > Viridiplantae > Streptophyta > Magnoliopsida > Santalales > Viscaceae > Viscum > Viscum album. The sequence goes on along the minus strand of OY728125.1, from coordinate 772,803,900 downwards.
GGTTGGAGGGTGGGGGGTTTAAACTGAGAATATAAGGGTTTAAAATGACCTAGAACATGTCCAAAACCCATTTTATGGAAATATTTAGACCATATAACATATTTGGGTCTATAAATACCCATTTTGAGGTTTTTTCATGAGTGAATCATGAGCATTACTTTTTCTTGTAAAACATTACATGTGTGTCATGTCCCCAACTTATAAAAGGTAACCCTCTCTCCCCTCATATTCACACTCTCAATGCAATTTTTCAGTCAATATTTACCCAAATATATTTCTTACTTAAATACCAACATCCTAGAGGCATTATTTATTTTATAAATTACTTCTATTAATGGTTTATATATAAACGTATAGAGACTATCAAATGAAATGATTAAATTCTTAACTTGCATATTTGTTTTATTTATTATTCCACAACCAAACACCCTTATTAAAATATTATTAAATAGTAAAAACATATATCCCCTATAATTATATTTTATTATGTTAATGTAATAACATATATCCATATACACTTCTATCAAATGGGAAGCAAAACTGTTGATCGTGTGTACTACAGACTATCGCGTCACGAACCGATATAGTTCATTTTCCATCGCCACCTTCAAAGGATGAATATAATGATTCATTTTAACATAAGTATATGATATTTATGAAATTTTTATACTCATTTAATTATGTTATCCCATATAAATTCTTAATCTCCTTTTAGTGGGAGATTCAATAACATCACTCGTGTGTATGAAGGACTGCTGCCCACGAAGTGAAGTCATTTATTTTTCACTTATGCATTTCATTGAACATATTAAGGAAGAAGTTAAAAAATATATATAATATTTATAAGAATAAAAATACTTCTATAAAACTAATATCACAACTAACTTCTTACCTTATAGTCTAGTGAAAAATAATAATGTCACTCATGCGTATGTGTGGACAACCTCCCCTATGAAGCAATGAGAACTATTTTTCATTTTATATTTACAAGTATTATAGTTAGTATGGATTTGATTAATATAAATTATATATATAATATAATAATTATTCTAGAAATGTTAATTAATATTTATTTTCTTTTTGTTCCATCCACTGAGAAAACAGAAAAATCTTTCATGATCACGAACGACCTATCATCTCCAAGAAACATTTAATGCATTTTCTATCTCTAATATTAATGCATTAATATAAATTTATAAATAATGAATATATGTGATATATATATATATTTAATATATATATAAATTATTTAACCATGATCAATGTTAAAGGACTAAAAATAAAAATTCAAAACATACATGAAAAACAAAAATGTTTTACCTTAAATATGATTTCAATAAGGAAATGTGAACAAAATTGAAATAAAAGGTTGTAAGTAAATAATATTTGGTTATATATATATAATTATTGTTCATTAATATATTTATAATAAAACTATAATTATTATAAAATAGGTTCTGACATATACTAAGGAAATTAGACATAAGTGAAGGGTTTCTCGTATCCCTTTTACTTCCATGAGATGTATGGAAGATTCAACACCTATTTATTTTGTGATGTGTGTATAATTAAATTATGATATTCTATATAATGAATCCCTTTATATTCATGATATTTAATTTTATGTTTGAAGTTATTTCTTTCATGGGGGTCAAAATTTAAAAGTTACCAAAATGGTAATGGTTTATTTTACAATCTCATTGCTTTTTGGGGTTGTTTTTGATTGAATTTAAGATGAGGAAATATTATGAAATAACATTAAAGAAACTCATGAATTTTATTATAATTTTGTTATTCATGAAATTTTGAATTAATAATACCATTTTTATCTCTTTGGTGCTTAAAATTATTGTGAATTGTTTAAAAAAAATTTGATTTTATTTCTCTCTTCAGACGAAAATCCTTTCTCTTACAAAACTATATATTAAAATAATGTTTTCAAAAAATATTTTTTGATTTATAAAAATGTTTTATCAATTTTTTTACTTATCTTTTAATTTTTACAAATTTTTTGGAAATGAATCTTCATGAAATTTTCCAAAAATTATCTTTTTGGATTTCATCTAAAATGTGGAAGGAATATTTTTTTAACTTGTACGACATGTAAATAATTTTCCACAATCGTGACCAATAAATGGTTTAAATATTATTGAATAAGTTTCAAAAGATATTTTTAAATAAGGTGACCATAAAAATATATTTTGGTCTTCTGTTTTAAAAAATATTTTTGAAAGAAGAAAATTTTCTTTTTCAAGAATGTTTTTAATGATATCTTTTTGATATTTTTATTCATCAATGACATAATCCTTTTTTAATTATGATATATTGGGGATGTTTTTAATGATACAATCCTTATTATTTTTCTAAATGGTTTAGTGTTATTTTTATTATATATTTACAAGTTTGATACCATTCATATTACTTTTGATGGTTTATAATTATGTTTATTGACTGGGGTAATTGTTATCATTTTACATGATAGGTTTCCAATAATACTATTTATATTGATTATATTTCACTCCATTTATTTTAGAAATAAATTGGATTTAATAATTTATGTTTAAGGGTCACTATATCCCCTTGATTCATCTGTAATCCTCTTCAGGCATACTAGCTTGAGTTTTTAGCCGAGGCCTTACCCATTTATATAAGATGTCCTAGCATGAGGCCCTGAAATCATGGTTATGATGCATGAAATTATACATTAAAACATTATGATATTATTTATTTATTTTCCATGTGTTTTTTTTCAATTAGTTAGAATATTCAAGGTTAATTTTCAAGCTCATGTGATCATTTATATGAAATTATTAGATCATCATTTATTCCTGCCATATTATACTCAAGTAATTGATTAAAAAGAATGTGTTTATGTTATTTTCATTTCCATATCGATTATAATAATTTATTCATGATATATTTAAATGTAAATATACACTTACTGAGCATTTTATCTCACAACCTTTATATGTTTCTTTCCATATGGCTCACATATGTTTATTATTATTTATATGCATGGTTATCATAGAGGAAAAAATGATGCACTCAATAAAAATACTATGATTTATTTTATGTTTTCAATTGTAATGTGGTATTCAAGTATGTATCTATTTTACTAAGACTACTAAATTATTCACTGATTCAGAATGTGATTCCTTGAATATAGGGCCAATTCACTCAAGTAACCACTAACTTTAGGATACTAAGGTTGGTGTTATTATAGTTCGTATTATAGGATGTTTAGTATAAACCTTGGGATCTTGATTTAGGAAAAAATATATTAGAGAACATATGCATAATATTGAATTTTTGGATAAGTATATAAGAACATATTAAAGTTTTGTTGAGGAAGAGATAATGTTTTTTACTAACAATACATCCCTGTCTAAATACTAAAAGCCAACTAGGTTCAAAAATAGAAGTAATTTGGGGTAATAACCTAGAAAAAGACATGTCGGGCTTGAATCATTATATAATTAGAATATGAAAATATGTATTACTACACAAACAGTTTGACAATACTAGGGGATATGCTTAGGATAATTAAAAACTTCTTTAAAAACCATTATGAAGGATTTGAATTTATTTTTATGATTTGGAAACCTTCGGAAAGAAATAATATTTTTGATTATGAGATTATCCATGCCTAAAATTTTCAATTTATTTTATGTGTACCACTAGTTTGTGGATTATATATTATGTCTCATAATGTTATAAACTAATCTAGTGCATCCCATTATTTAAAAGAGGTTCCTAGAGGAAGGAATGAAATCTGTATCAATTAACATACCCCATGTAATGATTTTGTTCTTAGGAAAGATAATGAATCTATATATAAAGATCTATCTTGAACAAGTCATGTTATAACTATATTGGAGAAAATGACTCAAGTTATGAGAAATAACATTTCTAGTATAAAGTACCAAGTTGATCAAACACATAGTGTAATAATGTAAGATCGTTATATGTGTCAACAACCTCCATCATTTAATGGGATTGAAAATACTTGTAATAATCAATGGATAAGTTCTTTAAAGAATATATTTGTTAATTTGGGAATAAATGAAAGGGAGAAAGTTGTAATGGATGTTTATCATCTCTTAGTATATGAAGATCAAAAGTGTTTGTTGATTCAAAACACTAAGGATAAAGAAGAAATAGAAAATGTGGAATAAAATTATTTAAATGTACTCTTATTTGAAAAGTATTTTCCAAATGGGAAATGGGCAGATATGAGTGACAATTACCTAGTCAAAGAAAAAAGGAAGATTATATTTTTAAGTATTAATATAACTTTACAAGGATATGAATGTACGATACAGACTATGTACGTAATACAAAGAGAAAGATTTACTATTTATTTGATGGGTTGAAGACAATCCTTAGAAGGCCACTAGTCTCCCAAAAATTCTCATTATATGGGGACGTAATATCATGTTTAATATAAATAGATAATGAATTGTCAAATTATTATGTCTTCAAAGGGAATCAAGAGAAGAGGACGATAGAGAAAAAAAGGATTAATGGACAAAGGGAAATGAGGACTTTCCCCATGTGATAATTATTAAAATAAACACCCTAGTACATTCTTGAATAGAATGTGATTCCACAATAAGTGTGGATAGAAAGAAAACCAATATCTTTATTTAAATGGAAATAAATAATATTAAAATGTGAAATTATTTAAATATAAGGATATTGTGAATAATGAAAATGAATTCCCCAATCGTTTAGGGAATATATCTCAAAATAAGCTAAGGGATATAGGTCAAGATTAGTATATTAACACATATGATTTGGAGTGATTATTGTGATTATTTTGGTATTTAAGAAATATTTTATGGATTATTAAATCAATGATATTTTTTATAGGACTTATAAAACATTTAAGGATTGTATTGAAGTACCTTTTCTTTACCAGTGACATAAAAAAGGGATTTAGTGGAAAATTGAACTTATTTTGAAACACATGATTGAGGGAGGATAACCCATAATATATGGATAAAGATGAAATGATAATGATAAAGATATATTTAAAAGATAATATTGGTAAACAATAAATTGGTTAGTGAATTTATGGTTTATTTTATCACATTTGGATTTTACTTTATTTCTAGAATTAAGGAATAAATTTGAAAATTTAAAATTTTATTTAGGAAAAAAGGTGATTTTCTTCATAAGAAAACAAGTTTTAATTATGGTTTTTTGGTGATCAAGGTATTGACATATTTTTAATTTGAAATTAATATTAAATTAATATTGTATGGGGAATATAATGATGATTTAGTGACTATGCTTTTAATTTTTTCGAATTTTAACTTGGTTACATATATTTTGGGAGATTCTTAAGGATAACTACTAATAAAACTGATTAAGTTGAACTTTGGGGGTATTTTCAAGGTTTATGAGATTAATTTATTATATTGGATAAATTAATTCCAACCAAAATTGGTTTTTTAAAATATTTAATATGGTAAGAAATAATTTTCATTCCTTTGTGGATCTTCAGATATATTAAAAGTGAATTTTCTTTGTTCATGCATAAAAAAATTCATTTTTGGTTATTAATTTCATAGAGTAAAATATGAATTGAAAATTGATAGAATAAAAACTAAAGGATAAAATTTTTCTTATTAAATATAAATATATCAATTAATTTGATTTTATTATATTCTTAGCGAGTAAAATAATTCCTCATCTTTCAGAAAAGGATCTTGAAACAAAAATGTTATCATATTAACAACATATCAAATAAACCCAGTGGCCTTTTAAATCAATAAAAAATTATTTATTTTTATTCCTTCACATTACATTGATCATTCAATTTATTATTATCAATGACATCTATTAATTTCTATAATTATTTATTCTTTTCTTAAATGTTTATATCCTCACTTCCCATCAATGGTATCCTACATGGAAACCTAGTAATGAGTTATTCTAGATGACCATTTTATTTAACATTATATATTATAAATACAATTATTTTTAATCTTTTTTATGATTAGGTTTTCAAAAAAAGTTATTTTAAAATTTTATACCCTTAATTTTTAAGATCTAGATTAAATTACGAGGACACCCATTATTTAAAGGGGTAGATATCAATGCCTAAAGATTTTAAAATAGGAACATCATATTCAATTGAATATATGACATAAAAGACCAATAATAGAATATAATATAAACAATTAAGACTTTATGATATATTTATTTTTAAATAATTTAAATCTCCTTGATATATTATAATGCATGCAATGCCATGTTTAAATTAAACGTGATACTCTATTAAATATTTTTTAACATGACCAGTATAACCTAGATATTACGTTGGTGGGTATGAATTGGAATTTTTAAATTATTAAAATTATATTATTTTAAAACTTATAAAATAATATAAATTAATATATATTTATTTTAAATAAAATAAGAATCCTTTAAAAGAAAAATAAATGTTTTCTGAAAAATTCAATTTTTAAAAAATGAGGTTTAGTCGAGATTTGGACACCTAATTAAAATTTAATTTTTAACACTTATAGAAAATTAATATGAAAAAATAAAATTCATTTTCTAGTCTACATTAAATAATTATATTTTGGTGAATTTCAGTTTTTTCTAAAAAGTTTAATTTTCTGATGAATAGTTAAAAATAATAATTTTTATTTAAAATTTCCATTTCATTTTAATTATTTAGAATATTAAATTATACTTTAAATTTGTTTTAAATTAAATTTAGTTTATTTATATTAATATTTACCAAACTTTTTATTTCATTTTAATCAATATAATTTTGAAATCTGATTTTGAAACTCTTTAATATTTTGAAAGTTTGTCTTTGGAAAAACTGTTTTTTCGACACTTCTAGAGGTTTAATTTTAAATTTAATTATTAAACTTATATGAAATAAATTTATATATATGGATTAAATAATTTAAATATATAAAATTTATATTATTTAATAAGGTCTAATTAAAATTTTACCATAATTAATTGTAAATATAGTAAAAATAAAAAACTGTTGTTAAGGTTAAAATTGGTTTACCGGGGGCATAAACTAAGAAACTTTGAGTTAAAAAAGAGAAAAAAAACATTCCTAAAACCCATTACATGGATATATTTCATCGATATATACTATAGTTTTCATGGATTACCCATTTTTGAGGATCTTGGAATGGGAAAAATGAGGGTGCACATTTTTCTTTTCAAATATTCACAGTGTGTCCTTTCCCACACTTGTAAAAGCATACCCACTCTCTCATCCTCTTCACACCACCATATCCCATTATTTTATCCAATACATAAATATGTTTATTCATTAATTCCATTAAAAAATCATATAGTAATTATTTTTATTATTAATCCCTCCTAAGAAGTATTTAGGTATAAACCTAATGAGGATCTCCAAAGTAGAAGAAAGATTATTAAGATGAATATTTTTTTATTTCTTCTTACACCTCCTTAAAACCTTATTAAACTATTATAATATAACAAATTTTTTATCTAATATATAATTAGTTGTTATTATGTTAATCTAATAAACTCTATCCATATCCACTTGCATCAAATGAGAAAAAAGATTGATCATGTGTACGATGAACTACAGACTCATGAATCGATGTAATTTATTTTCCATCACTACCAATCAAGGAAGGATATAATGATGAATTTTACATATTTATATGATATTTATGAAATTTTTATACTTATTAATTATTTTATCCCATATACCTTGTTAATTTTCATTCTGTGGGGGATATGATAATGTCGCTCGTGTGTATGACGGACTACCACCTCATTAAGCGATGTGATTCGTTTTTCTCTTATGATTTTAAAGGAAGATAATAGGGAAACTTTTAATAAATAAATATGATATTTATTACATAACTATACTATTATAAATATAATATCACAAATAAATTCTTACCCTCTATTTCATTGAAAAACAATAACGTCACTCGTACGTACTATTGTGCAACCTCCTTCACAATGAGATATTAAATATTTTCCGTTTTATATTTTCATGGATGGTAATAATGTTATATTTTACTAATATAATGTATATATAAATATATATATTAAATAATAATTATTCTATAAATTATATTTAATATTTATTTTCCTTTTATTCAATCCTTCAAGAAAATGGAAACAACTTTAATGCATACATATGACCAACAATCTCAACGAACAGAGTAAAAATTTTTATAACATTAATATTTATGGAAAAAAATAAATACATTAATAAATTACACACACACACACACTATATTTATATAAGTTTTTACATTATTGAGGTGATTTAACCATGATAAAAGTAAATATATTGAAAATACCAAATCAAAATATAAAAGAAAAACAAAGCTGTTTTTACCCGAAACATGATTTCAACAATAAATTGTTAATAAACTATCTATAAAAGTTCATAATTAAATAATATATGGTATGATATATATAATTATGATTATTTAAAATTTTTATAATTAAATTTTATTTATCATAAATGATGTTTGATCACATACAAAGGAAATCAGACATAAGGCCAGGTTTTCTCGTCTCACTTTTACATCTGTGAGTCAGTTGTATGACATATTCACCACATAGTTCTTTTGGGTGGTTTATATAATTTCCCATTTATATATTATATCATTAATACCATTATATTAATGATATCTAATGTTTCCTTTTAATTTATTTCTTTCATGGGGATTATAAATAAAATGTTACGAAAGTGGTAATGATGTATTTTATAATCTCATCATTTATTGGATTTGTTTATGATTAAATTTGAAATGATGAAATATTATGATTAAAAAAACACATGCATTTTCTTATAAAATGGTTATTAAATAAATTTTCATATAATAGTTCCAATTTTACCTTTATGTGCATTAAATTATTCTAAAAATGTTTTTAAACAATTTTCCAAACAAGGATTGTTTTAATTTTTCTGAAATTGTGAAATGAATCTTTGTTTTACCATGTATAACATTTATGAAATTTTCCACCATCATTACCACTAAATAGTTTAAATATTCCTTAAAAATATTAAAAGGTTATTTTAAAAGAAAAATATTTTGAAAATATTTTGTGAACTTGGAATTTTAAAAATATTTTCATTGTAAAAAAAATTATTTTATCCAAGAATGTTTCTAAGGACCTTTTCATGAAATTTCTATTAATAACAACATGAAATCATTATTATACATATATTCCACTAGGAAAATATTATAATTATATAATTATTATTATTTCTCTAAATGTTTTATGATATGTTTGACTAGGGATATACCAGATTGATAATATTTTTATTACTCTAGATGGATTATGATTATATTTATTGATTGTGGTATTTTTTAACATTTCATATCCTTTTTTATCAGTACAAATGTTTATATTGATTATATTTTACCCCTTTTTCACATGGAATGAATTGGAATTAATAAGTGATGGGAAGGATCCCTATATCATCTCGATGAATTGGAAGGTCTCATGAGGGAAACTAGATTGGGTTCTTGGCTGAGGATATACCCATTTATATTATAATTAATATAAATAGTCCTTGATTGTAACACCCCCGAATGATAAAGTGTTAAATGACTAAATGATATGACTCGTGTAAAAAAGGTGCACCTTCATTTTCAAGAGACTATCTGATCTAAACTCCACAGTTAAGAATGCTTGGCCTGAAGTAGTAATTAGGATGGGTGACCTTCTGGGAAGTTTCCCAGGGTGTGTGTGAGTGAGGACAAAGCACACATGAAAGGACATGTGTTGGCCTGTGTGGACTATCATTAGTAAAATGACCTGTTTAGGCATGTGGATGGATCTGGGGGTGGGCCCCACGTGTCTGCGGGGGAAATTAGTAGTACCTTGTAGGCCAAATGACCTGTTCAGGCATGTGGATTAATGATAGTCAAATGACCTGTTCAGGCATGTGGATGGATCTGGGGGTGGGCCCCATGTGTCTGCGGGGGCAATTTGTGGTACCTGGTAGGCCAGGACCTGACGGCCTTGTTAAGGCGGGGTGTCTGTGCTGTCACTGGGACCCGGTTGTCACATTTTGTATCAGAGGAGGAACCCAGCCTTAAGTACGGTGCACTTCCTGGGTTGAGATGTAGGGCCCACAACGAGGGCGTTGTGCTCTAGGGGGGGGGGGGGTGATTGTAACACCCCCGAATGATAAAGGGTTAAATGACTAAATGATATGACTCATGTCAACAAGGTGAACCTTCCTTTTCGAGAGCCTGTCTGATTTGAACTCCATAGTTAAGCATATTTGGCCTAGAGTAGTAATCAAGATGGGTGACCTTCTGGGATGTTTCCCAGGGTGTGTGTGAGTGAGGAAAAAGTGCACAGGAAATGACATGTGTTGGCCTATGGGGACTATCATTAGTCAGATGACCAGTTCAGGCATGTGGGTGGATCCTAGGGTGGGCCCCATGTGTCTGCAGGGGCAATTGGTGGTACCTGGTAGGCCAGGACCCGACGACCTTGTTAAGGAGGGGTGTCTGTGCTGTCACTGGAACCCAGTTGTCACATTGATGGTATGGTTATGATTTATAACATTATTAATTACCACATTATGAGATTTTTTATTGATGTTTTGTGTGATTATTCAACTTATTAGAAAATCCATGGTTAAAATTAAAGTTTAGGTGATTATTTATATGTCTTAGTTGATCATCATTTAATACTACCATATCATGCTCAAGTAATTGATGGAATGGAATGTGTTTTCATTATTTAACTATCTATATTTATTATTCCCATTTATTCATGACATGTTCCATTATACACATACCCTTACTATGATTTTTGAGCTAAAAATTTATTTATATATCTTTCCCTAGGATTCCAAGATCTATATTATGATTGATATGCAAGTTTATGTTATAGGAAATAATTATGCACTTAAAAAAATAAAATATTTTCTTCTATGTTTTCAATTGTATCTTAAAATACAAGAATATATCGAGTTTACCAAGAATAATAAACCATAAGGCCCTTTGGGGTGTGATTCCTTGTATCTAGTGTGACTGTAATAAAGTAAGCACCAACTCTATGATACTAGGGTTATGGTATTTATGGTTTCATTTAGTGTGTTCATGTGAGGAAAATACACACTATAAAGAGAATGTTTTAGATCATGGGGATAATCATTAGTTTTTTAGATCATTCAGGAACATGGTTGTCCACGGGGATGGGATAACAAGAATTTGTGGGTTAACTAAGGTGATTAAAAGGTATGATTTTTATAATTATACCCTTCTAGAATATTCTTATACAATATCATTCCTAATTACCTAGGGAAAATGGAAACAAAAGAAATGGTGAGCTCAGATTCTCAGTAAGGGTAAACATTGGAGAGAATTGTTGATAATCGTAAATGTGAATAAGATAAGAATAAAGTTATATGATCACAATATTAACATTTAAAAATCATACCAACAATTCACTGGTCATAATCATGATTCTTGGAATAAATAATTGGTAGTTCATAAGACTTTAATCAAAATCGAATCAAATATCATTAGCTATGGAAATATTATAACGACCAAAGAAAATTTCAAAATAGAGTGGCGTAAAGTGTTGTATAATCATATTCATATAATTCATTTTTAAGGATATATACTAAGACATTCATTACAAGCTAGTCTTGGGATAACCACTAGTGTTACCTCTTTGGGCTTGGGAAAACCTCTCATGTATCTTCTTTCAGGCATGAAACAAACTCTTATATAGCCTATTCTGGGAATGGGATAACATCCCATGTACCCATTAAGAGCATAAAAAGTATATGTTACCAAATTTATTTGAGGAATATAATGTATAAACCCTCATATAATCATTATTAATTCATATATATACGACACAAGATTATGAAATCATTTATCATTTCCTCATATATTAACCCATGAAATATTAGTCATGTTTCATAAAGATTCCATTATAATAAAAATAATTTTAAAGGAATAATATTTATGGTAACATTGTATCATACCCCTAAATAATAATAAGAAATATAAAATCTTTTTTTATAGAAGAAAATACAATTAAAAGATCATTGGAACGTTTCTTGATGAAAATACAATTTTTATTATGAATTCACTTTTTTAAAATATAACAATTTCAAAAGTATTTTGGTTTTTTTAAAAGAAAAATGTTTTGTTTTAATGTAATATTCAACGAAAATAATATTCATGAGGTATGAAAATAAGTTTTTATAGTAAATGATAAAAAATATTTGGTTCACACTTTTGGTAAAAATAAAATTATTTAGAAAATAAAAATAATATTTTTTAAGCATTTTAAAAGAAATTAAAATACGAGAAAATTAATTTAATCATTCAATAGAGAATATTGAAATCATTCTTGAAAAAATTTGAAAGAAAAAATGGAAGTGGAAGAAAAATTGTCCTAATGGAAGATAAAAATAAAGTATGTTTTCCTTAAAAATGTTATTTTAGACATTTGTGTATTTAGAATGATGAGAATGAAAGAAAAATTATAATCTAAAAAATATATGGGTAAGAACATTCATGTGTTTTTTGAGTGACAAATCATATAACTTTCACATCATAAATTTATGAAGGAACAACCATAGTAAAATGTGATATTGCAACATAAAACCATTATCGATTTGGTATTTTTTGAATAAGAAACCCCATAGAATAAATATTTCAAAATGGAACTTTAAATATGATAAAAATAAATTTATTCAAGATATTAAATATAATAGAGGTATTTATATACACTACATAAAATAAATTAGTGGTGAATATGGAAAATGGATCCTAGAAACAAATGTGAGATGTGAATCCCTTACCTTAATTCTAAAATGATTCGTAAGCACTATAACCTTATTAATAATTAATTTATATTTTTTATACACTATAAAATAATGATACACATAATTATAATATCATATTTTAACCAATTATAAAATTTAAATGCTTCTTTATTAAAAAAAGTTTACTAAAATCATCATTTTTGGGATTTAACTGTTACAATATTCATATAACTTTTTGTGATTTCATTTTGATCAATGTTTCATCATATAAAAAATCATATACATAATATTAAAGGAAAAGTTTTTCATTATATATAGATTTGGAATCAACCAAGATAAGAAGTGAAGGAAAAATAAAATACCCCATTCAGGGAAATGATATTCATTGCATATAGATGAACATTATTTTCAAATTTATATTGAAAAGTAGATTATAAAGAAAAATAATATTTAATTAATAAAAATTCATAATTGCATAAAAAATATCACATATGTTTATTAAATCCATTAATATGACTAGTCATGTGAGGTAGTTATGGAAAATAAAAATCTTCACTATGCACATATGGTAGCTCATACAAACACATGTGCGATACTTTTAGCTTATATTGGATATAAACCAAATTTTTTTTGATTATATATTTCCTTCAAAATATCATAATATTATTATAAAAATCATATATAAACATTATATCCATCACAATATGCTGAAAATGAAATATATAACTCTATGTAATCCTTATTTATCACATACACATAAATGATGCTTTCATTTCTAATTTGATGTAAAGGAATATGTATATATGTTATTCCATAATCATAATAATATATCTGTATATGCAAGATAATAATGTTTTATGTGGTCGATGTGTTCATACTAATTCATTTATTTTATTGAGTATAAAATATTTTTTCATAGAATATATGTTTTCATATAGTTAAAATGTTTCATTTCAGTGTTTATGGTTGATTTTCAATAGTTTCTAGTATAATTTATGCATCAAGGATGATCCAATGTCAAAATTAAAAAATAATTGAACGTAAATAACATAAATATGTCATGTAAACATTCACTAGGCATGTCTTGACTAACCTAAGTACACACCCAAGTCCTGGACCATAATAAAAAAACATATAATTCAAGAAACAATTCATATATTCCTATTATAGAATATTTTAGTCACTGAAAATGAAGATACATGAATTCTACATTAATGAAACTGTCGATATACTTGCACCCACCAACCATAAATGTGTATAATTCAAAGGGTGACATATTTTTCCATCAACTATTGGAGAGAACGAAGAAAATATGATTTTCTTGAGTAAAATCCATTTACTTTTTAATACTTGTCGTGTAATATGTTTTTCTATAAATAAAGAGGCAAGACTCTGAGTTTTAGGTTGGATATTCAGGGGGTTCCTTATATATATTTTATCCCCCCCAAAATCAATTTGGGTTTTCATTTTTTTAATTCCATTCTATTATTATATTGTCTCCCTTTATCAAATTTCTCTTATATCCTTGGGTAAGGTTGAGTTTCTTCTTGACCGTTTCACCAATCCCATAGTCATAAGAGGGTAAAAGGTTAGTGTTGGGGTTATAATGAGATCATGGGTGCATTGTAACTTAAATTCGAAAGTATTTAGTTTTTATATTGATTTAGTTTTTAATATTCCAGTTACAATTTAGTTCTAAAATCACTGGCGGTGTCATATGAGACCAAAGATAACACAATTAGATATAATCAAAAAAGTTATAGTGGAAAAATTCAGGACCATTGGGTGAGACCACTGCCCCATTGTTTTTTGGAGGTGTGTTAAAAATATTTTTTAAGTGATTTATTAATAAACCAAGTAATTGGTTGTTTAATAAGAAAATAAATTTTTATCAAACCAAGAAGAAATAATAGACTTTAATATCCATGTTAAATTTATAAAGGAATAGGATTAAATATTAATGAATTATTTTTATAATAAGACCTAATCATATCAAAACCTTAATATGTTTGTTTTCTAGTTTTTATTTTAATCTTACACTCCCATTTTATGTTCAATTTTTTGATAAAAATGTATTTCCCACATTTTTATTCTCCCCCAAAATCTCATGTACATGTATAATTATTTAACACTCACTAAATTAATCCTACATTACTTTTCACTCATTCCCATTGAATTAACCCCTACTCGCACTAGCTACCTAGTTGAAATAGCGAGGGACAATAAATTTTCCCATGAGTTCCAATGAGAGTGGTAAAAATTTTGGAACTGTTGATAGTGAATATAATAGAAATCATCCACATGAGTTTGAGTGAAGGATGGATAATTCATGTTTTCCATTTTTCCTTTTTTATCTCTTTCTTGGGTTTATTAACCTCACTTCCGGAATCAATATCTTTCCCACCAAATGTTGGTATACCTTATTTTGATTGGGTTTAAATACGAATGATATGGTAATGTATTAACCATTTTTGGGAGAATATTATCCTTGTATTAATGCAAAGGTTTAGTACAAGGAGTACCCACATACTTTATTCCCCCATTAAAAACCAGATTTTGATTCTAAAAATTATAATTTAATGGAATTTTTTTATATGATGCCAGATTTCACTGAGCACTAGTGAACTCATATGAAAGGATTAAATGACTTTTAATCATGGATATAAGGATCAAAGATATGGTAACTAATGATGAAATCTCAATTGATAATTAAAATGGACCCTATGTTCTAAATTCAAACAAGCAAATGAGTTTTTAAGTGGAACCAATTTTCTCTAAATTAAATTTCTTCAAAATTGATTTTCTATGAATTTAATGTCAAAATTTGGACATATGGAATCATGATAGTATTGAAATTTAATATTATTTTCATTCTCATTGAACATTTGTTACATAACCAAGTCTAGGGACATTCTGTGACACTTTTTAGGTATTCAGTATTATAGAGTGAGAACTAAAATAGGAGGTTAACATGAATAAAACTCTCAATACATGAAACACCCTACAATTTTATAAGTAAAATTGTGATCGATAACATATATAACAAGCAACACTGAGCCTAAATAAACTATGAAATATTGTTATTTAAATATGTGATTCATAACATAGACATTAAATTGGTGTCTATGAATTGGATTTGTTGAATTACGTAAAATATATATAGGTACTACTAAATATAAATTTATTGATAAATTATGAGTAAATAATCACCCCATTTTTAGTCAAGCCATTTTATTCTTCGAAATTATTTATCTTTAAAAAACATTTATTCATTATTTGTGATAAAATATTAATTTTTTTTCTAGAAACTGTATTAATATTTTTTGATAAAATGAAATCATTTTTTAAATTATCATATCAAAATTATCTTATCAGGAAATTTAGATATTTTTCTAAAAAGGTTTATTTTTTAATGAAGAGTGAAAGTACTGATTTTTAGTGAAAACTATATTTTATTCAAAATTAATTATAAAGTAAAATTATATTTCGGATTAATTTTAATTTTTTTTTTAATTTTTATGAAAAAAATTCAATTATAGTATTTTTAATGAATTTTTTACGTGATGTTTTTATAAAAACATTTTTATACTTAAGAATACATTTTTCTAAAAAACTGTTTTTATTGCATTTTTTATATTAATCATAATTTAATTTCTTATAGAAATTTAATCATGGATGAATATATTACTTATTTTGATTCAGTAGGAAAAACATTTATAAATATATCCCATTTATTTTTTTTCATTATTAATACTGACCATAATAAATAATTATCACCACGGTAAGGGTAAATCAAGTAAT
The DNA here is from genome assembly GCA_963277665.1 of Viscum album. Taxonomy (NCBI): domain Eukaryota; kingdom Viridiplantae; phylum Streptophyta; class Magnoliopsida; order Santalales; family Viscaceae; genus Viscum; species Viscum album. The sequence goes on along the minus strand of OY728125.1, from coordinate 772,787,312 downwards.
TAAGGTTAAAAATAATATGATAAGGTCTGAACAATGACTCTAACACTTGAATTTTTCCTATTGGATTATTGAATTTTGTCCATTTCCTTCTATGTTTATAAAATATGATAACTTGGTGCAGAATAAATTTGATTTTGACTTTTATAGTATTTTATGTAAAGAAAAGTAAAAAAATGACATTCTTCTTATTTTATTAAAGGGATATTTGAAAAATATATTTTTTATTATCATGGTAATTTATTTCAAATTTTCATTGATAAAATAATTATGTAAAATGCTTATGCAACACCGACATAATTTTTATTCAATTAACTAGAAATTAAAATAAATTATTTTCGAATTATTAAAAGAAACTTAATTTTAGATAATTATTCTAGTTACTTAATTTTTTAGATTAATATAAGATATTAGTGATGTGTTAAATAATTATATTCAAATTATATTTTTCATGTGGTTTTTTAATGTTAAATTAAATTAATAGCGTAAAAAAATGAAATTAATGATATTTTATGTTAAATAATATTTTATAAAATAATTTAACAATCATGAAAGTATTAAAAAAGAAAAATTATACTTATAAATGGTATAAATTTCCATTCGATGTCTATTTAAGATTTAATTTTCTCCTTATAATAAAAATTATATCCCTTTTATGTTGAGAAGTTCATTTCTGTGACTAAGATTAAAATTGGTTAACCAGGGGTTAATCCAAAAGATAAAGTTTATTATAATATAAAAAACAATAAAAAATTTATAATATGATTAAATTAATAACATATCTTCTTTATCATAAAATTGATGTCATTGTGGAACCATTTTAAATGATTTAGGCACAAATTATGTTATAATATATCTTATATTTATAAAAATGACATAAATGTTAGTTTATAATAATCTATATTTTATTATATGATTAAAAATTAAAAAAAATACAATATTAATCCATGTTATTAGGATATGGTTTGAAATATCAACTATTATCTATTTTGGGCCAATTGGATTTTATGGTTACTTTTTGACCCCCAAAGAGTAAAACAATTTGTTATCATGGTAATAAACAAAATGGTTAAAAAATATAAGTGCCAAAATATTACATAATCATGCCCAATTTTTATTTGATGACAATATATTTAATCATCCTTATATAATATTCTAATTATATTTATTTTTATGCTTTTTAAAATGTAAATTAATTTATATTAAATTAATAAATGAAAATATCCCATTAATGTGCATCCCTTTATTTAAAAAGGGTACCCCTTTGCTCTTCCCCGCATACTAAAAAAACACTTTTTTTCAATAAATCCCTACCAAAATCCCATCATAACACCCCTTAAAATTTTCTATATGTCATATTTTTGGAGGAACACCAACTTGAGAGGAATTAAGGTGTTAAGAAAAGGAGGTTGTCTAGAGAGGAGGTATAGTTCTTAACCATAAATTTTAATTTTATTTATAATTATAACTCTTTTAAATATTATTCAAAGATACTAAAATAATTACCCCAATATCGTTTTTATAATAAGATATTTTTATGTTAATTTCATACACTATATGTATATCCTCTTCTATCAAATGGTAAATGAAACCTTCATTCATATATATAATAGACTATCACCTCACAAACTAATGTGATTTATTTTCTATCAATGGATCTCAAAAATGGTTATAAGGATGGATTTAATGTATATATATATATTAAATTCATTACATAATTATCATTATGAGAATATTATATATAATCTAATTTCTTACTATTCCATCTACTGAAATATAGTTTTTTCTTGAAAATGTGTGGATTAACACATCCAAGATGCAATGTAATTTATTTTTATAACCAAATAACATGGATGATATATATAAGTGTTTGGTTTTAATGATATAATAATAATTAATTAAATATAAGATAAAAATTATCTTTTTTCCATCTTGATAGTTGAAAAACAGAAACGTTACTCCTGCCTATGTGCAACCTACCATCTCCATGATTATGACGTAATTCATATTTCAAAACTAAATTTCATGTTTTTTTTAAAAGTCTAATTGATGAATGAAATTCATAGTTATATTATTATTGTTATTATGGAGATTATGGGATAATGATGTTAGAGACTATAATCAACCTATCGATGTCATTTTGACATATGAGATGAATATCATGAAAACATCCGACAAGAACTAAAATGATTAAATTAATTAAGACAAAAATATAATAAAGTAAAAGGAATAATAAAATTAAAAACATTTCTTATGAAATTAAATAATAATAAAAAACGTTTTTTTGAGGAATATTAATAATTTTCAGAGAGGGTTATAATCGGGGTAAGAGACACTTTACTTTAGAAATATCATTTTATATTTTTTAAAAATTTGTTTTCTAAATTTTACTCTTCCATGTACATATTCTTAACATTATTTTTGGATGTATTTATATGGAAAAAATTGAATTATAAATTACATTCTTGGTATCTTTTTTCATTCAATTTTTTAAAAAGGAATATTTTTATGTATTTTACACAAATCGTTTGACATTGTAGAAAAAAATATTTTTTAATGTATATGGAGTCAAATTGTTTCCCACAACCACAAAAAATTCTTGATATTTGGATTCCTTAATAAGCTTCTATGTTTTATTCAAATAAAAACCCTGCTTCCCGATGTTCAGGGTATTGTCTAAAAGGGTTTTAAAATTAAAGGATATTTTGATATATGGAAATATTTATTTTATGAATGAAAGGTTTATTTTTATAAGTATAAATGATTTAATTTGTTATAATTATGTTATAGTTCTTGGGGAATTATTATATTGATGGTTAGATCTATTATAAACCAAATTTGGGTGGTTCCATGATAAAAAAATGATGTTTGGTTCTATTATAAAACTAATTCAAATATTTAAGTTATAAACGAAGGATGGGTTGTCTCGTTATAGCCCTCCAATTCATTGGGTAATTATTATGTCTTATGAAACATTATTTGTGGTATTTGGGGGGTAAAACTAAAATATAATGGGACTATCCACCATCTGATGTTTTCTTGGCTGTGAGCCTTGAATTATCCTTATTCCATGTTTTGTTTTACTATCACATTTACTTTATAATTTCAATTTTTTCCGTCAATATTTCTTATGAAATGTTTTTTAAATGTTTTGGGTAAATAATTTAATTTCTATAGTAAAAAATGTTTATTTTTTCCCATATTTTGTTTTATTAAAAGCATTTTTTAAGTATTCATGAACTAACTAGTTTCATTTTTTTATGTCCCTTGATGAGATTTTAATGATCATATCACATTTTAAAATGTTCCTTCATAGGTTTATAAGGATGATTATAATGAATGTAAAGACATAAAATGAGAAAATGAAAAGTTGGGTATAATGGGAATAATTCTCACTTGAAGGAATGTGTATTTTTACATAAGAGTATGTACAAATTCTATAAAACCATAAATATAAAAAATCCATGGTTATGTAAGTGATAACATATATTCTTATTGATGTTGTAAGTTTTGGATGTATGAAATTGGATCCAATTTATTGTAATCTCAACTAGAAATATAATGTTTATGATTTCAGCACTAGATTCAAGAGTGTAGGGCCAAGGATCCAAGAGTTTCTATCTGAGTAGGGTTTAGATAAATTGGAATATTTGGAAATTTTCAAGTGATATTAACTTAAGAGTTATGGATAGCATTATGGGGTTATAAGTTAACGTTTGATCATATGTTCAAAGTCATCAACACTCCCATTGAGATTTTTAGCGATGAGCCTTTATGTTTCCAAATAATATTTTGAGAGATGTTTTATTAGGTTTAGGTATATTCTACTCTTAGGGTTAATGTGATGGATTAGTTTAGAAATAATATATTACATTTCTGATCATGTTAATTACATTTTTTTGAATGTTATAATAAATCTATTAAATCATTTTAGTACATAATACAACCTGTATGTCGGGCGATGACCCATCACATCCAGAAATGCCCTGGTTCTTGAACCCACAACCAAAAGGTGACAAGGGCGCAACACTTACCAATGGTTTACATGCATTATTGGTTTACCTTATGTTGTTTCTTCACTTAAATGAGATGATAAATGACAATTAATATGAATTTTGGAAAATATGATTTATCATATAGATAACCATTGGGTTGAAAAGTGATATGACGATTTAGAAATTAATGATATTTTAGAAGAACTTCACTATTTTGGAAAGGTTATATGATTAATGGAAATAGAATATTGTGGGATTTTATTTTAATATTAATGTTTAATTTTATTATGGAATTATATAATAATTTAATGTGTCTTTTGGGTGATTTGGGTTATTTATGGAAATGATTATCATATCTTGGAGATTATATGATAATGGTGTACACATTTTTATAATGCGACATTAATAGTGATTAATGTTATATAGAGATAAATCTAATTTTTTTTGGAATAATATGTGATCATATAATTAGAATATTTGAGTTTTAATCTTAATATGGAATATTTTAAAGAATTTTAGGTCAGTTATTTATCTTATGATCTCTGTTGATCATTGGATGTTATTATAGATGCTTTAGAGATTAATGTCATATATCTTCATATGACTTAAGTTTTTTTAGGGAATTATATTACCTTGTTATAAACATTTTGGTTCTGTTACATTTATAAAGATTTTAGAAATAAATTATTATCCCTTTTTGGATTACATAGAAGTTGATTTTAGTATTTCAAGTATAAAAAAATTCATCTTTAATTCTCATCATTTGGAGTAAAATATGTGATTGTTATGGAAATTGATTAAATAAAGAAATTATACTTTTCAATTAAGTATATTTTATTATGTATTTAGTCAAGTGAGAAATATAATTTATCAAATTTAGGAAAAGGATATTGAAAAATTATATCCCAATACCTTCTTTTTCGATGAAATGATAACACTTTTCACACATCTTTAGTTTACAGTTTTGTGGTGATTTACTTTCTCATGTTCATATAATTTATTTTGATCAAAGATATTTATCAATATCTATCATTTGTTGGATATTAAATTTCACCTAAATGATTATATTTTTATTTCACACTAATGTTATCCTATTTTTATACCTAGTTATGTGTCATTCTATATGACCTTCTTGTTTGCATTTCCCCCCTTTTATAAGGAAGGTTTATTAACCCTTTTTATGATCTGGGATTTAAAAAAGGTATTTTCATATGTCAAATCCTTGAATATAAATATCAAGTTTAAAATTTTAGGATGAAATTTATTTGGATTGGGGGGGGGGTTAGATTGTAACTCCCCATGATTTTAAAAATAAAATTATGTTCGATTGCATGTATGATATGCAACACATAGCCTAAATGAACCACAAAATATTTTTATTTAAATATGAAATTTATAACTTATCCGTTAAGTTCGTGTCTATGAATACAATTACTTATTTTATGAAATATAGATAAAGGTTTCACTTGATATAAATTTATTAAAATATATCAATTTTTTCTGAAGTCATTTTATTATATAGAAATAATTTTTCTTTAGAAATATTTTTATTGTTTTTTAGAAAATATTAGAATTAATTTATGGAAATTTTTGAAATTATAAATGGGAACCCCTATCCTATTATCTACACAATCTAAGGTCTATTTTTTAAGAAAATATCAAAACAAAATCACTTCATAACATCTCTTACCACATTTTATATGTTTGAGTTTTCAAATAATAGAAAAGTAAGAGGGATTCTGGTGTTAAAAAAAAGTGGTTGTCTGAAGAATATGTAATTTTATTAACCACAAATTTTCATTTTATTTATTATTATAACTACTTAAAAAATTATAAACCATTATGATACAATAAACGTGGTATATTAACTTTCAAAATATTTTTTTATGTGAATGGGATACCCTATATCCATCTCTTATTACATCAACTGGGAAACAAAACTACCCTTCTTGCGTACAACACATTACCGCTTCACAAACCGATGTGATTCTTTTTCCATAAATGCTTATCAAGGATGGTAATATTGGTGGATTTAATATATATATATATATGATATTCATGACATAATTATCATTCAATAATGATAATATATAATATAATTTCTTCCCTTTCTATCAAGTGAAAAATAATAGTGTTCATGCGTATGTGTGGATTACCACCTCCATAAAGGGATGCTATTAATTTCTGAAAAGCACATCCCATGGATGTAAGTGTATTGAAAGAAATTATATGACATTTATTATATGATAGAAATTATTAAAAGATAAAATAACACTTACCTTATTTCCATCATGATCATTGAAAAATGGAAACGTTACTCATTCGTACATATGACCTATCATCTCCAAGATTGTAACATAGTTCATTTTTCAAAACCATATTTCATTGTTGTTTTAAAAAATATAATTGATTTATAAAAATAATAATTATTTCATTATAATTATTCTGTATATGATAGAATATTGACATCATTGATAATATTCATCTTATTGAGGTCATTTTGATATATGAGAAGAATATAGTTAAAATGTCCAACCTAAAATAAAATGATTAAGTGATTGAATATAATAATGTAATAAAAAAATATGAATAATAAAATTTAAAAGGATATTAATCAACCAAATAATTAACATGAGTTTATAATTCATGAAGATAAAGAATTTACAGGGATATTTGGACTCAAGGTAAGGGACACATTACATTAAAAATACAATTTTAAATGTTTTAGAGATTTATTTTATAAATCATTCTATTCTATGTTCATATTCTTAAAATTATTTTATGGATGAATTTATATGGAAATAAATGAATTATATATGATATTATTTTTTTTATATTCTTTCAACAGTTTTCAAAATGAACCTTTTTATGTATTTTATATGAAATGTTTGAATTTCTTTACAAAAGACAAAAAGAATAATCTATTTTAACATATATGATGCTGTTTTTCCCACCACTAAAAAATTATTTTATAATTGTCTTCATTTATAAGGTTTCATGTTATATTAAAAGAAAACCTTCCTTTTTTGTGTTTTGGGTATTTAAAAAATGGGATAAAAAATGAATAGATATATCGTTATTTAGAAATTTTTTTTCTTACAATTGTAAGGAATATTTTTATAAGTATAAAATATTTAATGTGTTATGAATATAATATAGTTATTTGGAATTGGTTATATTGAATGGTGGTTTCATTTTAAATCATGGATTAGTTGTTCCATTATAAACCATGGATGTTTGGTTTCATTTTAAACCAAAGAGGGGTTTTTATGTTATAAACCAAATTTGGGTGGATCTGGTATAACCATATAATTAATTGGATAATTATTATGCCTCATAAGAAATTATTTGTGGGATTATTGAGTAAACATAAATGATGATGTGACTTTTTACACCATGTCATTTTTTCTTTATATTTATCCTTAACTTATGCATATGTCAGGTTTTTTATAGCCACATTACCTTTATGAGTTTTATTTATCCTTCATGTTCCTTAATAAAATGTTTTATAAAAATTTTGATATATAAGTTGATTTATTAGGTAATAGAAATGTTTACTATGATCAAAATTTGTTTCTGTGAAAAATATATTGTTTTAAATATTCATAAAATAATTTGATTCTTTATTTCTTTTTATATCCCCTAATGATATTTTTTCCTCATCCCACATTTTAAAATGATTCTCATAGGGTTTTATGGATTATTTGGAATGAAGATAAATACATAGTATATAAAAATAAAATATGGGTATAGTGGAAATAATAATCATTTAAAGGCATGGGTATTGTTATGTAATATTATTTCCTAATCCTATAAAACTATAAACCTAAAATATATTTAGTCATATAAGAAATATAATATTTTTTCTTTTATGTTGCTTGCTTTGGATAATTAAAATTGTGTCACATTGATTGGTATCAAATATAGAAATGTAATGATAATTATTTTGGAACCAGAAGTATAGGTTCAGTCTCTTACAACACACAAGATAAACTTAAAAACCATTGGCCAAAGAGTAATGCTACTTTAGGCTGATCCCTCATCCTCCTAAACTTCAATTCCTTTTCTTAAAAGAGTAACACAATGAACAAATGTGATGGTTCACAAAGTCAAATCCAAAATTGCCTTGGGATTATGGTTAATATTTCTTTATTAGATCGAGGTAAAGAAGAAAATGTTATTATTGGGAGGAAACCCATTCTCCATCAATCATTTTCTATTTATTTTCTATTTTAAATAAAAACCGAACACGTACTTGTTTGGTATGTGTCATGAATCCCCATTCTTTTCTTTTCCTTATGCCTTTTTAAAAATATTATTGATGTTTGAATAAAATATTATTTTGTGTAATGTATTAATATTACATGATTTGGATTTTTTTATTTAGTACATATTATAAAATAATGTTTAATATAAGTAAAATTAATTTTTTTAAAAATTCGGATTGAATCTTGTACTGTTGGATGAGTTACATTATATTATCTGAGTCATCACTTGTTTGAATCCCTCTATTCCCTCTTTTGGTACAAGAGTAATTATTTTGAAACCATGGGTGATTTTAAAATATATAATTAAATTAATTTCCAAATAATAGAAAAAATATTGATGGGGGTTGGACTGAATGAATGGATAATAATGTAGTGTCTAAAAGACCCAAGTTTGAGTCATTCTTTCCAGCTGAATTCCATCACTTTTCACAGAAATAAAAGGACAAGACATGTATTTTCATATAATACATGTATTATATAAATATTATTTCCATAAATATTTTTAAAAATCATTTAAAAAAATACTACACATGATTTTGGGGTTGGGGTTGAGGTGTTGGGTAGAGTCATAATCAAGGGTATAAAAGGCCTGGGTTTGAATCCACATAATCTCCACTATATCATCGATGTTTAAAAAATAAAATCACATGAGTGAGTTATTTATTTGATGGTTTTTGTGTATAAATATTTAATATTATTTAAAAAAGATAATAAAAACACAATTACAAAAAAATTCTCAATTAGTTGAGGGTGCACATATGAATTGAACTGGTCACTAGATCAAACATTTCCACGAGCACTAGAATGATAATTTTAAACATCATTTACATTTTTTGAACACAAAACATATATTTTTAAATATACTACATGTATAGGTTTAATTTTTTCTATATTTTTATATATTTATAATTTAGTATAATAATAAATAAATTGCTTGTAATAATTATAATAATAACAACATAAAGAAAATAAATAAATAACTAATTAAAAAAATACAAGGAGTGTGGCCAAATTTACATGTTGTGTGACATATTTTTAAAACATGAAACCCTAACCTGACTTGTACCCATGACGAATTCCCCATATCCTTCACATATCATCTCATGGAAGACAGCCTAAACTAATATTCAAACCCTCAATCTGGATAATTTTTGGCATGGTTTATCCCCCATATCACTCAAGGATCTAGGTATAGGTCAACTAACCATGAACCACCTATCATCAACACCCACTATTGATGAACCTTCACTGTAGGATCCCCCAGTTATAGGTTTTTACTCCCAAAAGGCCACTAAGTGGATCTTCCTTACACAAACTTTTTCATGAATATATATATATATATATATATATTTATTTTAGTTTTTTATGTAATGATTTTTATATATGAATACTAATTATTCTATCACATAAACCGTGATAGGTACTCTCAGTCATTTTAGAATTTCTATATTAGACTTGTTCACTATTATGAGATCATAATAAGGGTAATATTAATTTTTTGTTTATTTTATTTACCATTCATATGATTAATTCATTCACTACACACTTAGTCTAGTATGGTTGTGTTTCATTTCTCATAAACTTAACCAAATTGGTGTTACACTTGGAGGAATATGTTTGATATTATGTGTTGGGAGAGTATCTCAACCACACTAGTAATTTTCCATTTGACTAATCCAAGATACATCATTAATTAAACAATATCGTTAAAAATGTTACAAATTTTTTATTAATTATAATTCTAAATAATACCTAAATTGGTTGGAATTTGGAATGTTCCATGCTCATTCTTGATTTTTAAATTATTTAAAATGATTAAAGATATAATTATTATTTTTGATATTGAATCTTGGAAATTTTCATATATTAGATTGATTATTTTTATTCGTGTCATGACCAAATTGACCTTATTATAATTCTCATCCCTAAGAGATATTTTAAATATTTTTTATATTCTCTTTCTTTTACCCACTTTATAGAGAGATTATTGTGATAAAAATAACTAGAAGAACATGTAATGTTTTCTTATAAAATATAAATATTTTTAATTACATTAAAATTACTAAGAAATTTGATTGATATTTTCATACCATATTGAATTTGAGACCCAAACAACATTATATTTCTTGTGAAACCCATCGAAACCATGAATATACTAGATAGGTATACATATTTGTAGTGTCCCACCCTGAGTGCCTTTGGAAACGGGCCCTGAGATGGTGGGCCATAAGACCTCAAACACATCTCCCCAAATGCCAAAGGATATTAACTGGCAGCGAGGGCCTTGGGTATGTCTGTGGGGAGACTATTACCTCATAAGAAAAGGTATATAATGGAAGAAGGAAATAATATAATAAATAAAGCAGCAGAAGAAATTATAAAATCAATAGATAACAACCGAAGTAAATAAATGAGGAAATAGAATAATATAAAATAAATTCAGAAGATGAAATATCATAACTGATGCCATGACGATGCCTATGTATGATGCCAAATGTATGTAAATATAAGTGATGGGTTATGAGGTAAAACCATAGACTGCATGCTAACATTGAATCAAAACATCAAACAGAAAATGACACATGGAATCTCGAGCATGGCTCAATCCTCTACCCCCAAAGTTCCATCCAAAATATCAAAGAAATTAATAATTAAAAGAATCACACTTCCCTGTATCTATACTTGCAAATATAATGTCTACTCGAGTACCAAATGGTGCCTGAGCAGGGTGTGAGATATAATCTCAGTAGGCCAACACCCATGGTATCAATACCTTTCTATTTCGTGCAGAAAAATAGTTGTAGTATTCCAAATTATAATGATTTCATGTACTTTAATTTAGAAAAATAACTATAATTCGGTCTGGGTTCCCAAGAGGACACCCATCCTATACCACCTACTTTGGTCTGAGTTGAAAATCTGAACAAGATACCTTGTAAAATAGAATATATGTAATGTCTCATATTTTTTTGTCTATTATTTTTAAAAATTACCTGTAATTATTTTGAGATAAAGTAGGGAGATGACACATCATTCTGAGGCCCGGTGAGCCCAGAATGGTGGTTTGAACTTTTTAAGTTAAGTGAGTCGGCGTGTGCGCGTGGTTGTGGCAGTTTCCAAACGAATTCCCAAATTAAAAATTCGAGGGAACCATTGTTTCTGGGATAATGAATATACCTAAGAATGGTCCTAGCCTTGACCAGCACAGGTCTAGGAAAAAAAGTTAATTTTTAGGCATTTTTAGTAAAAGAAAAGAAAAGAAAACAATTTGAAAAGGTTTATTTTGTTTTATTTTTAAACGTTCACTACATCGCAATGACATGGAAGCTGTTTCTATAATTAATGAAAAGACATTATGAATCTAAAATAGAAATGCTGACTCATTAATACCATAGTGTAACAGAATGCTAAAACATGTTCCTTCCTTTCAATATGTTAAACGAATATTGATTGTTGGAAAAAAAGGATAAGAGAAACTCTAGGGAATTCTTGGAGCCTTGAAGAGAACTCTCGACAACAAACAACAATGAATAAAAGGTATCAATTTCTTCACCAACTGAATTGAAGGATCTAGGTGGTGATGACAGTGTGATTACTTCATCAAAAATCGATCCCTTATCGAGGTAGGGGAGAAGTTTTAAATTGTTTATTCCCCGTTCTTTAATTAAATGATGAATGCAGATCAACCCAAGAACATGTTGACCTGCTTATCATTGTTCTTACAGGAGGTATTTTATTTTTTAGGTTTATTCCTGGGGATTTATTTTCCATATTTTAATAGCTTTAATTTACCTCATTTAAACCTTCTAACATGATCAGATTAACGCCCTGACGAAGGATGATGGAGGTTCATTCCCCCTTTATTGTTTTTTTATCTTCCCCTTATTCCTTGAATTCTTCACATTCATCATGGGGAAATGAATAAGGAATTGTTTCACACTTTTTTCTTGGTGAAACGATCCAAAAAATAGAGCTCCAGCGTAGCGACGACCTAGAAGAGGTGAGATGATGATGGCAGATGATGAATCAGCTAGGATCGGGAGTGACCGTTCTTATAGCGTTCTTCATGAGGGTGAATTGATACACAATTTCAGGGCCGATCAGAGCCCCAAAAATAATGGAGATGATTTAGGGAAGTTTAGGTGACCTTAAAATTTGATTTTTGTTGTAAACAGATAATCAGATCGAAGATCAGAGCATCACCAAGGCGCGACGGAGTAGGTTGGCATTTCTAGAAATTTCCAGAACACACAACATATATCCCAAAGAACACGACTTGTGGTACTAATGATGGTGGATAGGTTTTTTTCACTTCATGAGATGAGAAACACAGTGTGCCTCCGGGGAGACACAATGTGTGGGCCCTACCTAGCGGCGGCTGGAGTTATGGGCATCAGGAATCACTAACACGGCGTGCGACCATTTTCACACGGCATGTGGGTCCTTACACGAACTCAACATGTATCTTAGAAGATACTTCGACATAGAGTGGGAACACGATCGTGTACTCCCCCACATGGCTAGACCATGTCGGCTTCACAGGCTTACCGATATACTGGTTAAATAGGATGACACACATGGGTTGAAATCATGTGTGGGAACACGTTTGTGTACTCAAAGGAAACCCCAGTTACTTAGACACAGAATTTGGTATGTACTACTCACCGTTTCCTTACATTTCTATACGACGTGTTCTTCTAATTTGGGCCGTTTTACATGGGTAATTCCTATAGTTGAGAGACACGATGTGTGACCCTTATACATGCTGTGTATATCCTAGAACATGTCTTGAAACTCTTTTACACGATATCTTAGACATGTTTCATCCGGGTTAGTTCCCCTTTTCTTTTTCTCCTGAAGGTTTGGTATCATTTCCATCCAAAGGAGTATGATTCCTTTGGCTGGAATTCCGGTGATTGAGTTAGGTATCCCTCCTAGAGACCTGGAGTGAGATCCTATATCCATTCTTGACCCTAGGTAGATTCATGTATCGACGTGACTAATCATACAGGGCACCGATCCTCTACTTAGTAGGTGAATCTGAACGAGTCGCTGTAACCATCAAGGCCTTGGAAGTGATCTTCATCTGTGTATCGTGATATTTCCCTACTCAAAAGTGTGTTCTCCTAGAATGAGTTTATCTATATATTGTGAACCTTCAAGAAGGGAAATACTTCTTAGACAGACGTCATCAGAACCATCAGACTCATGGAGTGATTTCTCCCAGACGAGTGCTTCGTGGAACCTTTGAACTCAATCCCTAGCGGTGGTATGCTATTGTGTGACTTGTCTCTAGACCACGAGTCTGATTTTTGAGTATAAATGTATTGTGTATCTCTTGTTATATGTTTAGTATATATATAATATGTTGGGATTATTATACCTTTACTTTGAATATCACTTTGTTGTTTTCGGGATCCTCTACTGATTATTGTTATACTCACATATGTATGGGATTTGCCCGCATGTGTCATGTCTTGTGAAGATGATAGGTCTTTTTACAGAGTCCAGGGCGGACCAGGACTAGACCGAACTACCTGAGTTCCCTATAGGACAAAGTCTTCCTATGACTATGAGCAGTAGTCCCAATACCTCTTTGTACTTACAGGTTGGACTTTGCTGTTTGCAGACTCTTGTTTTTGTGGGCTTGTATTCTAGCCCAGTTTTACTTTTTGAAATTTACTTCCATTGTACTCTGTGGATTGGGTTTAGTTGTATGCATGCATTTTGTTCCTTAGTGGTTTCTTACATTTTATAATTTGTGGGCTTGGAGATGTGTGCATTTGTACAGGTACATAGGCAATGCCTCTCATGTTAGTGATATGCCTACTCCGTGGTAGTCACCAGCCCCTGACCTATTGAAGGCGGGCTTGGGGAGTCAGAGCATGAGACCCACTGGGATAGGTCGTGACAGAATGATATCAGAGGGGTCGAATCTACCTTAGGACCAAGATTCTTGTGAGTTTGGTTTGGATCAACAATGTTAAGTGTTTTGAGCTCAGATTTCAGGCTAGAGACTCCATTGTTGGTGTGAGCGGTCAATGTATCCATACACTAGGACTCTGATAACATGCTTTTCAACTTGGTATATGAAAAAAATAGTTGCGAGGAAGTAATATAATGGTACATGAATCATATAATAATGAGTTGTGTTTTCCCTATCCTTTGTGTCAACTATCTAGATACACTCGTTGATCGTGGTACATATTGTTTCCATATAGGATGCCTCTATGATTCATACCCACTAGGATTTTGTAGCTCTATCATGAGAATGACCCCTCAGTGATGAGGCTTTGATATAGGGACTGGTTCCCCAGGAGTAACCTCTTAGTGGTGCACCTGCTATACCACCCCCAATGGAGAAACCCATTGTACCTGCTGTACAGACAGATGAGGGGCACATGCTGAGTGCGCTCCATGAATTCCAATGACAAAGACCTATCAGGTTCCGAGGAAAACTCGGCCCCCTACTGGATTAGGACTGGCTTGAGGCTGTGACTAGAGTTTTCCATCTAGTAAGGACACCAACAGACCATATGGTGATCCCATGAGTGAGCCTTCATTAGGGTTTAATAGGAAGATGGTGGAGTTGACCACACAGACTCACGACGAGGAGACTATTTTAGGGATGGAGTTTGAGAAACTCTTTAGAGAGGAGTTCTCTCAGGTTACACTGAGAGCGACACGTTTCCAGGATCTTCTTCAGCACCAGTAGGGAATTTTGACGGTGTTTGGATATTCATTGAGGATTTCCAACCTCGATAGGTACTGAATGGATATGGCCAGGGATCAGTACATTATAACTCATACCATCGAGAAAGGTATACAATGGGGAATCCAAGCTAGTGTCATGCCTCTATGCATATCAACTTATGTTGGAGTTTTCTAGTGGGCCTTGGTGATCGAGAGATTCTTGGTAGAACAAAGATAGCCGATGACAGTCAGTAGTAGGAAAACAGGTGTAGAGACCTTGATAGAAGGGAGATGACATTATGAGCAAGGATTAGGATGTGGGAGATGTCACAGGAGGCCCCAAGATAGAGTTTTTACAGTCCAGTTCTCTCAGGATGGATCCAGTCATCCTAGGGAGAGGTGATACTACTCATGCAATGGTTAGGGAAATTTCTCTAGAGACTGAATGACCCATTGAGCTACTGATAGATAGGTGGTGGATGGACCATCAAGGTAGAGGCAGGGAGTGGAGAAGACAGATATGCCAGGTGAAAAACGATGTATAGGAGTAGGGAGATCTTCAAGTGGTGCCATGTGCTTCGATCTACTCCCACCACCATCTCCAGGAGGTTCACACTAGGCTCAAGGAGCTAGAGGGAATGGGCTGAGATAGATGCATGTGGTTGAGGAGTACAACCCAGGGACTCTAGGGACGATCCAAGGTACGATCCGTTTCGTTTATACCTTATCTTCCATACTTATAGATATGGGTTAAAATAATTCTTTCCTCGCCACATGTCTTGTGCGAAACCTTGAGATTCTGGTAGAGTCATTGACTTGACCCTTACGCTTGGAGACACCTAATGGGGGAGACTTAATGATCACATATCTTTGCAGACAATTTGATCTTTCCCTTGGAGGTGAGAGTTTTGGTTGGAACCTCTTGGTGGAAGCATCGAGTCGTTACAACATTATTCTTGGTATGGATTGGATATCTTCATTCCATACCCAGATTGACTAGTTTAGGCAATGAGTGTGGTGTGTTTGCAGCGATTGGATGGGATTTTCATTTTTCTGTGAAAAGGAGACTCGGACAGTATAGGATGGGCTCATTCACAGGAGGGTTGAACCGATCAATCATGAGCTGGCAAGACTTACCCACAGAGTAGTAGATATTGTGATATTCCAGTTCCCAACAATTGTGGCAGAGTATGAGGACGTCTTTTCTGAATATGTCCCATGACTACCTCCCTGCCGAAAGACTGACTTCAACACCGACTTGCATCCTAGGATGACACTGATACACTCACCAACATTTCAGATGACTCCCATAGTGCTGCTTGAGCTGAGGGTGTAGCTAAAGGATTTATAGAGGAAGTGGTTTGTGAGACCCAGTGTTTCACCATGGGAGGCCCCAGTTTTATTTTCCAAGAAGGAATATTGGAGTTTGAGGTTTTTTGAAGATTACCAGTGTCTGTACCAGGTGAAAGTGAATAAAAAGTATCCACTACTGAGGATCGACGACCTCTTTGATCAGCTGAGAGAGGAACAATGGTTCTCGAAGGTTGACCTTCGGTCAGGTTACCACCAGTTACGAGTATGAGAAGAGGATATAAAAAAGAGAACATTCAGATGTCTCTATGGTCACTTTGATTACTTGTTCATGACTTTCAGTGTAACGAACACCCCCGCAGTGTTCATGTTACTTATAAACCGTATCTTCCAACCATTTTTAGATCGGTTCATAGTAGTCTTCATCGATGAAATCCTTGTGTACTTAGTGTCAAATAAAGAGCACATGAAATACCTGCTGATGGTTTTTGACGTACTCTAGGAGAACCAGCTTTATGAGATGCTCTTGATGTGCTAGTTCTAGATTCAGGAGTTCCACATTCTGGGAAATGTCATCTTAGTAGATGGAGTAGCTGCAGACCCAACTAAGGTAGAGGCAATGTTAGCATGGGAGCCACCTCGTAGTGTAATAGAGGTGAAGAGCTTTATTGGGTTGGTAGGATATTACAAAAGATTCATTCCCAATTTGTCTTGGATATCAGCACTGATGACAGCCTTGACTAGAAATGGGAAACCCTTCATGTGGATGAAGAAGTCCCTGCAGACTTCAAAGGAGTTGAGACAAAGTTTAATGAGCACCATGATCTTGATATTTTCAAAGGAGGGTGTTGAGTATAATGTTTTTTGTGACACATTATGGATCGGGCTTGGCTGTGTCCTGATATAGGGACATGCAGTTATTGGTTATGATTTTTTCCAGCTAATACCCCAAGAGTATAACTATGAAACCCATGATCTTGATTTGGAAGTGGTAGTATTAGTGTTGAAGATGCGGTGACAGTACCTTATGGGTGAGTGGTTTATCATTTACTCTGACCACAAGAGCCTCAAATACATATTCTCATAGAAGGTTCTAAATCAGAGATAGATGTGTTGTATAAAGTTAATACAAGACTACAATTTTGAGATCATATATACTAATAGTAAGGGGAAAAAGGTAAAATATGATCTTAGAATAAGGTTGATCTCACAGATTTTGAGTGAGGTGATATAGCAGTTGGCCTCATTACAATTATCCTTCATGGACAAAGAAGATTCAACTTACCATCAGTTGATTTTTTTCACCCCTCCACTCTTACAACAGGTTAGGGTGCCACAACATGGGGATGTTGACCGTGAGGGTTTACTTACTCAGTTATCCACAAGACATGATCTTGATGGATATTCACGATGTGAGGAGTATGTTTTTATTTTTAGAGGATTCACTCTTGTACCAGTAGCATTTTGGGAGGAGGTCTTGATGGAGTTTCATACACCCCCTTGGAGGTACACCCTAGTGTGGCGAAGACATACCAAGATCACCGACGATAGTTCTGGTGTTCAGGTATGAAGAAGGCAGTAGCATAGATCATTTCTCGATTCCTTACGTACAAGTAGGTAAAGGCTAAGCACCAGGTCCAAGTGGGGTTAGCTCACCCCTAGAAGTTCTAGAGGGAAAGTGGGATGAAATATCAATGGACTTCATGATGGGATTACCACTAACGTCTAAGGTGAATGATTCCATCTAGGTGGTTGTTGACCGACTCACCAAGTCATCCCACTTCATAGATATCAGGGAGAAGAGTTCTGTAGAGAGAATGTGACACCTCTATTTTAAAGTGATAGTTTGGCTTCATGTCATCCCTTTGAAAATAGTCTATAATCGAGACTCCTTCTTCACATATCTGTTATGGAAGGGATTGCATGAGTTTTTCGAGACTCATCTATGCTTGAGCATAGCGTTCCATCCCCATACAGATTTTTAGATATAAAGGACCATTCATGTTCTAGAGGATATGTTGTGGGCCTATACCTTAGAATTTTGTCGGAGTTGGGAGGACCACCTACCACTGGTGGATTTTTCATATAATAATAGCTACCACTCCACCATTGGTATAGAACCATTAAAGTATTTATACAAGAGACATTGTTAGTCACCACTTTGCGGGACCAAGCCTAGAGAGTCGGTACTCACAGATCCAAAGTTGGTCCATGCTAGCCCAAAAAAGATGCATATCATCTAGGAGCGGATGAATACTGCACCGAGCCGGAAAATTGTTATGCTGATAGGAAATGAAGACCCCTAGAGTTTGAGGAGGGAGACCATTTATTACTTCAGGTCTCACCTCGACGGGGATTGCAGTGATTTGGTTGGGGAAACAAGGTATTTATGAGGTTCATCAGACCTTTCTAGATACTGTGTAGAGTTGGAAAGGTGGCGTATTGCATGAATCTACCACCCCAATTAGACCAGGCACATGATGTCTTCCACGTGTCGCAGTTGGAGAGGAACGTGCATGACCCATCACACATCATCAACTAGGGCGAGCTGGACATCGAGGATGGTGCGACCTTCACAGAGTACCCAGTGGAGATCGATGATCGATAGGAGATGATCCTTTGTGGGAAATTGATTCCCTTGGTGAAAATATGGTTGCATCACAAGAATCTTCAATAGATCACATGGGAGTGGGAGGCTCAGATCTATGCCGAGTACCCACATCATTTTGAGTATCCTTGTTTTGGATTTTTGGGGATGTAAATACCTAGGTTGGGGAGAATTTAATGTCTTTTATTTTTCCATGTATTATTTTTAAATATTATATAGAATTATTTTGAGACTAAGAATGGAGAAAACACATCATTCTGAGTCCCAGTGTGTTTGGAATGGTGGTTTGAACTTTATATGTTAAGTGAGTTGACGTGTGTGTGCGGTTATGGAAGTTTGAAAATGGATGCCCAAATTAAAAATATGAGGAAACCATTGTATCTGGGATGAAGAATTTTCCTATGAATGGGAATAACCTTGAATGTCATAGGTTGAGGGAAAAAAGTTATTTTTTTGTATTTTTTATTAAAAGAAAAGAAAATAAAATTATTTGAAAACACTTATTTTATTTTCTTTGGAACCATGTTTTGTAGTGCAATGATGGGGTAGGTACTTCAAAAATTAATGAAATGATATTATGACTCTAAAATAGAAACACTGACTCATTAATTCCACAAAGTAATAGAATTCTGAAACACATCCCCTCATTTTAATATGTTAAACGAATGTGAGTCGTTGAAAAAAAGGTTGAAAGAAACTCTGGGTAATTATTAAAGCCTTGGAGAGAACTCTCAACAACGAACGACAATGAATCAAAGTAATGAATTTCTGCACCAACACAACAAAAAGATTTTGGTGGCAATGGAAGCATGACTCGTTCGCCTGAAATCGATCCCTTATTGAGGTAGGGGTAGTGTTTTAAATTTTTTATTCCTCGTTATTTTACTAAAGATGAATGTAGATTAACCCACGAACTGTTTGACCCGCACATCGTCATTATTCTGGGAGCTATTTTCTTTGTTGGGTTCTTTACTATGGATTCATTTGTCAAGTTTTAATTTTTTTAATTTACCTCGTTTAATCCTTCTAACAGGAGCAGATTAACGCTATGAAAAATGACGACATAGGTTTGTTCACCCTTTGTTGTTTTGTTTTCTTCCCCCTCTTCCCCATTTTCTTAGCATTCTTTATGAAGATACAAATGAGGAATCATTGCGTAGCTGTTTCTTTGTGAAATGATCAAAAAATAGAGCTCTGGCATCGTGACGACCTAGCGGAGGTGCGACGAATGTGGCATACTAAGAATCAGATCCGATTAGGAGGGACTTTTATTATAGAATTCTTCATGCAGGGGGATTGATACACATTTTTAGGGATATTGGGAGGCCCAAAAACAATGAAGATTACTTTGGGACGTTGGAGTGACCTTGACATTCGAGTTTCGTGGCAAACGAATTATCAGATCGAAGATCAGTGCATCACCAAGGTGCGGTCGAGAAGGTTCACATTTCTTGAAATTTCCAGAACACACAGCGTGTATCCCTAAGATCAAGCTCAGTGGTACCGATGGTGGAGTTTTGGGTTTTTGTGATTCATGCAATGAAGAACATGATGTGCCTCTAGGGAGACATGGTGTGTGGGACCTTCCCAATAGCGGTTTGAGTTATAGGCATCGGGAAGCACTAACAAAGAGTGTGACCATTGAAACACGGTGTGTGGGTCCTTACATGGACTCGGCGTGTATCTCAGACAATACATGGACACAGGGTGGGTGCATAGTAATGTGATTCCCTACACAGCTAGAACAAGCCATCTGCACAGGCTAACCCATGTTTCGGTTACACAGGATGGAACACACAGGTTGAAACCGTGTACGAGCAGACGACCGCGTACATGAAGGGATCCCCGGTTACTCTGACATGGAATGTGGTTCGTACTACACACTGTGTACTTACTTTCCTACACGACATGTTCTTCTGAATCAGGCCATTTTACATGGGTAATACCCATATTCGAGAGACACGGAGTGTGACCCTTATACACATCGTGTATATCCTGGAACATGTCTTGATCCTCTTGTCCACCGTATCTTGGACATGTTACATTTTGTTTAGTTCCCCTTTTCTCATTCCTCAGAAGGTCATGTATCATTTTCATCCAAATGAGTATGATTCCTTTAGTAGGACTTCCCGAGATAGAGTTAGGTATCCCTCTGAGAGGCTCGAAGTGATATCCACTATCCATTCTTGACCCTTGGTAGAGATAGGTATCGACATTACTACTCATATAGAACAATAATACTATACTTAGTCGGTGAATCTAGACGAGTCATGGTATCCGCCAAGGTCCTGGAAGTGATCCTCATCTATGTATCGTGAGATTTCCCCACTCAAGAGTGTGTTCTCTCAGAATGAGTGTATCTAACTATCATGACCTTTCCGATTAAATAATACTTCTCAGATGGACATAATCAGAACCATCAGACTCATGGAGTGAGTTATTTTAGACAAGTGCTTCGTGGAACCTTTGAATTAAATCCCTAGTGGCAGTATGCGGTTATGTGACTTGTCTCTAGACTACGTGTTTGAGTTGTGAGTATATCTAGATTGCGTATCTCTTGTTATATGTTTAGTATACATATAATATGTAGAGATGATTGTACCTTTACTTTGCATATCACTTTTTGGTTTTTAGGGTCCTCTACTGTGTAATGTTATACTCACCCTTTCATGGGATTTTCCCACATGTGTCATGTCTTGAGAATATGAGAGGCCTTTTTACGTAGTCCAGGGTGGACCAAGACCAGACCGAGCTACTTGAGTTCCCTACAGGCCGAGGTGTTCCTATGGCTATGAGCAACAGTCCCAGTACCTCTTTGTACATACAGGTTGGACTTTGTAGTTTGCCGACTCTTGTTTTTGTGGGCATGTATTGTTGCCCAGTTTTAATTTCTACACTTTACTTCTGTTGTACTCTTCTAGTTGGGTTTAGTTCTATGCATGTATTTTGTTCCTTAGTGGAATTTTTATTACATTTCATCATTTGTGGGATTTGAGATGTGTGCGTGTGTATAGGTACTTAGGAAATGCCTCCTAGGTTAGTGATATGACTACTCAGTGCAAGTCACCAGCCCCTAGCCTATTGGAGGCAAGTTGGAGGAGTCAGGGAATAGGCCCCACTAGGAAAAGATGTGAAAATATATAGAGCAATTCCTAAGTATCGTAACATCCATAGAAAAAGGTCACACTCCATGTCTGTGCTTTGTCTTGGGGTTTGATCCATAAGTCAAAAGCTGACATAGTAAAGGTATGAGAAAAAATCACATGCCATTAGGAAATATCTACTGCACAAATAAAATCATTAAAGTACTTATATTAAAATTGAATTTTTTTGAGGTGGAGTCTGAGCCTTTCCTAAAGGTATCTCTACGGTACATCCAATCAATTATCCAATGCCACCAATCCCATCCAAGGCTATCCATTCGGAATCCTAGGTATCACTTGTGGTGTTGTAACCTTAATCCCATTCCAAGTATCACACAAGGGAACCGAGTATCAACTGAGGCTTGGCATAACAATCCTTCCAAGGTTTCCATCATCAGTTACCCCTTATGGATCCCATGTCACTGAATATTTTTTGAAAATACCAGGGGATCCCATACCTGGTGATCCTAAAACATTACATCCTCGGTGCATCTTTATGTAACCTTTCAAGCATGGTGAGTCTATTGTGGGTTCTTAATACGGAACCCATGTTATCTCACTGGACTGATTACCTAAAAACAACAATATTGGCACACACACACACACACATATATATATATCCTAGAGCAAGCATTCATAATTACATCAATTTAGGTAAATAATGTATCCCAACATCACAACTCAAGAAAAATAGAACATAACCTTAATCAGTGTAAGTAGATTAACAACATTTAAATAAAATAAAGGAACCTAAAACCTTATAACCAAATTATTTAGCAAAAAAATTCACACTAAATTATTTTTATTCAATTTAAAATTTAAGCTAAAGTATCACGAAAACACATATAGATGATAATTTAAATAATTAATGATAATGGTAAAAATAGTCTGATTATTCTTGAACATTCAAAGTGTTTTCCAATAGTATAGGGACAACCTAGGAAGGATTCCCATTGATTCATGGTCATAAGAATCAAGGCTAACCAATTTAATTAAATTTATAGGCTTTAATTGAGATTCTAAGGTAGGAACCAGTGAGAATCATGATAGTGCAATTCGAATAACACAATGAAACGATGGTAAATAACATAGAATCCCTACCTCATAGTTTTAGTATCTATAATGTCCCACGAAAACCTTCAATTTGACCTAAAATGGAAAAAATCATATGATTTTAGAAAAACTCAAATTTCATGAAAAACATTCCACAATAGATTGCACAACGAAGAGTGGATGAAATTCAACATTTTTTACTGTTGGAGTTTATCCTTACCGAGTACTTCACAGAACATCTGATCATATTAGAAATGGAAAAGAGATGGAGTCACAATGGGCTTCCAAAGGGAGAGCTTAGGAGGAGGTCAGGGCGCTGCAAGGGGGTGCTACAGTGGGTGACACACCATGGGGGAGAGAAGAAAAGAAAAAATAAAGAAAGTAAAGAAATAATGAAAGTAGAGAAAAGGAAAAAAAATAAAAAGGAAAAGAATAAAATAAAATAAAATTAAATTAAAAGGTTAGAGAAGGTAAAATAATAAAAATAATAATAATGGATAAACCCATTTTTAATTATTTTTACTCTTCTCATGTCTGTTTTTTTATTTTATTATTAATATATTTAAATTCAGTTTTATTTCTATTAATCCATTTTAATTATTACAACCTGAACATTTCCCTAGGTCATAATATATTATTTTAGATAAATCCTATGAAACTATTTAAATAATTTAATACTTTCTCATAATATGTAATAGACTACATGGATGCATGCCCTAGGTTTCTTCAAGGATTTTACTAAATTTTTTAATGATATGTACCTTGATTAAAGATGAGGTGTTACAACATCTCCACCTTAAGAAAACTCGTCCCTGAAATGACTTTCTGAGGGCAGTGGAATGTCTTTTAAGAAAATTCCTTGCCACTGCACATGTACATTTGTCTCCTGATCCCATGTATCATCCTAAATGAATTTTTGTTTCTATAACATTCGGGATAGAGATGAACAACCTTAGAGAATCTTCATGAAATAGTTTACGATACAGATCAGATGCTCCTCAAAGGATGCATCAACCTCAAGCTCAATGTCATTTGGATAATAAAAATGAGGTGGATCTGGATGGTGATTTCAAATATGATATACATGGAAGACATCGTGTAAGACAATGTACCTGTGAAGTAATGACAATTGATAGGCTCCCAAACCAGCTCTCTCCACTATCTCGAATGGCCCGACATATCTCGGTGATAAATTTCCATCTATCCTGATTCTTCTATGACCCAACCTCGGTTAAACACACCAAAAGACCCAATGTCCAACCTAAAACTCTAGAGGTATACGATTATGATCGGTATAAGATGTTTGTCTGGACTGAGCTGTATCTATACACTTTTTAATTTTCCAGACATGCCCAGAAGTCTCCTGAACAAGATGAGGACCTAGAAGAGCTACCCCACCTTCTTGCAGCCATCATAGAGGTGAACAACAAATTCTTCCTTAAAGGGCCTCATATATAGTGATTTTGATTGTTTTTTGGAAGTGGAGTTAAAGGAAAACTCAACTAGAGAAATATGTTTCTCTCAAGAGCCCCCAAAGTCAATGATATATTCCGGAAAAATATCCTCAAGCATAGAAATGGTTTTCTCAGACTGCCCATCATTCTGTGGGTGATAAGAAGTACTCAAAAACACTTTTGAACCCAGTTCCTTATACAACCTTTTCTAGAATCGTGATGTGAAATGGGAATCTTAGTTTGACATGATAGAATTAGGGACATCAGGAAGCCGAACTAACTTTCAAATATAAATCCTCCCCAACTCATCAATAGAGATTTTCTTCTGAATAGGTATGATGTTCACGAATTCGGTCAACCTATCACCCCTCACCCATATTGCATCTTTTACTCGAGGAGATCTTGACAATCCGATAATACAATCCAAGGTAACATCCTACCATTTACACTTTGGAATAGAAAGGGTGTGTAGGAGTCTAGTAGGTTGCGAGTTCTCTACCTTCACCTACTGACAGGTGGAACACCGAGTAATGAAACTTGATACATGAATTTTCATACTTGGAAACCAGTACAAATGATGCATATCCTTATAAATCATCATAATTAAAGGATGAAATTCCTAAATAGAGGCATGAGATTCCCTTACCAGCTCTTTGAAAATATCAGCAGGTACCCATACTTAGCCACAATGTAGAAGAGTTTCAATGCCAAAAATATCCCAACCAGGAGGCGGGTTCTCTCCTGTGAAACTTTCCCTCAGAATTACCCCCTATGGATTAAAGAATTGTCACATTAGAAATCTCTCTAGAAGAGAGGATTCCATTGCAAGAGCTTCTAGAACTGGTTTTTCACATAGGTCATTAACATCTAGATTCATCGAAGAAAACAAAACTATCATCTGCCACTCACTACCGGAAACCTAAATGTATTGCGTTTGTGTTTGGTGGCTCAATGTGTCACACACACCATTTTCTATAACAGGGGTAAAATCAAGATCAATGTTGAAATAATGAAGGTATTTGATCCACTTGAGCTTCCTCAAATTCAAGTCTTTCTGTGTAGAGATATGTTTCAAGATTTTATGATTCGTGTAAATAACGAACATATCTCTCAAAAAACAGTGTCTCCAACAACATAGTGCATGAGCCAGAAATACAAATTCAAGATCATGTGTAGGATAGTTCCTGTCATGATGCTTTAGATGGAAGGATCCATAAGCCATGAATCAAACCCCTGCATGAATAATGCACTAAGTCTGACTCCTAAAGAATCACTGTAAATAGTATAACCTCTGTCTGGATCTGGAAGAATCTGAATCGAAGCTATCATGAGTCTTCATTTCAACTCCTGGAAAGATTTTCACAAGCTTTGGACCAGATGAACTACACAACCTTATTAGTTAAGGCTAAAAGGGGAACTAAAAACCAAGAGATGTCATAGATGAATCATTTGTAATAGTCAGTAATCCCAAATAAACTACATATGTCCAAAAAAGATTCATTGTCTACTCCAAGGAAACTAATGTGCTCAGTTTATCTGGGTCAATAGATATGCTGACCTCAGATATGATGTGACCAGGAAGTGAAAATTCTTGACCCAAATGTAAAACTTATTGAGTTTTAAGTATATATGGTTCTCTCATAGTGTACTCATCACGATATCAATATGGGATTCATGTTCATTTCTTGAGCATGAATACACTAATATGTTGTCTACAAAGACTACCACGATGGAATAATGGTACGAGTGGAAGACTTGATTCATCAGATCCATGAAAACTACTAGAAAGTTTGTTAGACTGGACGATATATCCAAAAACTCATACAAGTCTAACCTACTCCGAAATGTGATATGTTGTATATCTGATGTTCATACATGCACTTGATGATATCCCGACATCAGATCAATCTTTGAGAAAATAGTTGCTACTGAGAGGTGGTCAAAGAGGTCATCTATACAAGGAAATAGATAATGATTCATTACCACAAGATGGTTGAGTCAATGGTAATCCATGTACAATCTGAGGGTACCATATGCCATATTAGTGAAATGGATAGGTGAACCACATAGGGATGTACTAGGTCTAATGAAAACCTTTATCTAAAGATCTTCAAACTTCTTCTAGAGTTTATATAGCTCTGTTGGTGCCATCCTATATGGGGAAATGGACATTGGTGTCGCACCTGGAACTAACTGAATAGTGAACTCAATGTCCCTCATAGAAGGTATGATAGAGAAATCATTAGGGAATACATCCATGAAATGATCCATATTGGGAGTAAACTACACTAACTATAGTTCCTGATTACTCATATAGAAACTTTACAGCGGAGCTGTCACCCAACCCATCTCAGAAATCTTGGGTCCATTATAGTCATCTTGGATATCTGATTCTCACTTTTTTATAAAAGTGTTTCCCATAGGTGTTTTAAGGAAACTCAAAGGCGATATAAATCCACTTGGTCATCATAATGAACGAGCCAGTTCATATTAAGAATGACATCAAAGCTGATCATCTTGAAGACGTAGAAATTACATAAGAAATGGTACCTACCTAACTCAAAGGGAAACTCTTGACACTAGCGTATGACCTCTGTTCTAAACCCAAAAGGAGTTTTGAGAGACATAACTCCGCATAAGTAATTTATGGAAATACCCAAACACTCAATAGATATAGTAGATAATAAAGAGGGTGAAGCACTAGTATCAAAGAGGGAAAAACTAAAGGAGAGGCTACAATGATAATTACTCTCTAACTAGAGATGGAACTAAAATCCATTCAACTAGATTTGGCTAGAATACATACATATGGCATAATCCTTGACCCTGAGATAACACGTGACTAGATTGAACAGGTCCACTCTAATGATGATGAGGTTTTGGAACATGATTACCTCGGTCACGACCTCCACTTCCTTGACCTGATTGGCCTATTGAAAATGAACTCCCAACCTAACAAATAGCACAAATATTATGCCTCATGAAATTGTTGGAATGAATCACATGCCACTATATTTTAAAGGAAAATAATACTAGAAATGCTGAGCATGACCATCTTTCCGCAATATCGTCACTCCAATGGGTTTCTCCGGCACTAAGGCTTATTATGGCCATTCTAAACACTTTGAGGACATATGACTGTGCTATTAGTATTTTTCATCTAGATGGAATTTCCCCCAAGTGAACCCTCAAAGTGGCACTTATTACTGCCTAGAGAACCATCACCCAACTTTAGAACTAAACTACTTTGGCATACAGGATCAGCTTCCCTAAGATTTTAGTCCCTAATTATGGTTTAATTCATGATCTATGTAATGATTGTCCAACAAAAGACCTTCACCTTTGAGAGGATAGCACATCCATGTCCATCCACAAAGAATTTAGCAGTAAACTGTGTGTCACCAGTTAGAGATAGAACAAAATACTGAAGATCAGTGAAACAAGTAGAATACTACAACACTATCATAGAGACCTATTGAATATGTAGGAACTACCTAGAATTATCTTCTCTCAGAGTATACTAAAAGAGGTGATCATAAAATTATCTTTGGAGGTTGGTCCAAATAATATTTCTAGGTTTCTCTGACTAAGAAATGACATCCCACCAATTTTGGGCAGATTCATGAACCATAAAGACAACAGTTTTGACCCTCCACTATGGGAGTATATCAAGATGGTCGAGGATAGATTTTATAGGTTCAATCCGGGACTCTATAACATTAGGACCACCATCACTAACGAATTTGGGAGTATTTTTCCTTATAAAATCTCACATAAGCTCTTCCATAGTCGGGGAAATCCTAGGAACAATCTGAATTGACTTCATGATCCTAAGAAGACTTTCACTGAACTAAGCATCGGCGCCCAATGGAAGATCCGGAGGAGGTTTCACATGATGAATTTCAAGAAGCACTACTAGATCCACTACTAGTGGTTCTAGAAAAATGAAATATGGAACGTTATCATCTATACTATCCAATAATACAACATTAAGACATCATGGGAACATTTCTCAATAATTTGAAAATGCACACCTTAGATGAGAATATATTACAGATGTGGTAAATAGGTCAAGGAGTAGTAAGAAAAGGAAAGGTGAAAGGCCTCCCAAGTAAAGTAAATTCAATGTCTATCATTATCAGTTCATGTGACCATTTTATCCAAATAGATGGTACAATCTTTATAATTACAACTATAATGTACTATAAAATATTATAACTAAATAAAAAATCACTCACATGAAACATAGAGAAGCATGCTGAAAGTAGATATGGCATCGAAATATGAATGTCATTTTAATCCTTATGGTGCCTAATATGATGAATGTGAATGAATTTCTCTCATATAACTAGGATATAATAATAAAAATCATCATTTGAAAAATACGAAAACTAGTAACAATAGAAAAAAAGTGTGTCACCCAATGGTGAAGTCATATCAATAATAAATGGTATAATGAATAACTGAGATCCCAACACAAAGAATTTGGGTTTCCATAGTACATGGGTTAAGTACATCCAAGAATAGGGTAAGTAACAAATCCCTATATCCTAGTATCTACCCCAAACAGTAATAAAAAAAGAAAATACCCCTTTGATACTACTTTGTAGCATCCCGCCCCAAGTGCCTCTGAAAATAGGCCTCGAGATGTTGGACCACAAGACCTCAAGTGCATTTCCCCAAATATCAGAGGATTCTGACTAGCAGTGAGGGCTTTAGGTAAGTCCATAAAGAGACTATCACCTCATAGGAAAAGGTATATCATGGAGAAAGGAAATAATATAATCAAGCGAGTAGCAAAAGTAATAAGAAAAGTAACAGGCAATAGTATAAGTAGAT
Source organism: Viscum album (assembly GCA_963277665.1). Taxonomy (NCBI): domain Eukaryota; kingdom Viridiplantae; phylum Streptophyta; class Magnoliopsida; order Santalales; family Viscaceae; genus Viscum; species Viscum album. Next base: position 772,757,951 of record OY728125.1, on the reverse strand, counting down.
AAATTACCCACAAAAATAATATATAATAAATATAGAAGATGAAATTTTATAACTGATACCATGGTGATGTCAATTTATGTTGAAAAATATAAACAAATAAAAGTGTTGGGGTATGGGGTCTAAGCATAGACTGCATGCTTAAAAAGAATAAAAAAACCAAATAGAAACTACCACATGGTATCTTGAGAATGGCTCGGTCCTCTACCACCAAATCTCTATCCAAAAAAGTAAAGCAATCAAGCATCTGAAGTGGTACACATCCTTGTATCCATACCTGTGACCAAAATTCCTACTTAGGTACCAAACGACACCTGAGTAGCCTGTGATATATAATCTTAATAGGCCGAAACCAAGGTATCTAGACCTTTACATTTCATGGAGTAAACAAATAGAAGTGTGCTGAAGTATAATTATTGCAAGTAGTTTAATTAAATGAAATAATTGTCAAATGGTCTGGGTTCCTAAGCGAACACCCATCACATACCACCATCTTCGACCTGAGTTGGAAGTCTGAACAAGATACCTGGTAAAATATAATGTTTATAGAAAGTCCATAGTATCTTAACAACCACAGAAAAGGTGCACACCCCAAGGTTGTGCTTTGGATTGGAGTCTAATCCACAATTCAAAAGAAGGTACACTAAAGGCATGAGAAAACAACACAAGGCATAAAGAAATTTATTCTACACAAATAAAATAATCTATGTTGTTATATTAGAACTGAAAATTTCAGAGGTGGAGTCTAAGCCCATCTCAAAGGTCCCACAATGGTATGTCCAATAAACTATCTTACGACACCATGCCTATCCATGGGGATCCATTCAGAATCCAAATCATCACTTTTGGTGTGGTAACCATAAGTTTGTTCCAAGTATCACACCAAGGGACCAAGTCTCAACTAAGGCTTTCCATATTAATCATTCCAACGGGTCCATCCTTGGTTTCCCTTAGGGAACCAGTGTCAATCAATATTATATGAATAGCAAGAAAGATCCCATGACTGAAGAGCCTAATACATCGCTTCTCCAGCGCATCATGCTATAGCCTATCGAGCATGGTGAGTCTATTGTGGGTTCTTAACATAGAACCCAACTTCTCTCACCGAACTGATTACCCGCAAATGACTAGACACACACACGTAGAAAAATAAATAAATAAATAAATATATATATATATATAATAGAGTAATCATTCATAATTTCATCTATTTTAGTAACCAATAAATTCCAATATCATAACCCAGGTTAAATATAACATGGCCTTGATCATCATAAGTAGAGGAAAAACATTTAAATAAAATAAAGGCACATCAAACCTTATAACCAAATTATTTAAGGAAACAATTGACCAAAAATAATTTTTATTCAATTTAAAATTCAACATAAAGTATCACAAAAACACATGTAGATGATAAATTAAATAATTATGGATAACATAAAAAGATTCTGATTATGTTGGCACACTCGTAGGGGTGTCCAACGACATGCAAACAACCTTGAAATGGTTTTCCTTGAGCCAATGTTTCAAGGATCAAGGATAAATTGTTTAATTAAATTAATAGGATTTAATTGAGATTTACTGGTAGGCACCAGTGAGCGGCAGAATAGTACGACTACAATAACGTAATTAACTAATGGGAAATATCATATACTCTTTACCATTTAGTCTTAGTATCTCCCACATTGCGCAACAACATTTAATTTTACTTAAAATGGAAGAAATTGGATGATTTAAAAAAACCTAAATTTTGGATAAAAACCTTCCATTGTAGATTTCACGACTAAGAGTGTATAAAATTCAATGATTCATTATGTGGGAGATAAGTTGTACTATGATCTTCATAGTTATTCAGTTCGAATTTGAAAGGGAGAAGAGATGGAATCACAATTGGCTTCTAAAGGGAGAGTGGAGGAGGAGGCCAGGGCACTACTGGGGGTTAGACACCAAGGGGGAGAGGAGAGAAGAAAAAAAGATAAATGAAAGAAATGAGGAAAGGAGAAAAAGGAAAATAAAGAAAAATTAAAAGAATAAAATAGAATAAATATAAAATAAAATGGAAGAGAATGTAAAACAAAAAATTAATAAAAATGGATAAACCCATTTTTAATTATTTTTTCTCTTCTCATGTTGGATTTTTATTTTATTATTGATTTTCATTCATTTTTAACCACTTTCAAATTTTTTAATTTATTTTTATTCGTTTAAATCCTTTTTAATTATTATAAACTGAACATTGTGCTAGGGTGTGATTTATTATTTTACATAAATCACATGCAACTAATTAAATAAATTAATAGCTACATGGGATATCCAACATAATGCATGGATGTGCACCCTGGGTCTCTTTAAGGATTCAGACTAAAAATTTAAATGGTCAATATCTTTATTAAATATGGGACGTTAAAATATTACAAACCTAATAATCTTTCCTACCACAATTCCTTGATCTTATTTCATTATTATTAAGTTCATGTTTTAATGATCATGTTTTTTGATTCACAGTATATTTTGGTGGGCTACCATGAAATTATGTGTGGAATAGAGTTTGTCCTTTTCATTTAAGCGATAGGGTTAAAAAAACATCAATCGTTATGTTTCTAAGTATCCCCATTAAAAAAGAAAAATATAAAAATATAAAAATTAAAACTAGGACTAGATTCATTCATTATAATCAAAGATGGGTTGTGAACTTATGTAGGAAAAGGAAGAAAATGGTTATGTTAAATGTTTATATATTTTGAAAGGATGTATTTTAATTATTTTTTTCATTTTAAATCATTATTTATGTCAAATTAATTCATCGTTTTTTTAGAACACTGATATTATTTTCACAATATTTTCTATATACTCTAAGAACTAGATTTTTCAGAACTACAATGTAAGAACTCAATATTTTTTTATGATTAAATTTCTGATTAGAGTTTTATTCCAATTTAAAGCTTAAGGACATAATGAATATACTTGAGATTGATCATATATCTATGTATATGATCTTGATTGATAATGGAATAATTATCCAGGTGAGGCAAATAATTTTTTAAATATGTATTTATGCAAATTCTAGAAAATGTAAATAAAATATGATGAATTTATTAAATTGAATTTTATTTGAGGCATGTTTAGAAAACATTATATCTTAATTGGTTTTCTTTTGTTTTTTAAATACACAACTATGTCTATTATATTTATAATTATAATTAATTCAATTCTTTCCTTTTAACATGTGGATTATTTTTTAATTTAATGTTTAGATTTTTCATCATGGAAGTAATGAAAAAGTGTGGGTCAGTTTGATGTAGCTAATATATGAATATTAATTTATGTACTTTATTATGTATAAAGTATGTTTTACCCAGATTATTTTATAAGGTTGAAATGATCTGTTTCAATTATTATGGATTAATTTCAAGAGTTTCTAGTGGAATACAGAAATCAAGGATGATTTAGAGTAAAAATTTAATATAAAAGGATTATAAAAATAAGAACATGAAGTGTACATAAAAAATAGTAACATCTTAACCTACCTAGGTACACACCCAAGTCACAGAAAAGAACTAACACACCATGTTCTTCATGGTACATTCCATGTATACACATTTTTGTATAATGTTTTGGTTGAAAAAGAAGATTGTAATGGCCTGGAACTCTCCGGTCCATTCCTTTGTGAAAATGTGGTGTTGGAGGTGTTATGGAAGGTCAAGGTGGCTTGGGGTGTGTTTGGGTGGACTTTTAAGGAAATCTAAAGGGTCATGGCCTTCGCACGGGGGGCACATAGTTTTCCTAAACCGTGCGGCCAAACTGTGCAAGGCTGGTCTTGGAGGTAGTGGCTAACACACGGTTAGCGCACAGTTTGTCTAACCGTGCGGACTAACCATGCGAATGATTGTCGAGGTAGAAGCTGCCACATGGTTAGTGCACGGTTTGTAAAATCGTGCGGACTAACCATGCAATCACTTAAAGTTAGATCCTAAAATTGTGGATCTAACTCATTTTACCTTTAATCACCTCGTTTAAGCCCCTAATCAGCCATAACACGGGATTATCTTTCCTTGGAGGTGGAATAACCTCTCCCCATCATTTTGGAGGTGATCCAGAGGCTTCTCTTCTTGAATCGAAGCCGGTTTCTTGAGGTATGTGATCCTTTTGTTCGGTTTCTTAGATCAACCAAGATTTTCTCCCCCTCTTCTATCCAGATCTTAGATCTACACATGTTATGGGTAGATCTTGGTGTGTGTATGTCGTTTGTGATGATCTTTGGCCTTGGTTGTGTTAGGAGAGGAGATCTAAGGAGGATTCTTGGAGAATCGACCCGGTTTCTTGGGCGTTCGTTGACCGTTGTGGTTTTCCTCGAAAACCTTTTAGGTAGGGGATTCGTGGATTCTCTAATTGTTTATGTGTAATTGTAGAGTTATCATTATTTAGCCCTTTGGATCACAATGAAATTAACCTAATTTAATACTTGAACGGTATTAAAAGAATTGGTTTGATCTCATGTTGTTACTTTGTAACATGGTAACAGTTTGCCTCTTGATTTGCTAGATAAGTGTAATATCTATGACTTGCTTGTTTTCATGGGGTTCTTGATGAAATTGATAAAGAACATAATGTTGGAATTAATTGATAATTGGTTGGATAAATATAAAGAATCTTGAAAGCAGACCTGGTTCTTGTTGTGACTTGTTTTGATCAAATTTTTCATAGTAAGCATGTTTAATCTTAGGTGATAGCTTACTAAATTAGTTAATGATGTTGGAACCAACAAAATAAATTTGTTAATTCAAGATGGATTAAATAACTTAATTGAATTCCATGAAGGGTTTGGAGTTACCCTCTTTTTGTGAAGTAGGGATAAAAGCCCAATTGATGTGATTGTTGGTGTTTGTTGTTTGAAGGTTGGATGCCTTGCTAAAGGGCCAAGAGCCCAAAATGTTGTAATGTTTGTTTTCCTGTTGCTTGTACTGTGCTGTGACCCTGGAGGGGTGATGTGATATCTTGTGTTTTGATGTGACCCTGGAGGGGTCTTGTGAAATGTGGAGGCAGGGGGGCCTTGTGGTTGTGGCAGCGGATGACGGCTAGAGTGGCGAGATGCATCGGTTTATGCATGTGGGTGTCAGGGAGGACACCAGGGATGATGGAATGGGTTGGATGTGATTGTTGGATGTTTTTTGATTCTTGGTTGTTTATCTGCTTTAATTTTCCCCACTTCTCAGGGAGCTGGTCTTGCTTACCCTTCTTCCAAATGAGGCGAAGACACGCGAGGTATTCCACATGCTTTCCGTGTTTAGCCTCTCAAGGGAGAATGGGTCTACGCTCTTGCTATAGGTGGAAAAGACTCGACGAGTAGTACGTCTACTCACTGTGTTGATCACCCTTGTGTTTAGTATCATAGGTTACTTTTCTAGAATTCCTGAGAATATGGGAAGGTAACTCTCTAATGAATGTTTGAATAAATGGTGTTAACCCATGGGGTTCGAGTTTGTTGGAACTTAATGACGAGGTTGAGAACTTTTGAAGGGACAGTTGTTTTTGGATGTGATGTTAATGGGATTTAATGTGAAAAATTTTTCATGGTTAATTAATGTATAAATAAATAATTAACGTACAATGGAATTGATAAAAAGGGAATGAGGTAATCTAATAAATCCCTTTAAAAGGTTGTGTGCTTATAGGATACTTAGTCTTAGGAGTGGCAGCCCAGAGTCTGAGATAAGTTAGCTGTAGTTGTGTCTAAGACTTGGTTATTCCCATAGTGTGGTTGTGAGTTATAATATATTCTGTACTTTTTGTGTTTCTATACGCTACTCCACCCTGTCAGTAAGGGAAACTGACACCCTGGGGATTCTGATCCCTGGGGGGGGGGGGGTATTTTCCCCAACATTCTGGTCGGAGGATGAATGGCTGACTACCCCCTTTGACCCCACTCTCTTCTCTTGGTAGATACTAGTGCCATGAGTCACAACGGTTAGTTTTCCCCATATATGTGTGTAGAGGGATGCAATGTCTTGTGGATTTTTCACATATATATATTCTGGATATAGTACCCTATGGACTACTATATGTGTAACATGTATAGGCTATGATGGCTTGAGGATCCTTACTCGGTGTATGTGCTATAATGGCTTGATGATAATACCTGGCATATGATACACATTATGTGAGCTGTGGTGGATCCCGTAAACTACCTGGTTACTTTTTGTAGTGAGGATGGTGTGGTGCTTCGCCCAGGTGTCTGCGGCCAAGAAATTGTGGTGCACGTGGTGCAGATTGTGGAGCTTAGCCCAAGTTTATACGGGCAAGCCTTTGGAGAGAGATGCACAAGACGTATGTCATTGGGGAAAAGCGGAAAACCAGTGGGGAAGTAGTAGCAAGGTACCCTTGATATTCTTTATTATACGATATATATTGGTATGCATTACTTGGTGAGAGTAGCCATGGTGTGGTTGGGAACATAGTATACCTGTTTAGGTGACGAGTTAGTTTCACTATTGTTCACTGTGCTTTAGCATGGTTTCTTTAATTTTGCACGAGAGGCTTCATGGAGGATCCTACTGAGTATACTGTTATACTCACCATACATATATATAAACTGTTTTTAAGGATGCTTGGAGCAGGATGGAGATCAAGCTGGTTTCTACGAGCTTGGGGTTGCAGGAGCTGTTCGAGCTTGTGGTCGTTGCTGTTTTTACTTTCTTTTGGGTACTTGTAGTTTTCCCTTTCAATTTTGGTACTTTTTCATGGAATTTCATATATGTACTTGGGTTTCTTTTATTTTTCAGTTCTGAGTTGGAGTTGGTTGGTGTCTATCTTATCTCTATCTTCTACATGTGTTCTCTTAGAGGGTAATGCCTTCCATTTGTGTGTTTATTATACCCTCAGTGCTAGTCGCCAACCCGAGGCCTACTGGAGGTAGGACTCAGAGGTCATTATATCCCTTTCCACATTTCCATCCCATGAGGGGTACACTTTGTGGGGAGGGGGTCGTGACAGAGTGGTATCAGAGCTCTGGTTGAGGGATATGATGGAGTTTGGAGTTAGGCACAAGTGAGGTTTCATGGGTTGGTAGGGAAACAATGACATTCATGTTTAGAAAGTGAGGTAAACCCTAGATACTGGCTGAGACATAGGAATTTAGGGCCCCCTATGATCTGATGAACGGAACTTTAAGTTTACAGTGGCTACAAAATAGGGTGAGATTAGTTTCAGGGTACAGACCTAGGAAAGGATCATGCACCATTCTTCTTTGTGCCTGTATTTGAATGGTTAGACCTTGGTATAAGTTAACCTAAAATTTATAAAAGAAAAAAATTAATTAATAAATGTTGAGTCTTCCATATTCCAAGCTTAGGAGCTCTAATTGTTTGTTATTTTGCAGGTATGGCTCTAGGTCGATGTCCTCGTCAGGGTTGCGTAGAAGATGTACAACAGGCTATTCCATCAGGTCATCACAAGGTAGAGGTTGAAGACGATAACACTTGGATGAAGACACTCTGAGAGATTCAGTGCTAGAGTCTACAAAAGTATGAGGGCTCTGTTTCAGATGCAGTCACAGAAGACTGGTTAGAGGAGGTCGATATAGGCTTCAATTCGATCTGTGCTCGGAAGGAGCACTGGGTGTCCTTAGCTGTGACGATGCTGCATGGAGCAGTGAGGCAGTGGTGGTTCTTATTCCTTTGGGATCGTGAGGAGTCAACAATCCGATGGGAGGAGTTCCGAGACAAGTTAAGAGTTGAGTTCCTTTCCTCTACTGAAAAGGAATCTAGTCACCAGGAGCTTCTTACCCTTCGATAGGGGAGCTCCACTGTTCGAGAGTTTGGAATCCATTTCAGGAACCTTTTACGGTATGCTTCAGACATGCTACCAGATTAGGAGGCCATTGTGAGGCATTTAGAGGAGGCTTTGTATCCAGAGATCCAGCACCAGGTCACCCCATTTATGATGAAGACATATCTCGAGGTGCTGGCGAGGTCGGAGGTTGTCGATAGGACTTTGGTTAGGATCGGATCATCACGAGAGGGGAATCAACATGATTCCTCATGAAGTAGAGCTGCGGTATGGGGTTCCCAGTTTTTAGGGCAGAAGAGTTTCAATTTAGCTGGGGGTAGGTCCCAGCCCTTTACCTCTCGTTTCTCTAGAGGCAGCAACTCTCATGAATATGCCAAGGGATCAAGTGTTTTTTTCTTATGGTTTTCATGGAGATCAGCAGCGGGAGTGCCCGACCTTTCAGAGCGGTCATTATGCGCCGAGTGCTCTGCTCCAGGTTCTTCCATTGAGGCAGTTCCAGCCGAGGCAGCAGAAGCCAGTTGCACCAGCTTTCGATCAGCAGAGGGTAGATGGGGAGGGCAGAGGACAGCCCTATAACACTCCTCATCCTCAGAGAGCAGAGTGAGATCGTGGTGGTGGTCGTCAACGGGGTCAGAGAGGCTGTGGAGGAGGTCGTGGTCAGCTTCATGCTCTATTGTTGCCAGCTTCAGGTGAGCCAAACATCGTTCGGGGTACCCTTTTCTTGTTTTCTACCTTGGTGCATGCCTTGTTTGATTCAGGAGTTCAACACTACTTCATATCACATACCCTTGTCCATGCCTTGGGACATGATGTAGAGAGGCTTCCAATTCCCTTGGTGTTGACTATGCCAGTTAGAGGTCGAGCTGACTTTTTTGAAGTATGTAGAGATTGTGAGCTAGTGTTGGGGTAGCACCACTCTTTGGGAGATTTCATACGTTTACGAATACAACCATATGATGTCATCCTCAGCATGGATTGGTTGTATTCGGTGTAGGATATCATGGATTGCTTCAGGAAGAAGGTCGTATTCATTGGTGCGGATGGAGAGCAAGTGGTGTTTGTTGGTGAACGAGAACCTCATATGGGTCATAGGCGAGTTCCATCCTTATCATCCATTGTGACTGAGATGATGCTGAGTTATTTAGAGGTCCGGTAGTTGGCGTTTCCTAGGGTCGTAGAGGAGTAACCTGATGTTTTTTCAGAAGAGGTTGTAGCCTTACCCCCTCGATGAGAGATCAATTTTGGTATCAAGCTACAACCAGGAGCGTCACCTATATCTATGTCCCCATATAGGATGACCCCTTCTGAGTTATAAGAGATACGTGTACAACTTGATGATCTGTTGTAGTGTGGTTTTGTTCGACCAAGTGTGTCACCATGGGGTGCACCAGTTCTATTCGTGAAGAAGGCTGACGACAGTTTGCGGTTGTGTGTCGATTATCGTCGCTTAAACAAAGTGAAAATAAAGAATTGCTATCCTATTCCATGGATTGATGACTTATTCGATCAACTAAAGGGTGCAAGTTGGTTCTCAAAGATCTACTTGCGGTCAGGATATCATCAGATGCGTGTGAAGGATAATGATATCCCAAAGACTGCATTCTGTTGTCATCATGGGCATTATGAGTTTGTTGTAATGCCATTTGGTGTGATTAATTCTCCAGCTGTGTTCATGGGTTTGATGAATGCTGTGTTCCATGAGTTCCTGGAAAAGTTCATGGTAGTTTTCATTGACAACAACCTTGTGTACTCCACATCTGAAGAGGAGAATTCAGATCATCTACAAGCCGTTTTGGGAGTTCTTCGTCGATATCAGCTGTTCAAAAAGTTTTCAAAGTGTGAGTTTTGGGCTTGATAAGTCTATTTATTTGGGAATTTTGTGTCCCAGGGAGTAGCTGTGGATCTATCAAAGATAGAAGCTATTGTGTCTTGGTCAGCCCCCAAAACAGTGTCAGAGGTGTGAAGTTTCCTTGGTCTTGTAGGATACTACAAGAGGATCGTAGCCAATTTCTCAAAAGTTACAACTCCTCTGATAGGTTTGAATAGAAAGGATGAAGAATTCATATGGACTGATCAGTGTCAGAAAGCTTTCGAGTATCTAAAAGAGAAGTTAGTAAGTTCTCCAGTTCTTTTTCTTCCAGCTAAGGGAGTTCACATTTATGTTTTCTATAATGCTTCACATCTGGGTTTAGGGTGTGTCCTCATGCAGCGGAGGTCAATTGTTTCTTATGGGTCTCAACAGTTGCGTCCCCATGAATGCAACTATTCCACTCACGACCTTGAGTTGGCAGCTATGGTTTTTGCTCTAAAGTTTTGGAGACATTACCTCATTGGTGAATGCTTTGTGGTTTTCATTGATCACAAGATTTTGAGGTATGTTTTCTCCCAGTGTGACTTGAAAATGCTACATCGTCGGTGGATGGAGTTCTTGTAGGAATACGACTTCGAAATATCGTATACACCTGGAAAAGGGAATGTTGTGGTTGATGCGCTGAGCCGAAAGTCACGTTGTGATGCTATGCGTGAATCTGATTATTCCTAGAGAGTAATGGAAGAACTGTCAGCATTAAATCTTGATATGGGAGAATTTGGGGGTAGATGCTGTCTTTTTCAGATGACGGTGTAGTCATCCCTGGTGTAGAAGGTGGAAGAGTCCCTGTTGGAGGATCTTGAGGTGGAGGTCTGGAGAGACCGAGTTGGTTGTGCTGAGGCCCCTGATGGTTGGTCTAAGGATGAACAACACAGAGTGTTGTATCATGGAAGGCTTTTTGTTCCCTTGGTGATGCGCGAGACGGTCCTCAGAGAGTTCCATGTTTATCCTTTAGCAGTGAATCCTGGGGTGACAAAGATGTGCCGATCCTTGAGGAGCCAGCTTTGGTGGCTTGGGATGAAGCGTGCGGTTGCATAGTTTGTGTCTCGATGTTTAGTCTACCAGAAGGCTAAGGCCAAACATCGTGTTCCTGGTGGACTTCTTCAGCCATTAGAGATTCCTCAGTGGAAGTTGGAGGATATCTCAATGGACTTTGTTACAGGTTTACCTCGAGCTCCAGGAGGATATGATGCTATTTGGTCTATAGTGGATCATTTAACAAAATCATCCCACTTTATAGAAATCAAGGAGTCAAGCTCAATGGAAGTTTTGTCGAGGAAGTATCTGGAGGAGGTGGTGAGACTTCATGGAGTCCCTAGGACTATCATTTCTGATCGAGATCCTCATTTTACCTCCTGGGTATAGAGAGGTCTCCAATATTCTTTTGGTTCTCAACTGTGCCTTAGCACTACTTTTCATCCTCAAATGGATGGTCAGACGGAGGGAACCATCCAAAATCTTGAAGACATGTTGCACTCTTGTATTCTTGATTTTGTAGGTTCATGGAGGTGGCACTTACCCATGGTGGAGTTTTCCTACAATAACAGTTTTCACTCCACCATCGGTATGGCACCGTTTGAAGCCTTGTATGGCTGGCCTTTCCATTCTCTGTTGTGCTGGGCTGGGGTTGGAGAGTCAGCAATTCTCAGACCAGAACTAGTGCAGAATACAACAGAGATGGTTCAGGTGATTCGTGAGAGGATGAAGATAGTGCAAGATCATCAGAAATCATATGCTGATCAAATAAGGAGACCCATAGAGTTTAATGTTGGGGATCATGTGTTTCTGAAGGTGACTCCCCCTCGTGAGTAGAAAAGGTTTGGTCGTGGGAGTAATCTTTCTCCCCATTTTACTAGGCCTTTAGAGGTGTTAGCTCATGTTGGATCTGTTGCGTACCGAGTGGCACTTCCCCCACATATGAGTCGGATACATGATGTTTTCCATTTATCGCAGCTCCGTCGTTATCTTCATGATGACTCTCACATCATCGATTGTGGAGAGATCGATGTTGATGATTATGCCACCTTTGAAGAGCGACCTATGGAGATCCAAGACCGTTAGGAGAAGGTGTTCTGCGAGTGTTCCATCCCCTTAGTTCGTGTCTTGTGGCCACACAGTGGCATGGAGGAGAGTACCTGGGAGCGTGAGTCACAGATACGTGCTCAGTACCCAGAGTTTTTTGATGTTTAACTCTTTTCATGTATCGTTTTAACTTATGTGGTTTTGAAACCTTCATTTTTATGAGATGTCTCCCTTTGTTGCTTTGGTGTCTTGCTCTTTTTGAGAGGTATCTCGTTGGGTGGTTGTTCAGACCCTGTTTCGTTTTAACTTTATGTGGGTTTTGGATTCTCGAGGACGAGAATGTTTTGAGAGATATATGATGTAATGGTCCGGACCTCTCTAGTCCATTCCTTTGTGAAAATGTGGTTTTGGATGTGCTTTGGAAGGTCAAGATGTCTTGGGGTGCGTTTGGGTGGACTTTTAAGAAAATCTAAAGGGTTATGGCCTTCACACGGGAGGCGCACAGTTTGCCTAAACCGTGCAGCCAAACCATGCAAGGCCGGTCTTGGAGGCAGTGTCTAATGAAGGGTTAGAGCACGGTTTGTCTAACCGTGCGGACTAATCGTGTGAGGAGTGATTGCTGAGGCAGAAGCTACTGCATGGTTAGCGCACAGTTTGTTAAACCGTGCGGACTAACCGTGCAAGCACTTAAAGTTAGATCCTAAAATTCTGGATCTAATCGTTTTGCCTTTAATCACCTCGTTTAACCCCTTAATCGGACATAACTCGTGATTACCCTTCCTTGGTGGTGGAAGAACCTCTCTCAAGCGTTTTGGAGGTGATCCGGAGGCTTCTCTTCCCGAATTGAAGCCGGTTTCTCAAGGTTTGTGATCCTTTTGTTTGGTTTCTTAGATATACCTAGATCTGCTCCCCCTCTTCTCTCCAGATCTTAAATATACACATGTTATGGGTAGATCTTGGTGTGTGGATGTATTTTGTGATGAGCTTTTCTCTTGGTTGTGTTATGAGAGGAGATCTAAGGAGGATTCGTGAGAATCGACCCGGTTTCTTGGGCGTTCATCGACCATTGTGGTTTTCCTCAAAAACCTTTGAGGTAGGGATTCGTGGATTCTCTAATTGTTTATGTGAAATCATAGAGTTAGCATGATTTATCCCTTTGGATCACAATGAAATTGACCTAATTAAATACTTGAACCGGATTAAAAGAATTGGTTTGATCGCATGTTGTTTCTTTGTACCGTGGTAACAGTTTTCCACTAGATTTTCTAGATAAGTGTAATATCTATGACTTGCTTGTTAGCATGGGGTTCTTGATGAAATTGATAAAGATCATAAAGCCGTAATTAATTGATAATTGGTTGGCTAAATATAAAGAGTCATGAAAGCAGAACTGGTTCTTGTTGTGACTTGTTTTGATCAAATTTTTCATAGTAAGCAAGTTTAATCTTCAGTGATAGCTTACTGAATTGGTTCATGATGTTGGAACCAACGTAATGAATTTTTTAATTCAAGATGGATTAAATAACTTAATTGAGTTCCATGAAGGGTTTGGAGTTACCCTCTTGTTGTAAAGTAGGGCTAAAAGCCCAATTGATGTGATTGTTTGTGTTTGTTGTTTGAAGGCCGGATGCCTTGCTAAAGGTCCAACATCCCAAAATGTTGTAATGTTTTTTCCTACTGCTTGTGTTGTGCTGTGACCCTAGAGGGTTGATGTGATATCTTATGTTGTGATGTGACCTAGGAGGGGTCTTGTGATATGTGGATGTAGAAATGCCTTGTGTTTGTGGCAGAAGATGACGCCTAGAGTGGCGAGATGCATCGATTTATACATGTGGGTGTCGGGAGGACATCAGGGATGATGGAATGAGATGGATGTGATTGTTGGATGTTTGTTGATTCTTGGTTGTTTATATACTAAACTTTTCCTCACTACTCAAGGTAGCTGATCTTGCTTACCCTTCTTCCGAAGGAGGTGAAGACACGCGGGGTATACCTTGTCTTTTCCGTGTTTAGCCTCTCAAGGTAGAATGGGTATACGCTCTTGCTATAGGCGGAAAAGACTCGATGAGTAGTACGTCTACTCACCATGTTGATCCCCCTTGTGTTTAGTAGCATAGGATGCTTTTCTATAATGCCTGGGTATATGGGAAGGTAATTCTATAATGAATGTTTGATTAAATTATGTTAACCCATGGGGTTGGAGTTTGTTGGAACTTAATGACGAGGTTGAGAAATATTGAAGGGATAATGGTTTTTGGATGTGATGTTAATGGGATTTAATGTGAAAAATTGTTTATGGTTAATTAATGTATAAATAATTAATTAACGTACAGTGGAATTGAGAAAAAGGTAATGATGTAATCTAATAAATCCCTTTAAATGGTTGTGTGCTTATAGGATACCTAGTCTTAGGAGTGGCAGCCCGGAGTCTGAGAGACGTTAGCTACAGTTGTGTCTAATACTAGGTTATGACCATAATGTGGTTGTGAGTTATAATATATTATGTACTTTTTGTGTTTCTATACGCTACTCCACCCTGTCAGTAAGGGAAACTAACACCCTGGGGATTCTGAACCCTGGGGGGGGAGGTGTTTTCCCCAACATTCTGGTGGGTGGATGAATGACTGACTACCCCCTTTGACTCTACTCTCTTCTCTTGGTAGATACTAGTGTAATGAAGCACAACGGTTAGTTTTACCCATATATGTGTGAAGAGGGCTGTAATGGATTGTGGATTTTTCACATACATATATTCTAGATATAGTACCCTATGGACTACTATAGGTGTAATGTGTATAGGCTATGATGGCTTGAGGATCCTTACTCAGTGTATGGGCTATAATGGCTTGAGGTATAATACCTGATGTATGATACATGTTATGCGAGGTGTGGTTGCTCTCGGAAACTACCTGATTACTTTTGGTTGTGAGGATAGTGTGGTGCCTCGCCCAGGTGTCTGTGGGCAAGCCTTTGTGGTGCACGTGGTGTAAATGGTGGAGCTTATCTCAAGTTTATACGGGAAAGCCTTTGGAGAGAGATGCACACGACGTATGTCATTGGGGCAAAGCGGAAAACCAGTGGGGAATTAGTAGTGGGGTACCCTTGATATTCATTACTATATGATATATTCTTGTATGCGTTACATGGCGAGAGTAGCCATGGTGAGGTAGGGAACATAGTATACCTGTTTAGGTGACGAGTTAGTTTCACTATTGTTCACTGTGATTTAGTATGCTTTCTTTACTTTTGCATGAGTGGCTTCAGGGAGGATCCTATTGAGTATACTGTTATACTAACCCTACGTATATATAAACTATTTTTCAGGTCACTTGGAGCAGGTTAGAGATCAAGCTGGTTTCTACTAGATTGGGGTTGTAGGAGATGTTCGGGCTTGTGGTCGTTGCTGTTTTTTACTTTATTTTGGGTACTTGTAGTTTCCCCTTTCAGTTGTGGTACTTTTTCATAGAATTTCATATATGTACTTGGGTTTATTTTATATTTCAGTTCTGAGTTGGGGTGGTTGGTGTCTATCTTATCTCTCTCTTCTGCATGTGTTCTCTTAGAGGGTAATGCCTCTCATTTGAGTGTTTATTATACCCTCGGTGCTAGTCGCCAACCTAGGGCCTACTGGAGATGGGACTCGGGGGTTATTATCTCCATTTCCGCATTGCCAGCCCAGGAAGGCTACACTTTGTGGGGAGGGGGCGGTGATAGAGATACATTCAATGTAAATTGGCATAACAGGCCATGAACTTACACATACCGACCATTAATGCGTAGAATTAAAAAGAAGACATGGTTGGACACCTACTAGTAATGAAAACAAATAAAATATGGTTGAATATACTATAAAAGTGTTATTTTTATCACATGATGTATAATATTTTTCTATAAATACAGAGAAAATCCTCTGAGTTCTAGGTTAGCTATTAAAGGGGAAGGTGCTACCCTTCTATCGACTTGATCCTCCTATGAATCCATTAGGTTTTAATTTTTTCCCTTTATTTTCATTACTATTTTCCATCACATTCCTCTAATATCTGTCATATCCATAGGAATGGTTTATTTTCTACTTGACCTTTTCAACATCCCTATGGTTATAATAGGCTAAGAGTTATATTTTGGGGTTATAATGATACCACAAGTCTGTTGTTACCAAAATTAAATTATATTTATTTTTATTATTTTTTTTATTATAATTACATTTATGATTTATTACAAAAATAATTGGTGGTGTCATATCAAACCAAGTATGAAACCATTGGAGAAAACCAAAGGAGTTATAAAGGGTGAGCTCATGGCCATTTGGTGATCCCATTACAACATTGTTTTAGGGGTTATTTTTAAAAAATGTTTTAAGTGATTTATTATTGGACTATATAATTAATTATTAAATAAAATATGTATTGTTTTCAAACCATGAGGTAAATATTGATTTTAATCAAAATGTTATATAACTTTATGAATATATTAAAATACCATGAAATGATTATTAGGATAAAGCCTAGTCAAAATGCAATCCTGTCACCTTTTTTTGGGTTCTCTTTTATTATTACACTTTTATTCAATTTTCAAATTTTTTTTTATTGAAAACTATTTTACCACATCATTATTTTACTCATTTCCATTATATATTCCTTAATAATCATCTTAACCTCATTGGATTTCACTTGAAGCTATTTTACCTCATTTTATATGGTTGGAATGGCCTGAAGGCCTTTATTTTTTTTTATTTTTTTGGAAATACACCTTTCAAGGGGTGAGGTGGAACCCTTAAAAGGCCTGAAGACTTAGAGACAATTACAAGACCCATAGGTCTTAGAGGGAATCATCCAGACACAAAAACTAGGAAGTGCTCCTCCCCAACATATGATATGATATCAGCACTCCACCTTCGTAGGGAAGGTCGGTTAGCCGTCCTATGTAATGCTGTAGAGACCCGATACTGATGGAAAAGACATACCCCCTTCATTCTTCCTATTCCGGTTTTCTTTGCTTTAAGGAATGTGACTGACCTGAATCCTTCTCTAAAGACTTGTCCCTTGTAATCTGACTGGTACATCTTCATTTCATGTGGCCCTAATGCCATGGGGTGGCCCTAAGGCCTTAAGGTGGCATGTAGGCCTTGATAATCAACTGGCCCGAAGGCCTATAGTGTGAGTGTTCAATGTTATCATATAATCATTTTTGGTAAAGAATATAAATGAGGTAAAATAATAAAAAATATTATAGAACTCGATTAAGAGTTATACTTCTTCTTTGATAATCTTCTTTTGGATATCCTTTTAAGGATGACAGGGTTATTATCTTAAGAATATGTGAACCTCCATAATATAGCTCATGAATTTTAAAATATATTTTTGCAGGGTTTGGTCAAGGCATGTGACTTCTAATGTGTGAATAAAGGAGGCTAAGTGGTCTACTTTTCTAAAAGGGTAAATGATACGCTTGTAATTTTTGATAAATCTAAAATATAATAAATATGTTATTCATGCATAGTTCCACCAAATGGAAATAATATCTAAGATAAGATAAGAAAATTTAAAAATATATACAAATATTAAATATTGGATTGGTTTATTTTTAAATTGAAACCATATATTTCGGTTTGACCCCCTCATTAACAAATTTTAACTTTAGATGTGGTAATAAATTATTTAATATTTAAGTGTTAAAACATTACTTTGAAGCTGGAAAGTAACCCAATAATGGTCAATGGATGAAATTTTCAACCATTTCAAATTCTACCAATCCTCTTACAAGATTTTTTCTCATATTTAAATCTTTCAATTAGATATTAATTATCATAAACTATCATTAATGTCATTTTTGGGACTATCCAAAAAAAATTGACTATAAAGACAAAAAGATGATGATGGATTTCAAATATTAAATATTTCACCATCAATAATACATAATTAGTATCAAAAATTTTATATAACACCGTAATTAATCAAAAAATTTAATTTTAATGTTTTTGAATTCATTTACATTTATTTTCATATTGCATTCATAAGCATTTGGTCTGCATTGCCTAAGCATTTAAGGTATTTATGAAATAACCAAAAATTAAAATTAAAACTACATTATAAAAAACTATTTATTAAAAAAAATAATATTTTAGATCCATTATTAAATTATTTTTATCCTAATGGACACATATAATAGAATTTAAAATAAAGAGAGGTAATTTTTTTGTAAATAAAATTTTATTAAAATAATATAATAGTTATAATCGACGGTATCGAGAATTAATTTCCACATTTTAAAATTTGAATTATTACAGTAAAAAAATCATAAAATAAAATAAATACTGTTGTTATAGATATTTTAGTCCTTATCTCATATTTGTGACTCTATTTTACTTTTTTGAAACTTACCATGGAGATAACATATTTACAATGTTTACAATTTACAATGGGAAAAAAATAAAAGGGGACTATTAAATAAATTTAGTCGTACTAATTTCAAATATGGAATAAATTTTTCAGTATTTAATTTCTATAATTATCAAAATTTCATTTTAATATAAATGTGTAAAATGAAGTGAAAATAGTTGTTATAAAAATTCATTTTAAGCATATAAACGAGGTTATACCAAAATCACTTTTGATGGTAATTATTATGAAATTAATTTTATAATTATCTTTTAAAGGATAATTTTGTTATTTTATGAAAAATAAAAAACATAATAGTTTGTTTGAAATTACGTAATTTAAATAAAATAAGTACGTTTTTTCCAAAAAAAACATCATTGTTCCTCCGTTGAATCAAAATTCATCCTCTCGGAAAATTCAAAATATTCCGCCAAAGCTAATTTTTATGCGATGATTTCAAAAATTATGAACATTTAATCAATTATAAACATTAAAAGTGGAATAAATTAATTATAAAATAAACAAAAATAATTAAAAAAAACTATTTTTAAAGGTAATTTATTTTCAAGGTATAAATTGTATTGACTATAAATAATGTGGTGATTTCCGAATAATTAATCTATATATTTTAATTAAGTTACACCTTTATATATATTTTTTCAATAATTTGGAAACTATTATTCACTGCTTCCATTACAATGAATATGATATAATATATCATGTTTTTTAACTCTATAATTTTATGTCAAGAAAGATATTGAAAAAATAAAATTTATTATTAAGAAATAATTTCTAGAATCTTGGGTTGTTACAAAGATGCACTAGCCGAAGTAGAAACTCACCTAAAATATCGTAACTAGTGTGATTAAATAATTCAATTTTTATATCATAGGGTGGTTTCAAAATTCATTAATAATGATTTTAGAAAAATTATAAAGGTTAATATGACCCATTATCAAGGAGAGCCTATATCCTCATTGACAGATATTTCAATTTGATATAGGTACCCATTAATAGAATACCCACATTATAGTATTTGACTACTATATCATACCATGAAAGAGAATGTTTTATGGTGGGTATCAAATTTCATCTTTTTCAATATATTGAATTCCAAAAAATTTCTATAAAAGTTTGGGTTTAATAGAGTCCTCCTAAAGTACATGAAAGGAATAGAGACCCACACTCTTATATAGTAAGTCCATGCAAGAACTTATTGTTCCCAAAATTTAGGAGCCATGTTTATCGTCAAATTAATAGAATTATATTCTTCAAACAAACAATGATGTACGGATACATAGAGTTCATAAATAAGTTCCATGATGGTTAGATATATGACAACATCATCAATCAACCTTCAAATTTTTTACTCCACCATTATTTCCTGTATTTGTAGTAGATTTTGATGGGTTCATATCCCCAATATATAGCTAGTCAATTCTAGTATGTAATTACCATAATATATTTATTATACAAGTGGATCATGCTTATGTACTTCAATTAAGTCTCAATAAAGTTATCAATTTTTATTATTCTAATTTCAACACATGATTTTATGTCCCTCAAATAATATAGACTAATAACTATATTTTTTTGAATTGATGAGGTTATAACAGGACTATAATATTCTTTAGAACCATTTCTAATTGTATAATGAAGATATTAATGTATATATCAATGTATTAAACAAAACTCTATTTAATACCATTGAAAAATGGAGGATAAAGATAATATATATTGGTTGAAAAATATCTTATATGGTTTGTGGGACTATCTCCCCATAACCAATTGTTCTAAAAAAGGGAATCAATTCCAATTTTTATATGGTACAAAGGTATTCTTGATGATAGAGGTTGAACTACCCTCAAATAACATTTTCATCTACCATCAACAGTAAAAAGATGAGTACACTTAGATATGATTGAGAAAATTATAATGAATTGATAAAAAATGGTTATGCACATAACACAACACTAACATTAATTAGAATCATGTTACATGATAATTCAAAAAGAAATATCAACAATATTTATTCATCCATTGTGAGGTGGTTTTGATTTAGAGAATACCCATGATACCTATGAATAAATCTTTAAAGAGAATGATGAAATGGGTTAGACCATACTCAAAATTTATATTCTACAATATTAAATCCTATTATGTGATTAACATATATGGATATAATATCATTCCTTCCACTAATTACTATATTATAAAGAAATAATTTGTGTATCTTTTTAATGGGTTCACAAAATCGTATTCTATGTGACTTTATGCTACTTGAAATAACGTCTAGTTATAAGAAATTAAACTACATCAGATATAATTCTTATCACATGATGAAAAACATTCATAACATATAATCAATAATGTATGACCTTAACCTTCTTAGAAAAGTAATATCTATATTACATGAAATCATAAAATGATCGATATGTTGGAAATCTATTTACATAAAGGTATTTAATTCTCTAGGATATGATGATTAGAGCCATGCCAATTGATCTTAATATCATTGTTATCCTAACCTATTACAAAAACATTCCTTACCCAAACTATGTTTTACTATATTTTTATTACTAACCGATAAATATTAATGGATATATCTCCAATCCTAGGAAAAAACTCTTCTTCCATTACCATGCCTAATTTTTATCTATATAAGAGACCATTTATAATTAAACAACGATTTCACCCTCATATCTCTCTAGAGAACTCAAATATTTGTTACTTTTCTAATGTTAATGAGATATATCAACATAGAAGTATTTAAAATCAATAATAAAGCATGAGTATTGATTCATTTCACCTCAGGATACATAGTGACACCAATATCACCTATCGGAAGACTTGCTAAAAATACCATAAATTTATACCATGTAATTTTTCCTAGTGTTTTTTCCTTATCATTAAAGTTATATTTCACCAAAGACATGATATTAGGGTGGAATCATTTCATCTCTTACCAGTATATGAGTTAGATTTGTGTATGAGTTAGATTTGTGTATGGGTTAATCAAAAAAAGTATGTGTATGTTTATTACTACCATATTATGATTTTGAATAATTTATAGATCTCATATGCTTGGCCTAGATAAAAATACCAACACATTTAATTTGAGTGACCATTCTTTTACACATTCATATCAATGTTATAAAATATATATTGGTGCAAGAGCGTCGAGTCATAAGCCAACCACTACATATGAGTCAGGTAAATATTGAGACTATATAGGAATTACTTATAGAATTTTTCCTATTACATTAGGATATATAGTGATATATGGACTAAAAATCCCAATACATACCACTTTTTTCTCCCACCTAAACCCTTCCATCATCATATTAATGAAGACTTAATAGTAAAAATTATGTTTTCATCACTTGTTAAACATTAGGATATAGAAATTTTATTTTTCCAATGTCAATAAAATTTGTGCAAAGACCCCTATATAATGGATGCTATCATAGGAACTTAAATTACATGACACATGAATCCTTCCTGTATGGTTTTTTTGAAAAATTCACATCTTATAATAGCCTTAATCTACTTGTAATTTTCCATGTAATATAACTTAATTATGTTACATGAGTTCTAAATATATGTAAAGGTGTCGTCTATATGACTTCTACATATAAAACTATACTAGGAAATAATTACCCATATTAGAACTATGTGTGGCATGATCTCTATTATCACTATTCATGTAATGATAACTAAATAACTTACCTTAGGCCCATCATGAGATGCCAAAAATATAACCCTAAAAGTTCATTATATCCTTATTAGTGTTTATTCGTTCTATATAATACAACACACTTTGGTAATTTATTATGGATTATAACTACATGTGGGTTAATTTATATTCATTCATTATATTTAGGGATGTTTTAACTGTAATATTTATAACCCACCATAGATCATCAACCACTTTCACTCCACTTTAACATCTCATAACAACCCCACCATATTCATTTCAGGAAAAGAGTGTTAAAATAATTTATGAATGTCCTATTTTCATAAAACATGCTTCAATACCTGAGTGTTTTAATCAACATAAATTTTTCATGTATATTGGTAATGATAACATACTAGTTCATGTGGAAAACTCTGCATGAAAATGATATCTAGGATTTCATATTATCTACAACCAACATTAGGCATGTTTCATCCTATGGTGAATATATTATAAACTAGTATACCTTCAAAAAATATATCCATGTAACTAATTATTTGAATATTAGTTAACATTTATCCTCAATATAATTATACTATCTTATAGCTTCCTAACTCATATATATAGATACACACCATTTTGATTTATTTTATTTTAATTTTATATTCAAATGGTACTTGGAAATACTCACTCTTGAATCACATTTGGGATTTCATACAACACTTTCCATCACTAGTAGGAGTAACATGAAATTAAAATGAATTTTACCCTCTTTAAGATGGTATATATTAGTATTAATTCACTATTAACATTTGTATTTCCATTCCCATTGTATTTATACTATCTCATGATTTGATCAAACATGTTTTCCCTTAACCATTACGCTTCACTAGTCTTAGCTATAAGATCATAAATTAATAAATACAACATATATAATACTCACCATGTGGAAAACCCAAAATGGGAGACCTGAGAAATATTTGTGTCTCCACTGATAATGCATGAACCATGCATAGCCTTTGAAAAATTTTAGCATTTGAGAGGAGAAAATGAATAAAAATTATAGATTAAAATATATAATCAGAGAACATAGTAATATCTATGTTCTTACTTATTTTTTCTCCATATATAGATTAAGAAAAGACTAGGGAATAAATAAAATGAAAAGGAATAAATTTCTTTTGGAAAATTATTTGAACAAGTAAAAGGCCAAGAAATTATAACAAGGTCCCTAAACTTGAGAAAAAGTAAGATAGACCCTATAATACTGATATATTTATTTATATGGGTCATCTAAAATGGATAATGGTTTGATTTTAGTGTACCTAACACTTTTACATATGAGAGTCCTCATTACAAAATATACCTTCATGATTTTTATTATGGTTATTAAATTAACTCTTCTAAATTCAAATGGACTATCATTAGCATATAGTGATTGTATATGTATATCCATATCCTAACCCCTTATATTTATCTTGGAGAATGATATCAATAAGAATTCATCAAAAAGTTATAACCATATATTATGGTGATTTAAAAGGTTCCATGATATCATTTCCATCTATATCTGTATAATTGAAAAATATAAAGTGGATTTTTTTACAATCCATAGTCTCATGGAGTTGTATCAACATACAATAATTTTATACATTCCCCTCTCTCTATATTACCTATATCCACTCGAAAGGATATGTTTAAAATAAATTTAATTGATTTATATTTCCATTAAAACCAATATTTAAAAATTTTGATTTACCTATTCCATTCCTAAAATATGTTTTGATGGGTAATGTTATCATAACCTCAATCTTGGTTGGATCAAATGGTTATACTAAATTAATGTTCTATAAGATATTTAAGTAAGTAAATTTAAATCATTTTAAAATAAAAGTGTCTTTTTAATTCCTAAAATAAAAATAATAGGATCATTTATAAATTAGAGACCCCCTTTAGCCGTAAAAACATGGGGGAAGCGAAATGTAGTGATTTGCAAAAAAGTGTTGGAAAGTGATGAAAATATTTCATTAATATATCCTCTAGACTCATCGATATATTTTTAAATTTCATCTAGCTCTGTAGCTTTCAAATTATTAGTTTTTCATAATCATTCTACTCAGCCACAAGCTTGAACTACTTTTATATGGAAATCGTTAAAAAGTATTTTGTGCTTCAATAATATTTATTTAGCTACACATATTTCATTTTGGGGAATGTTTACATATTTTTTTATATTTGAATAAGAATAATTTATTTCCCAACACCACCTTCGTATACTGAGACTTTTTTTATAGTGTTGTAACTCTTAGGTTTTCGGAATATATTGGAAAATCATCCCATGAAAGGCCTTGTTGGGATACCCACTCATCCTCTAATACTAAAATGATATATTTATAGGTAGAATAAACAATCCAATACCACTATATTATATGTTAATGAACATATAAAAAATCCTATGAAAATTGTTCTTCATACACTGTAAGGTAGTTTTGCAATCCCCCTTTAGAGGTTGTTATACGTAGGAAATCATAATGCGTATTAGAAATCAAAACTCTCCAAGTTTGGTTAAAATTATCTAATGGGGATTAAAACAAATCCCAAGAATAGATTAATGAATGTGATCATCTATTCATCAATATCTCGGGTTTGTTAAAACTATAAAAGCACATTCTATGAAAACTTTTAAACTGGGTGTATGTATATGAAATCTTGATATTCCTAATCCTCTGAAAAAATTATCTCATCAATGGGTGACATCCTAAGTCTATACATAAAAAAGGGAATTCAAAACATAATTAGATATGTTGAATGGACTTTCATACTAAAAATATATCATCATATTAATCAAATGTTACTACCTATTATATTTGTGAATCGTTTTAATATACTAGAGTGAGGGAATCATCATATTCTATGATAAAGCAATTTTTCACAAATATTATCCCATCATTTAAAACCATAGGGGATTCCACACAACCTATAATGTATTTTATTGGGATTTAGATCCTATATCCCCCCATTATGTTCATCTCAATTTTTTTTATTATATGGGTATCGAGATAAGGTGTTCCTTATGAGTAATGTTCATGGTACACTTCAAGAAGATCGACTGGGTCCACCCATTCCAACTCTTGGGACATTTATTTCCCTACCATAATAGGGTAGATGGTCACTATCTCTTGCTAGTGGATCGATATGTAAATTTTTTTCTATAGATAATTACATATGATATAGATTTCAAAAACCAATATTACATGAAGGAAAATAATTTGAAAAGAATAATCAATAAGAACTGATGCATATCAACATTTTGGTTGAAGTCCCTAAAGTTGAAGAGGGATAAATATAATATATCCCTAAAAAATATCTTCCACCATGTTCCTTACTTCATAAAAAATTCTAATCCATATTATGAGATATAAATTAAGATGGGTGATAAGTGATGTGGTCATTTAACATAGTGATTGAACTTGCTCTATCTGATCCTCTACTTGAAGATGTAGTCTAAATTGTATATATTGATGTCCACTTTTTTTTGTCTGAGATGATTCATTATTATAGGTCATGGGAATAACTTTTTAATCTTTTTATAACCCTCCAATATCATCACATATAGATTCAATTTGAAAATAATTATTGTATAACCAAAAGATGGTAGTGTTATAATTATAATGAAAGGGAAATGATGATATTTTATGTTTGTACACTTTCAACTATAAGACTATCCATAGTTAGTAATTTTTTATTTCTACAATTCATAAAAATTAGTAGAGGAATATTTGCACTCAAATCTTGGTTTTAGGGTCCCATAGATGGGAGGTTGTAAACAAATGTGTCCCCATTGAATCCAACATCATTCTATATCTAAGATAATTCCCCTCTTTCCAAGGGTGACAAATCCTGATGTATTTTGAATTGGGGTGTCTCATATGGTGTACACTGGATCATATGTGATTTAATAATAATATTTAGTTATCTATTATAAGATTCAAGAAAAAAATTAGGTTTATGTTTAAAACTAAAGAAATAATTCTTAAGATAATATTCATAATATATCTTTATAGTTGACATGGTCATTCCATTAATCATCAATAGACTGGTTAATTACTCCTTTTGTAGTTCCTCATTTTTAATATCATGCACCCATCTCATGATAAGAATATGGTTTTCATTGAAATATATATTTATCTAAAACTCCATTAGTTAATCTTCAGCCTCTCGAGGGATGGTTCCAATGGAAATGTCCAGTGGTAACATTAAATTTTCATGTGGGGGGAAATGAAGTGCACTATGAAGGGAGGGATATAAACCCAAAATAACTACATCTAATAGACACCCCAATAAAATATTAATGGACTTGGGACAAATATAATCTTAATAGAATCCATTAGAAACCACTATAGACCCAAAATATAATTAAGGACCTATCACTTCTAGATATTTTCCCAACCCTACATTGTTAAATGTGGCTATTTTCCCCTATCACTGATTATATCACCATGTCTTGGAAACCACATTTGTGGATATTCAATTCAAAGCTAAGGGGAGGCCTGATATTGGTGTAGGTCAATTTACAACGATTCCATGATATTATTATCCTTTTACGAGAATTCATAGTGTCCCTTTTCCCTCTCCCCTATTATTAATATGTTGTGAACATATGGATACTACTGAGATGTATCATGAGGTAGTATGGTGACACCCAATATCTTGTAGACCCAAGTGTTAGCGCAATGTGTGTGTTCATGGAGGGAAATATTATCTCATACTTAGTTATTTCTTAGGCTGTCATTTAAAATAACTATTTAAATACCACTTGATGATGCTCTATCTTGAAACCAGTTAATGATTTACCCTTTACTATTGAGGACAATTGTTCCCGACCTGTGATAATGAGGAACATTATGCCAATCTCTCCCTCAATGGAGGGGGTGGAACCTTCAACACCCATCTAAGGAACTATATCTCACTCCCTTCCCCTATCCAACCCTGATTTTCATTCCTCCTTCCCATAAATTTCTTTATACCATATGGTCCTAGATATATTCAATGGCTTCCCTCAACTGTCGATATCTTCATTGGAATTCACTGAGGCTTCATATCTCCTCAATATCACATTGGTTTCTCATTTTAAGTAGCTCCATACTTTGGTATATGCGTTTGACCGATGCATTTTCTAGACATGGGGTTTGTAGGAACGTGCTACAGTTGGTCAACTCGGTAGTTTGAATTAGATATATGTTTTTCCTTAGAGAGAGACTTGATTAGGGATAGGCCTAGTTCCACCTTAGCTACAACTACCTTCTATTATATCTCTTACATTGGATATTTTAATTTCACATGAAATGTGATTCCACAAGTAGAGTTCTTTTGGTAAGCATTCCTGAACTCCCCTACCATTTCAAAACCCAACAATTTTATGTATTATAGGAAATCTTTTAGGATTTTATTTGTGTTCAGATAGTAGGAACTATTATGTTTTTCAACATGTGGATCCTCTAATTTGTGTACATGTTTATATATCCATGTTTGCAACTAAGTATGTTTGGATTTATGTTCAAGAAGAGTTCCAATGGAAACTGTTTGTAGAGTTTGAGTCTTGGTTTGATTTCTGTTCTTCCTATAATAAAATTGGACATGCTACAGTAGAATATAGGCATGATGTCAAGAAGAGTGCACCTCATAGTGGGCGGATTCTACATGTAGTGGAAATGTATAATGGATTATTGAAGGTATGTCTTGATAGAGTCATCTAAATGTAGATTATATTCCAGATTTGGCACATGATGCTCATCCTGATTCTTAGTAGGGTAACCATTTGGTTTATATTATTTTTAGTAGACTGTTGGAAGACTTGGGTATTCCTAACATTTCTGTTAAAGGTTCTTCAAAAAACATGGGACCTAATGTGTATTTTTCTGCTAACACAGGTATTCTAGACCCCTTACCTTTGGAGACCTCAAAAATAAAGAATGGTAGTGGTTTCATTCAGGAAGTGGAAATAATAAAGGGTGAGGTGAAAGTAAAAGGCTATTAAGGATTCTTTTAATGTAGACTCAATTCATACATGACTTAGTAACACTGAGCGAGAGGGTTCTCAAGAGAATTATGGAATTCGAGTGGTAAGGTCATATTCTAGGAGTGTGTTACCAACCGTTAAGCTATGAAAATACTTTGAGGGATTGGGGAATGAACAGCCTGATCAAGAGGCAGTCTGGGTAGTGAAATACAATGAGGATTAGGGATTACCCAAGGAAATATCTGGTAAGGATTCATCTGGTACTTTCTCATAATATAGTGCATAATAATTTTATGATAGTGACCTCTATATTCTGAGGAGGAGGAAGGTTAAACAAGGATACTATAAAAGATGAAAGGATTACTCATATTTACCAGTACCAGTGGAGACACAATCTACTAAAAAATTCAAAATCCAAGGTGAAGGTAGGTGATACCAATCATACTGGAAATTCTATTCGAGTGGAGGATGCAAATTATGGTAAATATTACCTTATGGGTGACCTATAAAAGACTATCATTGAAGCTCATATGGAACTAATTTTGCATTCTAAAGTTGTTTTGGAAGATGAATTCCTTCTGATCAATGCCTCATCATAATATGATGAAAAGATGATGTGGAGGATCATACTAGTGGGTACTAATTGCAAACAAAGTGATAGGGTTAGAAAGAATAATCTTATTTTAGTAAGAGGCTTCTACAAAGAGAAGATCACCCAAGAGGAGTACATGAAAACATGGGACAATCAGACAATTCTTTTGGAATACCTTATAAAGGATGATCCAGGAACATCAGTAAGCTCTATTTCCAAGAAATTTCTTAGGGTTAAGATTTCCAATAAGGTCAAGTTATATTTTAATAACTATTTTTCCTTTAGTTCATGTTCTTGGTGAACTTGGTGTTTCTCAGTTTTTACAAAAAAAGTATCTTGGATAAAAAAATTATGTTCTTGTCAGTCCCTTACTATTTAACACACCAAAATTGTGGTGAATATTAGTATAAAGTTTAGGCCTAAAAATGATTCCATATTAAATATATGATTCTAGATTACTGTTCTTTGTGTATATCTTCTATGATAATGAAAATAGTCATCTCAAACATTATCCATAATTTTTTTAATGTAAGGGTAGCTTTATGTGAGAAAAATAAACTTTTAGTGTAATATGGTGATATTTAGGGCCTTCTCTTCTTTCAATGATAAAAATATAACACCAAATATCTCCAAAATGAATTTCATGAACCTGTATTATATAATATTAATTTCACATAGTGACCATTTATATTCATGTGTTCTAACATCCAACCACAAAATAATTGAAATATAATCAAAATTTGAAATGAGGACTTCTTGTTAAATATATACAGAATGTACACATGGGCCATAGCTATTACTCGTAATTAGAAGTCCACGATAATCCCCACTACTATAGGTGTAATTAGAAATTTATAAATCGTAAAAACTATGTGTGAGTCCTATACTAGAAACACATATCGACCTTTACACATGGTAAAAATTTTATATAGTAATGTTTAAGGAGGTATATCTATGTTGACATCTCATCCCCACTCCTCCGAATAGTCTCTTACCCTATCGGTCTTATATATAACCCAAAAAACATGCTTCTTTAATTAAGGATGTACAATTTGGAATCATGAATTCATCCCATCTCATGATGTTTTATGATGGTCATAATCCTTATATTAAACCTAATTTCTAGATATGGATAGGGTACCTTCACTATGGAGTTAATAACCTCTCTTAGTAATACTCAAGATAAATATAATGTTCTTTTACTATCTCCCATAATATCATCAGATTGAGTAATTAATCACACATCTCCAATAATGGGTTCTCTATAGAAATTATATAAACATTCTATAGAGATCTCTACATCTCAATGAACGAAGTGGAATGTGTTAATATTTGGTCTCCTACTCATCAAGAATTCAGAAATCAAGATGGTATTCTTGTATAGGTAAGTCACTGATAGCCATATAGTTTCATAAATGAAAAATCCTATTATATGATTCTCAAACACCATCAACGTGGAAAAAACAAAATATTACCACATCCACTAGCATTTAACAATTTCTCCAAAGAACAAGGCCTCAATCCTTTACCCAATTTCATATTTGGTTCATAGATGATTAAAAAATCATAGGAGAGTAGTAGTGTGTCTCAGACTCTGTTATATATATATATATATATATATATAGTTTTCTAGGTTAGCCTTGTAATGATGAAAAATTTATATAGGGGGTACCTTCCACTCATGGATATACACCCCTTCAATAATATATTAGAACATCCCAATTTACAAAAACTGAAAAAACAAAAAACTTTCAAATTTTTATCTATCTTTGGAATGTCCAAATTAATTATATGATAGTAAAAATATATGGGATGTAAATCTCATTATGAGGATCTACTATTGTTCACCTAGACTACTTGTGTAGGAATTTATAGGTTTGACCTATACAGACTAGCATATCATTTTTCAAAATTTAGGATAAATGAATCGATGTGGTTGGAAGCTTTAGTATATGAGATCAAGTTTAAGCCATAGAAAATTTTTTATAAATGAAATGTTAAAAAATATTACTTTAATGGAAAAATTATAAATATGAAGAGTTCGTAGAGAAAAAAACATGCAATACACAAAGATATATTGGTGTATTTTTTTAAAATGATACAATTTCACTATGGTTCCTTTATTATACTCCCTTCAAACATACCAACACACCCAATCCCCTTTTCCCAGGTATTTCACATAGTTGAGGGGTTTTTAAGACCCGACCATAGTAGTCTAGAGATTATGACTTAATTTATTACATTTTTATTATTCAAAGGATATAGAAATCCAAAAGGATGGAATAGTTTAGTAGTTTAGGAAAACTAGATAAAAACATAAGATTTACATTACAACTTCAAAGAAAATAAAACATAGAAATTCAATTAGAAATATCCATAACTCCAAGATTATCCATACAAGTAATTCATAATATTAATCCTCACATCTGGGGGAAAAATGAAAAATAAGAAACAAGTGAGATTAGATGATCAGTAAAGGTAAGTAATAAAGAATTAGTTATCATAAACATAGACATTAGGTATGGTGAATAACTAAAAACACATGCCTTTAATAATAATATTGATCATAATATAGAAGTAATGAAAGTTGAGTAAATAAAGGAATACAACTGATCATAAGAGAATTAACCATAATCATGGATATTATACTACTAAAATATCACTTGGTTTTTCAATTACTAATATCATAATATGGGAATTCATAATTATATACATCTAAAACTTATCGTCAAGGCCTCATCCAAAGATGGCTGAAAATACTAAGGTAAGGCCTCTGGAAAAACACAATTTTGTTATGTATCATGATACCTACCAATGAATCAATGGGATATATCATTCCCCACCCATCAATTTATAAGTCCAACTAATTCCTCATATGAAGTGGGATAAACATAAACAACAATAACATATGAAATATAAATAATGTTCCCCAATCTATAACCATAATCACTAACCCATCTATGTAGCATGGTGAATGGTATTAAGAAATAATATTCACAATAAAACTAGTCATAAACAATTTAATAATATATAGTAGATGAAAATAAAAATATATCAATCTAAATAAATAATAAAATCAAATATATGTGTTGAAATATATGAAAATACTCTAATAAAATCATTGAGGAATTCCTGAGAGAAATAACCTTTTTACAATTCAAGGAAGAGTTCTTTTAGAAAAATCATTTTTATTTGTCATAATTGTTTGTATAAAACCATTAATGAAAAATATATATTTTATCATGAAAAAATTATAAATTTTATAAAAATAATGGTTTCTTAAAACATATTATGGATGGAAGTTTAAAATGGGTAAGAAATTGAGACACTCCCTTTAATTGGGCTTGCGTATCAGGAAGAATTGAAAAGGGAACTTTGAAACAACCTGTATTTTTTATCAAAGAAATAATAATTGATCTAGAAACATGATATTGGAATATATGCATAGAATTTATAATTATTAAATAATATTAATGAATAATTACATTTGTTTATATAGGAAGTAATCATTACTCGAATAAAAATGGATGTTTGGGAAGAAAACCCTTACCTTAAGGATGAATATGTTCTGCACTTGACCTTAAACTACTAGATAATAAAATTAAATACATTAATTAGTTAATTAATAACCTTATGTACATGTATTTGATTTATTATAATTTTATTATGTTCACTTATATCCTTTTTGAGGTGTAATAAGATATAATTTTATTGCTCGAGAGTGTTCATTTCCTTGGTTTTCACAATCGGTATACTTGTATATTAGTATGTAAGTTCACGTGGAATGGGAATAATCATAAATAATTAAATTTATATGATATTACTTAACATAAATAAATTTAAATGGTTATATATATAATTTTTACATGGTATGAGGATAGATCACTAGACAAGACATTAAGTGATAATTGTTTTCATTATTACGTTGGTTATTGATCATAATGACCTCATTTTGTTTTTTCATTTAGTACTATGTAAATATGTTACTTAAACAACACAATAATGGTTTTAATACGTAAATTATATTTTTTTAATCATAAATTTTTTTCATTAACATCCTTGAAGGAAAAATTGAAGAAAAAAATCTGCCGTCTATGATGGTTGTAAATCAGCACCTCTCGAACGATGATTTTATTTTTAAAATAAAAGAGAGAGAGGGGAAGAAGCTTGATTAAGATTATTAAATTAACATTATATCATTTAATTTTATATATGATACTAGAGTTATCATTCTCATCTAGATAGGGGAGGTGATGAGAGAATAATAAAAGAAAAGAACCTAAAAAAACTAAATGGAAAAGGAAGGTGATTTTACCTTTTGAATACTTCTCCTTGAGAACCTCTTTAAGGAGAGTGGTTATAGTATTTTTATGATACCAAAATCTTTGGGACATGGGTTAGAGTCTTAGGAATAAAATTGGGTATAAATTTGAAAAGGATCAATGCTTGGAAGGTGTGAGGAGAAGGGGTGGTATTTATAGTGGAGGGGAAGGGTGATTTCTCATTATTTTATTCATTATTTTGTTATTTTTATCACGAAAAGAAATAGTGTTGATTATTATGACTAATTATAGTGATAAGTTCATGTGAATTCAAACCATGTGTTTTTAAATATACCAAACATCTTCTATGATTCAATAAATCATGTATTTATCATTTATCGTAAATTATCATATTTCACTATTCAAAAATTCATGTATTTTAGAAAAATCCCAAAAATTAACCAAATAATTTTTTTTCAATGATTAGAGTTAAAAAACGAACCCCATTTTATGAAAGTAATATTATAATTATTTGTAATTAATATTTTAATTAAAACCATATTTTACTCAAAAAATAATGATTTTAAATCTATACCAGAATATATAACAAATTCAAAAATTAACTAAGGTCTCATAAAATTATCCTAAAATGATAAGATAAAAAATGAAAATTTATGAATGCATTTTATGAAAATTAATTTTATTTTAAATCATTTTATTAATTATAAAATAGTAACTAAATATTTATGACTCACAAAAAATACCAACACTTAATTAACAATTTTTAAAATATTCATTTACCTATACTATGATATAATTATATCAAACTTTCATTTATATGATCCCTAAATTTTATTTATACCAACATGGGTAAGGTTACTATTCAATCTTTCAATTTACTATTCATAAGGGTTATACTACTATCCCTAATGCTGAGTTACTATTTCATTGGTATAGGTTTCTTGAATTAAAAAAATTCATCTTATTTAATTAATTTTTCATTTATAATGTTTTTATTATGTTCTCTAAGTGATTTTATATGATCTATACTATATAAAAGACATATGAAGGGAAATTTCATTGATAGAGCTTGAGGTGGGTTACAAGGGTTGTGTTCTGGGCTATGAAAAACTTAGATTTAGTGCGCTATGGATTTAAAAATGTAGATGGATGCACTCACCATGAGTACAATTAATGTCATGGGGAAGAATTGAGAATGAAAGCACTCTATTCATTCTTAGGTAATTCTATTTGAACAAATACAGTGGTCCCATTAGTGTTGACTTGTCTCCCTCTCCCCTCTCTCAGTATATAAGCCTCACACCCTAATTATAGTGTTCACCCCATGCTTAGGGCACTATACATGTTGTTACACCTATCATGAGAATGAACTCCCGAATTTTATGTATTCTATATGATAGAGTAATATTTGACTTAGAATTTGATCATATTGGTTACAATCAGATCCAATTCTAAGGGAGGCATTTTGATCCTAATTTTTGTACTAAAGGATGGAGAATATAGTTATGTGAAAAAATTTCTATGGAAATATAATTCTATAGTTTAGAAACATTATTTATTGCTTGGTTAGTTGCACAAAATCATATTTTCACATGCATGTACCTATGTGTGATACCCTTATTCCCATTTCATACTCCTTTGAAGAACATTAATATAGGTCATTCACACCCACAACCTTTCAAGAAGCACTTGACATATTAGAGAATGAAGAGTGATTAACCTAATAGTTGTACCCCTTTATAACATATTGTTATTAAATGCACCTAAGTAATCCATTTGATACGTAAATACACCATAAATTAGATCAATAAGTCCAAAATATCTATTAACATGCAATCATGGACTAACCGTCTCAATTTAGGATACCTATTAGTAAAAAACATTAGTGTAATTATTTTTTGTATAATTTTGGTGAGGAAATAAATCCCATAAAAACTATTCATGGATTCAATGTTACTTGGTCACACTAGGAAATCCATATCTGAGCACCATTCAACCAAAACACCCTATAGGTTCACAATTTAGAAGACAATATTTTTAGACTTATGAATAGAGAGACACTTTTCCAAGGCCCTATACCTATGTACCACTTCTCCCAAGTCCAATAACTGTGACGCCACTTCTCCTAGATCCATGGGTTCCACATTTCCCTAGACCGATACTAGGGTTACCAAATTCATAGTTCTAATACCATGGGTTACATGTTAGTGATAAATCCTCTATAGTTATATAGATACATGAATGGATTGGGTGTTCTCGATTTATAACAATAATAGTATAGTGGTTTCACAAGCTGAGTAATACAAGAATAATCATAGATACAAACACATTATTCTATAATTTCATGGAATTTTAGATATTATTTAAATATGTGATATTAAAAGGTCTTTCAAAACAGTGAATTATTTTTAATACCCTAACAATTCCCTTTATTAAATAAGATCATGAAATTTTTACCAGTTCTCTTAGTATTGGACACATGATTGATAAGATTTAGTTTAAATAGTTTTTTTGTGTTCATGTCAAAAAATTATTAAATTGTTATTTTCTTAAGGAAATTTTATATCATGAATTTAATATTAATGGAAATGCATTACTACTTATTTATATATTTTTGTGAAACATAAGAGAGGGTTTTACAATAAACCCATTTAATATATGTATTATAAGGTCATCTGTGATTAATTAATATCATACTTTGTTAGGATGATATTTGTTTATTAGTATTATTAATATGAAATTTATATTTTTAAAAATCATCAACACTCAAATATAAATTGGTGATCTTGTATCTAGATTCACCACAATAGATTACACCAATTGGATTGTCACTTATATGTTATTACTGTTACTCAAGTGAATATTTGTTATGTATACTTCAATATGAAGTTTCTAAATAGGTTAAAATCATGTGAGATTTCATAGTTTGATACAAAAACAAATAAATTTGGAATTATGGTTTAATATAAGGTAATTATATACAACACTAATCAAGAATAATAATTTGATTGAGCAAGACTGGATGTGACCATCATACTATAGTTTATAACATCTTAGAAATAAATTTATTTATAACTAGGTTCATGATCATTAAAAGATAATTACATAATATTTAATTATATGATATTGTTTCATCTCAAGTATTGAATAAATTTGATAATCTATATAGGTTTACATTGTCAATGTATCATGTTTTATCATGATATTTAGGAAAAACTATCTATATTAATTGATATGTGGTGGAGAATATCACCCTAAAAAACCTTTTATTAAGATACAAATTATGTGTTTAATGATATGGATGTTAATTTTTTATTATTAATGGGAGTCATAAATATTCAAAACATTACTAGAGGACATTTAGGTTACATATAAGGTAAAGTAAATTTTTCTTTTTGGACTAATATGACTATCCCATGAGTGAAAAGAAATTCTATTTATAAAAAATTCAAATATTTCTCAAATTATCACATCTAAAAAGAAATAATAAATAATATTTATTTATTAAAAATTTTAAAGTGGGGATACAATATTACTAATGAATTAATTATATTATTATTTAAAAATAATGAAATATACCAATATAAAAATGAAATTTGGAATTTTGGTTGGTGTAATAGGATTTCAATTTCTAAAATATAAAATAATTACATAATCCTAGTTATTTAGTATATTAATGTTGTTTGTTTTATATATTTTTCTACATTTGAGGATCATCAATTCACCTCTCATGTGAGTTTGTGAATTAAGTAATTTTTATATTCTATTTGACACTCCAAAATAACTTTTAGTGATTATATATAAAACTTCTTTTTTATTTCATAGAATTCAATTTCCTTGTTGGATATTCATATCCCATACTAAAATAAATAGAAATAAAAACAATAATACACTATTATTTTTATAGAATTGAATATTAGTTCATATATTTCAACATATTTCTTTATTCGAGACAGTTTCCTAGTATTTTGAATCTAAGATGTTCTTTATGGTTTTCTTTATTTTTTACATTACTTTAATTTTTGGTGATTAAAAACAGTTGAATGATATATTTTATAGGAATCATTATAAAATTTCATCAAAATATTATGAAATTATTTAAAAATAATTTATTATTGTCTTTTTTTTTAAGATTTTCATTTCATGTTATGATATTCAATGGATTTTACTTTATAATTCAACTAAAATATAATCCATGGTATACATACTAATACCAAATATATGAAACTCGAAATGGAGGTTAAGAAGATATCAATAGAAAAAATAATAAGTACTTATTAGGAGTTTTTTTTCATATGTCAATCTTTACATAAAATTATTATGTTATAAGATTATGATATTAGGAAATAAATTTCATAGAGGTTCAAGTAGAATAGTGGTATATTCCATGAACATTATTTACTAAGAGAATATATTTTACAGTTTGTAGAGAAGTGGGGTTGTATTTCTCCATATACTAAAATTATTGAAAATAGTCCCATAAATGCCTGAACAAATAATTTTGTTTAATTAAAGAAAGATAAGAATATAGAGATGGATATCCTAATAAACACTCCACTTATAGTGTGAAGAAAATTACCCTAATTTATTCTTGACATTTAGTGTTTATACCATAAAAAAATATTCTATGATTATTGAAAAACATATTAAAACATGTGGATGAAAAAGTTATACTTTAAAATAAAATATACTCAAGTAACAAAGGTTATGGTGTCTGGAGTATTATAACACCATTGTATTGAGTTACCAAATTTTTATCACTATAAATTTATGGGATGAAAGTTATAGGGTTTATTTTTCAAAGATTTATATTATTTTGGATGTTTTTGGTGTTTTTTGAGGGTTCATGGTTGAAACATGGTTATAGGAAAGTGTGCGGTATTTCTAGGCAACTATGTGACATGAACATGTTACCTAGGGAGGACAATATTAGAAAATTTATTTGGTTATATCATTTTGTAACCATGAAACCTCATATATACATGTATAGTGATGATATTCATGGTAAGCTCACAGTTTTACAAATTCTGTGTCCAACCCATAAAGACCTAGGTTTCTTCTATTTGAACACATATAGTTAGGGAACATTTTGCCTAAATTTGTAGGAAAAATATTTTATTTAAATAATAAAGTTTTAATATTTGGTTTATGAAATGAATTACCTCCTAAAATATAGTTTTTTTTTCAAATGGTGGAAACAAATATTAAAAAATAGGGGTTCTCTAGTCAATTTTGGGGATTCTCTCTGATTTGAAGACTGATTCCATTGAATCATAGAGAATGGGACCTGCATAATTGAATGAAAGAGTTTTTATTCTCACACCATTTCGTTATATTATCATTATACTTTGGATGGAACCCTAGACTAATGTTTCAATGCTCAAATATAAGTAATGGGATATATTCTGATAGTATTTCCTTATGACATGTCAAAATATTAGAGAGGAGAGTCCAGATCTTCAAGGAGAAATAAATATTATTTAGAATGAACCCATTGAAGGTAGGTGGATTCTCCCCCACTCCACTTACTCTTATAACACTAAGGGTCAGGTTTTCAAATAAACTAATTGTATATCTAATATAAAATCATTAATGAACACCTTATTTTAATGGTATAAACCTATCAGTTATGGGTGTTCCCCACAATGTTTTGTGTAAGAATGGTTAAGTGGAAAATTAGTTTCAAATAAATATGTTTGTTATGGGAACATATAAAGACATGGGTTTATAGTGTTTGTATTCATATTAAGGACATTTTGGATTCATACCTGTATATCATTATTATTTAGAGGTACTCTGGATTATAAAACCAAATGATGACTTTAGTCTAGAGGGAAAAGTTCTTATCATGAGTTAGGTTTATATAGTTTATATATGATATGGGATGTCATTTGTTAAGAATTTTAACATGTGTCTATGTTCTTGTATGGTATGGGTCACCCTTATGGTATGAGTTATTTCAAAAACTTATGAATATTTATATCTTCTAAAAACAATAATATATTTCTCTCTACTATTTTATAATAAATGTTAGATAAAATAATCTTGTTCTATTAGCATGTGCAGAACGCCTTGGGGATTTCATACATGGTTGGGTACTCAAACCCTTTATATTGAATCTAGTTCATAATTATATTTTTTATAATTATACTAGTAAGGGTATGTTCTATTACATTTATAGTGTAGAATCTTGATTTTTTTGTCCTGTACTTCAAGAATTGGAGGATTTTGATTGTCATGTGAGGGAGTTTTCATGGTTTCAAATTATTACCTTGAATTGTTTTATGATGTTTTATAATTTTGTATTTTTTTTGTTGTGCATTTGGATATATTTTAATTTATACCATTAGTATTTTTGTTTTTTTCACTGATCATGGAAATATTTTTATTTGTGGTTTTTCTAGTATATGTTGTTTTTATAAAGTAAAATCACCCCTATGATTTTGTTATCCATATGGAATTTATTTAAAACCTTAGTGTCTATTGGATTTTACCTAATGTTAGTGAAATCTTGATCCTTATCAAGATAATGGGTTAGGGTTGGGATGCCATAAATGGTATTTTTTTGGTCTAGTAATTCAATTGGGAACGGTATGTCATTACAAAGATGAATCATGTTATTAACCATAAGTATAAAAATATATAACTAACCTCTTTATTTTTAAATTCAATTTACTAGGGAAATTTTGGTACATAACTATTTTCAAACACATCTTAGTATGTTTTCACGACATCCTCATGGTTTTGGCCACTAAGATTCCAATATTATGGATTATTACAAGACTTCCCATTATGACTATGCTATCCATACAATAGTTTGGAGACTTGTTTACAATTATTTAGAAAATAGAAGAGGTCATGGGATTAAATCAATTAGTTTTGATTGTGTAATGATATTATTTTTACTATTAGAAAATACCTATAATTAAGATACTTAGAAATCACTAAGGGGAGGCTACTAAGAATGTGGTCCCATATGAAGAACCATAGATGATTCAAGAAAATTCTATAAGTATAATGAGGAAATTATAATCTTTTGAAAAAATTAAATCAACCAGAGTAACAACATCATGTGGATACATTAATGGTATAAAAAATGTAGGACCCACCAATCATTTAGGGTGACAAACGACCAAATTAAGAATAAGAATACCATTGTAGGATGAATATAATATATTATTTTTTGGGGACCTAATAAAAATTTAATTTCATAATAATTTTATATATACTCAAGGATCTAGAATGAATATTGTATAAAATTTCCGTTCATGGTAATGTCCGTTAGGGCCTCACTTGGGATGGATTTAAGGGATTTATAATAAGGAATTCTACCCACATTCCATTATAGTTTCACAAAACAATTATTTCATCCATCTAATGAAAGGAATTCACTTTTTTATATAATATGCATCCCAATTTAAATACATTGATCATTTATCAAAAATATTTGTAGCTAGTGACTTACTAAAGGAATGAATGTTCGAAGTGGGGTTGAAATATAACATTTATTATAGGGCACTGATGTTTTGAATCAATAATTACAGTTACATGGTAAAAAATGATATGGTGGAAGATAAATACATAACATGGAAAATCATTCGAGGGAATACCTATTTCCTTCCAGACATAGGTGGAAAATCTCATGTGGGGTATAAACATAGAAAATAGAGCAACTACCATGTTACCAGAGCACCATAGAATCAATAAAATGGATTAGTTTGTTTTACCATGAAAATAATATCCTACCATGGTTTTTCCAATATGGTTTTTGGATCAGATAAATAGGTACATCAATGAATGGACTCAACACTCTCTAGACAGTGATAAAAAATGAAAATTACAAGATCTATTGGCAAAATATCTTGAATTCAACTAATGGTGATGGTTCTACAAAGTTGGTGGATTGTAATTCTCCACTAGTAAGATATCATCAAAGAAGTTCTCACCCTAATAATCAATGTACATAGTTGATTTCCAAAACACCTCAGTACATCATTTGAAACCAATATAGTAGAGGTGTAGGAATATTTTTGAGGTGCGGTTTAATAACTATTTTTAGATGATAGTATAATACAAAATGTAGACATAGGTCCCTAATA
This sequence comes from Viscum album, assembly GCA_963277665.1. Lineage (NCBI taxonomy): Eukaryota > Viridiplantae > Streptophyta > Magnoliopsida > Santalales > Viscaceae > Viscum > Viscum album. The sequence continues at coordinate 772,717,231 of OY728125.1, read as the reverse complement.
GTGTAAGGATTTCTTCACATTAACTCTACTCTAATTCAGGTTTTTTTAAAACACTTATCATTTTAATTTATTTATAACATTTAGAGTGGTTAAAAAATTCAGATTGTCTATTGAAATTTTGGCTCATGTCTTGAGTATCATTTCACTACTCATGTTATGGGAGTGAAGACGATTTAAATGTTAATTATATTCTATAACTATATAATTAGTATACTTTTTGATAGAGGTTTATATCATAAAATTGACATATTTTATTTAATCTTGGTAATTTTTTGGTTTTAATAATTCATGTCATATATTATTTACTTCTCTATTCACCACGTCAATTTTACATATCCTAAAGGGATTTTTAATTGTTCATAGGTGAATGAGATGTGATTAAATGAAATAATAATACCCTTAGTGATATTAAATGTAACCATATCTTATTATTTTGAAATTATGACCTCAGGGTCTATTCATGTACCAAAACATAGTGATTTTATTGACGAATTTGATAGATAACCTGACATCTTTCTTGAAACATTATATCAATTTCCACCTGAGAGGGACATGATATGTTATATCAAATTACTATACATTATGATCTTACTCCACTTCCATCATATAAAACTGCACTTAAAATGTCACGAGAGATAAAATTCTAACTAGAATAATTTAAAATTAATGTTTTTATAAGACCAAGTATGTTACATTATTTCGTTCCATTTTTATTTGGTAATATAATGGATAGTAAACTCCAATTTTATGTTGACTATGATATGCTGAATCATGTTATGATTTTAAATCTATACCTTCTTTGATTAGTTGATGAAATATTTTATTAGTTGAAGAAAAAAATGGTTCTCTAAAATTCACTACTAGTCAATGTATCACCCACTCCCTGTATGGATAGTAGATACCCCCATGATTGATTTTTGAAGCTATTGTAACCACTTGGAATAATTGGTCATGCCTATTGTCCTTAATAATTCACCAAAAGTCTTCGTATCATTGATTATTAATGTTATTCAAAGATTCCAAAATCATTTCATTGTTCTATTTATTGAATACATATTACTGTATTCATGCATGAAATATGACCATTACTGGAAAATAGAGACTATATTAGGTATATTATGATACCACCTCCTTAATGGTAAATTATAAAAGTGTGACTTATAGATATAAGAAGTAATATTTTTTTGTAATTCCTTCTTTTAAAAAGAGATATAGGTTGATATTAATAAAGTTGAGGTAATAATTTTGTGGAAACCACCCAAGAATATCATTAAGATACATATTTCTCTGTGATTAGTAGGATATTATAAATTCTTTTTCGAAAATTTCTCATGTATCACTTATGACATGACTATGTTGATAATAAAGGGTATTCCATTTTACAAGAGTGATATTTTCAGAAATATTTTGAGTAACTCAAGGATAAACCCACATTAACAAATATTATTATCTTACCAAAACCAAGAGATAGATAACTTGGTATTTTTTAGGTGTTTGAATCAAGATTGGGTTTTTTCATCAAGTTAAAAAAATGATTTAATATCATATGGATCAAACAAATTGAGGATACTTTAAAATAACAATAAAATAAAAGATTTTGAATTATTCATGGTGGTACAGGATATAAAAACCTTACACCACTACCTTATCGGTGAAAAATTCATGGTGCTCATGGATTAAAAAAAATAAAGAACAAATTTACACAAAGAGACTTGAATAAGAGAAAAAAATGTCAGAGGTAATATATTTTTATGTTCATGACTATCTTTGTTTATTAATATGGTAAACGAAATTTATGGTTGATTTAATTGAGTTTCAAGTCATACAATAAAGTAGTTTGATACGGATATGAAGAATTGAAAATTATAGATATGATTATTGATATTCTCTTAGAATGTTCTGAGTTGGATTTTGTTGTGATATTATTTTTAGTTAACCTTATTACAAAAATGTTAAATCTATTAATGGAGTCCCAGATGATAGAACATTATTTTATTGATATGTGTAAAAATTTGATGTTCAGGGTACCATTGATAGTTATATAGAAGATTAAAATTATATATCATCTTTATGATTTAATATTGTGACTCATCCACCTTTCCAAAAGTAACTTCTCTATGATTATCGTCATTTGAAATGTGTTATCCACCCATGTACATTGAAAATGAATAAGGTAATGAAATATAATTTATGTTTATTAAGTATGAAAAGATAGGTGGTCAAATATTTTGTGATATTTCTCACTTTTCAATAGGTGAAGGTTGAACATAAATGACTAGATATGAAGATACAATCATTCCCACACCCATTTTTATTGACAGAAACTATTTATAGAAAATTTTGAAGGTATAATAAGAACCTTTTCAAATTAGAAAACTATTTGGGTTATTTTTGATCAACGTAATAATTTAGCACACTATATTCCAATCCCTGAGAAAATATTATAGAAGTATTAGAAATGATCCTAATTTGGGAGGTTGAATAATTTCACGGGGTATAAATTTCTATCAAATTTGACCAAGATTTAAGATTAAACTCATTGTTCAGAAGGAACTTCTAACTAGACCTTGGAACTATTTTTATCATGATAATTACATATCATACTCAATTAGATAAACATTTAGAGTGAATGGTTTAAATGTTAGAATAAATTAATTTAGATGTTAAAAGAAATTAAATTAGATATTAGAAGAAATTTATAGAGTGTGTGTAATTGATTTTATTGATCTGTGGGAAAAATGTTGGGATTTAGGGAAATTTTCCTATAGCAATTATTTCTAGAAAACAAATAAGTCCTCATATGAGGAACTGTATGACTATCCATGTGCCTCACAATTTTTATATGTAAATACTAGAGAAACATCACTATTTAGACCAAGTGACATGAGGGAGACTCCTAAGAAGATAAAAATGATCATGATGAGAATGTAAATGGAAAAAATCTATCATAAATATAATGTAGATAATGGTGATCAAATATTATTTTTTAAGGGGTTAAACATGTTTTCATGTTAGTTTTAGAAAGATTAGGTAAATATGTTTTGGGTATCTGATGTGCCCTTATAATCAGATAAGTCAAAGATACATTTATATTATCCCTAAATACAACACAATGGCAGTCCATAGGGTCAGTCTTAAGGAAGAATATTTTATTATCTATGTTATTAATTTAAAAAATATTTATTATTACATATATTTGAATGAAAGAATTAAGGAAATGATAAAATAATAGTGGATGTAATTAAGATAGTTGTTGAAATAACTATATGAGAACATGAAACAATAACTATCTAAGGGAGAATAAATTCAGATATAATAATTGAAGATCTGGGTTGATTTACTCATCAAATAATTTTCATGGATATTTTGAAGGATAATTTATTAACACATAGCCTCACTCCATGAATGGTCAATGTCTTGATCAAAAACCTATATCATCGAAAATAATGAGCACTTATGTATGGAATGTCTTTATATACATGAGAGCTCTGTCAAAAAAATGGATATAATCACTCAATAAAACCACCCCAACCAATTTTTTATACTTTCTGAATTGATCATTATAATATAATCAGTCACATAACCACTCAAAAAAATGTATAATAATATATGAGGAAAATATGTAAAGATAATGGGATAAGGAGTAGAAAACTAACTAATTAATATATATCATGTTTCATATCCACTTAAAAATATCAATCTTACATGATCGAAGAAGAAGAGTGTTGATGACTATGGCGTTTGATCAATATAAATTGTTAAGCTTCCCCAATGCACCCCATACCCACACTCCATAATTCATTTCTAAAAACAACATATATTACACTCTAACATTTATACACATACTTTTTTCCATTTTCCTTTACAAATAATGATACATTTATATTCCAAGGTCTGTTTTTAAAAATAGAGTTTTATAGATTTGGGAAAAATACTAAGCCAATAGAACCCATGTTTTTTATATTAAATTTACATTTATACCTCTATATAATCCATAACATATCATTAAATTATTCCTAAAATTATTTATATTTGATACACTTCTAATATCACCTTATGTATTGATTTTTTATAAATAAGGGAAATGGAAACATAAGAAATGGAGAGCTAAAATTATTGGTAATGGTAAAAATAACCGATAATAATAAATGATCATAATATTGGGTAAGATGAGAATATTATTATAATAAATATACATAAGAAAATAATACACTAGAAAAATAAGATCATAAAAAATGTTGTATGGAATTATGTAACATAAGATAAGAATTAAAAGTGTAGAAACATAAGTCAATAAACATGATCCATTAGAGAAAAACACATCCGTAATCATAAAAACTAGGAAAAAATATAACCATACAATATCACTATTTTGTGATCATATCAAAGAATTACCATGCATACATTTGTGATAATATCAACGAAAGATCACCAATTAGTTTTTAAAGAGGTACAAAATGATTCACAGATTAGTTTTTTAGAATATTTAAGAAGGATCACCCACTAGTTTATTATAACATTAAATATTTCTCCTAGGATATTTTTCCATGTGATATAAAACATTAACAAATACATTGGGGGGAGGGGGGTCATATTTTATCCCCCAATTATCATCCATGCATATTAGTGACACTAAAAATAAATTAATTCATCAAATCACAATGAAACCTTGGAAGGAAAATGGGATTCATATCTTTTTCAAAATGGATTCACATAGGGGATCCTTCATAAATCCATAAATAATAATAAAATGATTAACAAATATGAAATAAATTTCTTATTAATGACATCAAGTTACTTTTTATATAAATAAACTTTAATGATGATAATTAATATGGTATTTACATGGTATAAATAAAGGGTATATGATTAAGTAAATAATTTTCACAATCAATATGTTTATTGATTATAGTCGAAAAAAATTTAATGTAAGGAATAGAGAATAATTTATTCATAGTGGGAAGGTATTATAAGAAAAATTATATTTATATTCCATCAATGACTAGGTACGACAAAGGTAGTAATGAATCATTCCCATGGTTGAAAAAGAAATTTTTATAATCCATTCCAATAAATAATGTTGATGATATCATTTGAAGAATATCCTTGACTAAGTAAAAGTTATATCAAAGGAAAATTAAAAAAATAAAAAACTATTTTTAGAGATTTTAGAAAAACTACATTATAAATAAGTAATATTCTTTATCTTCTGAATGAATTATAATAGAAATATTTTATAAAACTCAGATCAAATTAAAATTTTTCGAAAACCAAGAATATTTAGAGAGATTTATTTATGTAAAATGGAACAATAATTATAATGATGTGTTCACATGTAAATGTTTAAAAAAGGTTTTTTTCACATTTTTGATGAATATGACCCATTAAAAAAATGTTAAAAAAATATTTAAGACTTTTAAAATAAATAGAAGTAGAATAAAATGAAATGAATTTATCATTATATTATAGATTAGGAAAAATTTAGAATCATCCAATGAATAGAGATATGAAAAAAGGTTTTTTCTGATCCAGGAAGAAGAGATGAGGTCAGTTTTATATACAAGAAACACTTAAAGTAAATTATGAATCAAGGGGAAATGCAATTTTTAAGGGACATATAAAACCCCATGAATATAAAAATAAATTGATAATGGGTTTTAAAAATAATAAAAATTGTTTATATGAATTATCTTTCTTATAAATTATTAATTTTAAAACAATATTATCTATTATAATGCTTATGGTTTGTGTATAATTTTAATCAAAACCCTTTCAATTTTGGTATCTTTTAAATTGAAGGCCATTAAAAGAAAGTACATGATATTGTTTTTTAAACCCCATATATTACATAAATAAGGTAAAATATATTAATTTGTTAGATATCAAACCATATCAAAGATATCCAGGCGAACAATGTGAAATACGTGTCATGAAATCAAATTTGAGATAAGTAACCACTTGACATGTATTCCCTCTTAGACGAATGAACAATAACCTAATGTGTGACAAACATAACTATTTAAATAACTTAATTAGTTACCATTTTCATATCTAAAACCCATTATAATATTTATTTTAATCATTATAAATATTTATTTTAGCTATTTAATATATTTTCTCAGTATCATGTTTGAGCAATCTTCATCATTTTGAAGTAGTTTCATAAAAGTTATGCGGTTCTTTATTATTCTACAAATTTCCATCGTGAAAAAATTCTGAAACAGATTTGACTATATTATTTATAATAATTTATAATTTTATAATTTAATTATATTGAATCATTTTATGACCATTAAGGATGAATTTTATAACAATCATGTTTCAATGATTTTTATCCAATGAAGCATGTTTTCTTAAATAACGAGTTAAAATATTTATATTATAATTTAAAAAAAATTCAATATTTACATATTTCTATGATATATTACTGATTATTAAATTCCCATATTCATCTATGATAAAAATTTATTTAATAGTTTAATTATAAGGTTAAACCAACCTAGATAATAACATACCATAATTATTAGATAATTAGGAAGTGATTTTGTTGTAATATATTTATACCAGATTTATATTGATCTTTTTTAGTGTTTATTGGTTCCATATATCATAATTTAATAAAATTATAAGATAATGGTAACTTGTATGAAGTTACTTTGTAGTACGAATATATCATATTTCTATTCGTATAAACTTTTGGACTGTTGAATTTTAAATGGAAGTTTATTACTCATACTGTGAAAATGATTTTCAATTGGAATCACTATAAATATAATAATTACATAAAAACCAAATTTCTAAATCAAAACCAATCTAATTACCATATATTAAATAAGTTGATTCTAAATGAGATACATTATTACATAGCGGTGGTAGTCTGCACATACATATGAATAAAGATTTCATTTCCCGTAGAATAAGATAAAGGAGTAATATGGTTTAAAATTTAAAAAACCTAAAAGTTTAATAGATATAATTATTATATAATATATTACCTATTAGGAATATACATGTAATTTAGCAAAGGTAATTCAAACATGTTATGTTTTGGAGGTGGTAGTCCACATATATACATAATTATGATTTTTGATTTCCTTAAGGGAAAAGAGAAAAGGGTGGAAAATGTATGTCTGATAACATATATATGTTTCTTTACATAGATAATATTTTTTTATCATGTAATAATATATGATATATTTTTATGGCAAAATATGTATAGATTGAAAAATATTAGTGAGTGAGAAGTACTTATTTTGAGATTTTAACCTTCTCTCAAAGTAATTCTCTATAATGGAAGACTTTAGACACTCGCTTTTGAAAAGAAGATTAAGAGGATGAAAATGGATACTAAGTGATGGAATAAGGGTAGTGTTTCAATAGGATACCAATTTTTTTGAGAGGAATTGATGGGGAGGTGAGTGAACCGTTTTATAAGTATTGAGAAAGAATTTTTTTTAAATATAACCACTTTATATAAAGAGAGATCATGTTAAAAATTCCTTGTGGGAAAAGAATGAAACTTATTTATTTGGGGTGAGATAATATAAATAATATATTGAAATACTAATTTAATTTTTTAACATGTTTCAATCCCATTACCCCTAGATTTATTACTTTTACTACTTTAAATTTTACAATAGTAAGCAGTTTTTACCAAAGTGATTTACATTTAATGAATTAAAAACAGAAATTATTATAAAATTTGAAAACATATATTCAAAACATGAACTTAATATGATACTATTAAATTTACATGTATACGAAAAATTAATTTTAACATTAGAAGATGTAACATATACAAACCTGTTTTGAGAAAGTGTTTTTATGGTTAAAATTCAATTGTAGTGTAAAATTATCCATGTCTTTGATTTACATGATATAAAATGGTTCGTTATAAAAAATAATATTTATGTGTATTATATATAAACACAGAATTTAATATTACCATACAAATTTGTGACCAATAGAAAAGATAGAAAGCACTTTATTTTGAAGGAAATGTCACTTATCTTATAAACTGTTGAACATAAGTTTTCTAAGTTAAAAAAATTAAAATAAATAGTTTTAATAATTATGTAAATAAAAAATAAATTTAATGTTATTATATATTTATAATAATTATTAGAATATTTATAATGTTAAATGTTTTTAATATTTGGTAAAAATTGTATTTTTCATTATTGACTAAATAATCAATTATTTCAAAAAAATCCCAAAAATCTATGCCAAGATAATTTTATCATTTTAAATTAAAAAATAATTTTTCCTATATAACTGATATTAGAAAAGTTATAAATTTATTTTTTAGATTTGAAATATAAATAAAATATATTTCATAGTTAAAATTAATCTTTCTTCCTTTTAAAATTCAAAATAAATAATTTGTAAGATACATGTGATAAATCACATATTACAATACCATATTATATCATAATGAATAATATTTATGTAGATGATAAATAAATCTATTTATGATTATATAATAGGGTAATATCTAGCTTCATTTGAGGATTGTGAGTTCGTTAGTATAGATTTTTTTGGTAATTTTCAAGAGGCTGAATTTCCCTCACATACGATTTCACTCATACAATAATTATTCAAGTTAGGATTGGGCTCGGTTAGAGAAATTTCCAATCGGTCTACCTCCATTAAAAGTACAAAAAATGATCTTTATAGGTGATCCATTTTCTAAATAATTCTATTTCATTCCAGTTGTTCATCAATTTCATAATAGTTTTTGTTACTTTTATACCTTACAATTTAATTGCTATATTTTAATATTAAAATTTTCATTTAATATATCATGGTTTCATTATGTTTGGTGATTTGTGTATAACCAATCATTTATCAAATTAATATTTATTTAAATTAAGTATTAAAATATTATCTCATTACATTCTCAGTCACCCCTTAGAAAAATTTAATCTATTAAATTTTAATTATTACATTATAATGAAATTGTTATGGGTGATAATAAGATATAAATGACTCTATATATAATTTAAAATGAAATTTCATCCTCGTTATACTTGTTATGACTAGTGAACTAATATTTTCTATCTAAATAGGAATATGAAAAATGATGAGTTTTTCTTTCACCTTTTTTTCTGGATAACCTAATTTAATCGGAGTAATTTTTTATTTGGATTTTATAGTCAATATTGTATTAATAAGTAATTGTGTGTTGATTTTTTTAGTTTTAATTTACCCTTGTTTTGTATTCGTTGCCTCATAGGAAGGATGTTCCTTCATCATACCATGGTTCTTCTCCACCCTTTCCTAAAATCTCTATCTCCCCAAAAGTTCTAGTTCTCTTTTGAGAGGCACCCTAGTTATCTCTGCTCCCGATAGAGCTAAAAAACACTGCGGATCTATGCAATTATACCGCGGTGGCTCGTTTTCATCCTCATCGACTTTCGGTGGAATCTTTTGGACTGGTCCTCACAAAATATTGGGAACTTAATGAGCGTGCGGTCATTAGGTTACTTGATTGGAGTGATATTATTGTTCAGTTTGGATTGGAAGGGGTTATGATTATCACTTGGTCCAGGGCTCCTAGAAGGTGCATTGATTCTTCATTTTATTATTTTCGATAGAGATTTGAATTTCATATGCAGTCTAACCCATCATCAACTATGAAATGGGTAATTCTCCATAGTCCCCCTCTTTCTTTTTAAAATCCTTCGATTATTTGTGCAATTGGAAATATGATTAGACGATACCTTTGTTTTAATCAACAGACTGAGGTTGTGTCTCATCTAATTTGTCAGCTGATAACTCTTGAGGTCGATGTTGAGAGACCTCTTGTGGGTTTGGTTTGTATTATTGATGAGAAGGAGTTTTACTGGATGCAAGAGGTTGTATTTGAGTTTTGGATGCAGTTCTGTGTGAAGTGTAGATAGTATGGAAATTTAGAGGCTATTTGATGCAGTGGAGGGCCGAGTGTTAACTTGAAAGTGATGGAAGGTCAAAGTTGGGATGGATGTGGGGCGCGTGATGCAGTGAGGCTGGATAAAGTAGCTATGGAATATGGCTGTGTAGATGGGGTAACAAGTAGCCCTATGGAATCCCCTCTTTGTATTAGACCTAGAGGTTCATCTGGGCTGGGAGACCAAATAGACTCTTCTTGCACTACATGTGATTTGGTTAAAATGAAACCTGATGGAAATGTTGAGAGGGAGATAGGGCAGGTTCTTCCTGCTAATGTGCCAGGCCTTGAATGTGTTTTGAATATGGTGCATGTAAATTTTAATTCATCAGTGATTCACGTATTTGACAGATTGAAGGGTGATCTTGGAGTTGAGTCTTGGTCTACGATGGAGGGTAGTGCATTCCATCTGCATCCGGTTCTCTCTGAAGATCATTTGGCCACTACAGAGGGTGATCAGGTGGTGATGAACATGTGTCCTAATCGTGCTGGTGTAAATATAAGCTGAAATCGTTCTAAAAATCTGGTTCATGGGGAAATGCTAATGGTGATGGAGGGTGTTTATTCGTAGGATATAGTCATCAGCAATGCAGGTGATGTGGAGGAGGCGATAGAGAAGGAGTCCTCTATTGGTCCTAGTTCTGTGAAGTAGGTTATTGATGGGAGTGGTGTGTAGGTGAAATGTTCAGCCAGGCTGCAACTACGGTTTGTGAAGCAGGTGTTCATCATTGAGCTTGGTAATAGCTTTGTTGGATTGGTGATGGTTGACTTGGTTTTGGACTGAGATGGAGTTTTGTCTTTGGGTGAAAAAGCTTCGGAGGGGCATGAGACTACATATCCAAGTGTTTATGTTGTACCATTACAAGGGTGGGAAGATGGTAATGAAGTTGTTCTTACTACTGGCTCCACTGGTAATTTTTCACAAGAAATGAGGAATGGGAATTTCTCTAATGTTGGGGATGATATTTCAGTTAATGAATAAGGCAGTTCTTCTCAGGAGGTTGTAGCTAGAGATGCTGTTATGAAGAAGGGGACACGTGCTGTCCATGAGATTGTGGGTCACTCACAATGTCATGCTATGCTTGACACTATCAGCCAATCTCAGCAAAAACATGGTGTGGAGGAGGGTTACTATGAAGTTCACATTTCTGGAAAATGGGGGGATTGTCTCGATAGTGACAAGGAAGTGACATGTTCTGGACTTCCTACAGTGATGTTTTCCAGGGTTGGAAAAAGAAGGTCTTTGATAATGCATAAGCGTTGACTGCCCCACCATGAAGAAGGCTGAAGAGGGATTATTATTATCTGTCAAAGCCAATGACCACCAGGTCTTCCATAGGGAGGGAAGGTTGGGCTCCACAATATTCAATGGAATTTCCCTCTTTGGAGAAGTTGAATCTTAGAAGAAAGTACACCAATATTTTGAAGCACCGCGATAGTTCAAGTTGGGAATAGGGTACTCCGGAGAAAGCAATCTATCATAGGTATGGTGAATGTTTTGACAAATATGATGTGTAATTGTCCTTTCACTTTTTTTTACTTGCTTATTGGACTTTTCTTTCTTGTTTAACAAATGCTCAGAGGCTTGCCTCAGACATAGCTTATCGGGTACAATTTCATTTAAAAAAATACCATTTATCATTATTGGGTGTATTATTAATGTTCCCCACTCCATATAATCCTAAAAACCCACTTCCATAGTTGTGGTTTCATAAGAATTCCCATGTATGAAATGTTTTTGGTTCCTATCATCCCCATTAGTGTTTCTCACATTTTAAATAGTGAATTGTTATTTTAACATTAATATGAAATATTTTCCTTTTATATTGTCCATATATGTCTTCCATTTCCTCTTTAATACGTCTCTATATTTCCTCCTTTATCAAAAATAGAACATCTTTATATTATATTGAGGAAACTCCCTAGGTTCGTCATATCACAATCTTGACATGTTGGAAATTAAATCTTATTTCCTTCATCATCATCATCATCACCTAAACTCCCATGAGACTCTATCCTCTTATTTTTGGAGTTGAAAGATTAAAATAATTTCATATCGTTAATCATAATTCTTTATTATTACTTTGGAAAAATAATAATATTTTCCACTTTAGTTTTTATTTCATTAGGTTTCTCATTGGTACAATCTCTACATTGTCTATGGAATTCATTGTTAACTTGGTTCCTATAGGAATCATCCATTATTAGAACCAAAAAGATTTAATTGTGTGTGGTGAACAATTAACATGGAAATATAATTATTGTAAGATATATAAAATTTATCCCCATAATATCCTATTATAAAAAATTATTACATTATATTTCAGGTCCATATAAATCACACTTATGTTAATCTATGTTTCATTATGTTGGGTTCTCTCATACACATTAACCTAAGTTACTAACATGATAAATCCTTCATAATGGTTTATAAATAGAATTTTATTAATCCCAGAATCTAATATGGGAGTTTCATAATAGGTGTTTAGTTATGATTATTTATCATTCATTAGGTGAAGATTGAGTTAATGCTCAATACACTATTTTCAGTATCATTACTCGAGGAACATCTATTCTAGAGTATGAATCCCCTTTGTGTATCTAGATTGGGGTTTTATTTATATAAGTAAAATAAAATCTATACCTTACCAATTATAATTAATTCTATCCAATATGTATACATATTCCGAGGGGTTTCCCTTAATATTCTCTCATCCTATTTTTTTAAAAATAAAAAATAGTCATTTTATCCAAATTAAAGGTTTATCTATCTATTTTTAACTATTATCATTTATAACCTGTCAATCCATAATTACCTTTATAACTCTTAATGAATATTTATCCTATAAAATCCGTACTTATAAAATTATATAAACCTTCTTATGATAGTAAATGTGGCACCTCATACATGTAATTGTTGTTCCGATGTTGAAAAAAATATAATTTACACACATAATTCGATACACACCCAAAATCACTGGATCCTTCAATAATAATTTAACATTTACATTCTAAGGGATTTTTTTTGCTAAATATTTTAGTGAGTAATGATAAATATTTAACTAATAAAACAAATTTTCATTATATTAAATGGAAAATTCTCCCACTAATTAATCTACAACATGTCTTCAAAATCACACATAAATTGTTCACAATAGATACTATTCTATTAAAATATTTGAAACTTTAATTATTTATAACCTAGTGAAATGGGAATATAAGAAACAGTGAGCTCACATTATTTATATTGGTAATCATAATAAATAATTGTAAATAATCATAATTGAGAATAAAATGAGAATATATGTATATTAAATATAATAAAATCATAAAAAAAATCTTATATCATCAACGATGGCATAAGACATGAAATAACATAATATAAGAATCAAAAGATTATGGAAACAAAAGTCAATAAATATGAACCATGAAAGCATAAAATAGTCATCAATATAATATCATGGAATAAACTTAAGCATAGGGAATCATCATATTTTGAGAATATCCAAGATTACATAGGAATTAGTTTGTAAGAATATCTAAGAAGGTTCACCCTTTAGTTTTTTAGCATATACAAAAAGGATAACACTTTGTATTTTGAGAATATCTGAGAAGTATCACCCTCTTTAATGTAATCATATCTAAGGTGGATCATGCTACATTATCTATTGAAAGATTAAATATTATCCAATTCTTGAAGTGATATATATTGTAAAGTCCTCGTTTCGGGTGCTCCCCAAGGGTGTCTCGTACCTGGTTGGTCACATGACCTCAAGCACATTTCCCCAAATGGTAGAGGATTCCAACAATCAGTGAGGACTATAGTATGATAGTGGGGAAATTATTCCATTATAAACAGAGTATACACAATGGAATAACAAATAATATACAATAGTAGATGTGGTAACACCATACAACAGAAGTAAACAACAGAATATTGATAGTATAACCTACTATAGCATATATATAAATAAATGTTGCATGTCACAAGTATATTAAAAATAATCCAAACAAGTCAAAATTATGGAAATACACTACTAAAATCAAAGTACAAAAAAATTAAACTCCAACAAAATTATAAGCATCAACTTGGTCCCAATCTCTCCAACTCCAAAAGCAATCAAGTACCTCATGAAGAATGGTGATTGACCTTATCTATACCTGCGACCATATAATATGTTTGGGACCAAAATCATGACCCAAAAAAGGTGTGAAACAAACCCCATTATGCAAACACCCAAATATCTCTACCTAAAAGTTATTGAATATATATAGAATACAGTATGAAAAAATAATTTAATAAACTAGGAATTACTCAAAAGATAATAATCCTACAGTTTTCAATTAAATCCATTTTCACGTATTAATTATTCAAACAATTTAATAATAAATCCTAGGATCTAAACTAAGCTCTATATCTCTTGTATAATGGTAACAATAGACGTATAAGTAGACAATCTAAACAACCAAGTGAGCCGAGTCAAAGATTTTGCATTGGCATGGCAGACTCATCACAATCATTCAATTATTCAAAATCAATCCTCTGGGTATGTTCTCACAGTATAAACCCCTTGGTCCAACATAGTACAAACCATTTAAAATAGGACCACCTGGGTAGCTCTCACAACCAATACCCCCTTGGTCTTCATAGAATATATAAATTACAATGACCACATTACAGCTCTCACAGTCAATACCTCGGGGTCAACATAACAACAATTCGTACATAAATGACCCTACCTCGGGAAGTTCTCACAGTCAATTCCCCTTGTAAATACTTTCACAATGAGAATCACATGTATCTCAAATAAATAGTAACATCATACTAATAACACGAGGCAAGGAAAATAAAGAATGCCTAACCAGAATTCTAGACCAAAAATCCATAATCAATCAAACATGGGAAACACACCCATAAATAAGGAATAAAACCTTATGTATAATCAATAACACCTTTATCAAACAAACACACCATAATAGGTCTTAAAAATGATTAAATTTCAAAACATACAATAAGCTAAACATGGGTATTCAACACTTTTAGCATATATAATCCAAAGTCAACCAAATAAAGGCACAATCAACGCACCTCATTGTCGTACGATCAACACTCTTGAAAATCAACCCTGGAATCGGATAGAACGATGTAGATCTATGATAAGGGTAAAAAAAATCAACCCTTATTAACTCATGATAGAGGATAAATAAAGAAGAGAGAATCTAGAGGAAAAGAAAACTCACCACTGGGATTCCTATTGAAGTGCCCAGATCAGTGTGAATCACTGAGAGGGGGAGGGGGTGAATCAGTGATCCTTTAAAACTTTTTACTAATTGATTCTTAATCAATTAAACCTCTATGGCTGGTTAAAGCCTCGATCCACTCTTCTTGTATCTCTCAACCTTTCCCGGATAATGTAGTAATGAAAAGGCACAGGACACAAGGATTTACAAGGTTCGGCACCAAAGGCCTACATCCTTGCCATGCTCTCCAAGCATGGATTCTCCATTATAACCTGTTAAAATTACAATGGTCGATACAGAGTCCCACTGTATCTCTCCTGAGTCCCACAGGAGGGTCTTTATACTGCGTCCCACAGTGTTACCAGAGTCCCACTGGCCTGCTCCAGAATCCCACTGAAGACTTCTTCTCCCTGAGTCTCACAGGGTCTTCTCCTGGCTCCTCGAGTCACACGAGTAGCTCTTCTTCACTTTAAGTTCTTCAAGTAACTTCAGCAGCCTGGGATAAAGGCTGCTGGCCTTGCTCTTCTCTTCTGATCACTTGTGGTTGATCAGGGGTTCTCGTCTAGCTCAGGCTTTATCTCCTTCTTCTCAGGATGACCTGGCTTGTCTCTCCAACTACTGAATGCTCAGACAACTGTTATCTTTATCTTCGGTCTGGTCCAGTCTCAGATGCACACCACTGATTTAGCTTTCTTCACGTGTGCACGTGCATGTATGCATGCATGCACTCTCCTCTTTCTCTTGGTGCAATAAACCCACAAAGGGTGTAATCAAATATAGCACACACACCTTCTTTCTCCTTCACACACTTTAACCAATTTGTTTACACACTTAGAGTGTGTTCTACTTTAGTGTGGGTCACTCCTTATTTTACTTCTAGGTGTTTACACTTTTAGTGCACACACTAGGTTCGGCCTTTTAGTTCTTTTGCACACACAAATGCCTATGGTCTTCTTCCCTTCTTGTGCACACACCTAGGCTTCGGCCTTCACTTGTTAAGCACACACAAATTCTTCACTTTGCACACACACTTGAATGTGTTCTTCTTTGTTGTGGTCTTCACTTGGTGCACACAAGGCACTAAGGCCCGGGTCTTCTTTGGTTGCACAAGGCTACGGCCTTTCTCCTTCACTTTGCACACAAGGCATGCAAGTCTCGGCCTTCACTTGAATTGCACACACACACAAAGTGTGGTGTTCCTCCTTATGCACACACACGGGCAAGGCCTCGGCCTCCTTCCTTGCCAAGCACCCACAACCCGTAGGGTGTGGTCTTCTTGTTTCACACACACCCAAGGCACAATGTCCTCGGGTCTTCCTCTTTGCACACACACTGCTCACGGTGGTTCTTTAAATTTTGCACACACACACTGTGTGTAAAACACAACCCGAACTCCCTGTCTCAAATGTAGGCGCGCAAGGGGTGCGGCCAATCTTCCTCAACACCGGCGCAAGTTCTTGCAAGGGGCAGTCGCGCAAGGTGCATGAGCACAGGGGCGCGCAAGCTCCTCCTGCCGCGGGGCGCGCAAGTGCAACACCCGCGGGGCTTCAACCGTGGGCGCGCAAGATGTTGCGGCCACGGGTTCTTCCTGCCGCGCAAAGGGAAAGCGCGCAGGGATCTCTCCCTTTCTTCTTTTGTGCAAGTATGCACAAAAGGAACCAAACGGAGCAAAGGGTGCTCCGGGCTTCACTGCCGCGCAAGTGTGCGCGCAGGGCTTCGACTTCGTGAGGCACAGAGTGCTTCTCACGGGACTTCCTTCTTCAAAAACTCAGCAAGCAATATTTATGCCTCGGCCTCTCCTTTTATAGGCAGAGGGATCTCGTTCAATCCGCGTGGATAATATTTGAATCCCCGAAGTTTTCGGGTATTTCAAGATTCTGCAAATCTTGTTTTTCTTTTAATTTCACGCGGGTTTCTTTTCCTTCATTTTTCCTCACGTGCATGCATTCTTTTGAACGCGTACATGCCTCTGTTTAGGCTCATGCATGCAGAGCATGCTCTCCTCGTGGCCTCGGCAACTTCGTTTGCCTCAGCCTTCATCGATTTTCCTCAAACATTGCATGCATGTGTATTTTTAAGCATGAATCGATTCATTATGGCCAGACGAGCACGAGGGTGCCTTCGGTTTACTCAGAGGTGGCCGGGAGCTCGAAAACCATCTTCAGGTTGCTCCTGGTTCAACGGAGGCTCGCGGGGAGCTTCGGCTCAGGCTCGAGGAAGAGGACGAAGCCACGGCCGTCGGATCAGATCTTCGGACGGCCCCGATCAGATCGCGAGAGGCGCGATTAGATGAGCGGCTCGGATCTGGCGCGCGATGGATCGTGCGGCCAGGATCGCTCCCGGGTGAAATTTCGCCGTCCCACATCGAAACGCCGCGGGATTTTGCCGCGGTTTATTAGCCAAGCGCTGCCGGCCTCCCTTCAATTGAACTTCTCCCCTCCCGGTGCCGCCCCGCACCGGGTTCTTCCTGCGGGCGCGCTCTGCGCCCACTCTGCTCCTGCGGGCGCGCCACTGGCTTCCACTATGCACCTCCGGTGCGCGGATTTCACCACCGCGTGCCCTCGGGGGCTTATACACGGCCCCCTGCCTCTCGAGCTTTGCACCATGGGATCCCCCATGGGCGTGGCACCTAGTGCCCATATGAGCCGTGGGGTTGAACCCGTGGGCTGGCTTGAGTTGGCCAATTTTTTGGCAAAGGCAAGTACAAATACTTTGTCAAAAACAAAGTAACCCATGAGTATAAGCCAAATGCCACTTCTCCCTTAAGCCATTTCTTTCCTTCTCTACTTCTTAAGAATTCTTTAATCCTCCTCCCATGATCTTCACTTAGGATACGGAATTCAAAAGGTTCCTTCATAATCTTCAACCGAACTCCTGAATCAAATAATTCTTCAATGTTCTTCATTGATCCAATTACAGATCAAGTTGGATCACTTCCAATTCACATGCACTAAGAGTTAGTACATGGACTTCATTAGTGCACATCATCCACTTAGTAGTTGTGGATGGAACTCTTCAACTCCTCATGCATTGTGAAGACAATGCATGGTCGTCAATCAATGTTGTGACTTTGTATCCAGTTGATACAAGTTCTTGGAACTTTAAAGATCAGCTCAACAATCGTCAGATTTTCTAGAGAATGTTTCAACCACATCTCCTATGCCACTTAGTGAATCTCCTAAGTGACATGCATCTTAGTACCATGGCCATTCTCCTTCATCACCATCACCATCACATCCTTTGACATTCACATCTTGACTCCCTGACATCCATTCATTCCAAGACAACTTCATGCCTCATTGACAACAAATGCAACACAATGCACTTCAATCTCCCCCTTTGTATTTGTTGTCAATACACTCCTTCAGCACATATGAATGGGTCAATATGTGTGCCAATATTTCTCCCCCTTATTGGCAATCAAATGCAAAGGTGTGGGGTGGTTTGCTTTCAAAATATGTCTTCCTCCCTTATAAAAGTATTTTCTTGTAAAACACTGAGAGAGGGATGATGTCACATGTTCTCTTTAGCAAAGAACCTTTAGTACATCAGCTCTAAGTCTACTTGGGCTAACCCGGTGTAGAAAACAAGAGTGATATAACCAAGGTACTCAATGATGTCCATAATTCTCTACACATGTGAGATCATGCTTAGGAGTTTGAAAATTTTTCAGATATAACAATGAATTGCTAAATCCTGCACATACTTCACAAGACTCATTTGAAAGTTCAGTGCTAAGATAAAGCTCCCCCTTTCATCCATTTGTCTTCAATCCATACTCCCCCTTAATTGACAAGATAAACTCAATTAAGAAACAAGGGATGAAAGTATGATTGGAATACCTTCACTTTTCTCAAGATGGAATTAAATATCAGAATCCCATCTTCTCCAGATTGGCTCCCCCTCAAGGGGTGCACTCCATTCTGTCCAAACCATCCTCCAGCTGAGAATGATCATCATCTTCAATTCCCTGCAATGTCAGCACATGTATATACCAAGAGTATAAGGGAATAAGATGGAACCTCCTTGGTTCATCAATGTGAACAACAAGGTTGAGAAGATTCTCTCAACCGAGATGTCCCATTTTCACCAGTCTTCACACTTGCACATTTGATCTTCATTGATGATTGTGCTGGTGTGGTTCTCAAACCATCTTCATGTGAAACCTTCTTCTTCCCTTTTGCTTTAGCAATTGCCAGAGCTTCATCTTCAACTCTTTGTAGTTCTCTGGCCAGTTGCAACTGATGTGGCCATATGACAAGTAAATCATTTGGAAGAGTGGCCCCAGTTCTGGAAGTTCCACATGGTTCTTTGGATGCTGCTAAGCTACCTCTCTTAGGCAACTTATTTCCAATCAATCCCTTCTTCTTCTGGATTGATTGTCTTTTGGAGTACAGTCTGCTTCTATTTAGTTTCATGGCTTCTTTACAAAGGTCCATGATGTGTCCTTTCTTTCCACAGGAGAAGCATTTCTTGGTGGTCCTTCTGGATGACTCACCCTTCTTGGATTTAGACTCCAAGGACTTCTCTTCATTCTTCAAACTCTTCTTGGGAGCAGCTTCCACTTTCTTCTGCTTGCTTCCCAAGGATTCCTTTTTAGCCAGGTTCAGTGATCTTCTCTTCATTCCAGCTTCGGATACATTCGGAGATTGACATGTATCTTTTTGACCACTTTTGCAAACATCCCAGATGTTGTCAAGTAATCCAAATCTGTTAGCAGTAAACAGATGTCTCTGGACCTGTGGATGTTGCTTCCTTCCTTCTGGCTTGCTCCCCCTTGGCATGGGCTTCCTTTGTACTTTGGCATTCAGTGGATTGTACCAACAATCCTTTGCACAATGCCCATACTTGTTACAACACCAACACTGACCCACAAATCTTGACCTTTTGATTCCTTCTGATTGTAGGGTACTTGTCTTGAATTGTTGTGCTGCGTCAGGAGAGCTCTGCTTCTTCACCTTCCTCATCCAGATGGATGGAACCTTCTTCTTAGAAGATGTTGCACTTTCACTAGAGGATGTCCTTCTATTAGAATCATCCTTCTCAATGATCACTTGAGTGGCAACATTTCTCCTTTCAGCTGACTGGGAGGATTCAGCTTTGGGTGATTGCAGATTTTTCAACATCACCTCTAGTTCTAAGCATTTCATGTTAAGGGAGTTCTTCTCATCCTCAACAATTCTTAGCTTTCCTTCCCAATCTTCATTCAGCTGCTTCATCTGGTCTTCATGCACCGTCTTCAATTCAAGCAATGAATTGTCAAGCTCCTTCACCCTTTTTGCTTTGTCTTCAAGTTGAGCATCTTTGACAACCATTGAAACTCTGTGTCTCTTTTCCAGTGCACGGAAAACATCTTTGATCATTATCAAAAATATTTCTTTCTCAGAAGAGCTCCTTTGCAATTCTTCACAGGTATCTTCATATCTTTCATTGCAAAGGGAAACTGTTTCATCTTTGGCATTTACCAACTTTCTGAGAGTGTTGGTTATCCCAAACCTTTTGGCCAATTGGACTTCGAGAGAATTGGCTTCATCTTCTAGCTGTAATTTTTCTTCTTGAAGATCAAGGAGGCCTGTAGCTATACACATTGCAACTTCCTTGGGGACTCTCTTCTGAAGATATTTGATTGCATTTAGAAGATCATTGTTTCTTTCATCTTCATCACAGCTAGAGCAGGCTTCATCAGAAGAATGATAAAAGGAATTGTCATCTGATGTGACTTTCACATTTCTTTCTATAGAAGGAGTTTCTCTGATTGCACCAGCCTTCTTCTTCATCTTCTTTGCCTGTTTCTTCATTCTGTTTTTCTGAGTCTTGGCAGATATCTCCATTTGAGGCTGGTCATTCATTTCCTCAAATCTGCACTCCATAAAGACTCTCTTGGATCTTTTAGAGGGAACCTCCCTCTGATACCAATTGAAGTGCCCAGATCAGTGTGAATCACTGAGAGGGGGAGGGGGTGAATCAGTGATTCTTTAAAACTTTTTACTAATTGATTCTTAATCAATTAAACCTCTATGGCTGGTTAAAGCCTCGATCCACTCTTCTTGTATCTCTCAACCTTTCCCGGATAATGCAGTAATGAAAAGGCACAGGACACAAGGATTTACAAGGTTCGGCACCAAAGGCCTACATCCTTGCCATGCTCTCCAAGCATGGATTCTCCATTATAACCTGTTAAAATTACAATGGTCGATACAGAGTCCCACTGTATCTATCCTGAGTCCCACAGGAGGGTCTTTATACTGCGTCCCACAGTGTTACCAGAGTCCCACTGGCCTGCTCCAGAATCCCACTGAAGACTTCTTCTCCCTGAGTCTCACAGGGTCTTCTCCTGGCTCCTCGAGTCACACGAGTAGCTCTTCTTCACTTTAAGTTCTTCAAGTAACTTCAGCAGCCTGGGATAAAGGCTGCTGGCCTTGCTCTTCTCTTCTGATCACTTGTGGTTGATCAGGGGTTCTCGTCTAGCTCAGGCTTTATCTCCTTCTTCTCAGGATGACCTGGCTTGTCTCTCCAACTACTGAATGCTCAGAAAACTGTTATCTTTATCTTCGGTCTGGTCCAGTCTCAGATGCACACCACTGATTTAGCTTTCTTCACGTGTGCACGTGCATGCATGCATGCATGCACTCTCCTCTTTCTCTTGGTGCAATAAACCCACAAAGGGTGTAATCAAATATAGCACACACACCTTCTTTCTCCTTCACACACTTTAACCAA
Organism: Viscum album; assembly: GCA_963277665.1. Lineage (NCBI taxonomy): Eukaryota > Viridiplantae > Streptophyta > Magnoliopsida > Santalales > Viscaceae > Viscum > Viscum album. Next base: position 772,695,342 of record OY728125.1, on the reverse strand, counting down.
TTTGTTTACACACTTAGAGTGTGTTCTACTTTAGTGTGGGTCACTCCTTATTTTACTTCTAGGTGTTTACACTTTTAGTGCACACACTAGGTTCGGCCTTTTAGTTCTTTTGCACACACAAATGCCTATGGTCTTCTTCCCTTCTTGTGCACACACCTAGGCTTCGGCCTTCACTTGTTAAGCACACACAAATTCTTCACTTTGCACACACACTTGAATGTGTTCTTCTTTGTTGTGGTCTTCACTTGGTGCACACAAGGCACTAAGGCCCGGGTCTTCTTTGGTTGCACAAGGCTACGGCCTTTCTCCTTCACTTTGCACACAAGGCATGCAAGTCTCGGCCTTCACTTGAATTGCACACACACACAAAGTGTGGTGTTCCTCCTTATGCACACACACGGGCAAGGCCTCGGCCTCCTTCCTTGCCAACCACCCACAACCCGTAGGGTGTGGTCTTCTTGTTTCACACACACCCAAGGCACAATGTCCTCGGGTCTTCCTCTTTGCACACACACTGCTCACGGTGGTTCTTTAAATTTTGCACACACACACTGTGTGTAAAACACAACCCGAACTCCCTGTCTCAAATGTAGGCGCGCAAGGGGTGCGGCCAATCTTCCTCAACACTGGCGCAAGTTCTTGCAAGGGGCAGTCGCGCAAGGTGCATGAGCACAGGGGCGCGCAAGCTCCTCCTGCCGCGGGGCGCGCAAGTGCAACACCCGCGGGGCTTCAACCGTGGGCGCGCAAGATGTTGCGGCCACGGGTTCTTCCTGCCGCGCAAAGGGAAAGCGCGCAGGGATCTCTCCCTTTCTTCTTTTGTGCAAGTATGCACAAAAGGAACCAAACGGAGCAAAGGGTGCTCCGGGCTTCACTGCCGCGCAAGTGTGCGCGCAGGGCTTCGACTTCGTGAGGCACAGAGTGCTTCTCACGGGACTTCCTTCTTCAAAAACTCAGCAAGCAATATTCATGCCTCGGCCTCTCCTTTTATAGGCAGAGGGATCTCGTTCAATCCGCGTGGATAATATTTGAATCCCCGAAGTTTTCGGGTATTTCAAGATTCTGCAAATCTTGTTTTTCTTTTAATTTCACGCGGGTTTCTTTTCCTTCATTTTTCCTCACGTGCATGCATTCTTTTGAACGCGTACATGCCTCTGTTTAGGCTCATGCATGCAGAGCATGCTCTCCTCGTGGCCTCGGCAACTTCGTTTGCCTCAGCCTTCATCGATTTTCCTCAAACATTGCATGCATGTGTATTTTTAAGCATGAATCGATTCATTATGGCCAGACGAGCACGAGGGTGCCTTCGGTTTACTCAGAGGTGGCCGGGAGCTCGAAAACCATCTTCAGGTTGCTCCTGGTTCAACGGAGGCTCGCGGGGAGCTTCGGCTCGGGCTCGAGGAAGAGGACGAAGCCACGGCCGTCGGATCAGATCTTCGGACGGCCCCGATCAGATCGCGAGAGGCGCGATTAGATGAGCGGCTCGGATCTGGCGCGCGATGGATCGTGCGGCCAGGATCGCTCCCGGGTGAAATTTCGCCGTCCCACATCGAAACGCCGCGGGATTTTGCCGCGGTTTATTAGCCAAGCGCTGCCGGCCTCCCTTCAATTGAACTTCTCCCCTCCCGGTGCCGCCCCGCACCGGGTTCTTCCTGCGGGCGCGCTCTGCGCCCACTCTGCTCCTGCGGGCGCGCCACTGGCTTCCACTATGCACCTCCGGTGCGCGGATTTCACCACCGCGTGCCCTCGGGGGCTTATACACGGCCCCCTGCCTCTCGAGCTTTGCACCATGGGATCCCCCATGGGCGTGGCGCCTAGTGCCCATATGAGCCGTGGGGTTGAACCCGTGGGCTGGCTTGAGTTGGCCAATTTTTTGGAAAAGGCAAGTACAAATACTTTGTCAAAAACAAAGTAACCCATGAGTATAAGCCAAATGCCACTTCTCCCTTAAGCCATTTCTTTCCTTCTCTACTTCTTAAGAATTCTTTAATCCTCCTCCCATGATCTTCACTTAGGATACGGAATTCAAAAGGTTCCTTCATAATCTTCAACCGAACTCCTGAATCAAAGAATTCTTCAATGTTCTTCATTGATCCAATTACAGATCAAGTTGGATCACTTCCAATTCACATGCACTAAGAGTTAGTACATGGACTTCATTAGTGCACATCATCCACTTAGTAGTTGTGGATGGAACTCTTCAACTCCTCATGCATTGTGAAGACAATGCATGGTCGTCAATCAATGTTGTGACTTTGTATCCTGTTGATACAAGTTCTTGGAACTTTAAAGATCAGCTCAACAATCGTCAGATTTTCTAGAGAATGTTTCAACCACATCTCCTATGCCACTTAGTGAATCTCCTAAGTGACATGCATCTTAGTACCATGGCCATTCTCCTTCATCACCATCACCATCACATCCTTTGACATTCACATCTTGACTCCCTGACATCCATTCATTCCAAGACAACTTCATGCCTCATTGACAACAAATGCAACACAATGCACTTCACCTATGCACCCGACTCCGTCTCAATAAGAGATCAGATGGAGGAATGGGAGGATCTCAAAGTTCATCGACCATAAGTCACTCTCCTGTATGAAACATGGGGAGAAGAATTGTTTTATAGAGATGAGTCATGACCCCTCTCTTTCTTATCAATTAAAAAGAAAAGTTCACCATGTGTTCTTTTACGGTACATGCCATGTACTTGCCTTAACCGGCCCCCGCTTTAGACAGCCTTCTAGGTCGCCCACACGGCCATGTACTCGGCCGTTACATGACCAGAACACGATGTATACTCATAAGTAAATGGTGTGCAGATATAAAATTTCAAATTTATTCCATTTCCTCTAAAAAACCAAAAAATAAATATTTATACATGAAATTAAGATCTAGGTTCTTACATATATGACCACGCCCATCATCGTAAAAACATATGAGTTCTACATAAAATTAATTAATTCTTCATATAAAAAAGAAAATATTGAAATAAAATGTGATTCAAAATATTTTCAATGTGGATTTATATATGTGATCATTTATAAACCCTTCTATAATGATGACATGAAAAACCCATATAAAATTAATGTTTATCCAATGACATTAAGTAAGATTATAGGTAAATTCTAGTAAATCAAGATAAATCCACTTGTATTTCCTTTATATTGAAAAGGGTAAATTGATAAGTCAGTAATTTACCAAATAATATGATGTATGGAATCTTGGTGAACACTCTTAAATCAATGGAATTGAAAATAATGTATTCACTAGGGGAAGGCACTGGAATAAAAATTTGGTTTATAAAACATAAATGACTGCTAAAGACAAAGGTAGTGAAAGATCATTTCCATGACATAAAAGAAAATATCATAATATATCTAGATAAATAAGGTGTATGGTATCATTTTGTGAATATCCTTGATCAGTTGTAATATTTATTGAAGGAAACTAGCTTATATGGAAAATTATTTTTTTATGTTTTGAAAAAAACTTTTTTAAAATAAGAAATATTCACTATATTTTGGAATTGATTTAAAAGAATAATTTTATAAAAAATGAAGAAAAATATTTTCTATAAAAAAACTAGAAAACATAGAGAAAATATTCTTATAAAATAAATAATGAAGTATAATTATTCTTTAACATGAAAACGTAAAATAGATAATCTTTTCACACATTGATTAAAATAACCCAAATGAAAAATGTTAAATATTTATTTTAAAAATTTAAAGTAATGAATATTTGTATAAAATTTCCTTAAAATATTATTTAGTTATAGATAATGATACTTGAAATAATTTACAAAGGACTTAAAAATAAAAAATGGGTGGTTCCTACTTAAGAATAAAAGATGAAGTCAGTTTCACTTATAAAAAAAACTTCATATAAACTATAAGACAACAGGAAAATAAAATTTCAAGTAAAAAGTAAAAATCCATGAATATAAATATAAAATAATGAGGGTTTTGTGAAATAATTATAATTCCTCATATGGATTATACTTATAAAATTATATTTATCTGAAAGAAATATTTACAATTAAAACCCTTATAGTTTGAGTAATATTTTAATAAAAACACTATATACATTGGTATTTTTGAAATAGAAGGAAATTTGAATAAAGTACATGATATTTTTTTAAAAACCCAATTAATTAAATAAAATATTTAATAGATATTTGTTAGTGGAAAATCATACCATATTAAAGATATTATGGTGCAAAATATAAAATATGTCCCAATAAATTAATTATGATAAAAGTAACCCCTTAACCAGTATTCCTTATTATTTGAATTCACTCAAAATTCAGTATGAAAATAATATAACCCTTAAAAAATTATTTTTAGAATTTTATTTATAACCAAAAACTTTTAAAATATTCATTTATATTTATTCTTTACATGAATACGAGTTAGTTAGTATAAATTTTCAATATCGAGTGGCATGAATCATGATCATTTTGAACTAGTTTCATAAAATTTATGTGGTTATATTATATTCCCCCAAATATCATCATTACTGGATAATAAAAAATACATGAATTTTTTTTATAATTATTTATAATGATAGAATTTCATTCCATGATATTTTTGGTAATGATCCTTAATCATGAATTCAATGATGATAATGTTTCGATGACTCATAGTGAATAATGTTTATTTTCTTAAATAATGTGTCAAATTATTATTTTTGAATTAGAATTTTTTTTAATATTTTATTCTTTATATCAAATTTTACAAGAAACCAAATTCAAATAGTCATCCATGATACATATTCAAGTAATTTTCCAAGTATATTGTTAAACTATCCCAAACAAGAACATATCATAATTAACGGATGATTATGAATTTATTTTGTTGTTATATTATTATGATAAAAGAATAATTACATTAATTAGTGTTTATTTGTGATATATATTATAATTTAATATAATTATATGAAGAATATAACTTATTTTAAGTTATTACATAGTATGAATAAATCCTTATTTCACTTTGTATGCTCTCTTGGACTGTTGAATTTGCAACAATCGTTAAGTGATGATATTTCTAAAATGTCATAAAATTGGACTCAATAAAACCTATATAACTTCATATTAACCATAGTTTCCCCTTCAAACTAATATTAAAACCATCTATTAATGCATGTAACAAAAAAAGGGTTACACTATTCCATGGGGGAGGTAGTCCGCACACACAGATGATGATTTCATTTTCTATATAATGAGAGAAACAAGTAATTTTATTTTTTATTTTATAACTTAAAAATCTCATAAAAAGCATTCCTATATATGAAATTCATCAATAGGATCACAATTTTAATACATTTAAGACAAAATAAATGCATTGTGTCATAGAGGTGATAATTCACACATTTAAACTATTGAGGTTTTCACTTTTCTCTAGGGAAAATGGGAAAAGGGTAGATAAAATAAATCCCATTGACATAATTTTTTTATGTATATAGTTTATAATTATTATTTTTAATTCATTATAGTAAATATAATTTTAGTAATAAATGATTGATATTGTAAAAATTATATAGTTATAAGTACTTAACTTGATATTTGAACACTCTTTTGAAGTACTTCTTAGAAATGGTGGACATTGAATTATATATTCTAACCAGAAGATTAAGAGGGTAAAAAATATTCTTTGGGAAAGAATATATTAATATTTCCAAGAGAAAATTTATTTTTTTAAGTGGTATTGAAGGGGAGGTGCGGGCCCCTTTTATAAGTGGTCAGAAGAGTATTTATTTAAAATATAACCACTTTGTATAATTGGATCACATGTTAAACATGTAATGTGGCTCAAAAAATGGACAATAATTGAGTGTTTTATGAGATAAGGTCTATAATATTTCAAAAAACTAGTCATCTTTTTTATCACATTTCAAGCCTATTACATCTAGATTTATTTTTTTTACTATTTCAGGTCATACCGTAGTGTTTTGTTTTTAACTAAGTAATTTAATATTAATTCCTATAAATGAAATGGACTTTATTACATAATTGATTCCAACTTATTACAAAATTAAAATTAATTTTATTAGATAAAATAAATTTTTTAAGAAAAATTATTTTTAAAATTACTCCTTGTAACGCGTAAAACCCATTTTTAGAAAAAGTGTACTTTTATGATCAAAATTTTTTTGTAGGATAAAATTATCCTGGGATATGAATTTCAGGATATAATTTTTTTTACTATAAAATAAATAATATTTATTAGACTTTAAATTCAATCCACATACAAATATTAGAATCCTAATGTTTAATTAAAAGAAAAGACCAAAGAAATGTTTTTAGATTAGAAATTTTTTATTACATTCAAAAATGTTGACCAATGGTTTTATACGTCCTAAAAATATATTTTACTATAATTTTTTACTTACTAAAATTTTTTTTATTCAATTAAAATGTTTTATAAACTTTTTGGACTATCTCATATACTGAAAAATTCAAAAAATATAACTTTGGTAAACAAATTTATTTTCATATTCTCTTAAAGATACATTATTTTAAAAAATCCCAAAAATAAATAATAATCTATTTTTTCATAATAATTTTAAAAATAAATTCTTTTTTTTCAAAATCATATTTTTATTTTTTAAAAAATATATATAAAATATAAGGAAAAAACCTTTATAGAAAAATATGCTTTCTTATTTTATTAAAAAAATTAATAATGTGTAAAATAAAGATGATAAAAACTTACTAAAATAATAAAAACATGATTATATAAATCCTAATTTCTATTTATATAACCCCTCAAGAGCTTTGTGTAAGATCAAATAATAAAGTATGCTCTAGTAGCTGTTGAGTGTGATGATTCCACTAGCATAGATCTTGGGAAAATTCCAAAAAGCATGAATTTTACTCAAATATGTTTCCACTCATACTAAATTATTTTTGAGTTATAAATTACACTATTTTAGAAAAAATACCCATTTATTCTATCTCATTTACATGTATAAATAAATGAGATTCATAATGGAGACTTATACTAAGCAATGCTGTTTATTTCTTTCTTGTTTATAGATTGCATAATATTGTTACTTCCATTTATACCATTAAATATAATGATAATTTTATAATGGTAAAAGTTCATATTAATATATTTTTATTTCATTTTTGTTTGAGTTTTCATATAGAACCAGTTATGGATCATAATGTTTTTAAAAATTGTATAGTAAAATCGTGGATTGTTGCATTCACATCTTGGAATTGTAATTGATAAATAAATCTCCATCACAAAATAGTTGAGACCAATACATAGGGAAATGAGAACAAAAAAATGTTTTATTTATAATCCTAGATGAAATTAAACTAATAGATAGTATTGGGGAGGAGATTTAGAATCAGTTTCATCTCTAAGAATTATAATAATAGAGATAGACCCTACCCGTTTTTTTAAAAAGGAAGCTAAAAAATAGTAAAAATCTAATCTAACAGGTAATTATACCCCCACAAAATGTTTTTTGGTTCTATTTATCTTCTTAAATTGAATTCTATATTGATAGTATAAATATAATCTTCGATCATGTTATATTTACCAAATGACAGTCAATATCACTTGTATAATCAAATCATCATCCCCACATGAAACTGCTTCGTTTTCTGTCATCCCCTTGTTGGTAAACCTTATAGAACCGAATAAAAAAATCATAATCATCATAGGTGGGAATTAATCACAAGTAGAAACATTGAGCAACTAAAATTATCTCTAGATACTATGAACACCCCCTTGTAGAATTACCCAACCAAACCAATCTTGATTCGAAATCAAATTGATATTTTACAGTTCCAACAGTTTTCAACTCTACTTCACAACTTGAAGAAGCTTCTGGGGAGAACACACAACCCATTCATGTAATTTTTAATATCAAAAAAAATATAACATAAGGGATAAATCAAATTAAAATATTAATTTAATAAATAGATTAAAAATTAATTATATTCCATTAATTAGAATATAAAAATGATAACATGGAATTATGAATAAATAAATTATAAATTTTCAAGATATATGGTCATAAATATATATTAATAAAAAAATTATATTTAATATTTTTAGCCTAAAAAATTTTAGATAAATCAATTTTTATAATGAAAAATATATATGATATAAAATTTTCTAATATTAATTAATTTCCAAAAAATCTCAACCAGAAGTAAGAAATCATCAAATTTACCAAAAAAGATGATGAGAAATGTGTCCAAATAATGATCAGATTAAATTATCCCAGAAAGAACTTATTTCTGACACTCGGGCCCACACACATGGAACTGATTCCAAAAACACATAATTTAGAAAAACATCTTACTACTAGTTATAAAATCTTGAATATAACAAACCATAATTATAAGATAAACAACAATTGTTGAATCAATTATATCCGAAGGATATTTTTAGGTTTGCAACATTATATAACTAAGACACAACATAAAATGATATATCATGTGTAATTTGTATCCAATAGACTATTTTACCATTATATATGAACTAATTTATTCATCAAAAGTCTTAAAAATCACCTAAAAAAATTTCACTTGTGTTATCCTTGTAAACATGTCAAGTGTAGTACATTTCTCAACCTGGGGATATGGAGAAATAAGATGGGGAAAGATAAAATTTAAATTAATGTTAAAATATAACAGAATCAATCATTACATAAACATGAGATGAATATTATGTATGTAATTAGTAAAGAACAAGAATCTATAATCAACTTTAAACTAGAAACACACAATACCATTGAAAATGAATGAAAACGTTGATATCAGAAATACTGGCCTCATAATGATTGAATGAATAATGATAGATATCAAAAAACTAATGTCAAGGATTTGTGTTAAGATATTTACATATTTTTAGGGAGGAGTTAAGATATATTTCTGAATTGGGATGGCATACACCAAATACCCAAACCTATTTTGTTTCAAAATACCTAGTAATGCATCTAGGTTATATAAAATTTTAGGTGCCATCTATCACCAAATTAATTTTAGTAAATTCAATAAAATATACAACAAGACCTTTTATACTATTATTTAATGAAACATTAACAGAACAAATATATGGATATCTTTATAATAAAGTATAATGAATATTAATACTTTCTCAACCTATGTTAACAACCGGTAATAATCAAGAAATTAAATAATTGTCACTACATTAGTAAATGTATTACATGATCATAAACCATCCCAAGAATGAATGTGTATGGTAAAATATAACATAGTCTACTTTTTATTAATCTTATGTTTTGGAATAATAATATTTAAAACACCAATAATTTTCCCCATGTCAAGAAAAAGAATAACATGATCATAAACCATACAGAGGAACAAGGTGGATGGTTTTAAGAATCAAATATTCAACATTCTAATAATAATCTAAATTATAATAACAAAAATTGAATTCAAGTACTTTACTGGATGAAAATTGAATAAAATTCATTCTAGGTAAATATCAACCTATATGAATTATGTAAAATGTGATTTTCATGAAGTATAGAGAAATGATCACATAAATACATCAATATTTTAATAACCTAATCATAATCTATACAAAATAATGAAGTTTATGGTTTTAAAAGAACATATCCCTTTTTTAAAAAATAAAACCTATAATCATGTTGACATAGATAGAAAAAAAAATTCAAAAGAATGCCAAAAAAATACCACCCAACAAGGGATCATGAATTGGATTGTTCAGTATCATTATTTAATTCCCCAAGGTCACACACACATAGATATATTTATATATATATATATATATTAGACTATATATAGTTAAACATAAACCCTAATTGGGAAAATCGTTTGCAAAATGGAATAGAAAACATATGTGAAAACTTATTAAATAATTTAGAAAACATTTTTTACATGAACATAAAAGTGGAAGGTACACATCTCATTAATTTTTTTAAATAGTTAAGAAAAAAACATTAAAAACCTTTAAAATTAATGTAATCCCCCACAATGGTTCCTTGTAAATAAACAAGTTTTAAGATTTGAAATATAGATCTAAAAAATTTTATTTTGAAGATATTTTTAATTCTTGGTGTTACTTTTTTTTGAAAAAAAATATTTTAAAATAAGTAATAAATAAATATTTTAATTTCAAATTTACTTATGAAGAACGATTATAAAATACCATCTAATAAAATATCCTAACCCATGCATTGATGACAATGTTCATGATAATACATTATAACCTAAATAAGGGGATTTGAGTTACTAAAAAGTTCTTACTATTGGGGAAATAAATGTATTAATAGAAACTTGAATAAGGGAACATTATTTTTATTATAAATACCTTTATATAAAAAGATTTATATAAAAATTTATCTATGGGTAGTGAATACATCTTACAAAGGAAACATGGTGCTAACTTGTAACATGTCTCAGAGAATGAAAATTGAGACCGAGAAAAGTTTTCCACATTAACTAAAACTTTAATCAGAAACATTGAACGATTGGTCTTGTAATTGAACTTTAGATACCATTATCAAAATTTAATTAATTTCATAAATTATCACATTGATGATATTTACACAACATAAATAAAATTAGGTTCATAATATCAAGTGTGTTTAAAAGAGTAGAATTTGAGACAAACACCCTTATATATTGTCCATAATTACATGAATATAAATTATATATAAAAAACATATGTATCATAATGAATTAATTAATAAACTTTCCTAAATCCATTTTCATTCATATTATTAATAAATTTTCATTCTATCTGTATCAGGTGTTTTCAGTCATTATCATTTATATTAGTTCCATAATAGTTTTCTTCATGTTTATTCTTATTTAAATGTTAATAAAAACTCTATCATTAAAGTTACTATTAGGGACAATTTATAATTTTTTATAATGATTCAAATTCCAATCATGAGCATTTTAATTTTTATTCTTCAATGTGAGATCAATAGTATGAATGTTTCAATGATTCTTGATAGTCAAAGGGTATCTCTTAATTAATAAATTAAATAATAATATAACATCATTAGAAGAAAAACAATATTATTACTTCTGAATTTATATAGTATTATTCCTATAATTATTATCTCATTATATTGAAAAAGTCTATCTAGAGGAAAATATTATGTATATTTATTAAAAATAAAGGAAAATAAATAGGAAATAGATCTTTAGGGTGAAACAAAGGGACTATCCCTCACCCTTCAAATAGAAGAAAGAAATAAATCATAATAAGAAAAGTCATATGCATATGAATACTCACCAGTAGTGTGCCATTCTGATTGAGATTTATCTTGGTTGAAAATATTGAGAATTTTTGCGTTGATCATATTTTACTCATTAGATGTGGATCTGGTAGACACAATTTGTGGTTGGTCTGAATAGTGATTATGTGGGATTCTCTTCAAAGGAGTTGGAGTGACAACCTTATTATCAATTTCCATTGTATTTTTATAAAATTTTCATCCTTAAAAGAGGTGTTACCACCGCTGCCTGATGACTTTAGGGGGTATTGTCAGTCACCTTTTCACCATCAGATATATTTCCCCAGTTGTCAAATATCTCAGAGGAGTTAAAGATTTTTTGAATTTCTTGATGAAAATTAACATGCTAATGAGTATAAATTTGATTGAGACCATCATCCTACAAGGTTGATGGATTATAAGCCACCAGCAACATACATTATTACCATAAATTAGACTATAAAGAGGTGTCATCTAAAACATAAATTTGACTCTGAAAATTATCATCAATTTCTATGTCCTGTTAAAAACCATCAGCAAATATTTCAGGAATTTATGCATCCAACTGTACATTCTGAATGAAGATAGGCCTATTAAATTTCCACTCGATAAGCCTCCTCGGATGTAAGCTTCCCCAAGGACTATAATTCCTGAAAGTTTTTGGATTTCTATACCAAGAGTGAGTTTAGGACCATGCCCCATCTTTATGGAGGTGGATTGTCCTTTTAAATAATTATCCACAACCTTAGAAACAAGTTTATTCTCTAATGAACATTTTCCACAAACATGGAGAACATTATTTTTAACTATCAATTTCTTCCTAAAAGATCTGCAATTATTCACTTTTAAATCATAGGAGGTGAAAACTACATTTTTAGGGCATATGTCTATGGAATGAACAATTGTTTCAGAATTAGAAAAAAATGAAAAATTACTTCATATTCTACCTTTATAGGGATATCATCATATAATTTTCATAACAAAATATTTTTAATTAAGAACATTATTAAGTAAACCTCCATTAGGACCCTAGAAATGTTCTTAAACTTAGAAAACTCAGTAGATTGATCCATTTTTATTAGAAAACCAACAATTAATGAAATACGAAATAGAATATTATGATTCCATAGAATATAGATAAGAAAAGTAATTTTAATCCAATATTGTACCTAAGAATGTTTTAAAGATAATGGATTAAACTAAAAATACCATTCTTAAAAGCATATCATACCTAGATTTAAATAAATGGAAACAACTCCCCAATCCCTATGTTTCAGTTCCTCTAATGTGAAAATGAGGTGAAAGAAACCCCAACTCATTGATAAACATTTATAATCTGAAGAATTCCAAATAGAGGATAACCTCTAAACCAAGTCATCGACTTTCCATAGTTTTTCACTACCAATGGGAACAATACTCACAATGTTGGAGAACATGTAAATATTAAATCTTTAAAAAATTGATTCTTTATTAGGAATCACTTGAGAAGTATCACCATTCTTCACAATAATATGAGGAATAACTTCTTTTATGTTTTCTCAATATCTTCTAGTAGAGTCTCAATCTTCATCCCCAAGACAAGAGTTAAATGTAATAGTATTCAGATTACTAGTAACACTTGTAGCAAGAAAAGAATCAAATAGGAGCTCCACCACATCCTTATCCAGAAATGATCCATTTAATAAATCCATTTATGTAGTATAACTTTTCAAACCTAACCACACTAGTGAGGAACTATAATTCTAAATATTATTAGCCACCACCACCACAGCACGCCGAGAATTATCCTCATCGTTCGATTCATCCATCCCCGTGAAGAAAACCAGAGCTCAATTAACTATAGATATACTCATCTCTTTAAATTATTTTTTTCATAGTAATTCATGAAATAAATTCATAGTATCATTCAATTAGTTTGTTAAATTGATATAGACATAATCATACCCTAAATAGTGAATGTTTATGAGGAGGTTTTGTTATAACCTTCAATATCAACATAAAATAAGAATAATGATATTATTTAACTTTTATTAGTGTTATATATCATTATTGGATGGATTTAGAAGAATAAGTAGTAAATATGGAAGTATTTAACAATGTGAATAAAATGTTATCCTATTAGTACACATATTTTAAATTATCAAAGTAATGATGAACATTTTCTGATAATATCATCAAAATGTTATCCAATTTTCCATACAAAAAAATTAATTATATAAATAAATAATACTTATCCTATAATTCCATCCATTGAAATATTTTTTTTAGGTACTCATGGAAAATTAAACACATTGTGACATGGCAGTGATGGTCTACAAAATGCATGAACAATCATTTTATATATATTAATAGATGGGGTATTTCAATAAAAAATGATTATATTATTAATATAGTAACTAGAAATTACATAAATGATAATAATATCATTATATTAGTGTGTAAAAATAAATTTTAAAGATCATAATTAAGGAGAAAATCTATGTAGTTGATAAATCTTATGTCGGGGAATTGAATTTTCCTTGGTTGTATCCTTGAAAATGAAGAATTTATGCTAGATAATGATGACCAAAATCCTTTGAACATTTGATTATATTTTATTTGTATTATAATGTGTGTGTTTCTAGGTGTAATTTGAATTATATGTGTGTATTTAATGGGTAAATATTTTACACTTTTATTTTTATAGGGAATGGTAGTTTTTGGACTAACCCTTAAAATTTCCATAATGTACCATTCATGTTTTAATGAAAAAATGTGGAAAATAAGAGAGTAAAATGAGATCAAGTATAATTTAATGTCAACCACTCATTTTGAGACTACCTTGAGTATTTTAAGGCTATTTTTTGCTAACTTGTTAACTATTATCCTAATTTACCTTTACCTTGGTTATTAATCTATAAGCTTCAAAATTAATTTCAATGATAAATATTAAGATAGATATTATAAACTAATTTGATACCTCTAATTTAAAATTTATAAATAATATTATAAAATATAATTTATAATTCTGTGCAAAGTCAATTTAAAAAAAATTACACTTAATCGTATAACACAATTTTTCAGATAAATAATGTTCTCAATCTTTAAATTTATATATAAGAAAAAATTATTTAGTATATTGATTTTATGAAAATAAATAGATTTATTATAAAACATATAATGTTTATGAGACTTAAAATGTTATCCAAAATTGACTCTACCTTGAAAATAATTGATTCAAATAAAATACTAAAAGTATTTTTTTGTTAATGTAACATTTTAATTAGATCTAAAAATGTCTTACATAGTATTTATAAGTTCAAAAATGATTTAAAATTCTTAACGTTATTCCATAGATTCATATTTTATCACTTAAAAGGTTTTATATATTACAGATTATTATTATAGATGATAAAATTTATAGAAATTAAATGTTTAGTGAAACCTGTATTATTCAACTAAAACCCAATTTTTTCTAAATAAGTTAAAAAATTAACAAATAGTCAATTATGATATAAAGAATTAAGAAATGAATTTCATTTTCATTAATTTTAAATTCCTAAATTTTTAAAATTTATTTTTAAATAAAATCAAAATATATAATGAGAAAGCATTGTCATTAGGAACTAAATTTTTTAAAGAATAACTGTTATTATTGTTATTTTATATAATTTACCAACTTTATTAGTTTCACCAACTTATAAGTATAAAACATAATTTATCATTAATAAAATTTTTCTTAAAATATAAACTGTTTTTTAAAAGGAAATTATTTAGGAGAACACTTTTCAAAAATTAAATGATCTTATTAGCCATTTTAGGGAATCTAATGAATATAATTAATATTGAAATCCACATTTACTCTTTATATAATTATAATTTATAAATAGATTACTCCAATTCATTCATGATAATTAATTTACAAATATTTTAAAATTATAAACATATCATAGCTCTATTTTAGTTTTGTTTCACATGTCTTGAAGGTTACTAGGGGCGTTGAGTTATTTAAAGGTTATCATATTTTAGAATTTTAGGGCATTAAATTCAACCCCATAAATAATGTTCATACTTTAAATTTGAAACATAATATTAGAGTAATTTTTACATAGAAATAAAAATTAACAATACATATCTAGATGATAATGGGTTTATTTGCCATGTGGAATGAGATTTATCAATATTAAAAATCAATATAAGTGATTTATAAAGAGATATAGAAAATTCTAAAATTCACAAATTATTTTTATGAGGGTTATAAGTCAATATCCATACAGAAAAATATTACAAAAACCTTGAAAATTATTTATATTATGTTCATAACATTAGGTATTTTTATTTAAAACTCAATATGTAGTAGTTGGGAAAACATTACATGACATATAACATATGAAAACATTGTTTTGAAACTCACTGTTAGAATTTTTAGAGGTAGTTCAATTGGATTGTCTTTATTATTGTGGTTTTTGGTGAATATCTCCCCCATTTTTCAATGAATTGAGACATTAAGTTTCATAATTCCCAAAAATATTACAATTGATGTCATATAATTTTATAAAATTTCTTTTTTCCCTTAAACATGTGAGTATAATAACTTTAATCCCCATAATTATAGCATTTACCATTTAATTTAAAGGAAAATTTTCCTTGTTTCTTCCAACATTATAGAAATGTATGAAATTGAATCTTATTTCCTTTATATTATTAGTCACCAAAATATAAATGAGTTTCTATCTTTTAGATCCTTGGTGTGTTTGTGATTCCAAATAAATTCTCATTGTTAATTAGAATTATTGATATTAGGTTGGGAATAAACATAAGATTTAAAACTCAACTCTTCTCCTATTAGTTTGTTCCTTGAAATGTTTTCCATATTTTCCAAGGTATTCGTTATTAACATTATTACTTTGGACTTTATTCATTAGTAAAACTAAAAGATTTAATATTGCAAATGGTCATTATAAGAATATTATCATAAATAACCATAAGAAAAATTTACCCCAAGATGTTTCATTCTATAACACTATCAGTTTGACCTATAGTTCCTATAAACCAACTTAAATCCAACTAAGTGAAACCTATATAACTTTTTTTCTAAACATATAACATTTTTTGTGAAACCTAGGTTACTTTGATTTTGCTTCTCGCATACTTATTAACATAATACATACAATAGAGATATCATATTATAATGAAATTTCCTAAAATACCATACACCCAATAATCACTATACTCTATGATCACAAAATCTAACATATCCTTCCTTGAAAGACAATAATCACTCCTATAATTATATACCAAAGTATGAATATACCCTAATTACATACTCTCATTTACAAATATTTCTAAAAAACAATTTTGAATATCTAAGGCATTAAACAAGAATGATATTATATATTCTTCCTAAACAAAATATATCTTTTAACCTCAAATGTACAAATTATTAGTCAAAAAGGTCACAAATGAGTCACTATACTAAAAATGAGATGAACTTATCCAAAAAATATCATGAATTAGTTATCAACCCAAATGTTACAAATTACTCTCTAAAATATTTCTTCAAAATAAAACCTCCTGTAATTATCTCAACATCGTGTATATATTGAACATAAGAGTTATCCATATATAATACACATGTCATCCAAGTGTTATCACACAAAATATATCTATATCAAAAAATAAATTTCCATAGTTATTAATACCAATTAATATATTTTTCTATACTTTTAATGTAAAATTATTGTCGTATAATCTTTATATAGTTTTAATAATCTTAAATTTTATTAGAATATACCAAACTATAATCAATAAATATCACTCAGTAATTATAATAGTTAAGAGTTTTCATAATTTTAAAATATAAATCAAATGACCTTAAGTTAAGCTATGAATTCCTCATATGCCTTATTAATATGAAAATAGTCAGGTTCTCAACCATTTAAGTATGTTCCCTTAATTAGTTATATGACATAATTGTTTCTAGGAAGATAAATTTCCTAGATTCATTACATGATCCAGTTTCAAAAAAATACTAAAACCAAAATGGTTATAATATTATCATAAATATGAATATGAAAGTATAAATCCAATTATTTCATCCCCTATGAAACATTATTTTTAACATGACATACTTTTAGATCAACAAATGAATATTTTTGTTTAATCCATGGCTATCCATAGTCATTTTTAGGTTCCCTAACCTAATTAGTTTACAACATTATCAAATCCTTTATAATGGTTTTTGAAAAAAATGTAATTTACCAAATCATAGAACTTGGGAGTGTCCCTCTAGGTTTCTAGTCCTAGGCTCATCTTGCATCAGAGTGATGACTATATCAATTCTCTACAAACTTTTTTTAAGGTGATTACTCCTAGTTATATCTATTCCACACTTACATCCACATTCTAGTATTAGTTAGGGATTCACTGCTACAGAAAACCATATAATCTCTTTTTTTTCAAAAAATCATAATGTAATCCCGTACTTAGAATAATTACAACACTTTTTTCATCCAAATATAGAATGAAAATATAAATTATTTCATTAGAGTTTAATCATACACTATTATAAAGGGTTATCTAAACCTTTTAAATTGTGATCAATAGTTATATATAATTCATTAAATTATCTTAAACAAACATTTTAATTACTAATGTTAAATAAAAAATTCTTTTTATACCAACTGTGACACCCTGGTCTGGTTCCCCCATATCCATTACCATAAACACATAATTAACATACATTCTTTGATACAATTTGTTAATTATTTTATTTTACCCTCCATAATTAAAAAATCAATAATGAATATTGAATCTCTAACATCTGAAGGATAATTTTGGATTTAGAGATTTAGATAATTAGGACACAACATAGATTTATAAATCCCATTTTGTTTTTACGAAATGGAAAATTTTATCATTATATATGGAACCACTTAATTATTTAAATGACTGCAATTAGTCCCAAAAATTATTTCACATTTTTTATACTTATAAACATTTCACATGAATTAATTTTCTCTATAACCTAGATAAAAATAATTATAATAATGGTTGAGATCAATTTCTCAGCAATGGAAGCATATATCTGAAGCAATCATGGTATGAACATGAAAAAATTATTATGGTAGGAATCGGTAAGAACATGATTCCATAATCAACATGAAAATGAGAGTATGTTATATCCATAAAAATAAATAAAAACATGGAAATCAAAAATAACTGTCAAATAATTATGGAATTTATAATATCGAACATAAAAAAAATTATAAATGAATTTTTCTAGGTCATTTGATTGTCATTTAGACCTCAATAAAGGCTTATCGGTGAATTGGAAAAAAATTACACAAATATGAAAAACAGTTTGGTCTCATGAGACCTATCAATCTATAGAGGGGTTGTTTAATTATGGGCCCACCCATCACCTAATTATGTACAATTTAGTCACAAAATGATTTAATAAGGCCATTCAAAACAATACCTACGGAACATTTAGATGAATAAAAATATGGAAATCAACATAATGAAGAATAAGGAATGTCGATACATGATCAACGTATGTTAAAATCCAATACTCATAAATAATGTAAAAACATTTCCCTAGGTAAATAATGGGAATACATAATCAAAACCAATCATGATAAAGATTTTGGATGGTAAAACATTATATAATCTACTTGTAATAATATTATATATTGGAATAAAAATATATAGGATGTGAATAATTTTACCCAAATCTATAAGAGGGATAAGATGACTATAAACCATCTAGACGAAGAAGATAGATGGTTAAACATTAAAACGTAAACTTTACAATAATTTTATTCTTAGTAATAACAATATACCAAATGAAAATAAATTCCCACATGACAAAAGAATAACCACAATTCTATGTGAACTCCATCCAATCTAAATTATGTAATATTTAAGGTTCAAACTGTAGAGATAAATGAGAATTCCGATAAGTCAATAATTGAATGAATTAACCACAATAAATATACAGGAATAAGTTGGATTATTTAAAAATAAAGTATCCTCAGTGTAATAAGTGAGTATATATTACAGTATCAATACTAAAACATAAACACTATTAGTGTAAACCCTTTTAAAAATGGAAAGGGAAATTGAAATGAAAACATAATGGATCGGTTAGAAAAAAGTTTTAACTTTGAGGTATATAGGATTTTATAGGTATCTTCCAATTTTTTTTAAAAAAAGATGAATTGAAAACAACATGAAATCCATTACCTTTAAAATATTCTATAATAAACAATCCTTGAAAATTAAATTGTTTTTATATAGTAAACCTAGAACAAAAAACATTTGATTTGGAAAGGGAAATTTTTAATTCTTCAAATTACCTTTGTTTAAAACTAAAATCATAAAAAGGGTAATAAAATATTATTGAAATTAAAAATTAATATTATGAAATAGGATCATTGAATAACATATAATAAAATATTAGTGTGGGAGAACCCTATCATGGAACACGATGGTCAAGATAATACATTATAACTCTAAAGGGACATGACTTATAGAAAATCCTAACTATTAAAGAAATGACAATATCAATAGAAACATGAATAAGGTAAAATTATTTGGATTATATATACCATGAAATTTATTAAGTACAATTAAAACATATCCATGGTCAGTGAATAAAAAATATAATGAAAAAATGGTTCTGAACATAAAACATGTCTCAAATAATCAGAACAGAGAAAAAGAAAGAAATTATAGCTTGAGTAAAACTGTAATAAAAACCCTTGAAAGTGGATAATTGTAATTGAAATTAAAAAAAAACCATGATTAGAAGATAATTTGTCACCTGATATCTCACATAAGTATTAAATACATGACATAAATTAAATTAGGTGCATAATACAAATGTTTCTCAAAGATAAAAATTTTATATGAAAACCCTAAACTCTTATTCGGAATTACATGAACATACTTTAAACTCACATATTATAAAAATATATATTTTAACCACTTAAATAATAACCTTAATCACACCCATTTTTATTTATACATTTCATAAATAGTCATTTTATACATGAATCCATCTTATTTTCCATATCGAGTGTTAACAACATTGATTGTTTTACTAGTTTCATAATATTAGTGTTTGTGTTTGTTTCTCATTCAAATATCACCATTACATGATCATTAAATTTACTATTAAGGATTATTTATAATTATTTATGATTTTCAAAAAATATATACATGATTGTTTTAGTATTTATCATTGAATATAAGATTGATAGAAAGAATGTTTCGGTGATTCTTGACAAATGAGGGGCGTTTTATTATTTAATGAATTAAATCTTGATATAACATCTCCAGAACATTGGAAGTTATTATTTTGAAATTTATATAAAACTATTAAAATAATTATTTTCATATATTATTTCATGACATAATTCATTGAATTGTTCAATTAGGTAGTTAAACTGACCCAAACACAAACATGCCCTGATTAAATGAATGATTGTGAGATAGATATGTTGTTGTATCATAATAACATAACAATAATGATCTTACATATTTTTTATTAGTGGGATATATCAAAAAATTGATGGATGTAGAAGAATAAATAATGGATACAAAAATATTACACAATTTGAATACATGCTTATCCTCTTAGTGCATATATTTTGAATGATAGAATTAACCATGATATTTTTTTGATCATATCTTTAAAATAATCAACAATTGTTCAACCCAAAACGATTATTATATCATAAAAATCATATTTTAAATTTAATATCCCCCTTATATCTATCCTTGTCGATGGTGATCAAAAAACACATTGAATTGTGGAGGTGGTAGTCTTCATGGTGCATGAACAATGGTTAAATTTTTATTACTGGACAAGTAATAAGAATAAATTATAATAATAACCTTAATATAATAACATTACTATAAATAAATGGCTATTTTATAATTATTTTAGTGTGTAAATAATTAAATTTAAATAATATAATTAAAGAGAAAATCTATAATGTTGATTATACTCACATCAAGAATTTGAATGTTCCTTGGGATTATCCTAGGAAATGAATCCCTTATGATAAATAATGTTGTTAAAGTTATTTTAAAAATGGGATAGGTTTATAGGAGGTTCTAAATTTAAGAGTTAGAAGAGAAATTATAACGATTGGTGTGTCTTAATGTTTTGAAGATGGTACTATTTTATAAGTGAAGGGATGAGTAGTTTTGGGTGTAACCTTTATGTTTTCAATAATATAAGTTTAATATTCATGTTTAAATGGAAAAATAGACAAAATAAGAGAAAGAAACTATTTTTGGTAGAAAATAACCCCAAAACTCATTTTTTTAATTTTTTAGTAGTACTTTTAAGTCAACCTTTAACTTTTAAAAGAATTTATGTTTACCTTGGTGATTAATTTCAAACCATAATAACTAATTTTAAAGATATAGATTAAGATTTAACATTATACTAAATTTGATACATCTAATTTGAGTTTTAAAATCATTTTAACATATAAAAATTCTTTATATGTTAAAATGTAATATTAAATTAAATGCCTTTAATCAGGTAAAACAATTTTTAGGGAAATAATATTCTTAAGATTTAAATTTATATATAATATAGAATTATTTTGGATAGTAAATTTAAAAGCCATAAATTTACTTATTATATAAATATAAAGGATACAAGGCTTGTAGAGAAATCAGAAACTGGATCACTATTATAAATAATTGAATCAATGAAAACTCCAAATTATTTTTTTATTAATGTTACATTTTAATTAGTTCTAGAAATGTTGGAAATAGGATTTATAAGATTAATTAATATTTTAAAATTCATAATTTTATTCCATATATTAATATTTGATCACCTAAATGGTTTTATAATCTTATAGATCATTCTTATAGGGGGATAAATTCATAGAAATGATACGTTTCATGAAAAAAATATTTTTTTAACTAAAAACCAAAATAATCAGAAAAAGATAACAAATTAACAACAAGTCAAATTTGAAATTAGGAATTAAAAAATGATGTTCATTTTTGTTAATTTAAAATTTAAAAATTGAAAAATTTAGTTATTTAATAAAATAATTATAATAACAAAAAACCTTTTCTATTTGAAAATGAAAATTTAAAATATTAATTGTTTTTATTATTATTTCACTTATTGTACCAAATAATATGGTATTTAAAAATTATTAGTATCAAATGTAATTTACCAATAATCATATGTTTCATGAAGTGAAAATGTTTATCCCATAAGAAGAATATTTTTATTAATATAATTCTTACTAAAAATACATTTCATTTACTATAAGAATATAATTCATAAAGTGGATACTATTAATTATTCTTAATAATTTAATGAAATTATATTTAAGAGTCTAAAAACATCACACATTGATTTTAGTTTATTTATTCGTGGGGATAAAGCTATCAAACACGATGAATTATTTAATGATAATCATATATTATAATTTTAGGGAATTACATTATTTCACTTCTCTAAAATAAAATGAATTTTATTATTTTTAAAAATAATAATAAGTAATATTTTCCAAACCTAATTTCAAATACCTAGACTAAAAATGAATGAATGAATAAATTTATCTAATTATGAAAATACCATGCCTCTAATATTAATTCTTCTTATTGGGCCCACTATAATTTATATTTTAATTGTTCTTCTAGGAGTGAAGGTAAGTTATATTTAAGTGGAATTAAGAATTTAATAAGAAGAACCTTCAATTAACACATTCCTAAGGGTTTCTCAAATGAGTGATCCACATTCCACTTCCTTGATATGGCTCAAATGATTTTCTCACAAGTCAATTTCACCTTTAATCATTTATGTTAAATATTTTCCTCAACTTAATGATTTTTTTTGAAAATCAGAAACATTATTTTAATTTTTCCCAACCATAGTTGTGAGGAGGAGTTATTAGATTCACAAAGGTAATTCATGTTTTTTACCCATACACCCAGGGACTAGTGTCTTAGAGATTCACATTGGAATCCAAATTAAATATTTAACTCTAGTTTCAATGGACTTATGTGAATATATTTTAAAGTGGATACATGTGGTGTTTTATTTTTAAATGTTAATTTCAATAGATAAAAGACAAACATCTATTTACATGAGTTATAGTTACAATTCCAAAAAAATCTAATCAATCCCATTCATTTTCATATTTCTTAAAAAATTAAATATATATGAAAACTATGAACAATTACAATTAGAAATCATGAAATCACATTATTTTCAGAATCAATTCAATACCAAAACCTTGCATGAAACCATTACCAATAATTAGGAAAATGTATATCAATATTCCTACAATATAAACACACAAATCAATGACTAAAAATAGAGCATAAATTATTTACAGATCCATGAACTGGACCCAAAAAAACATTTTTTTTGTTTTTATTAAAAGGTTCTACTATTTATAAAATTTAATCACCTGTTATCACATTTTTTGGACCTTATATTCCACTCAATAATCCAACCATTTTCCCAAAGGTTTATTCCAATGGTTAGAGAAATCATAATTTTTTTTCAAAAATAAATTTATAATTATTGTAGTTTTAAAGTTAGTTTAATTATCATAGGAAAGTTTACAAACCATTTCCAGAAAAATTATAATCTATCCGATAAATCATCCTCAAGATTCTTACTATTATATACATATAATTTTTTTTGTAAACACATGAAATTTATGAAGCATTCTAGGTAAATTTCTAGTTCATTATGGATTAATATTGGGTACAATAATGAACATGTATGTATAAAAAATCTTTACAAAGAGAAATCATGAACAAGAATTGACTAGTAGACTTTGAATTTTTTTTATTAAAAAAATATTTTATTTATATAATTAATCACAAGTATTAAAATTCATAGAAATAATGGTAGAAATTTAAAGTATAATGGGAAGAATTAATAGTATTGAAATTAAAAAAACACATCCTTATGAAGATGCTTCATGTATTTGAGAAAAACTCTATACATCCTCCATTTTTTCCATTGATAAATTCCCCTAGTTCTGAAATTAAAGATCCTAATAATTTTAATAAAAATATTATTTTATTCAAATAGGAAAAGATCAAAGTGAAAAAGTAATAAATATTTTGATTTAGGATGATTGATATAGTAATCTTCATCTTATAGCTCTATTTGTCCATACTAAATAGTAGAAGCTTCATATGAAATTTTTTCTAGAATGGTAGGATTATTTTAGTCATTTCATTACCATATTGACCATCTGAAGACATGTGAAATTGACTCCATTCCCATAGTAGCATGAGTTGGTGCACTGTCACTTGATATTATGGTAGGTTGTTCCTCATATAGTAACCTGATTTTCCATATATGGTATATCCTTAAATTATAGATTTTCTACAACATGGAATCTTATTCACTCTTTGTATGGCATCTTGTTCAGGTAGTGATTGATCAACCACACAACCATCACACATAGGTTCGATTCACCTCTTCATATAGTGGCACCATCCTTTGCAAATTTCATAACAATATTTTTATCTGGTCAATTATGGATGGAAATATCAGTTTTTTCTTTTATAAAGTAGTTTGAGTATTAGATTAGTTAGTTAGGGGTGACCACATTGTCACATTAGTTTATGGTAGCATAAATAAGAATATTTTTTACTAACCTTCCACTAGACCACTTATCATACATGGCACTTCTCATCTTCATATGGAAGTTTCAATTAATAGTATAGACAATCAACACTTATGATCTCATCAAACTTTGTTATTTTGATATGTTAGAGTCTGGAGTTGTATCTTCTTCATGAGGTCAATTTAGTACCCTTATATAGAATCTCCTTTCTTCTTGTATAAGGTGAAATAGTTAGTCAAATTCTATTTGTGTTCAGTTTGACAAAAAGTGTAGATTTATTTCATGATTTGTGAACTAAACTCTTTACAATATCATTTCAAGTCATCCAGGACTCTATATTTGATTGACTAAAACATATTCAAACTTTTCACACGAAAAACCACATGATAAAAGGTGAATTATATCATCTAGGTGATAATTTTAAATTTCATGGGAAAATTGAATGCAATACCCAATTATTTACTATAAAAATAAATTCAAACAATTTAAGAACACTATATAAATATAAATTAATATATAAAATAATATAATAATACTATAATTATTTAATAACCCCTTATGAGGAAATGTATTTAGATTATCCATAGATAGATATTTCTTTGTGTTAACCCTAATATAATGGATATTGTGGTTTTATTCATAAGAACCATCAGATTCCATTCTTCTCTGTAATGTTGAAGTTGTGTAGCTTTTTCAATTCCCACTGAAAAGCTTCTTGTGAGATCCCCTCTTCTAATATGTCCCCATTATTGAGTAATAGAGAGGGGGATAGGACGTAGGGTACTTTTCGTATTATTAAATTTATATTTAGGTTTTTACAGGTAGTTGAAACTAAACTTTATGATGACACTTCTCATCTTGTTCAGTCCAAAATATTATTTCCTATTCGAATAGAAAATATTAATAAACATAATCTATCCCCCAATGAAAATATCAATCACGTAATTTTAAAAAATACATACCAAACTCAAATTTATTATAATATTTTATATTTTTATAACTTAAAAATCATATATAGTTTTTGTTCCTTCTAGTGTCTCTAGCATATCACAAATTCAACCTAAAAATTCAATAACTAATAAAGGAATATGAACATGAAAAGTTATTTAAAAATAATTAATATTAAAATTGAATATATAGTTTTCTATAAAGTTATTATATATATAAATAATGGTGCTATTATTTCCTAAGAATAAGTAATATTGTCGGGAGTTTCCCCAGTGTTGAAATTATGTATTCATCCTCCTCTATCCTCTCTGAAAAAAACATCCATTTTGGTTTCCTATAAGAAATAATTGATGACATCTAATGTTATTATAGTTTTTCAAGCATGAAAAAATATGTAGATAGGCTAGTAAAGTTGAAATCACAATAATAACAATAGAAAAAAATTGATCCAATAAATTATTCAAACTCTTTAGTGTTATGCATGACTCATCTCTTACTGGCCCTCAAAACATGAATCAATATTTAGATCTTCAATCAAAAACATTAAATCCAAGTGAAGATCTATATAACAACCCTTCTATTAATTTAATATTTAAACAATTTTTATTATATAATATTGAACTTAAAAAAACCATAATATTGAGAGTTCTAGTTTCTTTGGGGATTATGAACATTACATGAAAACTTAAGACATAAAATACAACATCTTTATTAAAAACATCTTTTACATGACCCCAACATCCCTTTGTGCTTATCATTTTATGAGATAACCTAAGGACATACTTAAAAAAGGTGATCTATAAAGCCTATTAAGTGACTAAGAATCTAATGAATATTGAAATACATGTTAGGAAATGGGAATATCAATGGAGAATAAGAGAAACATGAACATAATGTCTTGATATAGCATTATTATCCTAACTTATAAATGTGGAAACAAAATAAAACACTACATCATTAACATAAAAAAGTAGTTAAAACGCTATCCCATGGGGATGAAAAATGACATAAAAAAAAGGTAAACCCCTATCCCAACATGACATACCTTGACACTAAACCTTACCCTAATGCATTAGAGTGCTATCAGGGAACACCCTTCATATTCATTTCAATCTCATTCTTAAGTGATCCACATAGATCCTATAACATGGAATCATTCAACATCATAATTTTTTTTCAATTCTAAAAAAATGTGGAATACATACCTATAAGTACCATTCAACAAGTTTATATTCCTAAAGGTGAATAAATTTGATAGAGAAATGGGTATGGTATTCACAACATGGTGATTTTGGCTTGGAAATTCTCAGTGCAATTTCGGCAGCATAACAACTTTATGTGGAGACTGATAAATTGGTAAAATGATAATGAAATGGGTATATAATCATTTATACATGAAATATACATTAAGCTAATTCTAGAACATAATATCCCAACATAAGAAATAAAATTTAGATTCATAATATAGAAATAATTCTTGAATGAAAATAAGAAGAGGAAAACCCTGTCCAGAATTTCGGCATGGTAATGAGTGTACAAAAAATAAATTAATGAGAGATAAAGGGCTATATAATCATTAAAAAATAAGGAGGGAATTATGGGGAAGGTTTGAAATAATACCCCAACATATTTAATTTAAACAAAAAGTTTATAACAATATAAAGAAAATTGGACAAAAATGAGAAATGACGGAATCCCTTACTTGGATGTGTGAAACCAAAGGCTTGGGAGAGGTTTGAGAGAGGCTTACTGGGATCTTGGGGAACCTTTAGGGGATCCTAGAGAGGGGAGGACAGATTAGGGATGTGATCCCAGAATTTTAAGTGAAGATTGTAAAGACCCGAAAATTTCAAAGTAAATTTTTTCTTAATTTTCTTTGGAATTTTACAAGAACGCAGTTTCTGACGGCGCCTGATTCTGAGGCCCATTGTGCCCGGAATTAATTTCCGAAGTTTGGCTCGGGTACGTTCAGTGAACGAGCGAGCGGGAATTTCTATCTTTTGAACCGGTGCCCGGAATCGAATTCTGAGGGCATCGATGGAACCGCAACGCCGGTAATTACTTAGGAACTCATGTTCCGGAGTTGCGTTTACACGAGTGTTGATAATAAAAATTGTGGAAGTTTATTTTATAACTACACTACAATTTTTATTAACTTACTCTAAGTGTTAGCTCATGGTGGAAGTTTGGTAACCACCCAACCTCCCTTGGGAGGTTATGAGGGTGGTGGGGCCCACACGAACCCCACCTCTTCATATCCTCTAAAACTCCTCAACTCCCACTTAAATGATTTTAACTTAGTTATAACTTATGTCTTAAATGAGTTGTTTTTAATGTGGTGAGTTGTGTGAGTCTTTTGAATTTAAAACACTTGAATTCCAAAAGCCATGTGAAGTTAATTAAATAAGTGGAGAACTTATTTAATTTGGTTGGGTTGTGTTGTTTGAGAGCTTTTGGAAAGAAGGCTTAGAAGTCTTGAAGTTTCTTCATCCTCTTGACAAAGAACGCGAAGAACAATCGGACATCGATGAAGAACGCCACGTTCTCGGGAACCGTCTTCCGCGACGCCATACCCGCAATACCGACGACGTCTTCTTCCACGACATCTCTTTTCGCGACGCCGAATCTCGTCACCTCTTAAATCAAGGTAGGGGTTTTAACTTTTTAAAGTTATGTGGATCTCTCCTTCGAACATGAAGGTTTATATTTGTCGGGCCTTGATTCCAAAATTTTTTATTTAATTTAAAAGATTGTGAAAGTTTATCATTCATTAAAGGCCGATTGTTAGCAAATAACGCGAGGGGGCCGGACCGCACGAACACGGCCGACCCTCCTCTTATTCATGTTGATTTTGTTGTGTGTTGAAACGGGTGTGGCGCGGTGTCGTCACACTGCGCAGGATCATGCGGCAAGAAACGCGCGGCGCCGTCGCGCCGCGTCGTTAAATAATGAAAGGATGCGACGCCGTCTTGCTGTGTCGAAGAAAGTTGAAGGCGCCACGGCCGGAGCGGGGTCGCTGTGGAGGGGCGCGGTGCCGTCGCACCACGCCGGACAACGAAGGCCGCGGCCGGTTCCGGGCCGCGGCGGAACGAGAAGACCGGCGGCCAGCCGGGCCGCCGGTGTCGGAAGCCGGAAGGGGGACCGGCCTTGCCGGTCCCGTTGAGGAAGAACCGGCCGGCTGGAAGGGAGAAAACCGGGGGAAATAATTTCCCCCGATTAGCCTTAATGGCCCCCCCATTATGAGGGGGGCCAGTTTCACAAAGGGGGGGTAGGCGGCCCCCCGTTTTCTCGAAGGCAGGCCCCCACGTGAGGGGGGCCGTTTTTCATTAGGCGCGGCAGGTTGCCGCGCCGCCAGCTGAGGAAAGGCGGGGGCTTTGCCCCCCCCCCCCCCCCCCCGCGCGGCACACGAACGGCGCCCAGGCCGCGCCGTCGTGCCGGCCCGCGCCGCCGCGCCGGACCGCGCCGCCGCACCGGCCCGCGCCGCCGCGCCGGGCCGGGTTTTCCGAGCGGGGCCGGGTCGTCGGGCCGGGTCGCCGCCCGGGGCGGGTCGACCCGGTTCGGCCGACCCAGGTGGGGGTCGGGCCGGGTCGGCCCGGGCCCAGACCCCCAGTTTCGGACCACTTTTGGTCAAATGCTCGTATCTTGGGCTACGGGCCTCCAAACGACTCGCCGTTAGCGGCAACGCGATCCTTGGATCGAGACGATCGTTTCGGTATACTATACTCAATGTACACCTTCCTTTTCGGGAGCCTACGTGGTTAAAACTCCGTAGTTAAGCGTGCTTGGCCAAGAGTAGTGATCAGGATGGGTGACCTCCTGGGAAGTTTCCCAGGGTGGGTGTGAGACGGAAAGACCAATAACTAACAGACCGGGTGTCCGATTTACGCGCCATCTGTTTTGTTGAATTCCTCTTGATGATACGGATCTTTTGGCATACTCCGCCCGAGGTTTGGACGCAGGTGGAGTACGGTCGGGTTGGTTTTTCCTTAAAAACCAACCGGGCCCCTGGAACGAAAAAGCCAATAACTCTCAGACCGGGCGTCCAATTGACACGCCGTCTATTGCATTGAGTTCCTGTTGACGATACAAAACTTTTGGCATTCTCCGCCCGAGATTTGGATGCAGATTGATAGTGGCCGGGTTGGATTGCACATAAATCCAACCGGGCCCCTAGAACGGAAAAGCTGATACCTTTCTGACAGAACGTCCGTTTGACGAACCGTCAGCGGCGTTGGTGATCTCGTTGAGAAACGGTCCCTATGAGTATACCCTATGAGAGTTCGGGGTACAGTTGAGATATGGCCGGGTTTGGTTCGCTCTCGAAACCAACCGGGCCCCTGGGACGAAAAGGCTAATAACTCACAGACCGGGCGTCCGATTGACACGCCGTCTGTTGTGTTGAGACCCCTATGACGAGGCGGTCCTTTGAGATACTTCTTCGTGGGACTTTGAGATACTTGGATTATGGACCTGTAGCTCGTGGAGCGGACCCTCCCAGTGACGAGCGTGCGGAGTATGGAGACCGTGTAACTGGCTGAGACCTGACGACTGCTTGACCGACTCCACTTGGAGTGAGTCGACTAGCCCAGTGGACGGAGCACTACTTTCTGAGGTGCAGACCCATGGCGGACGGAGCACTACTTGTGTGACAGTGCAGACCCGCGGTACTCATCCGGAGAGTACCTCAGCAGGCGACTAGGGGGTGTGCACTACTGTGTTTGGGTGACATACCTCGGCGGGAAGCACTAGTGTGTTTGGGTGGCTGACCCGCGGTACTCGACAGGAGGAGTACTTCAGCAGTCTTAGGTTAGTGAGCAGTACCTCGGAGTCGTGACAGGACCACTGTACACTCTAGAGACGGAGCTTTTCAGCAGTTACGGTTTCGATAATGAAAATCCTGGTTTGAGCTGAGACTTTTGACCTTTGTGTTTACCTCATGATTGGGATGAGTCACTTGATAACTTAGGTATATGTATGGGCATATACCTGGGTAGTAGTTATCCGTCGATTTCACAATCCTTGTGTTTCCTCATGATTGAGATGGGTTACTTGATAACTTAGGTATATGTATGGGCATATACCTAAGTAGAGGTTATCTGTTGAGATCTTCTATGTGGTTATCCTTGTTGGTTTTAGTGAGACATTGAGGGTCTCGGGGTCCCTACTGAGTATCGTTATACTCACCCCTGCACGGGCTATGCCCGCACCTCGTTGTGTTGGTTGCAGACGACGGGAAGTGCTGACAGAGGCTGAGTGTTTGAGGACTAGACGGTACCTGGAGGTGGACTATACGATGAGATGGTACCCAGAGGAGGACCTCATGACGAGACGGTACCAAGAGGTGGACGTGATGAAGAGGCGGTACCCGGAGGTGGACCACTGGGTGGGACATACTCGGAGCAGACGGCGGGACCCGAGGAGCAGAGGAGCTATCTGTACCCACCCTTCAGGTGGGATTTCCAGTGGACAGCTCGACATAGCAGCTTTACTTTTCAGTTGTGGTTTTCCCTTTCGAGTTGTACTTTACAGTTGGTCTTGTATTTCCGGCCCCTTTTTACTTTCCGCACTTACTGTTGTACTTATTTTTTACTTAGTGTTTACTTCTTTAGCTTGTACTCTGTGTGATTGTTTACTTTACAAAGGCAATGCCTTCCCTTTTTGCCGGGATTTACGCCTTGGTGCTAGTCGCCAGCCCTTGGCCTATGGAAGGTGGGCTTGGGGTAGTCACGACACGGGCCCCGAGGACGGGTCGTGACAAATTGGTATCAGAGGAGTTCGGTTCTACCACTGAACTTATAACTCTGATGTTTCTTTCTGTGAAGCAATAGTGTTGAGAGTACCGAGTGTGGTTTTCAGTTCAGGGAGTCCAGTATTGGTGCGGGCGGCCGACGTATCCATACACCAGGACCCTGACAACTGATTTCCGACTTTGTGCATGAAACACTGATTGCGTGTGTGTTTTCAAAGGTTTTCCCTTAAAACAGCTCAAACCAGGTCAGCTCACCAGGTATGAACGTTTGACCGTGTCACGAAGTTTCTTTCAGGATGCCTTTTCACGGACGACCAGCTAGAGCCCAGAGGGTTGTGCGTGCTGACAGCCTGTATAAGGCCCCAGCCTTAAACCTTACTTAATCTTGAGTTATTACAAGATTACACATTGAGGATCTTTTCAGGTTTAGAGTTTTATAGAATTAGAACATAACTATTACATCTTAAAAGATTACAAAGTAGACACTTCTACTAAGTCTCCATAAAATAAAAACTCTTAAAAAGAAAGATGTCTAGATTTCATGTTTTAGATAGCATGAAATTCCCTTGATCCCATCGTTGACCTTATTCCACTTTAAGTCCTGTGAAAAACATTTCGAAAAACTTGGGGTGAGCATAAAAAGCTCAGTAAGGGATACACAAAGAATGAAAATTGTTAGTTTATCAAAACAACAAGTAAACCATGTATACTCTATCAAAGTAATACTTTTCACCTTTATGAAGTAATAAAAACTCTTCATTGAATAAAGTATCATTACTTACCTTTTTGTAACCAAACAATTACCATAAAACCCATATAAAGAACACATAACATATATAAAGGTAACTTGGGACATAAACATACTTAAGTGGAATAACCATACGGTCGACATCCACACATATCACTTAATGGAATAGCCATACGGCCAATTTCCATACATACTTAATGGAATAGCCATACGGCCGACTTCCATACCCAATGCATTGAAGGTTATAACGTAACCACCCGTCCTGGTATTCACGGCACCACCCGTCACATGGTTTATAATGTAACCACCCGTTAAAATGTCCAAGTACCAGTATAAAATCATAAAACATAAAACCAATATAAAGGAAAGATAACATTTCCACATTTCAATCACAATATATCATAAATATATTGACATAATAGAATCCTTTTTTCAAAACCATTTTCAATACCAAAAATACATAAAAGAGTATATGGTATTTATTTTATACTAAAAACATTACGGCTTGTTGGGAAAGCCAAAGACCAAATAATACTCGCGGCGGCGGAAAAAGGTCGTTGTCACCGCGTACGTTAAAAAAAACATTCCTTTTTGTCGTTTAGTAAAATGCTTCGTAGAAAAAGATTCCTTTTTTATAAAAGTAAAAGTCAAAGGGGGTTTATACACCGTATAAAAGAAAGTTGTGTATAAAACGAAATATGCCTCAATGAAAGGAGATTGAGACGAAGTCCCTTACCTTGGGTCCGACTTGACTCGATCGTTCTTTAACGTCCTGAATAATAAACTTGAGTTAATTTATACTTGATTAAGAACCTTTTTAAAGTTCATTATTCTTTTTATATCACTTATTGCCATGTTATAAACATTATGTAACCATTTAAGTTAATAATGTTTGTTTTGTCAATATTTGGTTCTTAAGTCGAAAGTTGACTTCTTACAATTACATGTTGTTCGTGTGGTCAAAAGTTCTTTATATCCAGAATGAAATTTCTGATTTGGATATCATATATATCATATATATCCAGCATATACATGTATTTATAATATTACATAATCATTTAGAGGTAAGAAATGAAATGCACCGTTCATGGAGACGGTAAGCCGTACGTACGCATGAACGCTACTTTCATTTCTTTGTCATATTAATGGAATTAAAACTAAATGATAGGTATGTATATTTTAATTCCAGAATTATATTCATCATTTAGATATATCATTAATTATATATATACATTATATACATGTAATTTTAATAGTACATTACATTTGGGGATAAGAAATGAAATGCACCGTTCATGGAGACGGTAAGCCGTACGTACGCATGAACGCTACATTCATTTCTATATCATACTTTAATGGAAAGAAATAATAATGATATAGAGGTATATTATAATTCCAGTATAACATCATATATAATAACTTTAAATCCATCCTTTACACGTCCCACATATGGCATTAACGAATCACATCACTTTTAGGGGGCGGTAGTCCGCACTTCCTTAAATGAAGAAATCGTGTTTACCCATAATGGAAACCGTAAAGGTATGTCAAAAATGAAAAATACAGAAGCTTAAAGAAAACATAAACATATTATATATCATATATAAAAATAGTGACATCATAATGGCCACCCTTGAAGGTGTTAAATGAGTATTGAACAATCATCATTTCGGGAGGCAGAATTTCGCCATCCACAGAAACCGTATGTTCTTTAACCATTTGATGTAGTTTTGTGAGAGTTTAGCTCAAATAAATATTATAACAACATCCTAGTATATTGAAGATATTGGTGTTGTTACAAAAGAAGTAAATAAAAAGAGTTTAGAGGGTTGGAGAAGCAAAATAAAACAAATGAACAAGAGAGAATGAATTACCTTTAAAAGTGTAACTCCCTTTTGATTTGAGCCTAAAGGCTTCCTTTGAAAGGATTCTGCCCAAAGGGAATCCTCTAGGATGAGGAGAGGGATGTGGTGAGAGTAATTGGGCAGGGGTTGGCCGAGCCAAAGGCTTGAGAAGTGTGTGAAATGAGGTAGAGGTGGGGGCCTTTTATAAGAGGAGAGGAGGGGCACTTTTGGAAAGTAAAGAAATATTACTTTATTTGAAAATGTGTTTCGGTTTTAAAAGGTCCCACATTGATATAATTCGTGGATAAGGGGATAAGGGTTCGAAATCCACTCATCCAATTGGTTTTGTCCATGTGTAGGTTTTAGATTTTTCATTATCTTTCCATTTTATTTAAATCGTCAAATAATGATGTCATTGCTGCATCATTATTATGTCATATATAATTTAATTTATTTAATGTCTAAAAATTATACAAAAATACTATGATGTAGTAAATCTTTTTAGATTTCCAATGATTATTTATAATCAAAATTTGGACTTATGTAACCACACTTAAAAATTATATTAGTAGAACAATTTATGTTAGTGTCATTTTCACTTTAACATTAAATAAAAATATATTAATGTCATTTTCCAACTAAAGTGGCTCCATGGGGTCCCCAAGTTAGCCCATGGCTTGTATTGGTCGGACATGACTCACCCAATAGGTGTAGGACAAGTTTCATGGTGTTTTCACATTCTTATAATACCATTTTTACCTTAAACTACACTAATTACCTCTAATCGCGATTAATGAAAAAAAGTTACTATTCACCAAAAAAATATTTTAATCTCATTGAACCACATTTTACTTCTTAATGACAACCATGTATGTAGGATTTTCAAAATTCAATACACATTAGTGGTAAACTTTCATTTAACTGAAAAATCAGTTTTCTTGATTACCACTTAGTGGTTTCACTATTCATCAAAAATTGAAGTTTTTCAGAAAATTACCAAAAATTCACCCTAAGCTATATTTGATATTCCGAATTCAAAAATGAAGTCCATTTTACAAAATTCAAAACATATAATTCAAATTAATTAATTTAATAATTAATTCCCGCTGTCATGACAAATAGCGTGTTTTTGTGAAACAATAAGTATCAAAAGATTGACACCAGTTTAAGTCCAATTTCAAAGTGAAATTGATTCCAATGACCACTATTGGATTTAATGGTAAAAATATTTTCTAATTTCACTTTAAAACCAATTCAAAATATAATCTAATCATATAAATAAATTAGATTAAAAAGAGGTTTTGAATTAAAATACAACATTTTACACTATTCATAAAAAAAATGAACTTTATCAGGAAGGTACCAAAAATTTTTACACAAAGTAAATTTTGATGTCCCGATTCTAAAGAAGAGTTATATTTGGTCCAAAATAAAGTATAAGAGTGATCAAAACTATATTTAATGACGGTTCACCATTAAAAGGTGATAAGTGAACCTTTAGTGAAAATTAGAGTATATATGCCCTAAAATTGAACTCTTTCCGTATTTTAAGCCTTTATCTTTTATTGGGTAAATGTAAAAACATTTAAAAACATATATAATAATATTTTAGTTATTTCTATCCATTCCCGCCAGTACAATGACTACTCGTTAACTAACATTTAAAATAATATTATTTTATTACTTGTGTGCAACGTAAGTTTTCAAAGAAACTCATCGTTGCGTACCGAGTACGCTATCGAACGTAGAAACCCCTTTCAATTTAAAATTAATATTTAATTCTTAAATATTAATAAATATGAAAATTATTTATTCTTTATTTACCTGGGATGTTACATCCTTCCCCCCTTTTGGGAATTGCGTCCTCGCAATTTTATTCACTTATCAAAATAAGTGGGGGTATTTATCCCTCATAGCATTTTCAGATTCCCACGTTGCCTCTTCAATCACATGGTTTTTCCACAAAACCTTTACCTGATGAATCACCTTATTCCGTAACACTTGCTCCCTGTGGTCTAGAATCTGGACCGGTTGTTCCTCATAAGATAGGTTCTCTTCCGGCTGAACTACCTCTGGACTCAAAACATGAGATGGATCTGGCATATACTTTCTCAACATTGAAACATGAAAAACATCGTGTACCTGAGATAAACTCGGAGGTAAAGCCACCCGGTATGCAATTGATCCAACTCTCTCCAGAATTTCATATGGTCCAATAAACCTTGGACTTAGCTTTCCTTTCTTACCAAATCTCATCACACTTTTCCAAGGAGAAACCTTGAGAAAAACATGATCACCTACCTCGAAAGATAGATCCTTCCTCCGGTTATCCACATAACTCTTCTGCCTACTCTGTGCTGTTCTCATGTGTTTCTGAATCATCTGAAATTTTTCTACCATCTCTTCTACTAATTCTGGTCCCATCAACTTCCTTTCACCCACTTCATCCCAGAAAGCTGGAGTTCGACACCGCTTCCCATATAATGCCTGAAATGGTGCCATCTGTATACTAGAATGAAAACTGTTATTATAAGAAAACTCAACCAAAGAAATATGTTGGTCCCAACTTCCCTGATAATCCATAGAACAAGCTCGTAGCATATCCTCCAATGTCTGGATTGTTCGTTCTGACTGCCCATCTGATTGAGGATGAAAATCTGTACTAAAATTTAATTCCGTACCCAATTACTTCTGAAGGCCTTTCCAAAAGTTAGATGTGAACCTGGGATCACGATCAGATACAATGGAGAGAGGAACTCCATGTAACCTGAATATCTCATTAAGATACAAACGGGAAAGTTGATCTAGAGAGAAAGTATCTCGTATAGAAAGGAAATGACCAGATTTGGTCAAGCGATCAACAATAACCCAGATTGCATTATTACCTCGAGATGTCCTCGGTAATCCCACAACAAAGTCCATGGATATGTTTTCCCATTTCCACTCTGGAACTGGTAAAGGCTGAAGCATCCCTTTCGGTAACTGCCGCTCTGCTTTAACCTGTTGACATGTCAAACACTTCATAGTAAAATCAGCAATATCTCTTTTCATTCCATCCCACTAGTAATACTCCCGCAGATCTCTGTACATCTTAGTACTGCCAGGATGAACTGAAAACAGGGAACTATGAGTCTCACATAACAACTCATTCTTCAACTGTGAATCACAAGGCACACATAACCTCTTCCCAAACCTCAAAACACAAACACAAACTTATCCAAGAACTCATGTAAAATTTTATTCATAAGGTCCATGAATACAACAGGTGCATTGGTTAATCCAAAAGGCATAACTACAAATTCATAATGGCCATATCTAGTACAGAACGCGGTCTTTGGAACGTCTGCTTCTTTTACTTTCAACTGATGGTACCCCGACCTCAAGTCAATCTTCGAAAAATACTGAGCTCCCTAGAGCTGATACCACTTCATTCGATGGCCCAACATCTGCTGAAGTTGTTGCAAAGGATTTCACCACCCCTTTCTGCTTGTAGTCTGGCTGCATTCCCCCAGTTGAGTTCTTCATTGGACACTCGTTTGCATAATGACCCATTTCATTACACTTAAAACATCTTACCGTTGTCTTTTCATTTCCTTCTTGATCATCTTCCTTACAGTTACGACCAATATGACCAGACTTACCACACCGAAAACACTTACCAGACTTGGATAAACATTCTCCAGGATGCATTTTACCACACTTCTCATAGGATGGATATTTGGTTTTCTTACCTCCTTGCTTCTTTGATGAATTCTTCTCCTTTGCCTGCCAACTAGACCTCTTATTCTGTTATTTGTCATAGAACACCTGATCATCTACAAATTCCATTTCCACCTTCTCCGCACATCGAACAAGTTTTTCATAACTTTTGAACTCACGAGAAGCTAAAGCCATTCGATACTTTGGCTTTAACCCTGAGTAAAAACGGTTTATTTTACTATCAAGATCTCGTATGAAGTTTGGAGCATACCTTTCCAATCGAGTGAAATTTTCTTCATAAGCAGCCACTGAATCATCCTCTTGCCTCAATTCCAAGAATTGTTTTTCCATCCTAAGTCGAACCACCTTAGGAAAATATTTCTCAAGAAACATACCTTTGAATTCTTCCCAGTGAAGATCCTCAATCTCATCACCATCCCTTATATTGTTCACCATCGACCACCACTGATCAGCTTCACCTTCAAAACGGTAAACAGAAAGACTAACCTTTTGATGTTCTGAACACCCCATGACATCAAAAATCTTCTCCAGTGCTTTAATCCACCCTTCAGCTTGCACAGGGTCAGATGATCCTCTGAATGATGGGGGATGTTGCCTCATGAAATGTTCCACCACTGACATGTTCCTCTGTGGTTGATCCGGCTGATCTCGTGCATGGATACCACCACCATTTATAGCCTGAGTCAACTGTGCCATCACTGCAACAAACTGTTCAGTTCCGATTATGACCATCTCAGGTTGCTGATTTGGAAGGTTATCTTCCTCCTCATGTCGTCCCAACATAGCTGCTTTGTTTCCTCTGCGGAAAACCATTCTGAACATAGAAATATCATAGGCGAAGCAACATGGTAATCCGTAAATGCTATATCATTTCAATCATATTATAATTTAACACTTTTCTAACTCCTAAAGTTGTCTAAACCGACCTATGATACCAACTATAAGGCCCCAGCCTTAAACCTTACTTAATCTTGACTTATTACAAGATTACACATTGAGGATCTTTTCAGGTTTAGAGTTTTAGAGAATTAGAACATAACTATTACATCTTAAAAGATTACAAAGTAGACACTTCTACTAAGTCTCCATAAAATAAAAACTCTTAAAAAGAAAGATGTCTAGATTCAATGTTTTAGATAGCATGACATTCCCTTGATCCCATCCTTGACCTTATTCCACTTTAAGTCCTGTGAAAAACATTTTGAAAAACTTGGGGTGAGCATAAAAAGCTCAGTAAGGGATACACAAAGAATGAAAATTGTTAGTTTATCAAAACAACAAGTAAACCATGTATACTCTATCAAAGTAATACTTTTCACCTTTATGAAGTAATAAAAACTCTTCACTGAATAAACTATCATTAATTACCTTTTTGTAACCAAAGAATTACCATAAAACCCATATAAAGAACACATAACATATATAAAGGTAACTTGGGACATAAACATACTTAAGTGGAATAACCATACGGTCGACTTCCACACATATCACATAATGGAATAGCCATACGGCCAATTTCCATACATAATTAATGGAATAGCCATACGGCCGACTTCAATACCCAATGAATTGGAGGTTATAACGTAACCACCCGTCCTGGTATTCACGGCACCACCCGTCATATGGTTTATAATGTAACCACCCATTAAAATGTCCAAGTACCAGTATAAAATCATAAAACATAAAACCAATATAAAGGAAAGATAACATTTCCACATTTCAATCACAATATATCATAAATATATTGACATAATAGAATCCTTTTTTCAAAACCATTTTCAATACCAAAATACATAAAAGAGTATATGGTATTTATTTTATACTAAAAACATTACGGCTTGTTGAGAAAGCCAAAGACCAAATAATACTCGCGGCAGCGGAAAAAGGTCGTTGTCGCCGCGTACGTTAAAATAACATTCCTTTTTGTCGTTTAGTAAAACACTTCGTAGAAAAAGATTCCTTTAGTATAAAAGTAAAATTCAAAGGAGGTTTATACACCGTATAAAAGAAAGTTGTGTATAAAACGAAATATGCCTCAATGAAAGGAGATTGAGACGAAGTCCCTTACCTTGGGTCCGACTTGACTCGATCGTTCTTTAACGTCCTGAATAATAAACTTGAGTTAATTTATACTTGATTAAGAACCTTTTTAAAGTTCATTATTCTTTTTATATCACTTATTTCCATGTTATAAACATTATGTAACCATTTAAGTTAATAATGTTTGTTTTGTCAATATTTGGTTCTTAAGTCAAAAGTTGACTTCTTACAATTACATGTTGTTCGTATGGTCAAAAGTTCTTTATATCCAGAATGAAATTCCTGATTTGGATATCATATATATCATATATATCCAGCATATACATGTATTTATAATATTACATAATCATTTAGAGGTAAGAAATGAAATGCACCGTTCATGGAGACGGTAAGCCGTACGTACGCATGAACGCTACTTTCATTTCTTTGTCATATTAATGGAATTAAAACAAAATGAGAGGTATGTATATTTTAATTCCATAATTATATTCATCATTTAGATATATCATTAATTATATATATACATTATATACATGTAATTTTAATAGTACATTACATTTGGGGATAAGAAATGAAATGCACCGTTCATGGAGACGGTAAGCCGTACGTACGCATGAACGCTACTTTCATTTCTATCTCATACTTTAATGGAATGAAATAATAATGATATAGAGGTATATTATAATTCCAGTATAACATCATATATAATAACTTTAAATCCATCCTTTACACGTCCCACATATGGCATTAACGAATCACATCACTTTTAGGGGGCGGTAGTCCGCACTTCCTTAAATGAAGATATCGTGTTTACCCATAATGGAAACCATAAAGGTATGCCAAAAATGAAAAATACAGAAGATTAAAGAAAACATAAACATATTATATATCATATATTAAAATAGTGACATCATAATGGCCACCCTTGAAGGTGTTAAATGAGTATTGAACAATCATCGTTTCGGGAGGCAGAATTTCGCCATCCACGGAAACCGTATGTTCTTTAACCATTTGATGTAGTTGTGTGAGAGTGTAGCTCAAATAAATATTATAACAAAATCCTATAATATTGAAGATACTGGTGTTGTTACAAATGAAGTAAATAAAAAGAGTTTAGAGGGATGGAGAAGCAAAATAAAACAAATGAACAAGAGAGAATGAATTACCTTTAAAAGTGTAACTCCCTTTTGATTTGAGCCTAAAGGCTTCCTTTGAAAGGATTCTGCCCAAAGGGAATCCTCTAGGATGAGTATAGGGATGTGGAGAGAGTAATTGGGCAGGGGTTGGCCGAGCCAAAGGCTTGAGAAGTGTGTGAAATGAGGTAGAGGTGGGGGCCTTTTATAAGAGGAGAGGAGGGGCACTTTTGGAAAGTAAAGAAATATTACTTTATTTGAAAATGTGTTTCGGTTTTAAAAGGTCCCACATTGAAATAATTCGTGGATAAGGTGATAAGGGTTCGAAATCCACTCATCCAATTGGTTTTGGCCATGTGTAGGTTTTATATTTTTCATTATCTTTCCATTTTATTTAAATCGTCAAATAATGATGTTATCGCTGCATCATTATTATGTCATATATAATTTAATTTATTTAATGTCTAAAAATTATAAATAAAATACTATGATGTATGAAATCTTTTTATCTTTCCAATGACTATTTATAATCAAATTTCGGACTTATGTAACCACACTTAAAAATTATTTTAGTAAAACAATTTATGTAAGTGTCATTTTCACTTTAACATTAAATAAAAATATATTAATGTCATTTTCCAACTAAAGTGGCTCCATGGGGTCCCCAAGTTGGCCCATGGCTTGTCGTGTTCGGCCATGACTCACCCAATAGGTGTAGGAAAAGTGTCATGGTGTTTTCACATTCTTATAATATCATTTTTACCTTAAACTACACTAATTACCTCAAATCGCGATTAATGAAAAAAAGTTACTATTCACCCAAAAAATATTTTAATCTCATTGAACCACATTTTACTTCTTAATGACAACCATGTATGTCGGATTTTCAAAATTCAATACACATTAGTGGTAAACTTTCATTTAACTGAAAAATCAGTTTGCTTGATTACCACTTAGTGGTTTCACTATTCATCAAAAATTGAAGTTTTTCAGAAAATTACCAAAAATTCACCCTAAGCTATATTTGATATTCCGAATTCAAAAATGAAGTAAATTTTACAAAATTCAAAACATATAAGTCAAATTAATTAATTTAATAATTAATTCCCGCTGTCATGACAAATAGCGTGTTTTTGTGAAACAATAAGTATTAAAAGATTGACACCAGTTTAAGTCCAATTTCAAAGTGAAATTGATTCCAATGACCACTATTGGATTTAATGGTAAAAATATTTTCTAATTTCACTTTAAAACCAATTCAAAAGATAATCTAATCATATAAATAAATTATATTAAAAAGAGGTTTTGAATTAAAATACAACATTTTACACTATTCATAAAAAAATGAACTTTATCAGAAAGGTACCAAAAATTTACACAAAGTAAATTTTGATGTCCCGATTCTAAAGAAGAGTTATATTTGGTCCAAAATAAAGTATAAGAGTGATCAAAACTATATTTAATGATGGTTCACCATTAAAAGGTGATAAGTGAACCTTTAGTGAAAATTAGAGTATATATGCCCTAAAATTGAACTCTTTCCGTATTTTAATCCTTTATCTTTTATTGGGTAAATGTAAAAACATTTAAAAACATATATAATCATATTTTAGTTATTTCTATCCATTCCCGCCAGTACAACGACTACTCGTTAACTAACTTTTAAAATAATATTATTTTATTACTTGTGTGCAACGTATGTTTTCAAAGAAACTCATCTTTGCGTACCGAGTACGCTATCGAACATAGAAACCCCTTTCAATTTAAAATTAATATTTAATTCATAAATATTAATAAATATGAAAATTCTTTATTCTTTATTTACCTAGGATGTTACAGCCTGTCGAGCGACGAGGCTTCGGTAGAGGGCCCTCTTGCAGTTGAGGCACCAGCGGAGGCACCAGCGGTACTGCTACCCGTTGGGCCACCGAGGCCACCAGCCCCAGCAGTAGGAAATGCACGACGCTTGAGCGCGCTGCACGAGTTCCAGCGCCAGAGGCCACCCAGGTTCTGGGGAGATACGGACCCACATGCGGCTGAGGTTTGGCTGGAGGCTGTGGTGAGAGTCTTCAGGCTAGTGGGGACGCCGGCAGACTTCATGGTGATCTTTGCTACCAGCCTCCTTCACGCAGCAGCAGACAGGTGGTGGAGCCGCTTGTTTCAGTTTTGCGACGGGATGAACTTCGCATGGGAAGACTTCGAGACCTTCTTCAGGGTGGAGTTTGTGCCAGTAGCTCTACACCCCGAGCGTGTACAAGAGCTTCTACCTTTGCCGCATGTTTTTCGATCAGTAGCCGAGTCATCTGTGGGCAGTAGACAGGTGATGCAGAGGTCCAGGAGGACCAGACTGTCATTTGGACGATCTCGGGTTTTATGACCGGTGGTGCGGGGCACCCAGGGTGGGAACAGAGCTAGGCGTGCCAGAAGCAGGTTGTGTTACTCATGCGGCGGAAACAGTCACCTGGCACGTGACTGTCCGACTCCTCATACAGTTGATCCGCAGGCTTTGGAGGAGCCACCAAGGCAGTAGAGCTCCGGGAGCAGGTGGACAGGAGCGGAACTAGTGGATACGTTCCTTGTACTTCTAGTTCCATGTTGATGTTGTTTCGTGTCTTGTACTATGAGCTGTAATAATAAAAAGACACTTGTCTTTGTTTGCTTTCCTGTCTTTTGTTTGGTTGATACTGAGTGGTCCCAGTTAAAACTGTTGACTTGACCCTCACTTTCGAGATTTCTACTAGAGGAGACCCTGTGACCTCACACTGATGCCGACAGTGTGACTCAACCCTTGGAGGCGAGAGTGACAGTTGGATCTCTTGGTAGTTACTTCGAGCCCTTACGACGTCATCCATGGCATGAATGCATCATTCATGTTGGGATTGACTGTATTAGGCAACGAATGTGGTTCATCCAGGGGATGAGACCGGATTTCTCGACCCTTCGCATACCATCGACCATGAGGAGCTGGACGATGACGATGGGGTGTCATTCACGGAGATTCCAGTGGGGATTGAGGATCGACAGGAGCAGATCCTACGAGGATGATCGATTCCTCGGGTGCACTTTCTTTGGCAGTACGGAAACCTCCAGGTGAGCACATAGGAGCGAAAGGCTCAGATGCGTGCTTTGTACCGCTTTTGTGACCCTAGTTTGTGTTGAAGCTTTACGGGGACGTAAAGCCCTGAGGCGGGAGTAATGTAAAGACACAGAAATTTCAAGGAAATTTTTTTCTTAATTTTCTTTGGAATTTTACAAGAACGCAGTTTCTGACGGCGCCTGATTCCGAGGCCCGTTGTGCCCGGAATTAATTTCCGAAGTTTGGCTCGGGTACGTTCAATGAATGAGCGAGCGGGAATTTCTATCTTTTGAACCGGTGCCCGGAATCGAATTCCGAGGGCACCGATGGAACCGAAGCGCCGGTAATTACTTAGGAACTCCTGTTCCGGAGTTGCGTTTACA
Organism: Viscum album; assembly: GCA_963277665.1. Lineage (NCBI taxonomy): Eukaryota > Viridiplantae > Streptophyta > Magnoliopsida > Santalales > Viscaceae > Viscum > Viscum album. Next base: position 772,650,841 of record OY728125.1, on the reverse strand, counting down.
CGAGTGTTGATAATAAAAATTGTGGAAGTTTATTTTATAACTACACTACAATTTTTATTAACTTACTCTAAGTGTTAGCTCATGGTAGAAGTTGGGTAACCACCCAACCTCCCTTGGGAGGTTATGAGGGTGGTGGGGCCCACATGAACCCCACCTCTTAATATCCTCTAAAACCCCTCAACTCCCACTTAAATGATTTTAACTTAGTTATAACTTATGTCTTAAATGAGTTGTTTTTAATGTGGTGAGTTGTGTGAGTCCTTTGAATTTCAAACACTTGAATTTCAAAAGCCATGTGAAGTTAATTAAATAAGTGGACAACTTATTTCATTTGGTTGGGTTGTGTTGTTTGAGAGCTTTTGGAAAGAAGGCTTAGAAGTCTTGAAGTTTCTTCATCCTCTTGACAAAGAACGCGAAGAACAATCGGACATCGACGAAGAACACCACGTTCTCGGGAACCGTCTTCCGCGACGCCATACCCGCAATACCGACGACGTCTTCTTCTGCGACATCTCTTTTCGCGATGCCGAATCTCGTCACCTCTTAAATCAAGGTAGGGGTTTTAAATTCTTAATGTTATGTGGATCTCTCCTTCGAACTTGAAGATTTATATTTGTCGGGCCTTGATTCCAAATCTTTTTATTTAATTTAAAAGATTGTGAAAGTTTATCATTCATTAAAGGCCGATTGTTAGCAAATAACGCGAGGGGACCGGACCGCACGAACACGGCCGACCCTCCTCCTATTCATGTTGATTTTGTTGTGGATTGAAACGGGTGTGGCATGGTGCTATCGCACTGCGCAGGATCATGCGGCAAGAAACGTGCGGCGCCGTCGGGCCGCGTCGTTAAATAATGCAAGGACGCGACGCCGTCGCGCCGTGTCGAAGAAAGTTGAAGGCGCCGCGGCCGGAGCGGGGTCGCGGTGGAGGGGCGCGGTGCTGTCGTACCGTGCCGGACAACGAAGGCCGCGTCCGGTTTCGGGCCGCGGCAGAACGAGAAGACCGGCGGCCAGCCGGTCTGCCGGTGTCGGAAGCCGGAAGGGGGACCGGCCTTGCCGGTCCCGTTGAGGAAGAACCGGCCGGCCAGGTCGGGCCGGCCAGAAGGGAGAAAACCGGGGGAAATAATTTCCCCGGCCAGACTTAATGGCCCCCCCATTATGAGGGGGGCCGGTTTCACAAAGGGGGGGCAGGTGGCCCCCCGTTTTCTCGAAGGCAGACCCCCACGTGAGCGGGGCCGTTTTTCTTTAGGCGCGGCAGGTTGCCGCGCCGCCAGCTGAGGAAAGGCGGGGGCTTTCCCCCCCGCGCGCGGCACACCAATGGCGCCCAGGCCGCGCTGCCGTGCCGGCCCGCGCCACCGCGTCGGACCGTGCCACCGCGCCGGACCGCGCCCCCGCACCGGGCCGGGTTTTCCGAGCCGGGCCGTGTCGTCGGGCCGGGTCGCCGCCCGGGGCGGGTCGACCCGGTTCGGCCGACCCAGGGGGGGGGGGGGGGGGGGGGGTCGGGCCGGGTCGGCCCGGGCCCAGACCCCCAGTTTCGGACCACTTTTGGTCAAATGCCCGTATCTTGGGCTACGGGCCTCCAAACGACTCGCCGTCAGCGACAACACGATCCTTGGATCGAGACGGTCGTTTCGGTATACTATACTCAAGGTACACCTTCCTTTTCGGAAGCCTACGTGGTTAAAACTCCATAGTTAAGCGTGCTTGGCCAAGAGTAGTGATCAGGATGGGTGACCTCCTGGGAAGTTTCCCAGGGTGGGTGTGAGATGGAAAGGCCAATAACTAACAGACCGAGCGTCCGCTTTACGCGCCGTCTGTTTTGTTGAATTCCTCTTGATGAGACGGATCTTTTGGCATACTCCGCCCGAGGTTTGGACGCAGGTGGAGTACGGTCGGGTTGGTTTTTCCTTAAAAACCAACCGGGCCCCTGGAACGAAAAAGCCAATAACTCTCAGACCGGGCGTCCGATTGACACGCCGTCTGTTGCGTTGAGTTCCTGTTGACGATACAGAACTTTTGGCATTCTCCGCCCGAGTTTTGGATGCAGATTGATAGTGGCCGGGTTGGATCGCACAGAAATCCAACCGGGCCCCTGGAACGGAAAAGCTGATACCTTTCTGACAGAACGTCCGTTTGACGAACCGTCAGTGGCGTTGGTGATCTCATTGAGAAACGGTCCCTATGAGTGTACCCTATAAGAGTTCGGGGTACAGTTGAGATACGGCCGGGTTTGGTTCGCTCTCGAAACCAACCGGGCCCCTGGGATGAAAAGGCTAATAACTTACAAACCGAGCGTCCGATTGACGCGCCGTCTGTTGCATTGAGACCCCTATGACGAGGCAGTCCTTTGAGATACTTCTTCATGGGACTTTGAGATACTTGGAGTATCGAACTGTAGCTCGTGGAGCGGACCCTCCCAGTGACGAGCGTGCGGAGTACGGAGACCGTGTAACTGGCTGAGACCTGACGACTGCTTGACCGACTCGACTTGGAGTGAGTCGAATAGCCCAGTGGACGGAGCACTACTTTCTGAGGTGCAGACCCATGGCAGACGGAGCACTACCTGTGTGACAGTGCAGACCCACGGTACTCATCCGGAGAGTACCTCAGCAGGCGACTATGGGGTGTGCACTACTGTGTTTGGGTGACATACCTCGTCGGGAAGCACTACTGTGTCTGGGTGGCTGACCCGCGGTACTCGACCGGAGGAGTACTTCAGCAGTCTTAGGTTAGTGAGCAGTACCTCGGAGTCGTGACAGGACCACTGTACACTCAAGAGACGGAGCTCTTCAGCGATTACAGTTTCGGTAATGAAAATCCTGGTTTGAGCTGAGACTTTTGACCTTTGTGTTTACCTCATGATTGAGATGGGTCACTTGATAACTTAGGTATATGTATGGGCATATACCTGGGTAGTAGTTATCCGTTGATTTCACAATCCTTGTGTTTCCTCATGATTGAGATGGGTTACTTGATAACTTAGGTATATGTATGGGCATATACCTAAGTAGAGGTTATCTGTTGAGATCTTTTATGTGGTTATCCTTTTTGGTTTTAGTGAGACCTTGAGGGTCTCGGGGTCCCTACTGAGTATCGTTATACTCACCCCTGCACGGGCTATGCCCGCACCTTGTTGTGTTGGTTGCAGACGACAGGCAGTGCTGACAGAGGCCGAGTGTTCGAGGACTGGACGGTACCTGGAGGTGGACTATACGACGAGATGGTACCCAGAGGAGGACCTCACGACGAGACGGTACCCAGAGGTGGACGTGACGACGAGGCGGTACCCGGAGGTGGACCACTGGGCGGGACATACTCGGAGCAGACGGCGGGACCCGAGGAGCAGAGGAGCTATCTGTACCCACCCTTCAGGTGGGATTTCCAGTGGACAGCTCGGCATAGCAGCTTTACTTTTCAGTTGTTGTTTTCCCTTTCGAGTAGTACTTTACAGTTGGTCTTGTATTTCCGGCCCCTTTTTACTTTCCGCACTTACTGTTGTACTCAGTTTTTACTTAGTGTTTACTTCTTCCACTTGTACTCTGTGTGATTGTTTACTTTACAAAGGCAATGCCTTCCCTTTTTGTCGGGATTTATGCCTTGGTGCTAGTCGCCAGCCCCTGACCTATGGAAGGTGGGCTTGGGGTAGTCACGGAACGGGCTCTGAGGACGGGTCGTGACAAAGATGAATGGGAGATTGGGTGGGTCTATATAGGAAATGAGATGGAATTCCTTATTATTTAGGTTTTGGACACTACGAACTAAAATATTCAAAACCACAAACTAAACCATGGTATTTGGCCATGGTTTTTGAAAAATAATAGTGGAAATATTATTTAACAAATCCAATGGCCGGACATATTAAATTATCATCCTTTATTATGTGGAGGTGAGTCACATTATTAAAGAAATGAATTTAAAATCATAAAATATATTATACATTTTAGAGGATTCACTAAGCCTTTATAAAATAAGTAAAACAAATCTAAAATCACATTATATTAATGGGAAAAAATATAATGAGCCTATAATACCCATTAGAGTATTTATTACATCATTTTGTGCTCATTATGATGTCATAAAACATAATATATATTTATATAATATTTAATTTTATCCAAAAATTCGACTGTCTCAAAACATAATGAAAAATAAACTGTTGGATAATTCTGAAGTCCTGATTCCAAAAATTATATTCATTTTATCTAAATAATTTTATGAATATTTGATTTTTTAGTTTGAAAATAAAAATGGACAATTATTTAAAATTGATAGGTTTTGTCAAAAACCATTTTTATTCTTAATAAAAATTATATTTGACTTCATAAAAATTATATACTCATTTATAATTTATTAAATTTATTTTATAATAATATTATAGTAAAATATTAATCATTCCAAAAATTAATAAATTCCTTAAAACAAATTATTTAAAAGTACACTTTTTGTTTTATCGTATAAAAAATATAACTCTTATAAAACTCATTTCCTAATCATTTACAGACATGGAACTTATGTAATCACCACTTATAAGAAATTTCTATAATATTATTCCTAAAAACCTTATTTTAACATAAATATTTATATATTTCTAAAAAGTACCATTTTTACCTGAAAAATCCTTTTATCAAATTCATTGTTTTCTTAAGAATGACTATTCTCATAAAAGAATTTATGGATTAAGAATTTTATTTATAAAACTAAATTACACAATATGTAACTAATACCTTGTTAAATAACCCCTCATAACACCTACATATGACCTAAGGGTAAGGTGTGTGATGATGACAGACTCATAGCATGTCTCTGATAACATCGCCCGGGTGGTAATCATTAATAACTTGAACTTCTCATGTAGGAAATTACCTTCAAGCTTAACATGTTGAAGCTTAGATTAATATTGGTTAAGAGTGATGCCAAGTGAAGCTACCTTCTTCCCAAGATCTGAAAATTGAGTTTCGTACAACCTGAGTCTATTGGATGAGGCCATCCTCTCCTTTTTGTGTTGAAACGATTTTTAAAACCATATATTTATATTAGTTGTGTTATCACTATTCAACAGAAATATTATAAACATTAATGATACTTAATGGCCATTTAAACCAAAAAAGTTCTTGTCTTTTCTATAAACATAAGATATTAAAATAAATGTAATTTTATTCATAAATGTTCAGGTCGTTACAATATTAACCCCTTATGAATTTTTTCCCTCAAAATTTCCTTTCCCACACTAAAATAGATGAGGATAACTCTACCTCATCACTTCTTCCGGTTCCCATGTTTCTTTTCAAACTCGTGGTTTCTTCCCAACACCTTGATGATGGGCATTTTCTTATTTCATAGAACTTTTTCCTTACGATATAAGATCTTTATCGGCTTCTCTTAATAGTAAATTTCATTCTCCATTTGTACCACCTCTGGATTGAGTATATGCGATGGGTCAGCAATGAAATTCCTTAAAAATGATACATGGAATAAATCATGTACTTGAGATAGGTTCAGTGGGAGTTCTAGTCAATAGGTCACTGCTCCGATGAGATCAAGGATCTCAAAAGGGTCGATGTACCTTAGACTAAGCTTTCCTTTCTTCCCAAATATCATCACTCTCTTCCATGGAGATATGAGGAGGAAACCCATATGTCCAAAATTAAACTCTAGGATTCATTGACGGTTGTCAGCAAAGCTCTTTTTTTAAACTATGAGCAGCATTGATGTGCTGCCGGATGGTATTAACCTTTATCACCATTACTTTGACCATTTCTAGACATAGATGTTTTCTCTACCCAACATTATCCTAACATTTTGGTGTTCTGAACCTATTACCATAAAGTGATTCATAAATATCCATTTGGATGCTTGACTGGAAACTATTACTATAAGAGAACTCAAATAGAGGAAGATATTTATCCCATCATCTTTTGAAGACCATTGAGAAAGCTCTCACCATTTTCACAAGTGTTTGGATAGTCCACTCATATTGCCCATAAAATTGAGGATGATAAGACCTACTGAAGTTCAGATCGTTATTCCGAGCATGTTGGAGAATCTTCTATAACATAGAGGTGAATCTTGGAACTTGATTGGATAAAATTGATAGTGGTACACCATGCAACCTTACCACTTATCTGATGTATATCCTTGTGAGTGGATCTAATGATAAATCCTCTCAAATTATAATGAAGTGTATAGTATTTGTAAGATGATCCACAATAACCCATATATCATTGTTTTCATTGGATGTGTTCAGTTGTCTGCTGATAAATTTCATGGTTATGTTCTTACATTTCCATGTTGGTATGGGTAATGGTTCCATCATCCCCATATAATTATTCCTCCCATCCTTCACTTGCTAACATACTTGGCACCTTAATGTATATTTGGAGATCTCCTTCTTTATGTAATCCCACCAATAATTCTCTATGATATCCTAATACATCTTTGTGTTTCCTGGGTGGATGTATAAATTCGATCTATGTGAACCACCCAAAAGTTTTTTGTTTAACTCTAGATTTGATGGAACACATAGTCTTGAACCAAATCTCAAAATTCCTTCTTCATTAACATTGAACTCTGAGTATTTTCCTTTTCTAATATTTTTCACTTTCTTCTGAATTCCCACATCATCCTTTTTATTGAGTGCACAGAAATCTCTTTCCATCTTAAGACGGAGGGTATAATGAAAATATTTATCAAAAAACATTCTCTATAAATCCTTCCATTACAACACCTCGATCTCTTTCCCAAGTTTTTTATTTTTGATCAATGTACACCATTGATCAAATTCTACCTCCATATGATAATCATCCAGAATAACCTTCTATTGTTCAAAACATTGTAGCATAGATTAGATCTTATCAATGGTGTTGATCCATTGTTCAATGATTAAGGGATCAAATGATCCATTGAATGTTGGAGTCCTTTGTCTCATCATGTTCTTGATTGCGACATGTTATTTCTTCGGGGGGGGGGGGGGGGTGGGTGGGTGGGTGGATGTTCCTCTTGACCCATGGTTTTATTCCAAACTTGAGTTAAATTAGAGTGTATTGCGACAAATTTTACGATTTCTACCCCCATCAGATTAGGAATCTCACAAAAATTGTCATCAAATTGATCTTCGCATCAGTTTTTTGATCGAGTCCTCATATTCTCGACCCATAAAAAAGAATAAAAGGAAAATTAGGGGCAATTATTTTATACTATTAAACACATAAAGGGGAATTTGATGAAAAAAAGGTATAACTTATAAATTACATTTATCTCATTAACTTATGAATTTTTAGGATTCAATATAAGTTATCAATGATCTATTTTCTAACATATATTATTATTGTATTTTTTCCTCCCTTAATAATGGTTCATACTAAGATTATTAATTTACCAAAGCATATCCCCCGGGAGTGTTGAAACAAGATTGAAAAAAGGCCCGTTGTCGTGCACCAGTTCCCATTTGAGCCTACTCAAATCGGTGTTTTCAGTTTTTACCCCTAGATACATCTATCCAGATCTACCTCTACTTGTTCGTATGTAGATAGGGAGGTATTTTTTTGATAAACCACTTAATCTATACCCACCAAAATTTATGGATTATTTTATTTTACTTATTATTTTCCCTCAGTATTTTCCCTAGTGTTTTATAACCCTAATCCCAAAAAATAACTAAACATATCCTTTGATAACAACAGTAACAACCCTTATCTTTATTTCATATTTAAACATAATTTATTATATAAACTTGCAATTAACACAACCTATAAGATTGAGAGGTCTTGTGTCTTTGTGTATTAGTAACATTACATGACAACTCAAGAAATAATATATAACATTTTTATTGAAAACTTCTTTTACATGACCACAACATTCCTTTATATATAACATTGCATGGGATAACCTGAGGACATACATAAGAAAAAGGTGAGATATAAATCTTATAAAGGGTCTAAACAAGGTATAACACGGAGGTTACATTACATGTTAGGTAAAGGGAATATCAATGGATCACTAGTGAAACATAAACATAGAGGCATGATATACATGATTATCCTAACATGGAAATGTTGCAACAACTTAAAACACTGCATCATTAACATAAAGGAATCAGGTAAAACACTTTCCCAACATGGTAGAAAAATGTCCCAATTGCAATCAGGTAAAACCATATCCAAACATTATGTATCATGATACTAAACATTACCCAATGCATTGGAGCACTATCAGGGTGCACCCTTCATATTCATTTCAATCTCATGCTTAAGTGTGAAACATAGATCATATAACATGGATTCATTTAGCATCATCATTTTTTTCATGATCAAATAATGCTTAATACATACAAGTAAGTACAATTCAATAAGTATATGTGCATAAAGGTGAATAACCTTGATAAATAAATGGTTATGGTATTCACTTCAAGTGGATTTTGGCATGGAAAATCTCGATGAAATTTCAGTATCATAACGACGTTATGTGGAGATCCATAAATTGGGTTTATGAGATATAAATGGGTATATCATAATTTATACATTAAATATACATTGTGGGAATCATGTAATAGAATATCATTACATATTAAATGGAATTTATAATCATAATAGATAAGGAATTCTTGAATGGAAATAAGAAGAGAGAAATTCCTTAACGAATTTTGGAATGGTAACAGGTGTACACAGAAGGTATTAATGAGAGATAAAGGGGTATCTCATTACTAAAAATAATGAGGGAAGTATGGGGAGGTGAAAAATAATACCCCAAAATTTTTAATTGAAAGTAAAGGGGTATAAAAATATAAAGAAACTTGGATAAACATGAGAATGGAATGAATCCATTACTAGGGATGTGAAATCAAAGGCTTGGAAGAGGCTTGAGAGATTCTTCTTGGGAGTATGGGGAACCTTGGGGGGATTATAGATAAGGGAGTGTAGGGTAGGGACATTCTATAAAGACTTAGAGTAAAGAATAATGGGAACTTAGGTGGGTTTTTATAGGAAATGAGATGGTGTTATTTATTATTTATGTTTGGGACACTACAAACTAAAATATTCAAAACCACAAACAAACCCATGGTATTTTCGCATGTTTTTTCCAAATAGGAGTGTTAAATATTATTTTATAAATCCAATGTCCAAAAATATTAAAATATTATACTTGTTTTTGTGGAGGTAAGTAACATTTATTGGTCAGAGTAGAGTACTCAAGAGGGGGGGGGGGGGGTGGAATTGAGTATCTATAAAAATTTCTCTTAAAAAGTTCACTTAAAATGATTCCCCAATAAAAATGAATACATGATAGTTAATCTATGTAATATGGTTATAATAGTTGGAATGTTCAATTAACTTCTCAAAAGATTGATTAATTCTCAGAAATATCAATGTAAGTTTATGATACAACTATTGAAGCTATTATAATAATGGAAACCAGTTATCAATTTTTTCCAATACTAGCTATCAAATTAAAATCTAGTTTTCTGAAATATTCTGTAAAGAAGAGAAAAACTAAATTAAAAGACACAAAATATAAAAAAGTGGTTTAGTCTCAAGCTGAGACATAATCCACTCTACATGGTGATCAAATGCCACTAAGCAGTTTATATTAATAAACTTGATCCAAAACCTATATTGGGGTACAAAATAGTACACATGACTACCTAGTTCACACGAACCCTTTCACTTTTCTTCATGGGTATAAGATAACCAGTCACACAAGGACCTCTTCCACACTTATCCATAGGAGAAAATAGATGCAATAAGATATGGGAGAGAGGATATCTTGCATCATTCAATTTAATAAAGGAGAAAATGTGTGTTTTAATACTGACAAACACTGCTCGAAACCTATAAATAGTACACAAAAAATAAAAGATGATGAGAAAGGATTAGAAGTTATCTGACTGTTATTCTATGAAACTCTGTACTTGTAGGATGAAGAAGATGCAAGTATCGAGTCCTCCTATAAAAAAAGAGTATCGCAAGTCTGGTGCTCTGGTTTCCATTTCAATGATGTGAGAAATATAGCTCATGTTATTCTTTTAGTTGACACATCAAAGATGTTTGAGGCTATGATCTATAGTCGTTTAGACTTCAAGGATCAAGAGTTCTTCATGTGTTCTTTACTGATGTGTTGTTTCATGCATGAGTTCACTTTTCCATCGTTCTCTATTCCATACTCTTGAGCCAGACTAATATTCCTTTTAATTATGGATGAACATGTTGAAGCCGACAGATGCATGTATTCTGCACCTCATACCTCATAATTTCAGGTGACATATCTACAAGGAAACATTAATAATGTCCGTTCCATTTAATAACTTGAATATGACCTTTAGAAAATAAATTGAAAATGAAAAAAATGTTTAAATAATAGTATCATAGTTTTTCTTGAAATTGTATCACTTGGAAATAGTGTCACTAGGAAATAGTGCTTTCTCCCTTTCCTTGGAGGTGTGAGATAGTCATGATGCCACAATTTCCTCGATATTAGGAAATGGTAGCATAAATGCAGTGTTAGAATTATAGTGTCTCCTGTAGTAGTGTCTAGGATTTTGTAAAAACATTAAACATTGCTTGAGTCACGGTATCACAGTTACAGTGTCAGGGTCATGGTTTCTAGGTCATGGTGTCTAGGTCACAGTGTTTGGGTCATAGTGTTTGGTACTTGGCAAAAATTCAGAATTGGTTTCGTACTTATGGTTTCTCAGACATAGCCAAATAACTATAAACAGTCTTAAGCTGTAATATTCACATAATATATTAAACATAATTTTTGGTATAATAACATAATAGAACAAGATTAAGCATAACTGTGATATTTTGAATTAGAACTAGGAATCATGGAATCATAATAAGACTAACAAACTTCAAACATGATTTAAAAATTATGATCATAATTTTCATGATTTTCATGATTTGTGGGAATTAATACATGATCAAATAGTAGGAGTCCAACAATCTCCCCATTTTAAGGATCACAAATCATGGAATTTATGAACTATCAAAAAGTGAATAAAGCCTTTCATATTTCACCCACTTTTGGGATTATCAAAAATAAAATAAGAATCACAAAATAAGTGTAAGAATAAACTCAAACAACAATAAGGAACATTCCATTGAAAAATAAGATAGAATCAAGTACAGAAATATTGAAAAAAATAAAATGGAGATCAATCCTATCAAATATACATCCATCACTTCTATAGAGAGGTAGTAGACTTCTCTATGACCTTGGAAGAATCAGAAAGAGGAGATAAAAGATAGAGAAGAGGAAGTGGTAGCTGAAAGTGATCCAATGGAGAGAGAAGGAGGACGCACACCTTCAAAAAAAGAAGCTGCAAGAGTGGGTTTGGTCAAAGAATGAGGCAAGGATTACTCAATAATAACAGGTCTGATATAGCTCAGAGCCTGAGAGACAGACATTGTAGCTGGGGAAAATGTAGAAATTGAAGAATAGGTGGAACCAGGCCTCAAGGGAGCAGCTGCAGGAGCAACCATAGCAGTGCTTTGGACGTGAAGATAGGGCTTCAGCAAATTGCGGAAATTAGTGATGTCCTCACCACCATACTACATTTCCATCTCAATATCATCATTATTCTTAATAAACTACTCCATGTTGGTTTTAACTCTTCTAATTTCTTCACTTGGTCCTTAAACACTTGAGTTACAATAGGTATTTTCAAATTATCTTTAAGATACTTAAAATGAGTTGTCAATTGATGATTTTTATAAATAAGTTTGAAGTATAAATACAACTTCTTTGTAATATCATCATTGGCCATAGAAATTTATTTAAAATATAGTCGAATCATGTCATGAAAATGGTCACTGTTTTGAACAATTTTCGAGAGGTTTTCTAGAATACATGGACTTTTCAATGATTTATGATCTTATTGAATAACCATTCTTAGAAATCCACTTTCTGAAAATTGAGATGATTGAGTAGGATAGGTTGAGGAAAAAGGAGCTGATATGGCTGCAGATGGTGCAGGTAGACTCGTGACAACTATTTCAATAGAGTCCATGAAGATACTAAGAAAGGCATCAATTAATGATGATAAATTTTGAATTTATTATACATACATGTCATTGTTTGCTATTATTTTCTAAAAAAGAGAGACCAAATTTGGTCTGATCAGTGCTGCAACCTTTTTGGATATATTTTTATAATATTCTAAGCTGAATTGAGCAACAAGATGTTATGTTGTTTCAAACTATTCTTCATTTCCTCCAACAAAGACTTTAAAGATTTCACTTCCACACTTAGCTGCCGATTTTCAATTATAAATTCTTGAATTTCATGAAACATCTGGGGTTGGGTTTTCCATATATGTTTTTCCAAAATAATATTAGAATCATTTTCACTTATATGAGTTATAGGAAGAGTTTGATATTTTAAAATACTCTCAATTCCAGCAAACATATTGTCACAAAACACCTTTAAGTCCTCATGGATTACATATCTTGAAGCTTCTAGTGTAGTCTCTAGTTCAGAAACCACAATAACTTCATAATATTTAGCAGGTATTACTCCTATTAGAGAAAAATATTTCAATTGAAATGTTGTTATAATACCAATTCTACTCATTGAGGAGTTTTGAGAGTCTCATACATCAAAACAGCTAAGGAATTTATACACATTTTCTATATGACTAGTCTCAACTGAGATTTGTACTTGAGTACATTCTAGAAAGGATTTTTTCTCCCCCTGAATTTTTAATTAGCTATCTGAGTGAGAGACCCAGTCTCTTTCTCTATTTTTAGACTGGCATCAACGTTAGGATCACCCATATCTATTCTAGCTTTCCTAAAGGCTTGGTCCATTATTTCTTCAGCTGCCATGATTAATTCTTGCTCCACTTGTAATTTAGACTGTTCCACAACTATAAGACCTTTCTCAATAATAGGATCATCTAGATATTCCTTAAGAAAATACTTCTCTTCCATACTAACATCAGGTCCTTCTATATCAATGAAGCCTTCATGAACTATTTCTTCACCAATATTTTTTCATAAAATTGTTGTTCCGGAAAGACATTGACTTATTCTGATAAGATAATTCTACCGACAGATGTTTACTGCGCATCCTCTTCTTGGTGACTTGAGTATTCCACCAACTCATCAGATTCTAGGCCCGGGTCATGCTTGTTCTGAGGCCTTTAGGGATTTCTAATGGTATTGAACTTTTCATACATCCATTAATTGTCCTCTACCCATGACTTTTTCTACGGATTCCATCTTATCTTCATCTTTTTGATTGTATACTTTGATATATATATATCACAACTATCAATTAATTCTTCATTCAGACCAACTACTTCTTCAGCAGATAGAAGTTTAGAGATTAATCTTTAATAGAACGAAGAGTTAACTTTTTAGTTTACTTAATAAATTCACACATGTGAAATATAATATACTTAAACAAAATAATATTATGCCCATTTTTCATAAAATTTACCAATAATACATCTTGATACTTAAGAGTAGAAAAATACACTTTCCTTGGTCTAATAAGATTATGGATAAACTTAAGAATCAACCTTCATCTCACCATCCAAATCACCAGAAATTGCCTTTATTTTCTTCTTATTTCCAGTTAGACTTCCCAAAGCTTCGTCCCAAATGAATATATCACCAGGAGGAGGAATTTCTCATTGATGATCCTCACATATTCATTCAAGAGGTATCCCTGGGTAGCCAAACCATAACCTCAATGAAAAATTACACATTTTTCCATTAATCTAGCTTATTGCAACAAATTCTTCTACAATATTGAATGATAATAGGACATATTTATAAAACTGAGAAACAATTTTTGGATAAATGGGTCATGTTTCTATAGTAAACCAATCCAACCAGTATTTTTCAGTCATAACTATCAAGATCAGAGACTTACTTGATAATATCCACTTCAAACATACTTTATTTTCAAGCACAAATATTCTACATATAAAACTATAATTCAGTGTTACTTAAGGTTCTATTTGTGGTACCTTTATTTATTTCTTGGGAAACGTTCACTTCTTTAGGGTCGACAAAGAGGTCCACTTCATTTTGGGTATAAAACATTAGATTCAAGAAGGAGAAATATTTTAAGGGGAGTAGGAGATTTGGAAGTCAAAGTCTTCAGTTTGAAGATAGGAAAACTCGAGTGAAGAGAAAAGTGAAAAAATATTGGGTTTTTTATCATTTAGGAAGTCCAAACCTCATAAAACAAAAACATAGAAAAAGAACAATATAATAATCAACATAGTGATACAAGAAATAAAATTAAAGAAAATAGAAAACTGAGTCTTTATGGTGAGACCAGAATATGTGGTCACGATGTCATCCTTATGGTGTGACAGTAAATGGTGTAATCGTAATGTTGAGACAACAAGCGTAAAACAATGGCTTGTGAAACCATGAAAGTGAAATAGTAATTCAAAATTTGTATCATGTGAGACCGTAAAAGTGAAATAGAAAGAGTGAGACAATAACTTGTGAAACCTTTAAACTGTAACCTGTGAAACTGTATGTTCAAGACCATAAGCCTTTCAATTTAAACTTTTTATCCATAATTCATATATGATGTAATTTATCCATTTTGAATTAAATGGTTTTGTGAATATATCAACACGATGATATTAAGTGACAATGAATTCTAAAGTGACATAACCTTTTTGATAATGATCTCTCAAAAAGTGATGTTTTACAGCAATATATTTTATCCTGGAGTGTGAGATTGGATTCTTTGAAATGTTAATAGCACTTGTATTTTCATGATTTATAGGTACATTTATAAATTGATATCTATAGTCTAGTAATTTGTGTTTCATCCAAAACATTTGTAAACAATAACTACCAGTAGATATGTATTTAGTTACGGATGTAGATAATGGAATAAAGTTTTGTTTCTTATTACACCATGACACTAATGACTTGCCTAAAATGTGACATGTTCCAGAGGTTCTTTTTCTATCTAATTTACAACCACCAAATTCAACATAAAAATATCTAACTAACTCAAATGATTTTCCTATAGGATAGAATAGTCCTAGATTGGGTGTATGTTTGAGGTATTTTAAAATTGTTTTGATAGTATTTAAATGAGATTCTTTAGGGTTTTCTAGAAAGCAATCACATATACATACACTAAAAAAATATCAAGTTGGCTGGCAGTTATGTAGAGTAATCTTTCAATCATTCCTCTATAAGTGGTTTTGCCAATATATTTTCTATCATCATCAAGATCCAACTTACAAGTAGTACTCATTGGAGTATCACTACTTTTATTTCTATCCTAAAAAAAATGTTTTAGAAGATATTTCATATATTTGATTTGATTTAAAATAATACCATATTTATTTTGAAATATTTGAAATCCAAGAAAGAATTTTAGTTCACCCATTAAACTCATTTAAAATTCATTTTTCATTATTTTAGAAAACTCAGTACAGAAAAAAGTTTTTGAATATCTAAAAATAATATCGTCTAAAAAAATTTGAACTACTAAAACATAATTGGAAATATATTTTATAATAGAGTAGGATCAACTACAACTTTTGGAAAACCTTTGGAAATAATAAAATTACTTAATCTATCATACCAAGCTCTTGGAGCTTATTATAAACCATAATTTTTTTTGATAATTGAAAGAAATGATTTGGGAGGTGAGGATTTTTAAACCATGGGGCTATTCAACAAAAACAACATCAGCTATATAACCATTTAGGATTGCACTATCAACAACCATTTGATATAGTTTGAAATTCAGATGTGCTGCATATGAAAGCAAGATTCTAAAGGCTTCATGTCTAGATACCGGTGAACTACCTCTTCATAGTCAATTCATTCTTATTGACTATAGCCTTGTGAAACTAATATATCTTTGTTTCTAACTATCCTACCAGCTTCATCTACTTTATTTCTAAACACCCACTTAGTGCCTATGGTAAAAATGTATTTGGTTATATCAACAAGTTTCCAAACAATGTTCCATTCAAAATGATTAAGTTTTTATTGTATTGCCATCTCCCAAAATTCATCATTGATGACATCATTGATGTTTTTAGCTTCATGTTGGGACAATAAATCTTGACACTCAACCTGATTTATCAAATAAGCTGTAGTTTTTTATCCTCTATCGAGATCTCCAAATAAAGCATCTAGGGGATAGTTCTTAAGGGTTCTATTTGGTCTAGAAAAGGTAGGGCTAGTTATTTCAGGTTCATCACTTGGTTATAGTTCATTATGTCTTGAAACAATAGAATTTCAAGAACTGGTAGTTTTCATAGATTACTTTATAAGATGATTATAAGATTTAGTATTAATGTCTAGATTTGACATATCATCCTCAAGATTCTCTAGAAATGTCTTAGGTTCATGTGGATATATCTCATCAAACTTGATGGGGACAAATTCCTCCACACATTTAGTTCTTTTGTTAAAAACACTACATGCTTCACTAGATATTTAATATTCTATAATGATTCCTTCATCACTCTTGGGTGAAAATTATTTAAGATTTCCCTTGGAATTAAGGATATAATATTTGAAACCAAAGACTTTGCAGTATTTTACTTTAGGTTTTATATTATTCCATAATTCTTATTGAGTTCTTTTAAAAATAGGTCTAATCAACACTCTATTAGTAATATAGCATGCTGTATTTAAAAATTCTGCCAAAAAATAAATAGGTAAGTCATATTTACTAAGCATGGTTCTAGAAATTTCTTGCAAGGTCCTATTTCTTCTTTCTACAAGTCCATTTTGTTGAGGTGTTTTAGGGGCATATAAATTATGACTATAGCCATTTTGTGATGAAAAGGGTTCAATCTCTTGATTTTCAAACTCATGGTTGTGGTCACTTCTTAGAGATTTAATTTTATGTCCACTAAGATTTTATATAGTTTTAACATAATTGGTGAAAAGAGAGTAGGATTCACTTTTATGATCCAAGAAGAAGGTCCAAGTATACATAGAAAAGTGATATATAAGAACATAAACAGAGTGCTTCCCATTTAAAATAAAAACTCTAGATGTTCTAAACAAAACTATGTGAATAAACACGAGAGGTTGAGAAGTTGAATCTTCTTTCTTTGGTTTGAATGAAATTTTGTGTTGTTTTCCCTTTTGACAAGGATTACACAGTATATTATTTGGAAATTCTAGTTTAGATAGATCTTTGACTAAAATATTTCTAATTATCTTTTTAAGGGATTGAATATTACAATGTCCTAGTCTTCTATGCCAGAGCCAAGAAACTTTGTGAAATACAATTAAACATGAATCATTTTGAGAAACTAGAGAATCTAAGTTAACAGAATAAACATTTTCATTTCATGATGCAGAAAATACCAATTTATTTTTATAATTATAAACATTCCAATAATTGTTTTCAAATTTAACATGAAATCCATCATCACATAGTTGTGAAATACTAAGCATATTATATTTCAGTCCATTAAAAAAAATTAATTTAGAAATAAAAACTGAGTTAGAGTTATCGATTTGGCCTAGGCCAATGATTTTTCTTTTAGAATTGTCACCAAAATTGAGATGCCCACAAAATATATTTATTAGGTTCTTGAAACTTGAATATTATCCTATCATGTGTCTTGAAAACCCACTATCCAAGTACCATAAACATTGACAAGAACTATTCAAACAGTTTTCTTACAAAAATATTCAAATAAATACAGACTTTGGTACCCATATTTGTTTGGGTATAGTGATATAAGTAACTAGTGATTTAGGAACCCACATATGCATCATAAGTTTCTTATAAATATTATGTAAAGTATTTGAGAAATAAAATTTGATTTAGTCTAGAAGAACTCTAAACAATAGAGGATGTATCATAATTTGAACCAGAAGAATGTTTTCCTGAACCAGGAATAAAGATGTATGTTCTCAATTTAGAAAGAAAATTTGTATTTCCAAAATTTCTTACACTGGGTTGATAGCCAATACCAGTAGTGTATTTTGGGTAGATATGCTTACGTAGAATTTTTAGCAAAATATATTTACCATTAGTAAACATTTCAATGTCCTTTCTCAATTTTTCATTAGATTTATTTAATTCATTTTATTCTTTGAGTAACTAGACTTTTTTCTCTATTTTTATAATAATTTCAGATTTAAAAGTTGACAAAAGAGATTACTGTCTCTTTAGAAACTTGTATTTATCTTTTAGTTCATTACTTGTATCTTCAAGAATATTTCAATATTCAAACAATTCTTCTTTTCACATATTTCCTGAATCACATTCATATCCAGAATAATAGAAACTTTGTACAGGAGATTCTAAGGTTACCTCATATGTGTTTTCCATGAAACACATATTGTCTTTGTTAGTCTGTTCATCATGTAAAGACTCTGAGTCACTTGAAATTTCCTCAAGAGCACTTCAAGTTTCTTTTATTTCCTTTTCATACTTTCTATCTTTGTCCTCATATTTTTTTTATACTTGATCTTGGGACAATAAGCCTTTACATGTCCCTTTCACTTACATTCATAACATACTATCTAATCAGACATATTATATCTTTTCCAATCCTTCTTGTAGATACTTTCTTAATCATATCTTCTTTTGAATTTTGGATTTCTGAAGAATTTATTACTTTTGTAAAATTTCTTAAACCTTATAGCTAATTGAGCCATCATATCCCCATTTTCAAATGATGATTATTTACTGCTGGAACTTTCTACATGGGCTTTTAGTTTCTTTTTTTTCATTGTGTTTAGAGTTAGTAGTCTTAAATTCCATTAACATTATTTTGGGTTCATCCTCCTATTCCTGGTTGACTTTCAACTCTTCTCTATACATCATTAGATTCCTAATAATTTTTTTGGTAGGTAATTTGCTGATTTCACATGACTCCCTAATAGAGACAGTTGTTCCTCCCCATCTATTACGAAAGGGTCTAAGAATCCTTTTGATTTGTTCTTTGGTTGTAACTTCTCTTCCTTGAGATATCATTATGTTGAAAATTTCGTTGAACCTGAGTTACATATCTGAAATGTGCTCATAAAGATTCATTTTAATGTTACTATACTTAATAGTATAATTATTAAGTCTCATTTCATTAACACTAGAAGTTCGATCATATGAAACAGAAAAAGTCTCCCAAATTTCATGGAATGTTTTACATGGAGAAATTATGTTAAATTCATCATCTCCCAATAATCTGTATAAGGAATTCATGGATTTGAAATTATTGTTATAAGAAGTCTTGGTTGATTCATCCCTAATAGTTCTATCAATAGAAGGAATCTTAAACTCATCTATAATTGAAGACCAAATTTCAAAACCCATAATTTATAAATGCATTTTCATATTAATTTCCCATTGGGAAAAATTAAAGACATTAAAGAACAGAGGTATGTTTGTGGAAGAACCTTAGAGTATATTTTCCATAATAAAGAAATAATTTTAAGAAAATAGAAATTTAGTACTAATAAAAATTTACAGATCTTTAAAGTACAACTAAAATCACAGTTGGAACGATTTTAAAATAGATCCATAACAAGAATGAACTTATTTGATACAAAATGTTAGTCAGAGTAGAGTAATCAAGATGAGGGGGGTTGAATTGAGTATCTATAAAAATTTATGTTAGAAACTTCACTTAAATAGATTCCTAAATAAAAATGAAAACATGCCAGTTAATCAAGGTAATACAGTTATAATAATTTTACTGTTCAAATAACTTCTCGGAAAATTGATTAATTGTTGGTAATATCAATATAAGTTTTTAATACAACTTTTTAAGATATTCTAATAAGGAAAAACAACTACAACTTCTATCTAAGAGTAAATCTCAATGTAAAATCTAATTTTCTAAAATATACAGTAGATTATAGAAAAAATAAATTAAAATACACATCATATAAACCAGTGGTTTAGTCTTAAGATAAGAATTAATCCATTCCATTCGGTGATCACCTTCCACCATGAATTTTGTATTAATAAAATTGATCCACACTGAGGATCAGGGAAAAAAACAGTACACAAGACTACCATAGGTCACATGACTTCTTCCACTATTCTTAATGGGTATAATATACAGGGTCAAAGAAGGACTTCTTCCACACTTATCCCTGGGAGTAAACTGATGTAAATTGATATGAGAGAAATGATATCTTGTATCCTTCCGTTTAATATTAGAGACAACATGTATGTTAATACACACACACATACACACACTGATCAAAAGATAAAAACAGTACACAATAGATCAAAGATGATGAGAAAGAATTAAAAGTGATCTTAGTGTTATTCTATGAAGCTATGGATATGTAGGATAAAGCATATATAAGTATTAAGTCCTCTTGTAAAAAACAAAGTATAAAAAGTCTGGTGCTTTGGTTTTGAGTTCGATGATGTGAGATAAGTTTCTCATGTTCTTAATTTATTTTATACTGCGAAGATGCTTGAGGCTCTCATCTATGGTAGTTCATCCTTCAGGGATCCACAGTGCTTCGGGTGTTAGTTAGTGATATGTTGTTTCATGCATGAGTTCACTTTTCCAATTTTTCTATTCTATACTCTTGAGCCACACTTATCTTACTATTAATAATGCGTACACATATAGAGGCCAAAATAATGCATGTGTTATGCATGTAGTACCTCATACTGTCAGGTGACATGTCTACAAAGAAGAATAAATGATGTAAGTTCCTTTTAATAACTTGAATATGACCGTGATAAATTTATTTGAAAATGAAAAAAAGATTAAATAATGGTGTCACAAGTTTACTTGAAATAGTATCCCTTGGAATCAGTTGCACATATGTGATGTCATAATCACAATGTCTCTGGTAGCGGTGTCTAGAATTTTGTTGAAACTTGGAATGGTGATTGAGTCACAGTATTAGGGTTATGGTTTCAGGGTCCTGGTTTTAGGTTCACTATGTGTGGTCATGGTCTTTGGGTCATGGTGTCTGGGTCATGGTGTCTAGGTCATCGGGTTTGGGTCATAGTGTTTCGGTCACAGTGTCTGGGACTTTTCTAAAATCTAGAACCAGTGTAAAAGTTATGGTTTCTCAGATATATCCAAATATTTGTAAACATTCTTAAGAAGTAATATTCATAGAATAAATTAAACATAATTTTTGTTATAATACTATAATAGAACAAGATTAAGCTTAACTTGTGAGATTCTGAATTAGAACCCGGAAGCAAGGAATCATAAGAAGACTAACAAACTTCAAACTTGATTTAAACATGATAACATAATTTTCATGATTTTCATGATTTTTGAGCATTAATATATGATTAAAAAAGAGGATTCCAAAAACATTATTAAGTAAATGTATTTAAAATCCAAAAACATATTATATATTTGGGAGGATTCACTAAGCCTTTATAAAATAAGTAACAAATATCTAAAATCACTTTATTTTAATAAGAAAAAAATCTAAAATCACCTTATTTTTATGGGGAAAAATATATTGGTCTGATAATACCTATTATAGTATTTATTAAATCAATTTGGGGTCATTATGACATTATAAAACATACTGTATATTTATATATTATTTAAGTTTTACCCAATAATTCGACTGTCATAGAAAATTATGATAAATTCATTGTTGAATAATTTTGATGTCCCGATTCTAACAATAATATTCATTTTATCTAAATAATTTTTTAAATTTATGATTTTTTATAGTTTAAATAAAAATCAAAATTTATCAAAAATTGAAGGGTTTTGAGAAAACCAGTTTTTAAACCATAATAAAAATTACATTTGAATTCATAAAAATTATATTCTCATTTATTATTCATTAAAGTAATTTGATAATAATATTTTATTGAAATATTAATTGTTTAAAAAATTCATTAATTCTTTAAAATAAATTCTTTAAAAATACACTTTCTATTTTACTGTATAAAAAATAAAATTCTTATCACAATGATTACCTAATCATTCAAATATAAAGAACTGATATAATCAAAAGTTATAAGAATTGTTTTATAATATTATTAATAAAAGACATTTTTTATTATAATAATGTTTAAATTTCTCACAAGTACAACTTTTTTCTAAAGAATCAATTTATTAAATTCATTATTTTTTTAAGAAAGACTATTCTCATAATGGAATTGACGGATTACGACTTTTATTTATAACAAGGGATTATAAAGTAAGTAAATAATACCTTGTTACATAACCCCTTATAACACCCGCATAAGACCTAAGGGTAAGGTGTGCGATGGTGACAAACTATTGGGCGGTTCGAATAACATCGCCCAGGTGGTAATCTCTATTAACTTGAACATCTTCCGTAGGCAATTACCTTAAATATTAACATATTGAATATTAGATTTGGATTGGTCAATATTGAAGCGCAATGAAGCTATCTCTTTCTCAAGCTTTGAAAAATGAGCTTCATATGACCCAAGTATACTAGATGATGTTATCCTCTTTTTTCCCATGTTTAAAGGATTTGTTAAAGATTTATATTTATGTCAGTTGTGTGATCACTGCTCAATGGATATATTATCATTGGTAATGATACTTAATGGTCATTTAAACCCAAAAAAAATCATGTGTTTTCTCTATCCATAAGACATTAATAGAAAGGTTATTTTATTCATAAATATTTGGTTCGTTACAATCAATATTGAATGAAAGAAGATAAAAATTCTTCTTTCTTCCCTTACAAATTTACTCCATTCTCTTAAATTTATTTCTTAAAATATCTTCAATAGTTTATTGGGTTTCATAAATTTTATTTTTTATATATTATCCTTAATTGGTAACTACAATGAAATTCAATAATTGCCCAACCCCATCCATTTCATCATAATAGGTTCTTTAACCATTTTTCAAAATTTCAAGTTCACCAAGTCCTATAGTTCTTAGATAATTCCTAGATTATATTGTTTTCTTATAGTTTTAATGATTTATGGATATTAGGGTTCATCAATGTATGTATTAGTAATAATTAATTAAAAAGTGAAGAATAAGTAGAAAAAAATATTTCCGTCCAGTAGATACACAAAAACATTAAATTCCCTCATCGTCATTGAGGTCAGAGATACATTTATAGTCTCCAAAAATATTTTATTGCAACAAATGTAGGTGTCAATATTAAGGAAACTATGTCACTTATCCTTGCGAATTTTCAAACTATTTTTTCTATTTTTATTTATTTGAATACATAAAATTAAATCACAATGAAGTACTAGTAGATGTAATTATTGAATTGAATAAATTTAGGGCATATAATAGGAAATAAAAACTCAAGAATAGGGAATAAAATCACAAAAAACATGTCCATATTTAAATTAATCCACTCTTAAACTAGCTATCAGGAATCATTAGAAGGATAATCCATCAATAATCAACATCGCATAGTGCATGGTCATTTCTTCGACCACACAACTCTCTCACCCAAAAAAATTTACAACTCTTACAAATAATGGCTTCCATTACATGATTTTTATCACAAAATTGAAATTAATCACTCAGAAAATAACCTCACCCTTAAATTTCTTCATGTCTAATGTTATATCCATGATTTCATCATTAAAAAAATTCCAAGATATTAGGACAAGTAATAATGAATAAAAGGGTAAACATCAATGGAGAGGGAGTAGTAAACTGATTTTATTAATGGAAATGATGACACATATCCCATCCACCAAAACAATCTATATTGAGTGTTAAAAAATAATGATTATTTTCATTTTGTTTGGTGTTTAGGAAGAATTAGGATTCAATTCTCGGAACTGAACATAAAAATTATACCTCTATAACTGATGGTTTTATATAATAGTATAGGTAAACCACAACAACTCAAATATTTTATATTTATAACAATGGATAGAATTACATTAAGGGAAAATGAGGGGGAAAGAGAATCATAATTATTTCCTATTACCGGGTATGAGGATCAAAGAGTTAAACCAATCCTATTATTCTAAAATAAATTAGAAAAATTATTTCAATTTAACATAACAAGAAGTTATATCCAAGTGGAACACTTTTAGGTTCTCTTCACTAGCTTTGGGTGAAATATTTAGTTATAGTATAAAGCTTGTTGGCCAGAGTAGATTACTCAAGAGTGGGGTGAATTGAGTACCTATAATAATTTATGTTAAAATTGGTTCTCTGAAAATTTTCACCAATTAAAAAATATAATCAAATCCAGTTTGTAGTGAATTTATAAATTTTATAAATGCTCAATTAATTTATCATAAGATTGATTAGTCCTTATCTATACTAATCTAATGATTAATATAACTTTTGAAACTAACTTACTGGTTCAATTTAGTTATAAACACTTGCGAAACTAATTTTCAATGTTCAAATTAGTATTATGTAAAATAAAATAAACACATATTAAAACTAAAAGGAAAAGTCAAAACAGATATAAACAAGAGGTTTGGTCTCAAGCTGAGACTTAGTCCTCTCCACCTGGTGATCAACTACCACAAATAATTTTAATTTAAAAAACAGTTTGATCCACACCCTGGATCAGGGTTCACAATATCACCCAAGGTTATCTAGGTCACACGTGAACTCTAGCACAGTTATTTGTGGGAAAAACAACAAACAGGTCACACTTGACCTCATCCATTCTTCTACATGTGATAAAATGGATAAAAATGTGAGTGATTTTGAGGATATCATGTATCCTCTAGTTATTCACATGAGACAATGTGTGTGATGGAAACAGATACATACTTCTAAAAAAGATAATCAAATGAACACCACTAATCTATAGATGTAGAATAAGATTTATAAATCTCTATTTGTTATGCAGTAAAGCTCTAGAATCTTTTAATGTAGTGGAAATGATGTTTGAGTCCACTACTAGTAGTTGGCTTCAAAACAGAGTATCGTAGCATCTATACTCTAGCTTCCAGGTGAGAAAAGTTCAACTTATTGTTGTTAGGATGTTCAGGTCAGCACATCAAGATTTTATTGTCTTGTCAATGTACTATAATGTTCTTTCTTTGAGATCTTCAGATTTGTAAGAAAGGTAGAGAGTTTCACAAGTTTTCAGTTCTACTGTTCTTTTACTTTTCAGCACATTTGTTGTATCTTAAAAGATTCAGTTTGTAATTATTTTATAGTTTGAAGTCTACAAGATATGAAGATCTCCCCATGTTCATGTACGTCTTACTATCTATGGATAGTCCTATAGAAAACATTAAATAATTTCAAAAACTATAATTTGTCTAAATATGACTGTTAGATATAAATTTGAATTAATAAATTAGAAATTGTTTTCATGACTCTCAGATAATCGTAAGTATCAGTGACTCATTGAAATCAGTCTATTTTAATCAGTCTATGAGCATCAAGGACTCCATATATCAATGATTCGTTTGCATCAGTATTGGTGACTTAGTGTATCATTGAGTCGATAGCACTATCGATCTGTCTGGGCATCAGTGTGTCATCATGGGGGACTCATTTTTAACTATCAGTGTGTCATCCATCTATGATTCGTTCATCAGTGTTCCATCCATCGGTGAATCATTCATCGACGTTTCATCTATTAGAAAGTCCCTTGAACTATCGGTGTGACTGATCATCGATGATTCGTTCATCGATGAGTCATTTGTTCTATCGGTGTGTCCAGTATTTGTTTCTTCTTCAATTGGTGAATTCTTCGATCAGTGAGTCCTCAACAGTTAGTTGACCAACAATGACTTCTTTTGAACTATCTGTGCTAGGTATTCTAAAAAACATATAATGTTTCTATCTTACATAGGACACTAACATATTAAGTGACAATCATAAATACATGTAAATATATACTTGTAAATATATTGAAGCATAAATATTCATAGTTAATTGACTGATTGAAATGTAATATATAATGTGGCATAATGGATTCACATAAAAATATTTATAGACATTATTAAATTGAGTTATAAAATAATATATATTAATTAATAAAATTTGTTGATTGGAATGATTTGTGATTATAAAAACCACTATTTCACAAAGGGGCCAACAATATCCCCCTTTTTGATAATAAAAGCTTATGGCATAAACATGATGTTAATGAATATTAATGACTTGACTTATCATACAAGAGTGAATGTGAATTCTCAATATGGATAAAGCTTTCCATTTTAGCTCCACCTCAATTTTTATAACAGTTGAAATATATAGAAATTTGTATCAGAGGTGATATATATATATATATATTATGGTAAGTACCTTCCATAGTTTCTATGTCCCCCTTAGATTAAGAATTTATTCCTAGAAAATTATCCCCCTTTTGGGATTAAAAAAAAGTTTAAACTAAGGATAACGAAGAAGGAGAAATAATACAAATAAAATTAGAAACACATTGAAGATAACTGGGTTTTCATTAAGGCTTAAAAAATTACAATCATCAAAATAATGGTACAAATCCCTATTAATTAAAAAATACACAGCTAAGGATTTGGATTCTGAGGTGCATTTCTATTATCTGAAGGATCAAGAGTAGGTTCGGAAGGTTTTGGTGTGGATTTAAGAAGGGAATACTGAATAACAACACACGGAAAGTAAACACCTGTTGGAACATTTGCTATAAGACTGGGTCTCCATTCTGAAAAAACATGGCTATGAGGTTGTTCTTGAATCACTAGATGGATCTGGGATAAGGTTTGAGACACTGTCATCTGGGTATGAGGAATAGCAGCTGGGACCATGATTTCCTCAGTTTGGACACACAAATAAGGCTTCAAAGGCCTGATGAAATCATTAATGATTTCACCACCATATTTTATAGCCTTTTCAAATCATCTGTGTTATCTAAGAATTTATCTAGGAGATGATTAAACACCTACAATTATGACAATTTCTTCTTGAAGGCTTCAGTTACTAGAGTAATCTTTAGATTTTCAGCCAAATACTTAAAATTATTGATCATATCATACTTTGTATAAATTTTGGAGAAGTACTTATCCAACTTCTCTCTAATCTATTTATAATAAGTAGAGAATTCATTGTTTCATTGCCTTACCATATTATAAACATTATTAGTGATTATGTGTACCTTGTAAAGCATTTCATTATCATAATTACTCTAAAGACTCTGGATTTCCTCCCTTATCAAGGTCCAAAGAGACTCCATATCAGTAGTAGCAGACTGTATACCTTTAGAACTAGATGGACCAGAGATCATCTTTCTAAGTTCCTTCTTCGATGTAATCATATCTATACACAACATATGTGTAAATAAGTTACTAATAACCTCCATCACACCACTAAAAGATGAATTAAAATTATTGTCTAGAGAATTAAACTCATTATTCATCTTATTCACTTCTTCTCTCCACATAGTATTATTTGTAATGATTGTATCATATGTAGTAATGAGATTAGACTGAATCTCCTAAATCACTATCCTTGCAATTCGAACAAAATCAGCTTCTAAAATGATCATGGAAGTAGAATCTTCACATCTGTCTCCAACTGAGGCTCTCACTGACTCACAAATATCATCTTTGACTTATTCCAAATTTTCCTTACTGACATAGTCACTAGGTATTGGCTGTAAAACCTTCTTATCTACAGGAGGTAATATTAGTGATGTAGGTGCAATAGGTTTTACTTTATCTGGTCCTTGTAAAAAAATAAGAGGATCCATGATATCTTCATATGAGACAAAATCCAACCGAAATAGAATGTAACTCGGATATCTATTCCACTAATGAGTACATGTCCAATCTCTTGGCTCCACTTTTTCAATCCCAACTCTTCTTCAATAAGGCTTAGGTATAATCTCAAATTAATCTTCTCCTTCTTGAACTATAAAAAAATAGTATTTCTAGTTAGTGGTACTAATTTAGATTGAGGATATTCTGGAACTTCATCTACACCATCTACTCCATGCATATACTCATCCTGAGGCATAAGTTCAATCGGATCTTCAACGTCTTTCTATTGGCCTGCAACCATAATTTCATTTATCTCCTGAATAATTCCTCGGTCTTCATTATCCAGAGTCCATGCCTCTCCTCGTCACCATCATTTCTATCTCCATATCTATCAACATCCTATTCAACATGATCAATATATCTAGGTCCATTAGCCTCAACATCCACTCCATGCACATATTCCTCACTTGAATTGTCTACAACTTGATGTCCTGATTTTAAAGCGTCACAAACATGCTCACCATTATCTTCCTCATCCACATCACCATCATCATCATCCTCATAATCATCATATTTTCTTACATATCCTTCCACTCTAGTGACCTCTATCTCTTCCCCTTCTTCATCAAATAATAATGTCTCTCGAGAGGGTAACTTTAAAAGAGGACTAGTAGGTCCATAAGACATATCCTTTGGGGTCTAAGTGAAATCAGGGTCACTATAGTCACCTATATGATATCATTATTCTCTTGGAAGCTTAGAATCAATCTGTTCTTTATTAAAATAAACACTATCTTCACATAATTTTAGGTCTGGATCAGCTTGATCATTTGGTCTGGTAGGATGGTCAATAAAATTATAATCTTTATATACTATTTCCTCATCTTCTAGCCATCATTTCTTCCAAGGGTTCAGGAAAATATTCATCCTCTTGAAAATTTATTTGGGTAGGTAGATTCCACTGCAGACACTGATCACTTAATCTCCATCTTCTACACAACCCAGCTTCCTGAGCATTATAGAGAGTATTTTTTTTAATTGTACAAACATGTTGCTTTATTGGAGGGTTTTATCATGTAATAAATGTGTACCATAAAATAACTACATAGGTTCGCCTTTGTCCCATTCTTCAACAGGTAAATCAAAAAGATATCCAGATATTTCACAGCAAAAAAATCTCTCTTCCTTTGGGAAATTTGATGTTGAATGAACTTAAAGAGAAATATTTACTCTCCATCCAACTCACTGACAGTACTCTCCTCTATTCTTAAATCCTATTCAATTCCATTAAATCATTTTCATATGAATATAAGTCTGAGGTTGGTGGAATGTTACCTTGATAATCAGCATAGATTCCATCATGAGGCGTTTCCAAAAACTCAAGCCATTTCTTTGAAGAAAATGGAATTTATTTTCTGTTCACTACAGGCTTCATACTCTCTTATTCAGATCCTTCTAGATATATATTTAGGTTGAGAGAGAATTCATGTACTAGATGGGGATAAAATTTCCTATCATTATTAGAAAACCAACTAATCCAACCTTTAGATTCCAGCACTCTCAACAAATGTGTGTTTCCTGGAGAAATCCATTCAGAATATACTTCCTTCTCAATAGTCACTACAAGACATTCTAATCTTGGATTCCTAGTGCCTACAGTACCACTATAATCTCCCTTATGACGCTTATCTGATGTTTACTAACTCGGTCCTACCATCACAAACTTTGTCCTTCCCATTTCTAAAGGTTTGGGTTTGAAGGGAGTCGTAAGGTCGTGGGTAGAGAGGTAGATTGTCGAAGGGTATAAGGTTTAAATTTACTAATGGAGGTGAATGGTAAAAGGGGATTGAATTTATTTTATCATTTATGGATTTTAATCTGTAATAAAACAAAATTTAATTGTAATAAAATAAAACAAAATGGTGTTATTTCACTTAGAACATACATAATTACATAAAGGTCATTTTTGGCATCAGTTTCACCCAAATAATATTACACTATCGGAATTAAGTGATTGGTTTCATAAGATCAGTTTCATGAGATTAGTTTCACATGAACGGGTTCACATGAATGGTTTCACACAAACATTTTCACATGAAGGGTCTCACTTGATTGGTTTTACCTAGTTGGTTTGAAATATCTGATTCACCGAATCAGTTTGACAGATTAGTTTCACCTGATCGATAGAATTTTCATAAGGGGGAAGGACTGATAGAAATTAGAGATTTATTATTCATAGTTCATGTATGATGTAATTTATTCTCTTAGAGTTTAAGTGTTTGGTGAATATATCAGCAAGTTGTTTCTTAGTTCCAATAAAATCAAGAGTTATATAACCTTTTTGAAAATGGTCTCTCAAAAAGGGATGTCTTACATTAATATGTTTTGTTATTGAACGAGGAATTGGATTTTTAGGGACTTTAATATTAGTTGTATTGTAACATTTTGTCGGGATATATCTGAATTTAAATTGATAGTTTAATAAAGTGCATTTCATCCACAAAATTTGTGCACAACAATTACAAGTTTCAATGTACTCTGCTTCAGCAGTTGATAATGCAACCATTTTTTTTTCTTTTTTACTAGACCATGATATTAGTGACTTTCCCAAAACGTGACATGTTCTAGAAGTACTTTTTCAATGTAATTGACATCCACCAAAGTCATCATTTGAATAAATAACCAAATAAAATGTTTTCCTCTTGGATAGAACAATCCTAAACTAGTTTTATTCTCGAGGTATTTGAAAAATCTTTTAACGAAATTTAAATGTAACTCCTTTGGGTTTTCTTGAAATATTTCACACATGCACACAGAAAAAATAATAACTGTCCTACTATTAGTTAAGTATTGCAAAATCCTAATCATTAGTATGTAATTAGTTTTTTCAATGGATTTTACATTTTCATCATTATCTATCTTACATGTAGAACTCATAGGGGTTTCAATACTCTTAATTATATTAAAACCATATCATTTTAAAATATCTTTATTATATTTACATTGATTTATAATAATACATTATTTGTTTTGAAATATTTTAAATGTAATAAAGTATTTAAGTTCACCCATCAAACTCATTTCAAATTCACTTTGCATAATTTTTTAAAATTCATCACATAAAGAATTTTTAGAAGATCCAAAAATAATATCTTCTACATATATTTGAGCTATAAAAACTTTGTTAGAAATTATTTTTACAAAAAAGGTCGGATCTGTAACTCAACATATAAAAACTTTATAAATAAGAAAGTTTCTTAGTATTTCATACTAAGATCTCAGAGTTTGTTTCAAACCATATAAATATTTAGATAATTTGAATACTTGATTTGAAAAATTTGGATTTATAAAACCTAGGGGTTGCTCAACAAAAACATCCTTAATTATATAGTTTTTAAATCCATTTGATAAATCATAAAATCCATGTGTTCTGCATAGGTAATATTATAATGGCTTCATGACTAGATATTGGTGCAATCGTTTTTCATAATCAATTCTTTCTTATTGATTACAACCTTTCTAAACTAATCTTTCTTTGTTTCTAATTATATTTCCAGCTTCATCTTATTTATTCCTAAACATCCATTTGGTTCCTATGGTAAAAGTATGTTTTGTTCTATCAATATGCTTCCAAACATTATTGCTCTCAAACTGGTTAATAACTTCCTGCGTAGCCATCACAAAAAATTCATCATTGATTGCAAGTTTGATATTTCAAGGTTCATGTTGTGATAACAATTCATGATGTTAAACCTGATTTCTAAAATAATCTATAGTTTTTGTTCCTCTATCTAGATCTCCAAAAAAACATCAATGGGATAGTTTTTAAGGGTCCTAGTTGGTCTTGTAATGGTAGGGCTCATTATTTCAGGTCGATGATTTAGATCTAGTTTCTTATGGATGGATTCTAGAGAATTTCCAAAACGGTATGTTTTCACAGATTTATTTATAGAATGGTTTGAGGGTTTTGAATTAATTACCAGATTTGACATATCCTCTTCATGATTTCCTAGTGATGTTTTAGGATCATGTGGATCTATTTTATAAAATTTGACATGTACAGATTCATCCACACATATTTTTCATTTATTAAATACTCTATAGGATTTTCTTGATGTTGAATATCCAAGGAATTTTCCTTCATCACTTTTTGAGGAAACTTTTTCAAAATTGTATTTATTGTAATGAATATAAAAATTACATCCAAACAATTTAACATAATTTACCAGATGTTTTATACTATTCCAAAACTCATAAGGAGTTTTCTCCAGGATGGGTCTAATTAAGACTTTGTTTGTTATGTAACAGGATATATTAATAGATTTAGCCCAGAAGTAAATCAGCAGGTCAAATTCATTATTCATTTTTTTAAGAAATTTACTGTAGGGTTTTATTTTATCTCTCTACTACACCATTTTGTTGAGGTGTCCTAGGTGCATCAATGTTGTGCCTATATCCATTTAGTAATAAAAAAGATTCAGAGTCTTGATTTTTAAACTCATGGCCACAGTCACTTCATAAAGATTTAATTTGATGTCCACAATGATTTTCTATAGTCCTAGAATACTTGGTAATGTGATAGAAAGATTCACTTTTTTAGTTAAGAAAAAGGTCCAAGTATACCTAGAAAAGTCATCTACAAGATCATGAAAATAGTTATACCCATTAAGACTTGAAACACTACAAGGTCCAAACAAATCCATGTGAACCAACTCGAGAGTTTGAGAAATTGTTACTTACTTCATTATTTTGAAAGAGATTTTATATTGATTTCCCTTTTGACATGGATTTCACACCTTATTGTGAAGAAACTCTAGTTTGTGCAAGTCTTTAACTAAAACTTTTTGGTTAACTTCTTAATGGTGTGTTTATTGCAATGTCCTAGTCTAATGTGCTAGAGCCAAGACTCATTGTGAAAGAAACCTATATAAGAAACATTCTGTGAGGCTAGTGTGTCTAAATTTATAGGATATACATTATAATTTCTAAGAGAAATAAATATTAGGGTATTTTTGGCATAAAAAACATAGAATGGATCATATTTAAATTTTTAATTGAATCCATCAACACGCAATTGAGATATCCTAAGTAGGTTATAATTTAATCCATCAACATAATGTACATTGGGAATTGAAATTGATTTAGGGTTACTAATTTGACATAGGCCTATGATTTTTCCATTAACATTGTCACCAAGTGGGACATATCCACCATAAATTTTGAAAAGGCTTGTGAAGCTTGAGTATTACCCTATCATGTTTCTTGAACAACCACTATCCATCTACCAAAACATTATACATGAACTCTTTAGACAGTTTACCTTCAAAACAGTTTATCCAAGAAACAATTTTGGTTACCACATTTTTTTGTGTCCACAAACATTAGTAATAAAATATTTTAGAACCCACACTTGTCTTATGGGTTTCCAATTGGTAGAATATTAAGTATCTAAAAAATATACTTTGTTTGTTCCTAAATAATAGGATACAGTAAAAGAATTTTTAGAACTGGTACATGTTGTAAAGTTATGGATTTTGAATAAATAATAATATTTTCTAGTTCTGGGCATAAAAGGTGTTTTTGATAAGTTCATTTATCCTGGTTGATATCCTATTCCAGAAGTGTACTTAAGAGCTATCTGTTTACCATGAAATTGAGTATGTTTGTTTTTCCCTTTGGTAAAATTTTCTAAATCCCTATTTAAATTCTCATTAGATAACTTTAGATCATTATTTTCCTTTAAAAACTAACCATTTTTATATCTCTCAATAGTAAGTTTAGATTTGAAGTTATAATAACAGCATGTTGCTTCTTTAAAGACTTATATCTATCTTTTAGGTCATTAATTGTTTCCTCTAGAATGCTGAAATATTCGAATAATTCATCATTTTTCATATTTTTAGATTCTCTATCATTTTTAGAATAATAAATAAAATTGTAAGAGATTATAAGGTTACCTCATAAGTGTTTCATAAAACACATATTTTCCTTGTTATCTTTCTAAAAATGTCAAGAAGTTGATTCTACAGAGATATCATTAGAGGCACTCTAGGTGGCCTTATTTTCATTCTTATATAGTATATCATTTTTCTCATACTTCTTTTTGTATTTCAGCTTTGAAAAAACTACTTTGACTTGTTATTTCCTTTTACATTTGTATAAATCTATATATTCTAATTTATCATTTCCCTTACAATCCTTTTTCCTACTACCCTTGTTTTCATACATTCCTTTGTAATTTGGATTTATGAAAAACATCTTTTTCCTATAAAATTTACTAAATCTATTGGCCATTTGGGACATTTCTTTATCACTATCTAATGTTTATCCTTCAATACTTTTTCAATCAACAATATCTTAAACATTCTCTCTTTCTTTGTTTTTTGAAGTAGCAGTCTTGAATTCTACATACTTTCTCTTAGGTTCATCATCATCCTCTTTATTGAAATTAAACTATTATGCATACATCACTAGCTTTCCAATGAGTTATTTCACATGTAATTTGATGATGTAACATGATTTTGTAATTGAGATAGAGGTTCTGCTCCATTTGTAAGGTAAACATCAGAGAATCCGCATGATTTTTTATTTTTATGTAACTTCTCTTTAGAGAGAGATCATTGTGTTTAATATTTAATTGAACATGAGATACATATTGACAATATATTTATTAGGCTTAATTATAAATTTTTATATTTTATAGTATAAGTATTTAGTCTCATATCTTTCACATTAGATGTTCTCTCATTAGAAATAGGCAAACTGTGCCAAATTTCATGGGCAGTTTTACAAGCAGAAATATGATTAAACTCTTAATCTCCTAGTGCACATTATAGAGAATTAATTTCATTAATGTTATTGTTATAGGCAGTCTTGGTAGGTTTATCCCAAGTGTTTCTATTAGTTTCATGAATTTCATATTTTCTTTTAAGAGGAGTCTAGATTTCAAATTCCATGCTTTCTAGATGTATTTTCATTTTAATCTTCCACTAATCATAGTTTGTTCCATTAAAAAAGGTGGTCTATTAGTAGCATATAATTCTAGTCTATTTTACATGATATAAATTGAAAAAATATTGAAAAGAGATAAAAAATTAGAAAAAAGATTATGATCTTTGAAATAAAAAAAATCACCGTTGATAATGAGTGGAAAAAGCCTTGAAAACTAAGAAATTTCTAAAATCCGTGGATACCAAATGTACATTTGAGTAGATTACTCACGTGGGGGTGAATTGAGTATCTATAAAATTTTCTTTTAAAATTGGTTTTTTGAAAATTTCCCACAATTAAAAAGTATCAAAAAAGTCAGTTTGTCGTAAATTTATAAAAGTCGTGAATGTTCAATTAATTTCTGCGAATATTGATTAGTTCTCAGCAATAATAATCTAAATATTGATAAATTTTTTAAAACTAACCTATTGGTTCAACGCTATTATAAACAATCTCTAAATTAACTATCAGTGTTCAATTTAGTTTTATGTAAAATAAAATGATCACATATTAAACGTAAAAGGAAAAGGCATAGTAGGCATAAATAAAAGTTTTAGTCTGAAGATGAGACTTAGTCCTCTCCACATGGTGATCACATTCCACCAAGTTGTTTAATTTAATAAATAGTTTTATCCCCACTGTAGATTGGTGTTCAAAATAGCACACAAGGCTGTCTAGGTCACAGCTGACCCCTACCATAGTAAATCATGGAAAAAGCAACAAATAAGTCCCACTTGAACTCTTCCTCTCTTCTATGTGGGATACAAAGGATAAAAATGAGAGTGAGTTTGAGGATATCATGAATCCTATAGTAATGCATAGGATACAATGTGTGTGATGGAAATAGATGAACATACTGATAAAAACGATAAACAAAAGAGCACAATAGAGCTTGATATGTAGAATAAGGTTTATAAATCTCTGTGTTTTCGTTAGTGAATTTTGGACTCTTTTAATGTAGTGGAAATGTTGTTGGGGTCCTCTTCTAGAAGTTGGCTTCAAAACAGAGTATCATAGCTTTTGTACTATAGCTTCCAATTGATAAAACTCCAGCTCCTTTTGTTAGTATGTTATGGTTAGCACAATAAGATTTTATCATCTTGTTGATGTACTAGTATGTTCTTTCCTTGTGTTATTTGGATTTGGAATAAAGGTTGATGGTTGCAAGATTTTTCAGTTCTATTGTTCTTTTTTACATTTCAGCACATTCCTCATATCTTAAATAATTCAGCTTGTAATTATTTTATTCTTTGAGGTCCAGTATATATGAATATCTCCCACGTGCATGTACCTCGTACTGTGTATGAATAGTCCTATATACAAGATTAAATAATTTTAGAAACATTAATTTGTCCAAATATGACCGGTAGAAATAAATTTGAATTATTAAATTAGAAACAATTTTTATGACTATTGGTGAGTCGTAAGTATCAGTAACTCATTGGTATCAGTCTGTCATCATCGGTCTGTC
Organism: Viscum album; assembly: GCA_963277665.1. NCBI lineage: Eukaryota > Viridiplantae > Streptophyta > Magnoliopsida > Santalales > Viscaceae > Viscum > Viscum album. The sequence goes on along the minus strand of OY728125.1, from coordinate 772,614,798 downwards.
AGCATTAGTGGCTCTGTGTCTCAGTGAGTCCTTTGCATCAGTATTAGTGACTCATTGTATCAGCTAGTTGTTTTCACAATCAGTCTGTCTGGGAATCAATGTGTTATCATCGGTGACTCATTTTGAACAATCAGTGTGTCATCCATCGGTTACTTGTTCATCAGTGGGTCATCCATCGGTGCTCGTTTATGAGTGTATATTCCATCAGTGAGTCTCTTACACTATTTGTGTGACCGATCATCGTTGATTCATTCATCAGTGAATTTATTATTCAATTAGTGTGTGCATCATTAGTGTCTTCTTCGATCGGTGACTTCTTCAATTGTTGAGTCCTCAACGATTAGTCGACCGACAGTGAATCCTTTTGAACTATCAGTGCTAGGTATTCTGAAAAACTTATTAAGTGTCTATCCTATATAGAACACTACTAGATTAATGTAAATTCATAAATACAAGTAAATATATACTTTTAAACATATTAGAGCATCAATATTCATATTTTTTTGATGTATTGAAATGAAACAAAAAATGTGAAATAATTGATTAACTAAAAAATATTTATTGAAACGATTAACTTGAGTTATAACTTAATATATATTAATTTAATGAATTTTAGGATAAGAAGGATTTTGGATTATGAACGCAACTATTTCACAAAGGGGCCAACAAAGATCCTCTTGAAACATGTGCAAATTCCCTAGTCACATCCAGAATAACTGAGATCACAAAAGATTAACCTGAACATGTTGTCCCTTAATTTAATAACATAGAAATCATTGTGAACCAATAAGCACTCCCCTCACAAATGTTTCTCCTCATATATGGGCTTTATTTACTATTAGATACATCGATTGTCTCTAATAATCACTAGAATCATCCACCATGTCCTAAAAAATTAACCTTTTTGATCACAACATTATTAGAAAATGAATTGATATTTTAGGGCTCCCATTGTTTTAATTTTTACATCACTCCATGATGTATCATCTATAGGGTGTAAACAACCCTTTAATAAAATTTATAATAACACATGGGAAATATAGTGAGTGATTAATCAAATAAAATTTTAATTTAACAAAAAAATTCCAAGAAAAATATAATAATTAAAAATTAAAAATTAAAAACAAATACATGGAATACGGAATGAAATAATTGAAAAATCTCAATATATAAATTCTTAAGGGCATAAATATAAAAACAAGGAATTGTTTTTCATTTTAGCTCAAGAATCATCATTTAAAAACAGATTTTCATATAAAAATAAAATATATCGAAACATATAAAATATGAAATAATTCTATAAGAATAGTTCAATTTGGTGCACAAACTCATCAAATTTATCAAAAAATATGTACAGGAATGTAATAAAAAATGGTCACATAAGCAAGAAAGGCATGTTAGATCCTCAGTACATTGGACTATTAACGATTTTTGAACTCATTGGTGATGTTTTGTATCTATCAACATTTCCACCATGGTTCACCTTATATTATAATTTTTATGTCTCTCAATTAAAGAAGCATAAATCATTCATTACACATTTAATTATTAGGGAGAATGTTACTCTAGACCCTCATGGGACATTTATACTGACCTAGGTTATTATTCTAGACATCAAGGATAAGGCCTTTCATGAATACATATATTTTTAATGTGATTATAATAGAAACATGGGCAGATATAAGAAGAGATTTTAATATAAGATAATAATATACTGTAACAATGTCCAAAACATTTTTTGACCACTAAAAACTTTTAGATTTCTAGGGATTAATATTCTAAAAGTGGGGATAATGTAACACTTAAAGGTTTAACTATTGTGATATTTTTTTTCTACACCTTTAAATCGTGATAGATATTTGGATCTGTTTCTAGATATTTTGGGTGGTTTTTGGTGTTTTTAGCAGAATTTGGATGGTTCATAGTTTGAGAATGATTAAGTGGAATCTTGACAATTTCCCAAGAAGCTATGAATTTTGAAAAAGGGATATCAGAGAAGGATTATAATCTGTTCACTATGTGGGTAAACATGTAGAAACCATTAATTTTTTTCTAAAATTTTTACATTGATTATTTTCATAGTTGGTGCATGTTTTTCAAAACCATTTTCCAAAACATTGAAAACCTACATATTATCCAGTATCACCCTCATCATTAGTGCATGTTTTTCAAAACAGTACTACCTAGATATATCCGAATTGCACAACGAAATAAATTAAATTTGAAAATTTGTTTTGAGTCCATCTTACTCCCTAGAAACCATCAAATTTTCTCATATGTATAGGGTTTGCATACTATATATTTCTACTCCTCAATTATGGTAATTCTATTTGACTTTATGGTTGATTCCATCGAACCAAGGATCATTGGATCTAGGGAATCACATATAAGGATTCCATTTTTCTCTCTCATTATTTATATTCTGATTGTATCTTGAATAGATCCCTAGATAATGTTTTTAATGCTAAAATCCATAATATATTATCGATTTTAAAAAACTTTTCATGTGATATATTAAAGGATAAGTGTGGCGGGATAATATCTATATGGCTGTGATATGATTCATTGGAATGAACTTGTTATAGGTAGTTAGCCTCTCTCTCACACTAAATATTCTATGAACATCATGGATTTTGTTTTAAAATAAACAACTTGTATTTATAATTAAAAAATAGTGATGGAATAAATTTTTTTTTTGATTGAATATATGGGTTTTGGGTATCATACACAACATGTATGAAAGAATCCCAAAGTAGAAAATTGTTTTGATAGAATTTTTTTAGTATGGGAACATGGACTGACACGGTTGGATTGTGTTCCTATGCATACTAGGATTTTTTTTATTTCAACTATTTTGTCATGGTGATTTTGGCATAATCATGATTATACCAACATGTGGTGACATAAGTTTGGTGGAACTAGTTACATAAGTGAGTTAGGACTATTCAGTGTACATATGCGATGAGATCCCATCAGTTGGTAAATTTAATATGTGTTTGTACATGGAATTGGTTACCTTGAAGAAATGAGTTATTTAAAAATATTAAGAATATGTATACCATGAAAAATGTTTTTTTATTTCTCTATATTATTCTTTTATTAAATATTAGTTCACACATTTTTGTGCTAGTGGCATGTGTGGGAATCCTTCTGTATTCTCTTCAAGGTTTTTTACATTGACCCTATATATTCACACACTAGTGTATATAAGTTTTTTCATTTATCATTATTTAGGTAAGATAAGCATCTCATACATTTCTAGAAAATCATAATGAATCGGTAGTCATTCCCTTTTGGATTTTGACCTTTTTAATTTTATAGGAGTGACAGTGTTGTGGTACCACATAAGTTGCATGTATTATTTTATGTATTGGAATACTGTAGATATACTTTTATTTTTTTGTATTACACATATGATTCTAGATTTTATTTTCACTTAGAGATTTATGATAGTTTTTATTTCAATATTACTATTTATATTTTATTTTTGTAGTTTCTTTTATTATGGGTTGTTTATATAAGGAAAAAAAATACTACAATATTTCTCTATTCACAAAGCATTGATTGGAATCCATTACATTTCATTATTATAAAATATTTTTAGTGGAATATCTATCCTACCAAATCCAATAGTTTGAGGTTATGATCATGTAAATATAAATTGATAAGAAGTTACAAATACCAAAATACTTTATTTGTATACACTTACAAAATAATATATAGATTATAATTAAACTATGTGACTTGAGACATTAAGTAATATTAAATCAAAATATTTTCCTATTAATTAAATGGTTGAAATATATTTTCTGTAAGTAGGGAGGAATAAAAATAAACCCTACTAGGTGGAGATAAAATATAATTCATGAATACTCATATTATAAGAGGAAAACAAGGATTTTCATAAATATATTGAGAAAAGAAACTAAAATTTAATGATAATTTAATCCTTCCATAAGGTAGATATTTATCTTATTAATATAAAATATGATATGTAAAAAAATGTATATTTTCTAAGTGAAAGGGTATTTTGAAATACTTATATTTTTAAGAAGAAAATATCTTTATATTTAATTTATTTATTTCATACATTCACGGAATGTCCCATGAAACACATAGGAATAAGAGGAAAATAGAACTTCAACATATTTTAGGTTGATTATAATAGTATGGAATTGACCATGTTTATGTATACCAGGGAATGAGTGATGGAAAAAATTAAAATATACCATAAGAAACTATAATGTAAAAATTTAAGGATGGCTAAAATATTTTCAACTATCAAGGGTATAAAGTATAACTTTGTTTATCATTTTACATACAGAAAGAAATACAGAGTAAAATTTGACGTGTCACATTTGAGGGATATATAAAAAAAAGAGTCATTGAATGATTAAATTTTATGGTATATATTATAGATAATATAATAATCCTAAAGATAGGTATCTGATAAAATTATAGAATGAAGGTAAAAAAATAGTCATTTAAAATAATGACATTGACTCATCATGTTATAGATTTATGATGATTTCATTTGAGATGTGGCCTAGAATTAAGAACACTCTAAAACACTATAGAGTATTTAGAAGTAAGTGTTTATTTTGAAACAATGAAATAATTCAATGTATATAATGTACTAAAATAGATTAAGGTTTGTTTCTTTGTTCATAAATAATAATTAAATACTACATATTCTTGAATAAGAGAATGGAAAATATTTTTTGCAATTAATTATGTGAGATTCATTAAGAATAAATCAAGAATTTAATTTGGGTGTTTAAATCTATAATAAATATTTACAGATAAATATGATCATGTGTAAAATTCTATAGATCCTTAAAGTATATAATTGGAGGATGAATATTGGATTTAATCTAAATAAGATGTTTGATTAGAAGTTAGTTAGTTAATGAAACAATGTAGAATAAGGATATGTGGAATTTATCAAAATACAATCATTATTAAAAAACATCCCATTTAATCTTTATGACATAGATTTATTGAGTAATATGATTTTTTTTACTGTTGTAAGCCACATCATTTTAACTATTTTATAACATTATAATAGTGGTGACATCAATTAACAAAAAAAGATTAAATTTTAAAGAATAAAACATGGTATATTGTGATAAGGCTCAGTGATCAGTAGTTTATTGGAACAAAATTCTTGTTAAATAATAAAAATGATGATCATGGGAAATGGATCCATAATAAAGAGTGTTTGGTTCATAAAATTGATTCTCCAATCAATGGCATAGATATTGAAGATACATTTACACTAATGGAGAGACATGAATCATTCCATTTATTGTGGGTCATTGTAATTATAGTGCAATTCCTCATTTATCCATTAGATTTAAAGACTATATTTACAAATAAAATTCATTAATAAGATTTATAAATTGCAAAAAAAGAAATATTTTAATATTATGACGATGGATGTAATTTTTTTTACCTTAAAAAATCCATTAGAATCACTATGTCATCCATAGGGATCTATATATGATCTATTGGATTCTTACTTGTTGAAATTTGAATTCAACAGAGTATGTATTAATCATAGTAATTTTTGGAAAAAATTAAAAGTATGAATAGATAACAAAACCCACCAATATAGATAGGATATGTTTCTATTTAAATTACAAGAATCAAAATAGATGTTTAAAAAAAATATGAAATTAGATTTTGAAATGTCAATGTTTGGAAAATGGTGGGTACAATTTTATATTTGAAGATGAATTTTTTATGTATTTACTAAAAATGATGGAATTTGAAGACCAAAAATTGGTATCTACATGTATATTATTTAAAAAATTAATTTAAATGAATTAAAATGGAATGTTATTTTAGTTTATATTTAGCAAATCAAGGACACAGGGATTGACCAAATTGACTATTAAATGACAAGGGAAAAAATATATTGGTTTTTTAGTAGCTGATTCTCTAAATAATAAATAATATGAGAATATTATTATAGTGAAATATAACATGATATCTATGTATGATAATATTGATTATCATTTTCAAAATGATACAGTAAAATATAAATATTTGGTGTCATATTCTTACATTTATGGGTGTTGATTTATCATCAATTAAAAATCATAATGAAGAAAAATATTCTTCATTAAAATAAGTTATTTTAGTCAATATTTATTAATTATGAATCTTACTCACTCAATTTAGATATCAGAATGTTTTTTTGGGTGAAAATGGATATAATAAAATGATTTGGATGTTCAAATAGTTATAAGATCATTTAAATTATGTTAATTTTTCAATGATGATATTCCATGATAATAAAATAGTATTTTAGATGATAATGATTCCAATAACGCATTAACAAATGAAAAATATTGAAAACCTATATCAAATTTCCATATAAAGACAATAGAATGGAGTTATTATTGTGAGTAAAAATCGAGTAAACCAATAAATGATGGAAATTTTTAATAACCATTATACAAGAATATATTTTTTAAGAAATAGATAAAACATTGTGTTCAACCACATATTAAAGGATAAGGGTTTTTATATTTCACTTATACCCATATATATTTCATTAAAAACATGTTTACTCATGTATGATAACATCAAAATATTTTTTTATATCCAAAGGGGAAAAATTATTATTGAGTAGTTTCCAACATGATGTTTTGAAAGAGTGAGATATTGTTAACAAGTAATAACAATGCAAATTTTACTATTATTTCATGTGGGATAAATAATCTATTCTAATAAAGTACTAGGATTGTAATTATGGGTGAGATATAAAATTTGGGATTAGAATCATGGAGATAGAGGAAGTAAGGTGATATTTCAAGGTAAATATACTACTCTTTCTATAAATGTTTTTTTCTATATAATTAATGGATTATAGATAATTATAGTGATAAATTTGTTATTTGAATTCATTTTAAATTTGAATGAGAGTATAATAATTTGGATTTTTTATGGAATTAAATAAATATGATGAATTATACCATGATTTCAAAAAACATACTGTGATTGAATGTTAGAACTATGCATAATATACCAAATATTATATAGAATTGATTTGTAAAATAATAATAATTTATCGAAAATAGGTATCATAAGATGAAGTATATCTAAAAGGATGATTCAAATCAGTCCATTGTTGTTTTTGGGAGCCTTAAAGTGTCTTTTTGATGGAATTAAAAGAAATACAATGAAGAAATTTTAATTACACCCTGATTTATTTGATTATATTTGAAGTCCTTATAGAGAAAATATTGTTCACTAATATCTTAATACTATGACATAGATTGTCTTGTATGGTTGAAGAATAAATATCAAGTGTAGTGATATCTCTTATGACCTCTGTGATCATGTTAAAACCTGATATATTGATTTTAACATAGTTTTTCTTATTATTAATGGATTATTAATAAAGGCTTAACATCAAAATATGAATTTTGATGAAGGGATTGCTGAATAAATGATTTTTTTTGGATTACCCCCAAGAAATTAAGATATAATTAACAGAGGTAATTTATAAAGTATTCAATAATAGTATATTATTGAATTCACTATTCCAAAACTTTTTTATATGATGAATTTCTTCGACCCTGAAGGACATGGTTTATGAGATTCGAAACAAGAAGATAGTATTCATATTTTTAGATATATATTAATTATAATAAATCAAATCAAAATGGTACCAACAATGTAAAAATACTTTAGAAAATGAATAATTATGAATTAAAAAAAAATTTAAATTTGGTTATAATTTCATAATTTGTAAGGTACTAAAGTTGAAAATTATAGATGTTTTAGATGATAAATTTGTTAGTGTAATATGGTCAAACATGATAATGGTTTTTAGTAAAGAGATTAATTACTTTAATATATGGAAGGATATTAGATTTAAAGACTGTGTATTAAATAATAATGGAGAATATTTTTTAATCTAACCTTTTATAGAGGTTATTTTTTTTAAAATTTATGAAGACTGTACATGTAATAGATAATATAATGTTATCCTTGAAGATCAAGATAATAGTAAAATCTCTCGTTAATATGGTGTATTGATTTTTTATTTGATATTTTATTTTAAATGACCTTTGAATCTTATATATTTTATCAATTTATTAGAAACATGACTGGGAATTTCCATTGAGGTTCTGAATTGTGGGTTCAAGAGTTGAGTATCATAAAACTTAATGTTGAATTGTGAGTATTTTATTTCTTGATAAATAAAGACATTATTGATATATACTCATTGTACATGACCCTTATTTTTGAAACAAGTTGAAAACCAATTATTCATCTAATTTACATTCATATTTTTATATATTTATTATTTAGATTAAGATGAAAATCTCTAGTGTTCTTATTAACATTATAAGAGGATTATAAATATTTATAATTTTAATCACCATAAATCACATTAAATTTTTGTTGATTTTGAACACTATGGTTATAGTGAGAAAAGAATAATTTGACCCAATGAACCATGGATTTGTGGTGAAATACTTATATAAAGATGTTGTAAGACACATTATTTGGTTACAGAGTAAAATAAACATATATTTTGAATCATTTATTAAGGGTAACATGGTATTAAATATTCAATTAAATATAATATTCCACTTTTTATGTCCACTATGATATATATTGATCGGAGATACATCAAATATCAATGGGTTATTATTAGTTCATCGCTAGTCTTTAAAATTATAAAAAATTGGATCATATCTATTTTATATGATAAAAATTAATTTCCATTAATAAATATTACATTTTAAAGATATATAAAATTGAGTTATAATATGTATGTTTAATTTGATGATATATGAATGAAATGAGTATATCAATAATTTATTTTATAATAATATTTCTAAGAATTGAATTATGAATTAGTTTAGAATTATATATATTGTATAAATAATAGTTTTTTTGAAAGGAATAATGTAATCCTAGTTGAAATGGGTTAGACTGTTTTAGTGGAACACACGATGTCTAAACAAATATGAAAATAATTTTTATAAATAGCTATTTATGTAAAGAATAATATTTATGGGAACAAAAAAAATATAACTCTATAGGGGTGAAATTATAAATTTTGTTTTTATATTATATAAAAACAATAATAAATTTTTTATATATAAGGGTAAATATTCAATAAAAATACTAAAATAAATTAGAATAGAAGATGAAAATTTTTTCACACATATTTTATGTGGTGAAAAATAATTAAAAATAGTGGCATGAAATGTGTAAATTGTTATTTTTAAAATATTATTGAAATAAGTTAACTAATGAAAACAATAAATCAATTCCCTAAATAAGTTTATAAATTGGGTTCAATGTTTTAATGTCATTCAAATTGTTTAAACATTATACAACATAATGGAATGAAGATATATAAAAATAGAACTTAGAAAAGGTCTTATTAAAAGAGTGATAACAATCATGGGTTTGTTGGTTCTACATATTCAATCCTTGATGGGAGTATTTGTTGAGAAAATTATTTTTTTCAACAATACATAATAATGTTATTTAAAGGGGGAGATTATTGAAAATAATACTCTGTCTCTTTATGATAATTTTGATGCTCACAAATACCCTTAATTATTTTATAATGATTTTATTTAGTATTTTGCAGGGATTTATTAATTTATTTTACTAATGAAATTTTGGGAATTAATTGTTAAAGTATTCGTATTTAGTATGTTCTGGAAACACTGTTCATGTGCTACTTATTCAGAATCTGCTTTAACACGTCCCGGAATCACTATTCATACCCTACATGGATAAACGTAGCGTAAGGATGGAAAGCGTATATACTTTTTGAGATAAGGGAAAAGTATGGTTAATCAACCATACGTTATCAGAAAAGTATGGAAGAACAACCTTACGTTAGGAAGGAACCTTACGTTTGAGTTATCAATAAAGTATGAAAGGAGAACCGTATGTAAGTACTAAACGTTACGTTTGTTTCTCGATAGTATGGTTCATCAACCTTACTTTTGTAAACAACCATACATTCTTTGAATGGATCTTTTATATTTCATCTCAGAGTTGATGAAAAAGTATGGATGATAAACCCTACGTTTATGATCAAACTTACATTTGAAGAAAGTAACATGAACCCTACATTTATGTTCAACCTTACGTTGTCAACCCTACATTGGGAGGCCACGTCATCAACCTTACGTTTGGCGTTAGAAAGTTTGAAAGATGATATTTTTATGAAACGGTCAACAAGCTAGCAAGTTTCAAGCCAGATTTAAAGACTATTTTAAAATACGACTTTGACCGATTCAAATCCTTTTTGTCAATGGATTAAATATTGAATTAAAAAAAAGATTTTTATGCCGAGTCTTCAGGGAAGTTACGACTACTATATAAATTCAAATTTTTGAATATCGTGAATCAAAAGGCGACTTTTATAGATCTAAATGTGCAGGGAATATGATCTGCTTTATTATATTTGTTTTCTCTGAAACACAAGGCACAATATGTATGGTGATCAATCTATTATTCAAAAAGGTGGAAAACAGAGACTGCAAAAAGCACACAGTTCTTGTGATTCAAAAAGAGCGTCAAAGCTCTGTTTATTTAAGAAGAAGGAACTCGATAGAAGATTTTCGTGTTCTACATCAAATATCTACTATGGATCTACTGCTGCTGAAGTTGTGAATTATATATCTATATCTACTGCAAACAGATCGACTCAGAACTGCTTCAACTTGAAAATCAATATTTCTAGAGATGATGATTCATCTATTTTCAATTGCATTCTGTTACAATTGTGAAGATCAACTGGAAATGTTCTTTCTAAAATTCTTTTTATCTTGAGTAACCATCTTCTCATACTAAGCTGAGTAGGTTCGTGTTTGAACTAGAAGGCTTTTTTTCCTTGGATTGTAAAGGTGTCAACTGCCTATACACAGTTGTGAACCGGAATGTTGAAACAAGTACCGGATAGGGAAAATCAACATGCTCGTGGAGTAGAGCGTTGGTGGAGTTACTAGGGGAATTCTGTTTCCTGAATCACTATACATCTTGTGTTTCTACAATTTAAATTCCCGCTGTATCATTTTATCTGATTAAAGTTAAAAGTCAGAACACAATCACAATATGATTTTTGAAAAGACAGAATTCACCCCCCTCTTGTGTATATTTGGTGTAATCCGATCCAACAATTGGTATCAAAGGTTGAGCTTTCTGAAAAAGCTTTAACAAGATGAAAGTGATTATACATAGATCAAGATGAATGATATAAGAGAGGGAATGTCTATGGTCAGAGCACCATACTTCAATGGAGAAAACTATGGATGTTGGAAGTCTCGAATGATCATCTATCTGAAAAAATATTGGATACAGAGTCTATTCTAAGATTCTAACTCCATATGAAATACTAGAAAAACCTAAAACATGGAGTGTATCTACTGATGCAGAATATGATATGAATTCGAAGGAAATGGAAGAAATTATATGTGGTCTAGGACCTGATGAGTTTAACAGAGTATCTCAATGCCCAACAACATATGAAATGTGGCAAACTATTGTTGTTGCTTACGATGGAACTAACAATATTAGGGAAATGTGTTAGGTCCACTAGGCTGAATACCTTGAGAGGGGGGGTGAATCAGGGTATGACTAATTAAAAATTAAAGCCCGTTCTGATCTTGTTTCGCTGTTAAGAAAAACACTCTTCTCTCTCTTTCTTGCTGCACAATATAAACAGAAAGTAAAGAAAGCACAGGACACAACAATTTTACTTGGTTCACCGCTAAGGGCTACGTCCAAGGAGCATATGCCGACAGGTTCCCGGTCATACCAAGTCCACTAAACTTCACTAGCTGTGGATTACAATGTTCGGGATAGATCACTTCTATGCCCAGGCTCACTGCCTATACAATGTTTAGGGCCAGCTCACTGCTTTCCCAAGGGTCACTCCCTGTTTCTCTCTCTCTGGCTCACTGCCGGTGGAGAGGATCACCTTCTTCCTCTTCCTAAGCACACTGCTCTTGGAAGGGATTTACTCACAGTTTATAGACCTATATGTCTCTTCATTTTCATGAAGGAATGCATCTTCCTCTGTATGTAGATGCTCTGTTGAAGTCCAACTTTCACCCGTAGATGAGTTTCACTTCGCACCAGATGTACCGGGCAACCTCAATTTTTACGCGCAACCCTTACGGTGTCTTGCGCGCAATTTCTATGGTTTGCGCGAAATTCCTTTTTCGCGCAACCTCCAAATATTACGCGCAGACTGGAAACTGCCTTGCGCACAATTCACTACTTTTGCGCGAGATCCACTTTTCGCGCAACCTTCCTTTTATGCGCTAACACCAACTTTCTGCACAGCCTTAGCTTTTCGCGCAACAGCTGACTTTACGCGCAAACTTTAACTTTATGCGCAACACCCTTCCTGACTTCAATTTCGCGCACCAGATCTCGGGTATTTTCTATGTCTTGAACTCTGCTAAATGGAGGAGGGTCACTTCATATTTATAGGCAAAATCGAACCCGCGCGAAAAACCCTTCTTGAGCGTGTAATCCGCTTTGATCGCGAAATACAAATCTTCCGCGCACAACCATTTTCCGCGCACTGCTCCATAATTTCGCGCACCTCATGCCTTTGCCATTTTCCGAGCTTCGGACCTCGAAACATCTTTTGCACGAAATACAATTTCGCGCAACCCGCTGTTTTGCGCGCTACACTTCAAGATTTCGCGCAACCCGCTAATTTTGCGCGCCACGCTTAATTTTTCCACGCACCTCTTTCATTTCTCTCTCCTCAACCTTTTCCAAAAACATATCACTCCATTTTCCATTGGCGATTTTCAGGCCCATAAATTTGGCAGACACTGGGAAACGGCGCCACCTTGTACTGCTCTTTTGTACCGCCTCCAGATCGTCCTTTCCTTTGTCATAGTTCTTTGTCAACATGGAATGTCCACAACTTCTTGGGAACTCGACAATTCTCCATGGAAACCTGCTTTGTCAACAAACACAATGAACCCAAAAATATTGCAATGTTACCTTGAGGGATTTTTGCCCAACAATCTCCCCCTTTGGGTTTGTTGACAACTCTTCACAACTCTGCTCAGAAATATTTTCTGCACTTTGATACCTCACTGAGTCTTCGTCCAGCTGCTACCACCATTCGCCTCTTGCGATTATGATAGAGTTCAAGGATTCACTTAACACGTACTCTAAGCCCACATGAGCAATGCTCGGCGTGAGAAACAAGAGTAGTATGAAAAGTTCATCAATGAATCACTTCATGTCAGACCCCAATTGTCGATTCCACCCAATTGATGATAGCTGGACACCGTCTCACACCATTCCAACACCATTGTTCTGCTGTTATCACGATCCTCAGCTGTCGTGATTTCTATGAATTGATCGATCACTTCTAGCATCGTCAGATTTTGTAATCTCCCCCTTTCTCATTACTCCCCCTTTCTGGCTGCTCCACCTATCAGCTTCTCCCCGTATCAAAAATGATTTTTCAAATCTTCGCACTGTCTCCCCCTTGAACAACCACTATTTTCTCACCCATTATCAAACACATTTCTCCCCCTTTGTCAATGAACCCAAAGGTCATGACTTTTTAGTCTGTAACATAGTAGAGAACACATTAGCACAGTAGGGAAAACACATCATACCTCGGGGAGAGGGGGGAGTGGACCCACATCCACACTATTTCAAGTTCGGGGAATCGACTGAACTCCCAGAGCCAGTCAATGCCTCTCAAAAGCTTCCTTGGGTAAGGCCTTTGCCAGAATGTCTGCAACCTGTAGCTCTGTAGGCACATACTCCAACTTCACGATTCCCTGCTCAACCTTCTCCTTGATAAAATGATACTTAATCTCAATGTTCTTTGTCCTTGAATGATGAACGGGATTTTTGCTAGATTTATAGCACTTGAATTATCACACTGGATTCTGATCGGAGACTTCACTTCAACTCCCATATCATCAAGCTGCTGCTTCATCCACAATAATTGTGTGCATGCTTGAGTGACCGCAATATACTCAGATTCTGCGGTGCTCAATGAAATGCAATCTTGTTTCTTTATTAGCCAAGAAATACACAATCCACCAAGATAGAATGCACCACCTGACGTCGATTTTCTATCATCTGTTGAACCGACCCAGTCTGCATCAGTCTACCCCAATAACTCTGTCTCAGATTTGTCATTGTATGTCAAGCCGAAGTCCACTGTGCCCTTAATATACCGAAGTATTCTTTTCACTGCGAGCATGTGACTTTCCATGGGATTACTCTGATGTCTCGCTGCTTGGCATGTGGTGAAAACAATATCAGGCCTTGTTGCGGTTAAGTACAACAGAATTCCAATGATTTGCCTGTATTCTGTGATATTAACTGCCTTTCCATCCTCATCTTTTGATAATTTCATCCGGGTAGCCACCGGAGTCTTCATCTCCTTGGAATTTTCCATTCCAAACCTTCTCCGGACCTCTTTGGCATATTTAGATTGAGAAATGAATGTTCCATTCCTTCCTTGTGTTACCTATAGACCAAGGAAAAACGTTAGCTCTCCAATCATTGACATTTCAAACTCATTTTTCATGAATTCGGAAAACTGTCTGCACTGAGCTTCATCTGATCCACCAAATATTATGTCATCGACATAAACCAACACCATCATCCTTTGATTACTATCATTACTGAAATAGAGATTGTAATCAACTCCTCCACGCTGAAAACCAAGCTTCTTCAAGTACTGATCAAGCCTTGAATACCATGTCCTTGGTGCTTGTTTCAGCCCATACAATGCCTTCTTCAGCCTGAAAACTTTGTTCTCATCCTCATGAATGAGAAAACAATCTGGCTGCTCAATATACACCTCCTCTTCCAGAACCCCATTCAAGAATGGGGATTTGACATCCATCTGGAACACTTTGAACTTCCTTTGCACTGCGATGGCTAGGAATAATCTTATTGTCTCCAGCCATGCAACCGGTGCAAATGTCTCATCAACATCAATTCCCTCGATTTGGGAGTACCCCTTGCACACTAGACATGCTTTATTCCGAATCACTGTGCCATCTTCATTCATCTTGTTGCGATAGACCCATTTGGTCCCAATGACATTCTTGTCCGCTGGCCTCGAAACAATCTCCCATGTCTGGTTCTTCTCAATCTGATCAAGCTCTTCGTTCATGGCCTGAACCCGGTTTTCATCTTCAGCTGCATCAGAAAAACATTTCGGCTCCACTTGAGACAAAAACGATGCTTGCTGTGATGATTTCATTCTTCGAGTCTGAACTGGAGCTGTTTGATCACCAATGATATTCTGCCTATCAATCTCAGCTCGACTCTTTGGCTTCCTCGCAGACACCGACTTGACACTTTCCTCTTCATCATCAGTATCTTCTTCCGAGTCAGCTTCTGCCACTTCTTCTCCCCCTAGGTTGCTTACCTCATCATCACTTTCATCCAGGAACTGTTCACTAGGTCATTGAGCAGTCTGTTCATTTTCGACTATAGTGACATCATTACTCTCAACAATTTTTCCCAACCTCTTGTTGAAGCATTTATATGCTTTGCTTTTCCCTGAATAGCCAAGGAATATCCCTTCATCTCCTCGTGCCTCAAACTTCCTATGATGTTCTTTGTTGAGAATGAAACACTTACTTCCAAAGATTCGAAATTATTTCAACGTTGGCTTCTTTCCGTACCACAGTTCATACGGAGTCTTCCCTTGCTTCGGACATAACAGGGACCTGTTTGAAACATAGACCGATGTCAAAACTGCTTCCTTCCAAAATTTCTCTGGTAGGTCCTTATCAATAAGCATTGTTCTGGCCATGTTGTTAATGATCCGATTCCTCCTTTCTACCACTCCATTCTGTTGGGGAGTTCTAACTGATGAAACTTGATGCCTTATCCCATGTTTCTCGAGATAGTTTTCAACCTGACTGTTTGTAAATTCTGTACCGTTATCAGTACGAAACTTCAGAATTTTCTGCCCAAGCATCTTTTCTGATTCCCTCCTGTACTGCTTTATGCAACTGAACACCTCTGTCTTATGGGTAATGATGAATACCCAGGCCATTCTGCTGTAGTCATCAATGAAAAGAACATAGTACCTTTGCCCATCTATAGCTCGTGGTGAGATAGGTCCACATACATCAGCATGCACCAATTCGAGCACTCGAGTTGCTTTTTGTTCCTTTGGCCTGTATGTCTTCCTGATGATCTTCCCCTGTTGACAAGCATCACACGTACGAGTGCGATCACGTGATAGTTTGGGAAGGTCTCTAGCAGCATCACACTTTACCAGATCTTCCATAGATGGTTGACATAGATGACCAAGTCGCTTATGCCACAGCTGATTTTCTTCTTCTCTGGATAAAAGGCATGAATCTTCTTTCCCATCTACCAGGTAAAGATTCCCCTTTGTTCGTTTTCACTGAAGAATGACTATTCCATCTTTTCCTTTAACAATACCCATCTTCTTGGTAAATAGTATAGAGTGCCCAGAGTCACATAGTTGACTGACGCTAAGCAAATTATGACTGAGACCCTCTACCACCAAGACATCAGCATGTCTCATTTCTTTTCCCCCAAACTTGGCTTTTCCTGAGCCAACAATCTTTAGGCCTTCATCATTTCCAAACTTGACAACTCCTTCTTTGTCATATTTTATGCCTGTAACCAGATCCTTATTACCCGTCATGTGGGATGTGCAACCACTGTCAAGGATCCAAACACCAGAACGATCTGATGCTTTAAGGGAAATTTCAGCAACTACAGCCTTCTCAGTTTTCTTCTTCCTAGTCCATACTTTTTCTTTCATACTCGGAATGGATTGAGGCCTCTGTTCTTTCTTAGAGTATGATGGACCAGCTTCATCTTGCAAAACTACAAAATGTTCTGAACTTTTAACTCACTTGTCGGTTTACTGATCTGTTGCTTGCGATCATTTTGATTCTGCTTTGGCACATTTTTCTGAATGGTCGGAGTGCAGTACCTAGCCATGTGTCCAAATCCTCCGCACCAAAAACAGTGTCCTTCAAAAAATGTTCTGGAAAACCATTCTCTGTTTGGATGCCATCTCTGTTATTGTTCCCTTCGATATCTTTTGGCAATGGAACACACATACTGTGAATGTCCCATCTTTCCACAACAATAACACCTGATATAAGGTGCATTCCTTCGTGTTACTTAAGCACTACGAGTTTCCCCTTTGGATCTCTGAGTATTCTGATTCTGCTTTGTGCTCAAATCCACTTTCAATCTCGGGACAGGTGCTTGCGGTCTAACTTCAACTGCCGTAGATTTTTGTTTCTGATTAATCCATGAATCAGCCTTAACATCTGAGTTCAATTGCTGCTTCTTTCCTGCTGAACTACTAGGCTCTTCTTTCTTCTTTTCCATCTTCGTAACGACCTGATTTACCAAGAATGTGTTTGGATTCAAAGGTTTTTCCTGGTCTTTAACTTTTCTCCGCAGACCGACAACTTCCTCTTCAAGCTCTTCAATACACTTGACGTGATCTTTCACTTTTCGACTCAAGCAATCGATCTCCCTTTTCTGCTCTTCAATCTCGAGCTTATGCTTATCAACCTTTTCTGTGCGCTCTGGCCTGGAAGACTTAAGATTTTCAATTTCTTTCTCAAGCTCAGACTTCTCTTCTTCTTGTTGTTGCATGTAGAGTTTGGCATCACGTATTATCTTATTGTCTTTCTTTGTTTTTGCTCGCCAAACATCTATCTCTTCAAGATCTGCTTCTAATTCAACTTCTATGTCAACTCTCCCTTCAATTTCTTCTTCTTCATCATCAGTTTCAGTTTCATTCTTTTCTAGAGCGCTACTAGAAACAGCCACTATCGCATTTTGACCACGATCTCTACAGTTTTCTATCTCTTCAACTTCTTCACCCTCAGACTCAGCTGAACTGTCAATTTCTTGGGAAAAAAGATTCTTCCTCTTAAAGAAATTTCTCTTGAACTGCTTCTTCCCTTTCACATAAGCGGAAGATTTTTTCATGGGAATCTCAACTTCATCTTCATCGCTTTCTTCTTGAAACTTTTTGGGGCATCTTGCAGCAAGATGACCAACCTTTCCGCATCGGAAGCATGCTAGTGGAAGTTTCCCTTTAAACTTTCCTTTTCCTCTTTGCAGATTTGAAGAAAGGAACGACATCACTTCATCTGACTCTTCTTCTTCCTGAGAATCTTCAATAGTGAGCCTCTTCATGGCCTTAAATGCCACCTCTTTGGATTTCCCCTTTTCCACAGCATCGTTGTCATCATTTCTCATTTCATATGCAACAAGAGTGCTGTGTAGGTTATCCAATGTTAGCTCTTTAGGATCTTTATCTTCCAACACAGAAACTTTCGGATTGAACCGAGGTGGAAGCTTTCTCAAGATGCGCTTTACGATTTTAATGTCTTCGATAATTTCTCCAAGACCCCGCATGTCTTCTACCACAACATTTACCCTGTCAAAGAATGCATCAACAGACTCATTCGGGTTCATTTTGAGATCTTCATACTTGTTCCACAACACTTGCAGCTTTGCCTCTCTGACTTTTGTATCCCCTTCATAAATATTCAAAAGTTTTTCCCACATGGCATGTGACGTTTTTCATGACATCACCTTTGAATAAATGGGATTAGAGAGGGCTCCCCCTAAGGCGTTTATTTATTTGGAATCAGCATCCAACTCTTTGTGCTCAGCTTCTGATAATGCACCACTAGTAATATCAGCTGTGATACCATGCATAGCTGCTGAAAACACATCCATTTCCAGAGATCGGAAATAGTGTTGCATTCGATTCTTCCATATCTGAAAATTACATCCGTCGAAGATCGGAATCCCTCTATGATTAGTGACCTCCATTGAGAGAAGACCAACTGTTAACCTTTCCCTCTGATACCACTTGTTAGGTCCACTAGGCTGAATACCCTGAGAGGGGGGGGGGGGGGTGAATCAGGGTATGACTAATTAAAAATTAAAGCCCGTTCTGATCTTGTTTCGCTGTTAAGCAAAACACTCTTCTCTCTCTTTCCTGCTGCACAATATAAACAGAAAGTAAAGCAAGCACATGACACAACAATTTTACTTGGTTCACCGCTAAGGGCTACGTCCAAGGAGCATATGCCGACAGGTTGCCGGTCATACCAAGTCCACTAAACTTCACTAGCTGTGGATTACAATGTTCGGGCTAGATCACTTCTATGCCCAGACTCACTGCCTATACAATGTTTAGGGTCAACTCACTGCTTTCCCAAGGGTCACTCCCTGTTTCTCTCTCTCTGGCTCACTGCCGGTGGAGAGGATCACCTTCTTCCTCTTCCTAAGCTCACTGCTCTTGGAAGGGATTTACTCACAGTTTATAGACCTGTATGTCTCTTCATTTTCATGAACGAATGCATCTTCCTCTGTATGTAGTTGCTCTGTTGAAGTCCAACTTTCACCCGTAGATGAATCTCACTTCGCACCGGATGTACCGGGCAACCTCAATTTTTACGCGCAACCCTTACGGTGTCTTGTGCGCAATTTCTATGGTTTGCGCGAAATTCCTTTTTCGCGCAACCTCCAAATATTACGCGCAGCCTGGAAACTGCCTTGCGCGCAATTCACTACTTTTGCGCGAGATCCACTTTTCGCGCAACCTTCCTTTTATGCGCCAACACCAACTTTCTGCGCAGCCTTAGTTTTTCGCGCAACAGCTGACTTTACGCGCAAACTTTAAGTTTACGCGCAAACTTTAAATTTACGCACAACACCCTTCCTGACTTCAATTTCGCGCACCAGATCTCGGGTATTTTCTATGTCTTGAACTCTGCTGAATGGAGGAGGGTCACTTCATATTTATAGGCAAAATCGACCCCGCGCAAAAAACCCTTCTTGAGCGCGTAATCCGCTTTGATCGCGAAATACAAATATTCCGCGCACAACCATTTTCCACGCACTGCTCCATAATTTCGCGCACCTCATGCCTTTTCCATTTTCCGAGCTTCGGACCTCGAAACATCTTTTGCGCGAAATACAATTTCGCGCAACCCGCTGTTTTGCGCGCCACACTTCAAGATTTCGCGCAACCCGCTAATTTTGCGCGCCACGCTTAATTTTTCCACGCACCTCTTTCATTTCTCTCTCCTCAACCTTTTCCAAAAACATATCACTCCATTTTCCATTGGCGATTTTCAGGCCCATAAATTTGGCAGACACTGGGAAACGGTGCCACCTTGTACTGCTCTTTTGTACCGCCTCCAGATCGTCCTTTCCTTTGTCATAGTTCTTTGTCAACATGGAATGTCCACAACTTCTCGGGAACTCGACAATTCTCCATGGAAACCTGCTTTTTCAACAAACACAATCAACCCAAAAATATTGCAATGTTACCTTGAGGGATTTTTGCCCAACAAAATGAGATATGAAACTGCTAAGCTTAAATTTGATACATTCAGAATGGTTGAAGGTGAGAGTATTACAAAAATGAATGGAATATTGAAAGATATTGTCAATAACATAACTACCTTGGGAGATCCCATTAAGCAAGTTGATCAATATTTAAAAGTGTTGAGAGTACTGCCTATAAAATAGAATGGAATCTCTACATCAATCAGACAGTCGACACCTATCAAAGACTTAACCATGAGAGAACTGATTGGAAAAGTAATGATGTATGAAGTTGAGATGGAAGATGAACTAATGAACATAAAGTTATTATCAAAAGAGAAGATACTGCCTTCAAGGTAACTTTACAACAAAAGAATGGAAAGAAAAAGAACAGTGAAGTCAAAGATAAATCATAGAGCTCTTACTCATCAAACTCAGATGAAAAACTGGTTCAGCTAGCCAGAAAATTTAGAAAATTCTACAGCAAGAAAAGAGGCTTCAAAAAATACTTTAAGAGATATGATAAGGAAGTAAGATGCTATGAATGCAAGAAGATGGGGCATATTAGACCAGACTGCCCACAATTGAAATATGCAAAGAAGAAGAAATTCTTCAAAAGAAATGACTATGAGTAGAAAGACAAGAATGCTATGAAATCCACTTGGAGTGTATCTGAAGACTCCAGTAGCTCTCATGAATCATGCTCAGATAAAGAAGAATTTAATCTAAAATAAAACACCTGTTTCATGGCAGAAATCGATGAGGTATTCTCATATTACACCTCTGACTCAAATAATGAATCAAATTCTGAATCAAGCTACAAAAATGAAAAATTGCAGCCTACTGCAATATTATTGAAGAAATATATGACTCACTATTTTAGAAAAATAAGCCACTAAAGAACTTATATAATGCTATTTCAGATGAATGAGATACAATGCTGAAACAACATATGGAATTAACTGATAAATACAATTCTATTAACACTAACTATATTAATTTTGAATCAAGAAAAAAACACTACAGGATGAAGTAGAATCTTTCAAACAGACTGCATTGGTTTTTACAAAAGGAGAGAATTAATTTAATGAAATTCATGGAAAAACTGTCATTAAAAAGCAGATATTTGGAATTGGAAGAAAAGGAGAAAAACCTAAGATATATAAAAATTATTTTGTTCCTAGATCTAAAAGGGTTAATTGCAAATTTTGTGGGAGAAAGGGACATATAGCTAAAAACTTTTTCTTAAGAAAACCTCAAATTTGTTGTATTAACAAAGGCTATGTCTCAAAATACTTATATGATTCAGCTGATTTTAAAAGAAAAAAGCAAATCTGGATACCCATATCATTGCTAGCTGACACCCCTGGATCCAATTGAATATGGGTACCAAATCAATCTATGTAAATGTCTTTGCAGGAAGAAAGTCACAAGAGAAAAAAGGACATATGGTATATGGACAGTGGCTGCTCAAGACACATGAGTGGAAACTCATTGAATTTCTGTACACTCACTCAAAAAGATGGTGGACTTTTCACATTTGGTGACAATTCCAACAGAAAAATCATTGGGATTGGAATTTTTGGATATCCAAAAGTAGCCTCAATCATCAAAGTACTTTATGTAAAAGGATTAAAACACAACCTGATAAGTATCTCTCAACTTTGTGATTATGGATATAATGTTGATTTTACTAACAATTACTGTACTATTTCTAAAGATAAACTACTTAAATTTAAGGCACATAAACTGATAATGTCTATACTTTGGATTTAAATTCTTTGTGTAAACAACAAGTAAATTGATTAACTGCTAAAGTAAGTGAATGTTGGATCTGGCATAGGAGACTTGGACATTGCAATGTATATGTTTTGCATAAATTATCTAAGAAACATCTAGTTTTTGATTTTCCTAGTCTCAAATTTGAAAGTGACAGATTATGTGATGCATTCCAACTTGGAAAGCAACAAAAATTATCATTAAAATTTGTTAATAAAGTTGCTACAACAAAACCTCTAGAACTTATCCATATGGATTTATTTGGACCTTCTAGAGTAGAAATCTTAGCTGGTAAATTATATGTTTATGTATTAGTTGATTATTATTCTAGATTTACTTGGATTTTCTTTTTGAAATTTAAAAATGAAACTTTTACTTTATTTGAATGTTTCTGAAAATATGTTCAACATGAAAAAGGTTTTAATATAATCTCATTGAGAAATGATCATGGTGGAGAATTTGAGAATCAGGAATTTAATTCCTTTTTCTCAAACATGGGTATTAAACATACCTTGTCTGCACCAAGAACACCCCAACAGAATGGGATTGTAGAAAGAAGAAATAGGACAATTCAGGAAATGGCGAGGACTATGCTAAATGAACACAACCTTCCTACCTACTTCTGGGAAGAAGCTTTAAGCACAACCAGATATATAATGAATAAGGTTTTAATTAGAACTCTTTTGAGAAAAACCCTTTGAACTATGGAATAAAAAAAAACCTAAATTAAATTACTTTAATGTTTTTGGATGCAAGGATTACATCTTAAACACCAAGGATAATCTTGGTAAGTTCGATCCAAAATCTGATGAAGGAATTTTCTTAGGATATTCAGTTACTTCCAAAGCTTATAGAATCTATAATAACAAGTCATGGATTGTTGAAGAATCAGTTCATGTGAAATTTGATGAATCTGATCCCTTTGAGAAAAGGATAGATCAAATAGATGAACCTGACTCTAATGATAACATGAGACTTGAAAACTTAAAGAATGATTTTGAAAAAGATATATATAAAATTTAGTCCAGTTCAGAAGAACATGATACTGAAGAACCTATAAGTGTGTTTCCTAGACAGACTAGAACTCTAAAGAATCACCTTTTAGAAACTATAACATGTAACTTAGATACAGGAATAAAAACATGAAGAAATATTGGAAATCTTGTAGAATTGTCTGTCTTTCTATCCCAATTAGAACCCAAGACTATAGAAGATGATTTAGATGATGAAATTGGGGTGATAGCAATGCAAGAAGAATTAAACCAATTAAAAAGAAATGAAGTCTGAGAATTAGTTAAAAGAACACAGAACTATCCAGTAATAGGAACCAAAGGGGTCTTTAGAAATAAGAAAAATGATCAAGGAATAATAACTAGAAACAAATCTAGACTTATAACTAAAGGATATAATCAGGAAGAAGGAATAGATTATGATGAGACCTTTTCACCTATAGCTAGACTAGAATCCATTATAATCCTTTTAGCCTATGCATTTTATATGAAATTTAAATTATTTCAGATGGATGTTAAATATGCCTTTTTAAATGGTTATTTAATGGAGGAAGTTTATCTAGAGAGACCTCCTGGTTTTGAAAACTCTCAAAAACTGGATTCTATTTTTAAACTTATTAAAGCTCTCTGTGGCCTTAAACAAGCACCTAGATCTTGGTATGAAAGATTAAGCTCTTTTCTTTTGAAAAATGATTTTACTGTTGGAATGGAATACCCAACACTGTTTAAGAAAACTATGAATTCTAATATTTTATTAGTTCAAATTTATGTTGATGATGTAATTTTTGGATCAACTAATAAAACCCTTTGTCATGAGTTTTCAATGTTAATGAAAAAAAAATTTGAAATGAGTATGATGGGAGAACTAAATTTATTTTTAGGACTTCAAATTTATCAAAAATATTTTGGAAATGTTTTAAATTAAATAAAATACATTATTGATTTGTGGAAGAAATTTGGGCTCAAAAACAGCAAGACATATACAACTCCTATGTGTACTAATATAAAACATGATTTGGATGAAACTGGAAAATTAGTTGACAACAAGTTATATAGAGGTATGATTGGTAGTTTGTTATATCTTACTGCTAGCAGGATAGATATAATGTATTCAGTATGTCTTTGTGCAATATTTCTATCAAATCCTAAAAAATATTATTTAACTATTGTCAAAATAATTTGTAGATATTTAAAAGGAACTATTTTTCAATCTCTAATTTATCCTAAAACTTTTGATTTCAATTTGATTTGATATTCAGATGCTGACATTGGATGTTGTAGAGTAGATAGAAAAAGCACATCAGGATCATGTCACTTTTTAGGAAAGTATTTAGTGTCATGGTCTAGTAAGAAACAAAATTCCGTTTCCCTGTCAACAGCTGAGGTAGAATATGTTTCTGCTAGCATTTTCTATGCACAGGTGTTGTGGATGAAAAACACTCTTATGGAGTTTGGACTAAATTTTAATAATACACCTATTTTATGTGATAATACTAGTGCTATAAATATTTCAAAAAATTCTATTAATCATTTTAGAACTAAGCATATTGATATCAGACATCATTTTCTAATAGGTCATGTTCTTAAAAAGGATATTTCTTTGGAATTTGTAAGTACTGTAATTCAATTAGAGGATATTTTTACTAAACCACTTCCCAATGCAAGGTTTGATTTTATTAAGGTGGAGCTAGGATTATTTGATTTTAAATAAAATTTTATTTTTCAATGCTAGTTCTTTATTTTAATTCTGCTAAAAATATTTTTTGTTTATTGTTTTTCAAAAAGAATAAGTTTATTTTATCCACAAAATCTATTTTATTTATTTTTAAATATATGTAATGGTTATTAAAAACATGGGAATCAAGGTTTTCAGAAACCCTTTCGACTTCTAAACAGTTTCATTTCTATTGAAACCTTTTCGAATCTGCAAACCGTACCTCTTCTCGTGAACCCTAATCTTCAAACCACAGAAACTATATCCTTAAAACCTTCAGATATTCTCGCAGAGATGGTGAAGACTAAAATAGTCCGTGAAGACAAGCCATGAAATTCCAAGAGACAACGCTCCAAAGGAAGAAAAATTTTACAGGACAAGGTAATCGATCTCGACTGGTTATTTTAGAAAAATCTACTGTTGAAACAAGAGCTGTCATTTCAGAACCTTGAAAAGATGTTCAACAGTGAAAATACGGAATTTATGTATGAGGTATAACTTCAATACTTCTGAAAATCTATATAGTTTAGTCTGGGAGATACTGAGGACAATATGATGGCTAAGATAGAGGATAGGAATTTCTCAATCTCGTCAGTATAAATTGGTCAGTTTCTCAACTGCCCTCATGAGAGAGTTTTTCATTTCGATTTGAAAAGTATTAGAGATTATGTTCATAAATCCGAGGACATAATGTCATTTATTTTTGTACTAAGACTATAAATAAAATGTTTATCAAGGATTTCGAGCCTGATTAGAAAATTTTGGTCAAATTTATTCAGACTAGAATAGCTCGCCGAATGGAAGAAATGAAAAGTATTTTGTACCCTGATATGTACATAATGTACCTTCTGTTATGTGATATAAAATTAAACTTCCCAAGGTACATGGTAAGGTACCTCAATTACTATTTTCATAGTGATGCCTGGATGAACTCTTACCCTTTCGTTCAGTTTATTTCCAAACTGTTGCTTAAGAAGGACATGGTGAGATTAGTGGATGCCCGAGTACACTGTCATCATAGTAATGTATTTAATTCTAGAACTCTAAGAAAAATTGGTTATTTCTGGAGCACCATTAATGGAAAAAAATTTCCATTAAGAGCTGAGAATGACTTAGAGAGTGATCAGGCTCAACCTACTAAGTCCAAGGAGGGACAAGATGAAGCAAGAGTCAACAATGTAGTGAGAAGGATCTGATTTGAAGTGGAAGATGTTGAGGAAGAAAGAAGTCAGGAGGGACTTCATTCTCGAAGAACAAGACATGTTAATGAGGAAATTACTTCCCCTTTATTAGCAATAACAGAAGCTTTATTTTCTTATAATTTTGTAAGAGAAGCTACTATTGATAAGACCATGGAAGCTGTTAGTTAAAGGACAACACCAATAGAGGGATCAGGAGTTCAAGCTCAAAGGGAGACTGAGGAACATATTGTAGATAATTTTGAAGTTACATTTCAACATGAAAAATATAAGGATGCCCGACCTAGTGAGGAAGTGGCCAGACCTCAGGGAACTTCTTAAAATTTTGTTCTTGAACTTCCAGTGGATGAAAAAGATGCTGATATTTGTGATGAGCTTGCTTCTGAAGCTCACATAGAAGTACATCAAGAGGATTTTTCTGTGGAGGAGTCTGAGGACTCCATGAAGCAATCTGTGGACCAACCCACTCATGACAAAGAGAAAGAAAAATCTGATGCTGAATCATTACCTTTGGTACTGCTGCATCATCCAGAGTCCGAGAATGAGAATCAAGCACAAGGTTCCTCTGATTCAAGGAAGAAAGAAGTTGAATAACTGTAAAAAAGGTGTCTCAATTGGAATCTAAGAATATAACTCTGAGAAAGGCTATAGACATAGAAAAATTTAGATTTCAAAAGATGAAGGAGAGTACAGTCTCAAGGCAAGACATTGAAATGGTTAAAGAGGATATGCTGAATGCAGTTGTCAAGTTGAAATCTGAAATGGTTATGAAGACAGATTTATCAGATCTAAAATTCTTTATGGAGAACCAATTTGCATCAGTTTCAAATAGTGCTGTTAGTGGCTCAGGTACTTCACCTGATTTAATCAGAAGATTTCAAGCTATCACAACTGTGATGAGCAACATGAATGACAGGCTGCAAGATCTTCAATGTAACAGTGCTCCATTATCAGTGTTGCTGGACAATCAGAAATTTTTAGTGGATCAATTGACATCTAGTGAGCCACAGATCAGAACCCTATTAAATCAGATGTTAGAGAAGCTTCCAGTGTTTAATGAAAAATAGGAAAGGATGCATGAGTTTTTCAGGGTCAATTTAATGGAGGATATTCATATGACTCAGGAGAACAGAGAGATCATTATCAAACATGGAGATGGGATGATGAAGAGACTTAGGGAAAAGTTTACAAAAATCACGTCTGCAATCCTATGGAGATAGAACCTATTTCCTAACATACCCAAACCTTGATTCTTGTGTTTGTCATACTTGTATCTATTTTTTATTTTTAATGAAAATCTATTTATTTATTTCAATTTGTTTGACTGTATTTCTTTTGATATGCTAGTACTCCAAATTTAATTATTGATAAATAGTTAATAATAGCATTTACATATAGTTCAGTGAAACATTAAATGTGTTCCAATCCATGATTTATCATTCCTTTTTATATCACAAAAGGGGGAGAAATTTGGATAAACACCAAATTTTATTTTAAAACCCTTATTTAAATGATTTCCTGTATATTTGTATATTTGATGTTTTGGATTTATATAGATTTATACTTATATAGAAAACTATTTTATGTTATTAACAGTCATTTGTTATAAAGGGAAATTTTCTTTTTCTTTTCATTCAGAAGGAGAAATTTGGATAAAACTAGAAACTTTTATTTTTATAGAAAAATTATTTTATTTTCATGAAGGGGGAGAAATTTTTATGATCTTTTTAAAATTTAATATCGTTGTATCCTCTCAAAATTCAAAAACTTTATAGAACTAATTTTGAAAGTTAATTTCATTGAATTATTCTTAATATTTTATGGGTTTTGTGATCATCAAAAATGGAGAGATTGTTGATCAAAGTATTGTTTTCAACAATACATAATAATGTTATTAAAAGGGGGAGATTATTGAAAATAACACTCTGTCTCTTTATGATAATTTTGATGCTCACAAATACCCTTAATTATTTTATAATGATTTTATTTATTATTTTGCAGGGATTTATTAATGTATTTTACTCTTGAAATATCATGAATTTATTATTATAGTATTCGTATTTAGCATGTTCTAGAAACACTGTTCATGTGATACTTATTCGGAATCTTCTTTAGCATGTCCTGGAATCACTATTCATACCCTATGTGGATAAACGTAGCGTAAGGATGAAAAGTGTATATACTTTTTGAGATAAGAGAAAAGTATGGTTAATCAACCATACTTTATCAGCAAAGTATGGAAGAAGAACCTTTCATTAGGAAGGAACCTTACGTTTGAGTTATCAACAAAGTATGGAAGGAGAACCATACGTAAGTACTAAACATTACATTTGTTTCTCGAATGTATAGTTCATCAACCTTACTTTTGTAAACAACCATACGTTCTTCGAATGGATCTTTTATCTTTGGTTTGAGAGTTGAATAAAATTTATGGATGATCAACCCTATGTTTATGATCAACCTTACGTTTGAAGAAAGTAACATGAAACATACCTTTATGTTCAACCTTATTTTTTCAACCCTACGTTTAGCGGCCACGTCATCAACCTTACATTTGGTGTTGGAAATTTTGAAAGATGATATTTTTATGCAACGGTCAGCAAGCTGGACGATTTCAAGCTGGATTTAAAGTGGATTTTAAAATATGACTTTGATCGATTCAAATCCATTTTATCAATGGATTAAAGATCGAATTAAAAGGAGATTTTTATGCCGAGTCTTCAGGGAAGTTACGACTACTCTGTAAATTCAAAATTTTGAATATCACGAATCAAAAGGCGACTTTTATGGATCTAAATGTGAAAGGAATATGATCTGATTTATTATATATGTTTTCTCAAAAACACGAGGCACAATATATATGGTGATCAATATATTATTCAAAAAGGTGGAAAATCGATACTGCAAAAAGCAATCAGTTCTGTTGATTCAAAAGGACCGTCAAAGCTCTGTTTATTTAAGAAGAAGGAACTCGATAGAAGATTCACATGTTCTACATCAAATATCTACTATGGATCTACTGCTACTGAAGTTGTGAATTATATCTCTATATCTACTATAACCGGATTGACTCAGAACAGCTTCGACTTGAAAATCAATATTTCTAGAGACGACGATCCATCAGTTGTCAATTGCATTCTGTCGCAATTGTGAAGATCAACCAGAAAAGTTCTTTCTAAAATTCTTTTTATCTTGAGTAACCAGCTTCTCTTACTAAGCTGATTAGGTTCATGTTTGAACCCGAAGGCTTTATTTTTCCTTGGATTGTAAAGGTTCCAACTGCCTATACTCTGTTGTGAATCAGTCTGTTGAAACGAGTACCAGATAGTGAAAATCACCAAGCTCATGGAGTAGAGCGTTGGTGGAGTGGACTAGGGGCCTTCTGTTCCCCAAACCACTATACATCTTCTATTTCTACAATTTAAATTTCTGATGCATCATTTTATCGGATTAAATTTAAAAGGAATAACACAATCACACAATGATTTTTCAAAAGACACAATTCACCCCCCTCTTGTGTATATTTGGTGTAATCTGATCCAATAGTATTGATGAAATAAAGGTAATATGTAGGTAAACATTTTTTGTGGAAGGGTAGAATTATACCAAGTACTAAAATAAACAAAAATATGGTTACAATAATAATTATAATGTATGTGAATCATTCCAACACATTTTCTTGTAAAAAAATTATCTTATTAAAAGAAAAATTAGAATACCTAGAAGTAAACTTTATTT
This sequence comes from Viscum album, assembly GCA_963277665.1. Classification (NCBI taxonomy): domain Eukaryota; kingdom Viridiplantae; phylum Streptophyta; class Magnoliopsida; order Santalales; family Viscaceae; genus Viscum; species Viscum album. Next base: position 772,584,997 of record OY728125.1, on the reverse strand, counting down.
ACCACATTATATTTGTTATATAAATCATTTATTATCAGTTTACAATATAATTTATTACATCATTATTTATCGAAGAAAAAATTATTTAAAATCTTTTCAATTAGTTTAATATTAAATATGTAACTATTACATAATCTATATGTTCCATTTATATTAAAATAGAATAAATTATTTCCAAATCAGTATTAAAGGATATATTATATAATATATTTAAAAAATTAAAATAATCATACTTTACCACACATTTATATGGTATTAAATTATCATATTTTTTTACACACATATATATTTTAGAATTAATATATAAGGTTTTATATAGTACATAGTGATAATAAATCATGATATTATTTTAAGAAATTATTGAGTCGATGCGAGATAATTTTTTAAGAAATTTATAATATATCCTTATCGTATGATTTACTAATCTATAATAATAATATATAATATTATTAAGGAACACATTCATATAACATTATATTTATTATCAATATAAATTTTGTAAAAAACTACTGTTATAGTTACTACATAGAGATTATAGAGCTAAGGGATTCACTATTTTGAGGAATCACAAGTACTTACAAGAATCCATGTATTGTTTTTATACTATACATATACTATATATGATATAGTAATAGATAATTATCTAAAGGTTTATTGTGAGATTTATAGTTCATTTAAATCAATTATATATAATTTAAATTTAAACCCTTATAATTGAGCATGAAGACATATAAACTTCCTAAATTTAATTGATGGATCATTTTATATCCTAAAATATTATTTTAGTAAATTAATGATTATAGGATAATAATGGTTTTAATTAGTAAATTTCAGAAAACTTATTTTTTTTAAATTGTTGTAAATATGAATTCAAGAAGGGGAAAATTTTCCAGATGTTTCTATGAAGAATATATATAAATTTGGTAATTTATAGAAATAAATTTTATTTAAAATATTATAATTTTCTTGAGAGTAAAATAAAAAGAAACTTAAATCTTAGATAAAGATTTATGATATAATAGAATTAGAATTTATCTATACTAAAAAATATAGTTTCTTTTCACGTTGAACATTCTAATGTTTCTATCATATAGAAATGTTAATGTATTTATCAATGAAAAAAATTCTTGATACAATTTGGTATTTCATTATGCTGTGTTCATGAAATATATAGTTATTATTTATCCATTACTTTTCTAATACAATAAACATCCATTGTTCAGAACTAATTTCTAGCCATAAAAAGTACTCATGGAAAAATAATTTTTTAATTTTCAACACTTCCAAAAAACCCATTCCAAACAACCAAACATAGAACAACAATATAACTATGACATAATCTACCATCCTAACATCCCACTCTAAATTTCACTACATATATAATCCAATATTTGAATTCCATTAGAAAATGTAATTTCATAGCCAAGATTATTTGAAATATAACAAATTTGGGATCCCTTCATAACCTCAGGCCTGTGTATTTATATTCTAGTGGTTTTCTAATAGTGTTTAGGGAGTAAATTTCCATGGGGATAATTTATCAAATAATAATAATAAGGGTCATTCCAAATTCAACATAAAAATATATTTGACCCATACATAAAAAAACATAAAGAGAACCATTTGATAATAAAAATGGTATCCCAATGGGAATCTGAAAACCTACAATTTAAAAGTTTATTAGTATAAATGATATAATGTACTATATAATAGAGAAATTATAGTAAATATATATATCATATGAATCAATAATAAATATAAAAACATACTATGCAATCGACAAATATATTTCTATTATAACTAAAAATAAACGTTTAATTCCATCCATCCCAATTCACATAACAATATCTTGTATAATCATTTCACTAAAATTCTATTATCATCCTAATATTGAAATCTATCTCTAAGCTGATAGATATTCTATAAATGAAATAATAATGGTACACTCACACACATAAGAAACCATGACATATATGTAGGTAGTGATAACACTAAATACATAGTCGGATCCTCATAATCAGGGGTGAAAAATTCTGAAAATAATATCTCATATAGATAAAAAATTATCACATATATTCTTACACATATTCATAGACACAATAAGTCATATCCATAGGAAACATGACCCATTAGCACTAAAAAAAATCTATATAAAATAATCTATACCCACCTTCTTGTTATTGATGACCCATATATCTACATGACCTAATAGAGTATATTCATAAGTCGCTCTACTATCAACAAATGTAATCATCAGAAGGTCATAATAGATATTTATAAAGATTATTTCACGAGATTATCATCTGAAAACTCTATAATCATAGACACTTTAATTAGTAAGAAGAAAAAATATCATTGGAAATAATTATTGAAATAATTAATATAATGAAAAATTATTGTGGTATAAAACAATAATTTCAACTATAAAAAACTAAGAAAAACAAAAAAAAAATTCAAAAGGGGATTAATGTATCATATATCAACTAAAGAGTAATATTTTTAAAAATGTAAAACCTATGATTGGTCCCCAACCAAATTAAATTAAATACCACAAATTGTTCCTTTACCCATTTAATTAATCCATTCATCACATGAGTTATCTACCCAACTACCTCAAGAAGACATCTTTCATTATCCCATTGATCATAATTCATAAAAATATATATCCCCCATCTAACGGTGGACTATATCTAAGCTTTACACTAGTATCTTAAATAAAAAATAATTATTGATAAAAAATATGTGTTCCATTGATGTGGTCTTACCTATGGTGGAAAACTTGCATAATTTCAATTATATATATTACATGAATTATAAAATAAACTTCTAATAGTATTTGTCCATCTTTAATAATGTGTTGTTAGCCATCACAATTTTTTAGATTCTGATAGGAATGAGAAGATCTGGGGTGATTCATATCCCAATTTGGAAAATGAAAAAATTCACACAACATCTAAATAATAAGTAGTCATCCAAAATGATCCAAATATATATTTATATGATTATATTGGATGTTAATACCTTTGGGTCCTATCATAACCTAGAGATCCACCATGCTAGTCTCACAACTTCGCTGGATAAAATCCCAGACACTAAAAGTTATTCTATAATAACAGGATATCATCATGGTGTGAGACCACTGCACTCTTTACAAATATCACTGTAGTGGAATCTAGTTATGTACAATAAAATAAAACAATTTTGGGAAATTGAGTCTAATATTATATCCATCATATAAAGGAGGAATTAGAAAATCCAAATCCACTAAAGAGAATAATTCCAAGTACTTTTAAAATTCATAGGCAACCACCCATGAATATATAACTAGTCATCAAACAATTTATCATAGAGTCTATCTTTCACCTCAAATAGTACAGGATAATTGATATGGAATACCTAAAATAACCAATGAGTTATTTATTATATGAATAACATTAATATTTACATGGAAGAAAATGGATAACTCTAAAACTATGTAAAAAATCCATCCATGGTTTCTCACATGCTCTCATGATTTCTACAAATACACACTAAAATGAAAATTATTTTAATTTCTACCAAATATAAATAAATTAAAACTAAATTAAAATATACTCATATGTTTTATATTTTACCTTTATGAATGATATAAAATAAAAAATGTAAAATAAGAATATATAGAAATTCATAAAGACATTGGAATCTAGAGCATCGCCCATATGATGTTATTTAGATGACAAATTTACACATGGATCATTTATCCTCTACATTATAAATACATTTTATGACCTCTTTTTAAAACCAAAATGTATACATACCTACATTACCAACACTTTTCAAAGATGTGTCAAATGAAATCCTCTTGGGAAAACACCATTCGTTTTTATAAGGAAAACATTCAATAAATCACCGTAAAATTCAATTTAAATCTTTTACATTACAATACAAGTCAATTTATTTATTATTCCCTAGTAAATTATTGAAATTAAAATCATTCATAAATTAACATTAAATTAACATCATTTGTAAAACATATATAAAAAAAAGGAAATAATATAACACATCAAAAAACAAAATCACTCCAATTAAAATCCATAAAATTGTTAAATTGAACTTTTTTGATTAAGGTACCCCCAATTAATAGATTAATAGAAACATGTCACTTTTGGATATTTAAAACGATTAAATCATCTCCCATTTTAGGATATATGTGAATAAATTTCACAAAATCATGTAAATAATAACAACAACAACAACAATAACAATTATAATAATTAAAAAATTGGAATCCATGTTCTTGAAAGAAAAACTCATGAAATTTTAATAAATTGAAACAAAATTCAGTAAAAATGGAAAGAAATATGAATTGTTTGGAAACTATAACTTTTTCCGATAACAATTAATCCATTAGAATATTAATAAATCCTAAATATCATATGCATTTATTTCTTAGTTACGAATCATGCGAATCCCACTACACCAAACATCATTATTTCCAAAAGATAGTGTAGAATAGAAAAATAAATTATCCAAACATTAGATTTGTTCTTTCTAAATTAGAAAAAAAAATCTATAAAAAAAAATTATATTATCTCTAGGGAAATGTTCCAAATCAGATTGAATAAAATCAACATGGATTATATTGATTTTAATGAAATATTTTAAATTCTATATGTGTGATAACAAGAAATTCATTGTCCAAATTATTTTTTAAAATTATACCTTTTCTCATGACTTATTTTTTGTGGTAGAGAATAATATTTCCTAATCTACATTCTTATATCCCTTATATGATTTATCATTATAATATGGATTTCAATTTTTATATTCGTCATTAATATGAGATATTCGGACAATAACCTAAAATTTTCATTAATGCATTGAAATTTTAAAGAGATTAGTGCTTTTTTTTCTTCCCAAAAGTAGTATCCTCCTTATATATAACAGACCAAAAAAATGAAAAATAGACAAGTCACCAAAAAAGGCCCTCCATGTGGTGAGGTGGAACCAAGAAACCAAAAAAATTCGCATGTATTACTAAAGAATGAATAGTGGAAGAAAATAATACATATCCATGAGATATACACCATTAATCCCAAAATGTAATAAAATAGAAAATTAGAAATAGAATACTAGAAAATTTCTCCATGTGACCAGCAGCTACATCCAAACCATCCCACCATGAAGGTAATGCAAACAATGAGAAGTTGGACTGATACATTTCACCCTTCTCTCTATACATGTCCTATAATACAACATATAAAAATTTACAATATAAAGGTGAGGGTGTGAGAAATAAACCTAGTAGTATTTCAAAAAATAATCTACAATAGTCTAGCAACTTTAAAACCTAAATTATAGATTTTTAAAAAATCTAGTTTATAAATCATTTGAAAAAGAGAAACTGTTTTGTAAAACATATTTTTGTTTTGATAAATTCCTTTTATATCTGCACAAGCAATTAATGTGTCTTGTATATATGAGAAAAAAACAATAAAATATGTCATAATTTTTAAAACCAAGAATATATGAAAGAGAATAATATTTGGGATCTAAACTACGGGAATACGTACATGGAAAAATAATAGAAGCATAATGCCAGATAATATTTGAATCAAATAGATATCAAATACTTTTACAATATGTCGATATCAAAACTCTAGTGTTATAACATACTAAAGTGACATATTCCATTTTCAGATGCACCCCAGGTTCCTAATGTTATATGATTTCTAAAACCGTTAGAAAACAATGCTCACAATTTAGAAAAACTTTCATAGTGAACCCTCATTGGGAATATTCTTGAAAACCTATTTTTGATCAAAAACCACCTTTAAGGAACATCATAAAACACATACTATGTAGAAAATTATATTTAAAGAAAACCCACTAAAAATATATCATGTTAAATAATTCACTTTTAGATAAAATCTTTTAGTTTCACAAGAAAACCCAAGTAATTCATAGGCACTGCAAGCAATTTATGAGTTAAAACCTTTATGTTGATAGTTATACCTAATTAAGGGATGAAAAGGAATAGCCTCCAAAAACAAAGAGTGTTAATGAATAGATCAATTCCACTTAAACCAAGATAAATAAGAAACAAAAAACCCTTTCTAAAACACCTTAGATCTAAAATCCACTACCTATTCCAGTTCTAACGAGACAAGAGGAGAAGAGATCTAGTGGGGATCTAAAAAGAAGAGAGAAAACCAGATCAGAAACAAAACTTACCTTGAAGAGATGCATCCTGAAATAAGGTATTACATAAATAATTTAATGTGATAATAACATAGATCACTAGGGAATGTTTATTTTAAATCTAAAGTGGTTTCGGAGATGATTAGACATAGAAAAGATAAAGGTAAAAGGGAAATTTTTATATTTTTAGAGGTTTGGATTAGGGTTTATGGTCAGGTCACATAGTTAGAAAAACTATTTTTAAATTTTTCCCTTTAAAACAAAGTTCATGTTGTTTCCTGGAGATAAGTTTTTTGAAATTAGAAATTATTACTCATACTATAGGGACATGCTTGTAAAACCACCCAAAGACCAACATGGTCTCTTAGTGGCTCACAGAGTTATAAAATTCATGATCAAAAATTGAAAAATGCCTCTGTAACCTTATAGATTAATACAGCCTGGTTTTCACATGGTTAGTTTTAACAATTCTATCTAACCATGTGCCTATTATAATTTATCTAAATTGCCATGTTTTTTAATAACCACTTTCTAGAAACCTCTTGAATGAAGCTCAAATTGGGGAATACCTATGACCTATGAGGAATCAAAATTCATTCGATAATAAACACCTTCTATCCACATAATGAGATTAATATTAAGAACATAAAAAAATGGAATGTCATTGTTACATTATCAAAAACACCCACTATAATATATCTTGGTTATTCCATCTTCACTGCTAGAGTTCACAAACAAGTGGGGTTTTAGAGTGATTTACCTAATCTTGTAGAACTATAATATAAAATAGTTTCATAACTGTAGTGGTTCTTGGTTAAAGATCAAAATTAGCCCATTCAATCACTTGGGATGGTTCTGGTTGCTATTTATTCATATTATAATAATGATACATGTCTTCTATAAATGACCAAAAATATGACAAGTCCAATAAATATTACACATTTCCAATTCATTCAATTATCTCAAAGGGTCCAACAGACCTTGGTGCCAAAATTACCCAATATAAAAAAATTATTGTATCATATGTTATGTGGAAGTATAAGAAAGAAATTGTCACCAAATTGAAACTATATCTATTAATTATGATAGTTCACATTGGATTCTAGATGACTCTATTCCATGAGAAATCACATTTAGATCAACTACTCCTTTTCCATTATCTCTCGAATATGGCTCAGTCTAACCAAGGGACTCTCTACCAACTATGAAAAAAACTAGGGAGATCTACATGGACAATAATAAAAGGCATATAAGGGAACTATCTTATTAGAATCCTAATAACTATTTTTATAGGATAATTATATTAGAAAAAGAAATTTTTCTAAAGAGCCACCATAATCAAGTATTCATGCCTGGAGCATATCCTAAAACACCTGAATAACTCTCTATATCTTCTAATATTCATTCTGATGATAATCCATTCTTAATTTAAACTTGGAAATGATCATCGTTTTCAAACCTTCCCAAAATTGGGATGTGAACCACGAGTCCCTATAAGAAACAATCCCAAAGGGTACCCCGTGAAGTCTCATGACCTCTCAAATATAAAAGTGTCTGGGACACTCCAAATTATTTATCCCCTTGATAGGGGGGATTGATCCAATTTTAGAGGCTGATCAATGACAACATGAATCAAATTCTTCACATTATGATTCCATGGTAGAACAATGATGAAGTCTATGAAAATTTCATCCCGCTTCCATAGCTGAATGGGAAATGGTTGTAATTAACTATAATTTCTTTAGTGTATCCCCATATTCCTTTTAAATGTAAGGTCTCATGATACAAAATTTTTAATAAACTTTATCATCCCCATCCACTAGTAACAATGTCTTATATCATTATAAATATTTGATGTCTCATGATGTTTAGACAAACAATATTGGTGTCAACTATCCATATATCCCTACCACAAGGATATGTGAACAACCAACCTTCATCGGGAACAAAAATCACTAACGAGAGACCAAGAATAGTCACCTAAGGTCTCCCCACAAATTAAAATTTTACTAAAGTGATAGAAATAATTTTATGATACCTTCTTGAGCTAAATCCAATCAACAAATGATTATTCAACCTTTACTAAAGGTAAGAACACCTACCCACCTAACTCTTCCACTCTGAAGATTATCTTATAAAAAAACTCCTCAAAAACCCACTCCTCTACTGATTCCCACAATTCTTGACTGGGTACCTTCCTACTCAACTATTCAACAACAACATTCCCTTTCAGGTGGTTTAAGAAATATCGAAATAAAATGTAAAAATATAATCAACCCAAAACCACTATCTCAATTTCAAATCCCTCTGATTAAAAATATACTTCATGATTTTATGACCACAATATACAAAAACCCTATCCCCAGATTGATAGTGACAAATAATTCTATGAACATGCATAAACAAAATCCAAATCAAGATCACCGGTATGGTATTTATTCTCATGAGAGTGTAATTCATGAGTGGCATATGCCACTAGCTACTTCCCCTGCATCAAGATAAACTACAAACCAGTTCTAGAAGCATCATAAAATACATCATTAACTAAACTAGATTTCTAATGAATTGAATCTATATCAAAATTGAGTGATAACTACAGTTACACAAAATATATCTATAATTTTCTAATCCACTTAAACAAAACACCTTTGTTGGGCCAATCTATCGGCATAGATGCAATCTTGGAGAAGTCCGAAACAAACTGCAAATTTTTAACCAACCAATCCTAATATGTTTTGAATATCAAACACATTTATATATTGTTACCAATACAACACCACATGTATCTTTTCAAGATCCTAGGATATTCCCCTATGAGATATAACCTTCCTCATAGACTTTGATATTCTTGATCCAAAACGCACAATTAGAAAGATTACTGTATAAGATATGCTCTTTCAAAATTATAAGGATGAAATAAAAATGATCCATGTATTTCTAGTTTGAATTGAGGTATAAAAAAATATCATCCAAACATTTGACTATTAAATATTAAAATAATTAGGAAAAGTTTTTTTTCATTAGCACAATAAATACCATAATAAATTTTTGAGATCGAATGGAATACCAGATACTCAAAATTCCTATACTGGCTCCTAAATGCTATCTTATGTTTATCATATTATCAGAATATAATATTTTTATACTCTATACATAGGTAAATATTTTAAAACCAATGAGAACAACTGATATTACTAGAGATAATATCACTTATTAGCTAGGGAGAACTATTCCTAATGGAAAATTAATTTATCTTTAGATTGTCAATGAAAAGACTAAAGATTTAGTTAGACTTCTTAGAAAAGAGGACAAAATATTACCCTAGTTTCACACTAATATGAATAAATCCATTGAATTTAGGGTAAGAGATACAAACTTTAGGTTCTTCTAAAATTAGAGGTTCCTTGTAATAAAGTGTTATAGAAATGTTCACCATAACAGGGAGCATATCAATAAAAAAACATAACCTCTATATATGGTGTTTGTAACACCCCAAAATGATAAAGGGTTAAATGATGAAATGATATGACTCATGTCAACAAGGTGAACCTTTTTTTCAGGAGCCTGTCTAATTAGAACTCCATAGTTAAGGGTGCTTGTCCTGGAGTAGTGATCAGGAGGGGTGACCTCCTGGGAAGTTTCTCAGGGTGTGTGTGGGTGGGGAGAAATCACACTAGAAAAGACATGTGTTGGTCATTATTCAGATAAACCTTTTGGGCACATGAGTGAGACCTATGGTGGGGCCCACATGTCTATAGGGCAACTGGTGGGTGGGGCCCAGTTGTCACATTTGGTATCAGAGGAGGAACCCAGCCTTAAGTGCGGTGCACTGCTTGGTTTGAGATGTAAGGCCCACAACGAGGGCGTTGTGCCTCTAAAAGGGGGGTGATTGTAACACCCCAAAATGATAAAGGGTTAAATGAATAAATGATATGACTCATGTCAACAAGGTGCACCTTTTTTTTGGGAGCCAGTCTGATTAGAACTCCACAGTTAAGCATGTTTGGCCTGGAGTAGTGATCAGGAGGGGTGACCTCCTGGGAAGTTTCTCAGGGTTTGTGTGAATGAGGACAAATCACACTAGAAAGGACAAGTGTTAGCCAGTGAGGACTGTCATTAGTCAGATAACCCGTTCAGGCACATGGGTGGGACCTATGGTGGGGTCCACGTGTCTGCGGGGCACCTGGTGGGAGGGGCCCAGTTGTTACAGTGTTAGTCTAGAAAATCATCAGGAAATACCTCAATATATGAACTCACATATTTTGGATGTGGAATACTCAAAATAGATCTAACTAAATCAAAGAACATCTCCAAAAATTTAAAAGAGATCCTTCCATCCTAAGGAACAAAAGGTCCCACCCTTCTTGATCTATAATTCCTATAACCCTTAAAGAGTCGAGTGATTGCATCTGGTGATATAATGTAAAATCAATAATGATAATATTTGATCCAAGACATCACACATTTAATAAAGTTTATACTAATAATTTGGTAAAATATTACAATTTTAAGAACCAAAATATCACACACCACTTTGGATTCAATTTTCATCACAAAACATTTAGGACATTTGAAACCTTTTTTTAAACCTGTTCCCTAAGGCTTGGAAAGATCTAAAAGAAAAATATAGGATATAAATGAAATCCCAACACATCAATTGACATTTATTATATAATATAATGATAACCAACTATATCAAATAAATATACCACTATAGATTATGAAATAAACATCATACTCATAACAATAGTGGACCCTATATTAAATGACTGTGGTTCATACTCCACTGCTTAATGATGTCTAGTTTGTACTCCTCCAAAATCCCTTTTTTCTGTATGAACATACCCCTTGGACTGAGGATAAAACTCACTATCATTGGAAGTATCAGAATTAACCTATAAACCCTTTGTTAGAGTGGATTAAATATATACCTTGGGAAATGCTTCCACAAAAAAGAAAGGGATGAATATATTTTCGATAATGATGAAACGTTTTTGGAACATTCATATAGACATGATTTGTATGACCAAGGCTTCCAAATTGATATCAAAAAACCAAATGGTATCTTGATGATGACCCAAAAACTAGTATCAAGGAAAACTATGCACTCTTATGCATAATCTTCTTGCCAGATGACATCCCTAGATATCCCTTATAACTAATGTAACACCCCAAGATTTCATAGTGTGTTATTTCTTTAAAACAATACAATAACTTGCACTACACGCAACACCGAGTTCAAGCACACCATGACTTACCAAACAAGCCGTTCAAAAGAGGTTATGAATAGTATTAACTAAATTTTAAAATCCTTATAATTTTAGAATCCATATCATGTGTTTCTTAGATATAATGTAAGAACAAATTCATTTTCAGTATTGCACTTTTACCAAGTTTTAATAGTGAACCCATTTTAAATACAATATTTTAAACTTTTTGAGTAAAGGGGGACATCAAAAAATTTAAAATGAAACATCACAAGCTTCCACGGCACGCTTTCCTTTGAATAATACAGTAGTGTGTGTTGTACGCAACTTCGAGTTCTAACACACACCACAACCAATCAAACTAGCCGTTATGAATAGTAATACCTACCTTTTGAAATTATATATATTTTATATTTCAAAGTGGACTTCATTTTTGGATTCGGAATATCGAAATTAGCCTAAGGTGAAATTTTCGTACATTTCGGATAACTTTCATATTTTGATGAATAGTGGAAATTACTAAATTTTAAGTAAAAACAACTTTTTTAATCAAAATAATTAATAGTGATAAATTATGAATTTGAGTGGTTTTAAAGTATATTTAGAATATATTTTTACCATTTAATATAATTTTGGTCATTGGACATAATTTTACAATTAAACCGAACATAAACAAGTGTCAATCTTTTGATAGTTATTATCTCTTAAAAACACGCTTTTTGTTTTGACAGCGGGAATTAATTTTAAATTAATTTCTGCCACTTCTGTGTTTTGAATTTAGAAAAATGGATTCCATATTTGGAATCAGGATTTTCAAATTGTGTAAATAGGTAACTTTTATTTTTAGACATTTTGAATAATTACTGCGGTAAATATTTTATTTACCATGGTTAAGGGTAAATAGGGTAAATAAGTGTTAAAAATTAATATTATAATAATACTAAATTACCCTAAAGCGTGTCCTAGCCTTATTGGTTGATACATGTTCGACCATAGGAATCTTTGGGTCGATTTTGGGAACCCATGATGCCACTTGTAGGTGATAGGGACACTTTATTTTAATTAAGTTAAAATGAATACAAAAATGACACAAGCATATATCTTTTAGAAAAACAATTTTTACATAGGGTTATATATGTTGGATTTTAGATTATAAATATTAATTAGAAATATAAAAATATTTACTACATAGTGAAATTTTATTTATAATTTTTAGACATTAAATAATTTAATTTATTTGTGACACAATGATGATGAATTAATTACTATAATAGTAACAAATTAGAATAATTGATATTATAAATACCCAAATAAATAAAATATGAAACTTTTAAAGAATTAAACTAATTTTATAGGATAATATGATATATTAGGATTGACTTAATTGACTTTGTTCGAAGTAATCAATCTGTTATGAGTTTCACAAAAATCAACTATTGAATAGTTTCAAAATTGACATAAAAGAGTTCTTAAAACAAATATTATATTATTAATTGATATTAAATTTTTAAAAATCTAAGGTTCGTCCAAGAGACTTATATCATTATTGGTGCATCATTAATGGACCACTTGGGGGTATCTTGGATGTATATAGTAATTTTATTAACCATAATATATAAAAATACAAAGAGACATTGTAAAAGTGAAACTAATTAACTTAGAGTTAATACTTACAGATAAGGTTAGTATAAGTACCCAAACCTGTCTAAATTATATTTTTTGAGTTGTTTTCGACCCATCACCACCTTAAAATTTAAATAATAAACTTTGGAGCCATTAGAAACCGAATAAGAATTTATTATAAACTAATATTTCTAGCTTTTCCAAAGGTGCCCCTCACCCCTCTTATAAAAGGGCACTCCTCCTTCTCTTTTATTCACATCTTAAAAGCCTTTTGGTTCGGCCAAACTCTGCCCAAATAATCTCCCAACATCTATAACTACAACTGAGAGGCCTTAGTTTGATCAGAAAGCCAACCTGAGGAGCCCTTTTGATCAAATCAAAAGGAAGAAACCAAAGAAGAGGTAATGATTTCACCACCCTTTTCCAAGTTCCTTGTTCTTCCACTTCTTCTTACTTTGTTGTTACCATTCTAAAATAATAACTCCAGTATCATATATATACTGTGATGTTATTATAAATATGGTACAACCATATTCATTATTCTATCCACCCTTTGAATAACATGTCACCATACGTGCGTACGTACGGCTTACCGTCTCCACGTCGTGGTGTAATTGTTATTCAATATATTATTATTTGGATGGGAATAATAATGATGTGTAACTCATGTAAATAATAAATATAACATGTTAATGATTCTGTATATATGATATACCATCCATTTATATATTATTTTAATATCAAAAGAATGATATTGTCGCTCGTGCGTACGTACGGACTACCGTCTCCACGAATGTGTTAAGATTCATTCTCCATCATATCCACTCAAGTATAATTATCATTTTCTGATTTAAAAATGATGTTTAAGGACTTGATATCATTCTTTATATGAATAATATACAACCTATCCATTAAAAACATGGCTTACGTAATAAAACATATAAAAGAAAACGAGTAAGTTAACACCCGAAACAACGATAATACTAAGACATTATTAACAAAGCAAAGTTAAAAGATCATATATGATATCATATTAATATATATGATTCTTGTGTAATTTAATAACAATTATTTCACTATTATAGAGGCGGTTAACCTACCCTAACCAAGTAAAAGTACAAGGTAAGGGGTTTTCATCTCACTCCTTATTCCCGTGAGATTCATGCCATATTGCCACCATTACCTTTTGTGTGGTGTATGTACTGCCCATAATTATATTCTTTGTGTAATACACTCTAATTTATGTGTATTTACATATTCATTGTATGATACCTCTTTCATGGGTTGTATGTTTCATAAGTTACCAAATTGGTAAGGGTTATTTCACAATCTCTTCATTATCCGAGGCTGTTTATACATAATAATCTACTGGGATCTCTTTATCATCCACATCCATGTTTCTTAAAAATGTATTTCAAAACAATTTTGAATATTTAAAAGAATATGGGTTAAAGTCATTTATACCCTTGTTTGACTTTTTATAAGAGGTTTATAAAGGAATCTTTCCGTCATTTTCCAAACAAGGTGCTTTTTAACCTTTTCGACAAAATTAAGGTAAGAATGTATTTTTTAAACTTATACGGCGGGTGCGGATATTTTCCGCCATTATAAAATCGTCGAAGCTTCCCTTACAAGCTTATAAGAATATTTTTAAATTGAATGTATTATTTTATAATTATGTTACTTTTAAAATGATTTAAAAAAAAGAGATATTTCTCTGAAATAGTTTTTATTTCATCTATGTCAACATCCTTTGATGGATTTTAAGCTTATTTGAATTTGATTTATTATGATACAAAACATCCCTATTTTATTGAAGGTTTTGTGATATTTTTGACTATGGATAAGTTATTCTTATGTCACTCATGGTTTTTGTTAAAATTATTGACATTTTATAAGTTATTTTTAATCCAAATGTTTATGTTATATTTCAATCTTTCATTCAGATGAATGTGTTAGAAAAGTATGTTCCGGGTTGGGGACCGGTAAAATTAAGCCCTCCGGTTTGGTCTCCGGTTATTAGAGGAACTCCGGTTTGGTCTCCGGTTATTAGAGGAACTCCGGGTTGGTGTCCGGTTATTAGAGGCACTCCGGGTTGGTGTCCAGTTATTAGAGGCACTCCGGGTTGGGTTCCGGTTACAGTTAGCCCCAAGGTCTTGGGATGAGGCCTTGACAAAGAAATTAAAGTTTAGCATTATGTATTCCATCATTATGAAAGTGGTTATTGATTTTTCATGTGATTATTTGATTAGTAGAATATCCATGTGAATAAGTAAATGGCATTATGTCATTTTACTTTTGCCATACTATGTTGAAGTTCAAGTTTAAAAGGCTTTTGTTTTAGTAATGCATTGTCTTTAATGTTTATGCTTATTTTGAATGTTCCGCTATATTGTTATCCTTACTGGGCATTTGAGCTCACCCCTTTTCTATGTTTTATTTTCCCCAGGATGTGAAGAAGTAAGTTATGAATGACCTGCAGGGATATTATGAGGGGATAATAGTGTGGACTGTGGAGACATTATGTTGTTGTAGTAGTTTTTCATTTTATGATGTAATGTAAAACTTATGAATATATCTAGTGTTTCCAAGGATACTAAACCAATCGGTCTTTCGAGATTTGATCTTTCTTGTGATCATGCTAATGTTATGTAATAATGCACCGACTCTAGGTAACTGGGGTCGGGGAGTTACAGTTGGTATCAGAGGAAGTTTAGTACAAACCTTGGAAGCTAGATTTAGATAAACTCTGATTAGAGCACATAGATTTAAGATGGACTTTGAGGATTAGTATAGAAGAACTTCCTAGAATTTTGGTATTGTAGTGATTTTGTGAGTTTTCTGAGCAATACATCCCTGTCTGGATACGAGCAGGTAGAGGCGGCTCTGGCACAGATGTACCTAGGGGTAAAACCCAAAAACACCGCTTTGAGCTAGACTCGAACGGGAACTAGTGCACAACAACGGGCCTTGCTGCACTCTTGGTTACGACACTTCCGAGGGATATGCTTAGGATAATTCTCATTTTATTTAAAAACCATTATGAAGGGTTTATGTGGATTTACTTCCTCAAAGGAGAAATTTATATGATTATGGATTATATCCATAAACTATTTAATTTATGTTATGTGTCTTACAAGTTTGGGATTAGGTATTGTTATTCATAAACTAATATAGTGTATGCCATTGTTTAGAAATGGCTCCCAGTGGAAGGAATGAGAACTCCAGCAATGCACATGATCCAAAGAGAAAGAATGATCATATCTTTCATGGCCTTATGCAAGAATTTATAAGTGAAATAGTCTGCCATTTATTATCATCATACGAATAAATAATATCATGTGTTGATAAGATAAGTAAAGATTTTACTGAGTAATATGGCTTTGATGGGAAGAAAGAGAAGAAAAGGATGGAAGAGAGAAAGATGGATAAAGGGAAGAGGGAAAAGAAGAATTTTCCCATATGTGATAACTGTGGGAAGAAACACCCTGTAAATTGTCTGAAAGGAATGGGAGTTTGTTATAAGTGTGGTGGAAAAGGGCACAAAGTACATGACTGCAAGGGTAAGAAAATGGTTTCAAATGTACAATGCTTCATTTGCAAGGAGTTTGGACACTATGCGAACCTATGTCCCAGTCATCAGAATATGCCGCAAATGATGTTATTGGATAATAATCAAGTTATGATACTACCACAGATGAAGAGGAATGATTAGAGTTCTTATGTTGATTATGTCAATTGAGTGTTGTATCAACAATGTACTTGTTATAATAATTATGGAGTATATAAGGATTGTACTGCAGTACTATTTCATTAAGGACTTGAGATTCTGTGGAACAAAGAAAAGTGACTCAATAACAGGTTAAATTTTTGGAAAATATATGGTTGAGAGAATGATAAACCATAATATGGTTCTGATACCGAGGTAGTGATTTTAGAATAATACATGATTGATTTGGATAAATTATATTGGATATTCTTGACTACCTTGAAACTAATTAATGATTTGTATATTCCATCATTGTTGGGGTTTAAAACATTTTTGGATTGATGAAGTATATCCAGAATTCTATATGGAATAAGGGAGCATGAATGTAATGAATATGGATTATGGTAATTCAGGATGTTTTAGAGTTTTAAAAGAATACATGATGAAGGTATTCATATGCTATTACGTGGTAAAAAGGATCTACATTATGTTTAACTTCCTTATAAATGTTGGACTGTGAGTTTGGTCAGAAGTATTTTGGATAAATTCTAGTTTGAGATTAATTTCGGATTTCCATAAAAGGACAACCCGGAGTTCGGGCGGCAACCCGTCGCGTCCGGCAAGGCTGCGAGACTAGAACCCGCAACCGAAGGGCGACAAGGGTGTATCACCTACCACTGGCCCAAGAGATGTCCTGGATTAAATAATGTAGTTTTTTTAAAAGATCTGGTAGATGAATTATAAATTCATTTATTTTGGAACCCTGTACGAATAGTATAAATAGAATTTTTTTTACGAGTGAAAGATGAGTTTGTGGTAGAAATTTATTAATGGACAAAACTTTAATTATAAAGTAAGTATATCTCATTATGATCTTAGCCAATCTCTTAAATAAATTCCTCAACATTAAGAAAAGGAACTTATAACAAAAATGTTGTCCTAGATTGTACCTTAAATTATCACTAATTTATGGCTTTGGGATTGTTGGCTTTTTCATAGCCATGTTCTCTACCACTCTCCATCAGATAATTGATGGTTAGATTTTTCTTCCATATCCATATTTTCCTACATGGAACCCTAGTATGTGTTATTTTCGGTAATCTTCATACTTTCCACTCTTTATTTTAAATAGAGGCCTCATTAATTCATTTTTCGATGTGGGATTTCAACTAAGATATTTTGAAACGTCAAAAACGTGTTATCCTAATACCCTATGTTTTGTTGAACCGATGGTATTTGAAATCATCATAGATTGATGAGTTTAAGGACCTCAATTTTATACTTGTTTGTGATTGATGACCTCAATCAATACCTATAAATATTTACATTTTTCCTCCAATTATATGTCTCTAATTGCCACCAATGTTTTCCTAATCGAGATCATAATTTGGTGGTGACCCTTTCATTTCTCTTTTCCTCATATTAAGACTAAATTTTAGTAACCCAATTTCCGATGTGGGTTTTCCCACAAATATATTTTTTATTTTCAACCTTTTATTTTCGAAGAACAATTTCAAATTACGAGGACGCAATTTATTGAAGGAGGGGAGAATGTAACACCCCAAGATTTCATAGTGTGTTATTTCTTTAAAATAATACAATAACTTGCACTACACGCAACACCGAGTTCAAGCACACCATGACTTACCAAACAAGTCGTTCAAAAGTGGTTATGAATAGTATTAACTAAATTTTAAAATCCTTATAATTTTAGAATCTATATTATGAGTTTCTTAGACATAATGTAAGAACAAATTCATTTTCAATATTGCACTTTTACCAAGTTTTAATAGTGAACCCATTTTAAATACAATATTTTAAACTTTTTGAGTAAAGGGGGACATCAAAAAATTTAAAATGAAACATCACAAGCTTCAACGGTACGCTTTCCTTTGAATAATATAGTAGTGTGTGTTGTACGCAACTTCGAGTTCTAACACACACCACAACCAATCAAACTAGCCGTTATGAATAGTAATACATACTTTTTGAAATTATATATATTTTATATTTCAAAATGGACTTCATTTTTGGATTCGGAATATCGAAATTATCCTAAGGTGAAATTTTGGTACATTTCGGATAACTTTCATATTTTGATGAATAGTGAAAATTACTAAATTTTAAGTAAAAACAACTTTTTTAATCAAAATAATTAATAGTGATAAATTATGAATTTGAGTGGTTTTAAAGTATATTTAGAATATAGTTTTACCATTTAATATAATTTTGGTCATTGGACATAATTTTACAATTAAACCGAACATAAACAAGTGTCAATCTTTTGATAGTTATTATCTCTTAAAAACACGCTTTTTGTTTTGACAACGGGAATTAATTTTAAATAAATTTTTCCACTTCTGTGTTTTGAATTTAGAAAAATGGATTCCATATTTGGAATAAGTATTTTCAAATTGTGTAAATAGGTAACTTTTATTTTTAGACATTTTGAATAATTACTGCAGTGAATATTTTATTTACCATGGTTAAGGGTAAATACGGTAAATAAGGGTTAAAAATTAATATTATAATAATACTAAATTACCCTAAAACATGTCCTAGCCTTATTGGTTGATAAATTTTCGACCATAGGCATCTTTGGGTCGATTTTGGGACCCCATGGTGCCACTTGTAGGTGATAGGGACACTTTATTTTAATTAAGTTAAAATGAATACAAAAATGACACAAGCATATATCTTTTAGCAAAACAATTTTTACATAGGGTTATATATGTTAGATTTTAGATTATAAATATTAATTAGAAATATAAAAAGATTTCCTACATAGTTATATTTTATTTATAATTTTTAGACATTAAATAATTTAATTTATTTTTGACACAATGATGATGAATTAATTACTATAATAGTAAAAAATTAAAATAATTGATATTATAAATACCCAAATAAATATAATATGAAACTTTTAATGAATTAAACTAATTTTCTAGGATAATATGATATATTAGTATTGATTTAATGGACTTTTTTCGAAGTAATCAATCTGATATGAGTTTCACAAAAATCAACTATTGAATAGTGTCAAAATTGACATAAAAGAGTTCTTAAAACAAATATTATATTATTAATTGATATTAAATTCCTAAAAATCTAAGGTTCGGCCAAGAGACTTATATCATGATAGTTACATCATTAATGGACCACTTGGGGGTCGCTTGGATGTATATAGTAAGTTTATTAACCATATTATATAAAAATACAAAGATACATTGTAAAAGTGAAACTAATTAACTTAGAGTTAATACTTAAAGATAAGGTTAA
This sequence comes from Viscum album, assembly GCA_963277665.1. Classification (NCBI taxonomy): domain Eukaryota; kingdom Viridiplantae; phylum Streptophyta; class Magnoliopsida; order Santalales; family Viscaceae; genus Viscum; species Viscum album. The sequence goes on along the minus strand of OY728125.1, from coordinate 772,564,996 downwards.
TATAAGTACCCAAACCTGTATAAATTCTATTGGTTGAGTTGTTTTCTACCCATACCCACTTTATCATTTAAATAATCAACTTTGGCGCCATTAGAAACCGAATAAGAATTTATTATAAACTAATATTTCTAGCTTTTCCAAAGGTGCCCCTCACCCCTCTTATAAAAGGGAACTCTTCTTTCTCCTTTCTTCACACCTTAAAAGCCTTTTTATTCGGCCACACTCTGCCCAAATACTCTCCCAACTTCCCTCAATACAAACTAGAGGCCTTAGTTTGATCTGAAAGCCAACCTATGGAGCCCTTTTGATCAAATCAAAAGGAAGAAACCGAAGAAGAGGTATTGATTTCACCACCCTTTTCCAAGTTCCTTCTTATTCCACTTCTTCTTACTTTGTTGTTACCATTATAAAATAATAACTCCAGTATCATATATATACTGTGATGTTATTATAAATATTGTACAACCATATTCAGTATTCTATCCACCCTTTGAATAACATGTCACCATACGTGCGTGCGTACGGCTTACCGTCTCCACGTCGTGGTGTAATTGTTATTCAATATATTATTATTTGGATGGGTATAATAATGATGTGTAACTCATGTAAATAATAAATATAACATGTTAATGATTCTGTATATATGATATACCATCCATTTATATATTATTTTAATATCAAAAGAATGATATTGTCGCTCGTGCGTACGTACGGACTACCGTCTCCACGAACGCGATGAGATTCATTCTCCATCATATCCATTCAAGTATAATTATCATTTTCTGATTTAAAAATGATGTTTAAGGACTTGATATCATTATGGATATGAATAATATACAACCTATCCATTACAAACATGGCTTACATAATAAAACATATAAATTAAAATGAGTAAGTTAACACCTGAAACAACGATAATACTAAGACATTATTAACAAAGCAAAGTTAAAAGATCATATATGATATCATATTAATATATATGATTCTTGTATAATTTAATAAAATTATTTCACTATTATACAGGAGGTTAACCTACCCCAACCAAGTAAAAGTACAAGGTAAGGGGTTTTCATCTCACTCCTTATTCCCGTGAGATTCATGCCATATTGCCACCATTACCTTTTGTGTGGTGTATGTACTGCCCATAATTATATTATTTGTGTAATACACTCTAATTTATGTGTATTTACATATTCATTTTATGATACCTATTTCATGGGTTGTATGTTTCATAAGTTACCAAATTGGTAAGGGTTATTTCACAATCTCTTCATTATCCGAGGCTGTTTATATGTAATAATCTACTGGGATCTCTTTATCATCCACATCCATGTTTCTTAAAAATGTATTTCAAAACATTTTTGACTATTTACAAGAATATGGGTTAAAGTCATTTATACCCTTGTTTGACTTTTTATAAGAGTTTTATAAAGGAATCTTTCCGTCATTTTCCAAACAAGGTGCTTTTTAACCTTTTCGACAAAATTAAGGTAAGAATGTTTTTTTAAACTTATACGGCAGGTGCGGCTATTTTCCGCCATTATAAAATCGTCGAAGCTTCCCTTAAAAGATTATAAGAATATTTTCAAATTGAATGTATTATTTTATAATTATGTTACTTTTAAAATGATTTAAAAAAAGAGATATTTCTCTAAAATAGTTTTGATTTCATCTATGTCAACATCAATTGATGGATTTTAAGCTTATTTGAAGTTGATTTATTATGATACAAAAAATCCCTATTTTATTGAAGGTTTTGTGATATTTTTGACTATGGATAAGTTATTCTTATGTCACTCATGGTTTTTGTTTAAAGTATTGACATTTTATAAGTTATTTTTAATCCAAATGTTTATGTTATATTTCAATCTTTCATTCAGATGAATGTGTTAGACAAGTATGTTCCGGGTTGGGGACCGGTAAAAGTAAGCCCTCCGGTTTGGTCTCCGGTTATTAGAGGAACTCCGGTTTGGTCTCCGGTTATTAGAGGAACTCCGGTTTGGTGTCCGGTTATTAGAGGCACTCCGGGTTGGTGTCCGGTTATTAGAGGCACTCCGGGTTGGTGTCCGGTTATTAGAGGAACTCCGGGATGGGTTCCGGTTACAGTTAGCCCCAAGGTCTTGGGACGAGGCCTTGACAAAGAAATTAAAGTTTAGCATTATGCATTCCATCATTATGAAAGTGGTTATTGATTTTGCATGTGATTATTCGATTAGTAGAATATCCATGTGAATAAGTAAATGGCATTATTTCATTTTACTTTTCCCATACTATGTTGAAGTTCAAGTTTAAAAGGCTTTTGTTTTAGTAATGCATTGCCTTAAATGTTTATGCTTATTTTGAATATTCCGCTATATTTTTATCCTTACTGGGCATTTGAGCTCACCCCTTTTCTATGTTTTATTTTCCCCAGGATGTGAAGAAGTAAGTTATGAATGACCTGCAGGGATATTATGAGGGGATAATAGTGTGGACTGTGGAGACATTATGTTGTTGTAGTAGTTTTTCATTTTATGATGTAATGTAAAACTTATGAATATATCTAGTGTTTCCAAGGCTACTAAACCAATCGGTATTTCAATATTTGATCATTCTTGTGATCATGCCAATGTTATGTAATAATGCACCGACTCTAGGTAACTGGGGTCGGGGTGTTACAACTAATGAATCTCTACTTAAACTTGATTTATGGTAATATCTGCCTCAACCATATCCACTTTTCATCCACATCCACATAGGTTGGAAGGCGTATGAAAATCAAAATTTACCTAATATAGTCCCTCATCCCCTTGTTGATCCTCTGATATTTATGGTAATAATTTTTCATAATCTTAGATGATTAGGTTCTTCTATTCAATGGAATGGGTGGAATACTAAACAAATAAAATTCTCCCCCTCTAACTTTATATATTCCTGGGTCTTTACAACACAAATTTTATTAGGATAAAACTAATATTTTAATATTTTATTGAATGTGGACAATATGAGATCATCATGTAACTTATCTTTGATGATAGAGTCCAACGATCTCTTTATCGATGCCTCAATAATGTATGTTAAAAAACACACATTTCTGTCCTCATGAATTTTTAGAAAATGGAACCTTATTTTTATCCTCTAAATATATTCCTCATATTTATGGGGTCCTCTGTTACTATAGAATATAGGTGGACTTATCTTAGTAAAATCTAATCCATGATCCACCGTTTATCCTTGGTGTCTAATAACCCCCCATCATAGTTTTTGAATAGTGAAGATTATAACTTCTACCAAAGAATAGTCTACTAGATGATTTTTCTAATGAATGAGTTTCTCGACATTATCTCTCATATTTTGAAGGTATATTTTAGGAAGCACATTCTAATTAACTCTAAAGACAATATCCATTTTTTGAGTTTCATTCATGAATAAAATACTAAAATCATGAATCCATATTAATTAATATAACAAATAAAATTTTAAATAAATCATGGATTCTATGATTGAAACTAAAAACATTTAAATGGAATATTTTTATTAAAATATACTTAAGCTCCAGTTCATTTAAATAACATTAAACAACAAGTCCCAATCTTTGTAAAAATCCCAGAACACCCATGGTAGAATAGTTTTAGACACAGAAGTGAGATAGAAAGGAACACACACGCATATTGTAAAAATTATGACATTCATAATTATTGTATTTTAATGAACTTCAATAAAAGATAGGTAGTTTTATGAAACTTTCGGTTGGCTCTTCTCTTTTCTACCATTTTTAATGAACCATATCGGTTCGACTTGATAACTCACCGAAGAAGTACATGTATAAGGTGAGGTAAAATAATGAAACCAAAACAAGTCTCATGTAAAACTGATGAATGAATAGAGGATGAAAGGTATACATATACATGAGACATAAAACATCAATCCTGAAGTGGTTAACCATAAAATACATAGGAAAAGACTAATAAATGTCTCCATGTGACCATCCATCACCACAAATCCATTCCAATATAAAGGTAGTGAAAACCAATAGAAGATGATAGACTATAAGATTCCCTCCCCCTTACCTATATCTAGAAAATCCATATGAACAAACTCCCAAATAAAAATATAGCGTGTGAGAAAAAATCTTAGCATGATTTCACCAATGAATCTATAGCGAGTTTAGTACCATGCAAATGTACATTCCATCATTGAAGCAAAAACATGTTTATAAATAATTCTTGAATGTGATATCATTTTATAAAACAACCTTTAGTTTTCAAAAAAGCCTTTCATATCCACAAAAAGATGGAATATAAAAATTAAAAGTGAGAAAGAAAGTGAATGTAATAAAAACCAATAATCGTTACTACATAATATTATAAAATGAGAAACCATCCATGAAATATATCATCATCTATTAAAATAAGAATAGGTGACTAAGAAAAATATTTGGTCTTTATAATATGGTAATACATATAAGAAAATATAAATAAAACACTAATCTTTTCATTATTTGTATCCCAATGATATTTAATAATGTCACAACCTTACAATATCTATCTTATAGTGGTGTTACACACAAAAGTGACATAGTCCATTTTCCTATTCACCCACGGTTCCAAATTTTATATGTTTACCAAAACTATTTGAAAACTAGGATCACAATCTAGAAAAAAATTTCACATTGAATAATCACCTATCATATTCTTTGATAATCAATTTAAAAAACAAATCATCCATTAAGGAATATCATCCAACACATAGTGTGTATTATTTTAAAGATAAAACCCTTTAAAAACATGAAAATCTATTAAAAATCCACTTTGATGACAAATAATTCAGTTTTAGGAAACAATCCAAATAAATTCATAAGAACATCAGGTAATTCATGAGTTAGAGCCTTTTGTAGAGATAATAACCTCAATAATCAGGGAAAACTAATCACCATATAAAATAGAGATTTGGATTACGTGTATCATGTAATCATAAGACTAGATCCCAAAGAAAAAACATCCATCCTCAATAAAATATCTCAGATCGAGCATCCATTGCCCACTTGGGTTCAAATGAGATAAGAGGATAAGGGATCTGGAAAAGATTTAAGAAGTAGAGAGAAACCTAGATCAGAAAAAAATACCTTGAAGTGATCCATAAATAATGAATGGATTTAATGAATAGTATAATGAGAGAATCTTATAGAGTGTTGGTGAAGTATTAGATCACATCTAATGGGGTTCAAGTTGATTAGATATAACAAATACAGCGAACCGACCCCAAATAGCTTGGAGCCAGTGTCTGCTATCAATTACATTGGCATGATTAAAAGGAATCAAATCATAAAACATTGAGAGTTTAGTATTCTTGGAAAACCATATACATTCATGAATCTTATATTACCAATGAATGCACTAATTATAACGTATATTTTTTTAAATAAATTTTTGGATAATAACTTTCCATCTAGTATATCCTTTCATATCTATCACAGTACAATTATTGAATTCCTCAGGGAGGAAACATAATAAGGGTGAGCTCAATTTTATCAGTAAGGGTAAAATATAGAGGAATAAATAATGAATCAACGTGAATAATAATAATATCATGGTAAATAATATATCACACATACCATAAAATCAAGAAACTGAGAGGGAAGTGAATAAACAATATATAAAGCTAATAAATGGAAACACATGCCATTCAAATAACTAGATAAGGAAAAATCAATATGGAAAATATAAGAAAATAAAATCACATTCCATTTAATAAATAAATTGATAATGAAATGCATCCATATATTTTATCATGTGGAAATATCACGGAAAATAGATATTGATTTAAAATGATGGAAATGCTTAATTATTAGAGATCATATCCCGGGAACATGAAAACATCTACTATTAGGATAAATCATCCAAATATTTTAAAACATTGGATATAAAAAATTTAATTTTCACAACATATTTGTCTCACGAGAACCTATCGATGCATCGATGAGCTATATAATGTCTTTGGACAACCCGTCATTACCTGTCCAAAGAATTATTCATATCAATAAATCTATTTAATTAATAAACAGTATGACTTATAAAATATTGATGTGGAATAAAGAATAATGAATTATCAATATTTCCAGAAATAATTAAATAAATGTCAAATTAGAAACCATATGTAAATAGTTATAACATTTACGAAATAGTAATAACTATGATAAACGAAATAAATAATTTAGAGGAAATTCAATATTCCATGATCAAGGAGATTGAATATTTAAAGGGAAATAATAAATGAATCAAGTATATGAATGTGAATACTATCCTAGAATTCATATCTCAAGGAGGGATTTAGTAAGGGTTCCACGTCGGGGGAGCCACACTTCACATTCATTCTTTGTGATGGCGAAAACCATTGCACTGTTCCCTCCCCCACTAGTGGGGGGGGGGACCTTTGTCGTCAAACAAGAGAGCGGGTTCCTCCTTCTTTCCCAACTCTAACCCTGGATTTATCCCTCTATTTCCTCAAGATTCATTATTCCCAAAAGTTCTTGATTTGTTCAATGGGATACCTAGTCTACCGTTGTTTATTATGGAGTTCAACGAAACCTCAACGCTACTGAATCTTTCACTGATTGCTCAGTTCAAGCAACAATGACTGTAAGCTGATTCAATTGACAGGCATGTCTTATGTTCTTGGGATTTATAGGAAATGGTGATAGTGGGTTTGATCGATAGCAGGCATATCATGATATGTTTTTCGTCGGAGGAGGATTTAATCAGAGCCTGGTCAATTGCTCCTCGTACCTTCAACAAATATCAGTTCTACTTATTCGGATGGACATAAGATTTCTTTATGAAGCGTGATTCTACGATAGTGGAAGATTGGGTACGCTTCTCTAACCTCCCACTACCGTTAAAAAATCCATCAGTTATTTTATTTCTAGGGAATTTAGTTGGTATATATCTATATTTGGACAGCCGTATAGAAGCGCTTTTCCACCCTATTAATCTTCAGGTGTGCGTTGAAGTAGATGTATCCAAAGAGGATTTCGATTATTTTTGGATAATAGTTGAGGCAGAATACTGGTGCAAACCAGAGGTGGTGTATAAATCATGGGTTGATTTCTGTCCTATCTTTAAGAGGCTGGGACATTCGATGGAAATATGTCTTCAGGGACCTAAGAATCAGATGGGTGTGGGTAGCGGTAATGAACTAGAAATCACTTCGTGGTAGGCTTTCCTGAGAAGTCGGTTGGTGTGGACTCCAAGGTTAAATCTACACTTTTGTGAGCTCTGGTCCTTAGGTTGTGAGTCCTTTGGTGAATGATGTCTTCGGACACTTGGGGGAGGATCTGGCTGGACTGTAGTATTCTTAACCTATAGAGGGTGATGCTGTGGAGGAGGTACAACCTGGTAGTGGTCTTAATGTGATGGATTCTCAAATGGTTGAAGAAGAAGGCACCTGGTCTCCTAGGATAGCTTCATACGATGAGGCTGTGCGTGCAGGTATTGGAACTAATGTCAAGGGTCTTAAACCTAAGGCAACAGGGGGGGGGGGGGGGTGAATCTCTTGGTGGTAATGTGCTGCAACATGATTCAGGAAAATTTCCTAGTAGGGAGATGGTTATAATTGTGTTGGACAATATATTTAAAGGGTTTTCATAGGTTAACCTAGAACTCGAGGCTGAAGATGATCCGTCTAGGCCCTCACGGAAGAAGAGGAAATCAAGGAAAGAATCCAATGATGGGGAATTAAGGATATTATCTAGTGATATTGCAGTAGAATTCAAGGGTGATCTAGTAAGTCTGAGGTGAAGTAAGAGCTCGAGGGGCACTCAGAAAGAGTGAAAAAACTATTCTTCTTTTCCACCACGAAGGGAGACTATATTTAGGAGGAAGTCCAAATCCAAGATGATGGTCAAAGATCCAATTTCCCCTTCCAATGATGGTATTGGACATCCTCAAGAGTCTGGTAAAATGACTGAACCTTCTTTAGAGCTACTTATGCACTCAGGAAAAGAAATGATTGAAAAATTTCTAGTAATTAATGCCACCAATGAATAAGCTAATAGGATTATGGGAAGACCTTTAAGGGTGGGAAACAATGAGGAGTAGAGTAACTTGATTGAAAAACAGGATCTGATATTGATTAGGGGATTTAATTTTGCGAAACTCAACCAAGAAGAGTACATTCAGGTATGGGACAAATTGGAAGATCATTTCTAAGATCTTGTGAAGGATGATCCCGATACCCAGGTTAGCACTATATCTTGGCATCTAAGTAGGGAGATCAAATCTAATCAACTTATTTTGTTCTTTAATGGTTCATCTGCTTTTTTAGTGCATGGACATTTTTTCTCACTTTTTCCAAAAAATTGTTTCTTTAATAGAAAAATTTAATTTTCAGTCAATACTATCCTTGGAAAAATAAATCATAAACCATCAACCAGAGTAATAAGGATGGTATCAATACAATGTATTCTTAGTAGAGTAAAATAATAGGTTGTTATTTTTTATGAATAGAAATACTATAAAGAAAAATTTCAAAAACATTCTTGATGAAAACGACGATCTATTATGAAAAAACATTTGAAAGGAATTGTCTTTGAAAATTAAATTTGAAAATATTTTCTTTAAAAAGTAACATTTTAATCAAGAAAATTAATGTTCAAATAAATAATAGTGGAAAAATCTATACAAGCCATACGATGTAAAAGGAATTTTTCTTTCGCATGGTTAAAGGTTAGAAAAATTCCTTGTTGAGAAAGTGACAAGATGATTCCATTGAAAAAATTAGTAACAGTCAAAATGAGGAAAAATGTCTTTACCAAATCATTTTTAATTTTTTGAAAACAATTTAATGAAACTTTGTTTTTAGAAGAAAATTGGTTCTCCGACTAAAGAGAGTAATAAATTTGGGTTTCTAAAAAATATTTTTCAAATAATTTTCATTACCAATGAGTGGAAAAATGGTACTAATACTTGAAAAAGGTTATGAATAAACAGAGGATAGAAAAATTAAATGTTTTATTGAAAAATAGTCATATAATTTCTTCAAAGGGAAATACCATTGAAATATCATTAAGATTATTATTGAGAAAAGTAATCTTTAAACATTTCAAAGGGTCCCATACCAGATTGAAAAATTTTAAATCATAATATTTATTATAGAATAACAGTAAAATAAATATTGGAACTCCCTGATGATAAAATTATTTATGATATAACATAACAATTGGGGTAATAGATACACTACACAAAAGAATTTAGTGGTGGACATGACATTTATCTCACAGATTTAAAAAGTGAGATGAGAATCCTATACCTTGAGTCTGACTAGTCTCGTGTGTGTTTATATTACTATGTAATAAAATTATATTAATTATATAATTGTTTCAATTTTTTTGTAATTTTTATCATTACTTTTATTTCACTTAATACTATGTACTATACAACTACTAAAACAATTAAATTTACATTGGGTGTTTTGAACAAATTTATTTTATATGTCAAAGACGATTTTGGTAGGTCAACCATGGTCAAAGGGGTCATTATATAACATATCTAGAATAATAATCATGTAATAATAATATTATTTATATTTTAATTATACTTTTAAAATCCATCATTAATTATGGTTATGAAAAATGAACTAACTTTACAACCATTGAGACTATAGGTGGCACGTACGCATGAGTAACATTCTCATTTTTCAATGATCATTATGGAAAAAAGGTGAGTGACTCTAATATTTCCAGAATTATCATTATATCATAAATACCCTGTTATTTTATCAAATAAATATATATATAATTCTTGTTATCTAAATGTAATCATGTCGTGTCGATGAGGCAGTAGTCCACATGTCCACAAACCACATTATCACATTTTATGTGTTTGAAAAAATAATAAAGAAAATGATATATTATTTTTTTAAAGAAACTTAATTATTTCATGAATATTATGTAATTTTTTTTTGTTTCATATGATTTATTAAAACAATCTTTTATATATTACTTGTATAGAGTTAACAGATGACATCGCTTTGAGAGGGTGGTAGTCCACACTTCCACAAATGATGTGATCATATTTATGCAAAATTGAAAGTATGAAGATATGTGTTGTAAATAATTATAGAGTATAAAAGAAATAATAAATATTATATATATAATATATAAATAGGTTGTATTTCATAATTTACACCATGAGATTTTATAAAGTAAAAATGAACAATCATCATTTCGTGTGGCGGTAGTTCACCAAACAAGTAAACTGTATGTTCATTACCCATTTGATGGAAGTGTGTGTAAGTGTTGGTATAAACCTTAAAATAAAATAATAATAGTATATTTAGTATACTTGTGTTGTTATATAATATGGTATTAATAAGTTCTTAGGGAGTGGATAATGAAAATAAAATGAAAAGGTTGAAGAAGAATGTTACCTTTTAATCGGGTAACTCCTTTTTGTTTGCATTAAAGGGCTTCTTTAGATTGGTTTCATCCAAAGGTGAGGCATATAGAATTATGGGAGGTATGTTTAGGACCTATTTGGTTAGATGTTGGTTGGGTAAAAGTGTATTGATAGGTGTGAGGTAGTGGTTGCAGATAAGGCCTTTTTTTGTTGTGGAGGAGGAGTTACACTTTTGTAATATTTTGACGAAGGTATTACATAAACGTTTTTCACATTGAAAGTGGATCCCATAATGGTATAAGTTTTCTAAAAGCCCCAATAGGGTCTGAATACGACCATTTTATGGATTTTGGACAATTTTCTAGGATATTTGGGCCCTCATGATTTAGGACTAGTCCCTTATTATGCGTAATTTTTCTTTAATTGCTGTAAATAATTTATATTACTTTCACTATTATTTATGGTCAAAAAAAGTTAAACTTATTATAAATTATAAATTATTATTATTCCAAATATGTAATCTAATTTTCCAAATTCCAATCATATAATTGGAAGAAATTAATTTAACTTTAATCCCACAAATAGGACACCGATACTGGTTTTTAAAGTAAAAACATATGAATGTTTTCATTGTTTTCATAGTCAATTCCAAAGTAAAATTTATCCCAATGAACAATATTAGATTAATTTAAAAAAACTGACCTAATTAATATGTAAAACCAATTTCAAATATGATTTTAACTTTTAAATAAATTATATTAAAAAAGGAGTTTTGACCTAAAATTTAGCATATTTCAATATTCATTAAAAATGGAACTTCATATAAAAATACCAAAAATTAATCATAATATTCTTAATATTTATATTTGAAAGATGAATTTTATTTTCAAATATTATATTTATAAAATGGTTAAAAATTGGAATTAAAATGGGTTCTCTATTAAAAATTGGTAAAAGCGCCTTAATAAAAATAGAGGTTTTATCTTTAATGTTTGGTTTGTTCTTGTTATATGATTATAAAATATATTGGATTAATATAAAAAAATATTTTATTTAATATATATAATATATGTTAAATTAATAAAAATCCATATTTATAATTAATTGAATCTATTAGAGTAAAAAACCTTTTGATTATAAAAATAGTTTTCTATAAAAATATTCACTTTATATTCAATTGGCTATTATATACATTTCTAATTGAATTGCCACCAAATAATTAATTATATATTTGTATTAAACATAGTTTTTTTATAATTTAGTGAGTAATATTCATAACAAATAATTTAATGACCAATTTATATCTTACAGTTTAATAACATATTATTTTTCGGTAAAACTCAGTCTTGCGTGTATCTTAGGAAATCGAAGAAGGTTTCTCTTACATTTAACGCATGATAATTCAGTGTTGAATGAATTGAAATATATTTTATATATTGAACCTATTTTAAATATTAATTATATTATAATTTCTCTAGATATTATATTACCTTGCGTTCTTGGTGTGGCGTGTTATACACACTATCAAATACAAGGTTCACAATTTATAATTTTTGGTTGTTACTTTCTCCCCACCATAATTAAATTTCATCCTATAAATTTAAACTCAATCTTGGTGATATATTATTTGATAATTCTTTTTCTAAAATTCCACATCATGGGAAGGGTTTGTAAAACATCCTCTAGAAAATATACAATGGAAAGTGAAAAATTCACATGGACTAACATATAACTAGGAATCTAATTATGATAATATTTGTGGAATATAAAGATACATATTTTGATAAAAAGTGTAAATATTTTTAGAAAGTTATATAGGTCATCAATGAAAGAAATATATAATAAATTACAAATATGGTCCGCAAATCCATAATTCATCGATTATTTCTGAGACCATAAGTTCAATTAAAACTAATGTATTAGGACAAATTTTTTGTATGACGATAATTTTTCTTATGTTGAAGAATTATCTTACTGCATATGCATACTAACATGATATATTTATATAAACATAATTTCAATATTCGGTTGTGCTTAAATCAATTTTACAATTCATTCAAAAATTAATGTTGATTCATTAAGAACAAAAATACATTTATAAAGGTTATTAATGTCCATAAAAGATTGAAAAGTACAACTATTTATCAGTAACTATTCTCCAAAACTAATATGGTAAGTAAATTAATTTATAATCCAAAAAAGTAGCACTATGGGATTAAAAATCATATCTATTCATCAATGTTTTCATTTAAAATCAATAATATATTAACCAAGACATTACGTAGGACCGTGGTTGGTGTCAAAACCTATTTGTACTTCTATCATGGGTACAAGTCTCATGACTTTACTGGATTCAATGAGTTTTCATCTTACATACATTTTTACTTTTCTAAATACATGTTAAAATAATTTCCAAAAATAAATAATATAGAAATCCTTGAAATAATGATAACCACAAAATATAATATTAACTAAGGTTTTCAATACAACCTCAATACATAAGTATCTCATATGTTTTATTTCAACACAAGGCCTTCCTTGGATTAATGTTTATCTATTATATAATTTCTTGGATCTCTAAATCACGACATCATTTTTTCATTCTAAAAAACCTTCGGGATAACCTAGTTTATTCATTCTCATTTTCTATACAAATCCTTTATAATGGCTTACAAAGAAAATGTGAATTATCCTAATAATATCCACCATGTGTGTCAAACTAGGTGTGCATTAAGGGTTATTGTCATGTACCAAGTTACGCCATGTCAGGCGTAACACACCTTGTCGAAGTTGTTACTCCTAGGTATATAATTTCCAAAACCAGATCCACTTGTAGTGTCCAGAAAGTGAACTATTGATATAAATACTTACATAATCTGTTCCTTTCTGAAAGTCTGGTCCATTCTTCTATACTCATACTCTAATTATACCATAGGGCTATTTTTTCTAATCTATTATCTTCCCTAAATATAGTTCCCATGGTTTTTACTAAACATTCTTTGATACCAACTATAGCGACCCAGTCCCAGATAGCTTGGAGGTAGTGTCTGCTATCAATTACATTGGCATGATTAAATGGATTCAAATCCCGAAGGACATAGAGTTTATATTTCCTATTAAACCAGATACATACATTAGTCATGTATTAAAAATAAATACACTAAGTACAAACTAATTTTTTAATCTAAATAAATTCGGGGAGAATAACATTCCATCTAGTATATCCCTTCATATCTTTCATAGTATGTTTCTTGGATACTTGTGGAAGGAAACATAATAAGGATGAGATAAAATTATATGTAAGGTGAAAATATAGGGTAAGAAATAATAAATCAGTTAGAATAATATTTATAGCATGATAAATAATAGAACACACATTCAATATAATAAAAAAACTGAGAATGAAGTTTATAAACAATATGGAAACTTAATATATGGAAACACATAAAATTCAAATAACTAGATAAAGAAAAATCAATATGGAAAGGTAATAAACTGAAAACACATGAAATTTAATAAACAAACTAAGAATGAAATACATACATATATTTTATCATGTGATAATCTCAAAGAAAATAAATAATGAATTAAAATGGAGGAAATGACTTATTATTTGATGTCATGTGTAAGGAACAAAAAACCTCTAATATCAAGATACATCCTCCATAATTTTTTAAATTATAGATAACAACCCTTTAAATTTGTGAAAATTATTTGTCTCATGTGAATATATCAATTGATCAAGGATTTATATAATGTATGGGCTCTACCTGTCCTTGCATGTCCAAAGCATTCTTTATATCGAGAAATCAATTTAATTAATAAAAAATAAGACTTATAAAATATCAATATGGAATAAAGAATATATAATTATCAATATTTACCAAAATAATAAAATTACTATCAAACCAGACACCAAATGTAATCTGGTATACGATTTAGGAAATAGTGATATCCAGGATAAATTAAATGGATAATTTATGCGAAATTCCATGTTCAATGATCATAGGAGATGTAATAATTTAAGGGGACTAAATAATGAATCAAGGAAGTGAATATGAATACTATACTTGGTCAAATAAATCCTAAACCATCCATAAGTGGAATATGGATTATATTAATACAACATATCCCATTTAAAAAAAACAAAGTGTTTTTGACATTGATGAACAGAAATACTATAAAATAATCTTTTAAAAATGATATGGAGGAAAATATAATTTTGTAATAAAAAAACATTTGACATAATTTTATTTGAAAATTAATATTGAAAATATTTTATTTAAAATTTATCACTTTAATATAGAAAAGGAACCATCAAATAAATGATGGTGGGTATATCCATAGAAACCATATGAGGTAAAAATAAAATTCCTTATTTATGGTTAAAGGTTAGAAAAATTTCATGTTCAGAGAGCGATAATAACATTACATTGAAAAAATTGGTAAAAGAAAAAATCGGTAAAAATTTAATTACAAATTTATTTTAAAACTATGTTTTTAAAAAATTTAATAAAACATCATTTTGACAAGAAAAAATGTCCTCCGATAAAAGAGAGAAAAAAGTCAAGTAATCTAATTTTTTTTCTAAACAATTATGAGTATAAAATGTGAAAAATGGTACTAAAACTTGAAAAAGGTCATGAATAAAACAATTAAAAAATGTAATGGTTTTTTTGAAAAATTGTCATAAAATTTCATCCAAATGAAATACCATTGAGATATCATTCAATTTATTATTGAGAAAAGTAATCGTTAAACATTCCAAAGTGTCCCATACCACTTTGAAACATTTTAAATTATAATCCTCATGAATTAATAAAATTAAATGTATTTTTAAAATATCCTTAATATAATAGGATTAATTATATAATTTAATAAAAGGGTAAGCTGATACCCCACACAAAATAAGTAGGTGGTGAACATGACATTTATCTCACGAATGTTAAAAGTGAGATAAGAGTCCCTTACCTTGAGTCTAACTTATCTCGTGTGTCTTTATATTCATCTATAATAAACATTTATTAATTATCTAATTTTTGAAAAAAAAAATTCATGTTTGTCATCACTTTTAATTTACGTAATACTATGTTCTAAAAAAATACATAAAAAAATTTGTTTAAGTTGTGTGTTTTGGGAAAAATTAGTTTATGTGTAAAAATCGATTTTGGTAGGCCAGCTATGGTCAAAGGGGTCATTATATAACATTTAAAGAATAATAATCATTTCATAATAATCATATTTTCACATTTAGTATAGTTTTAAAATAAATCATTACCTATGTTTATAAAAATTAACCAATGTTACAATCATTGAGACGTTATGCTATAAATTGCTATAGTAACGTTCTCATTTTCAGTGATCATTATTGATAGAAGGTGAGTAACACTAATCATTAAAAAATTAGAATTATATAATAAATACCTTGTTTTTTATTCCAATATAATTATATAATTATATATATATAAATCTTATGATTTAAATGGAATCAAATAGTGTCAATGATGAGGTAGTCTACACTTTCACGAAGGACATTATCACATTTTATGTGTATGAAAGGGTAATAAAGAAAATGATATATAATATTCATAGAAACAAAATTATGAAATAAATAATATATATATATATATGTTGTGTTTGTCTCATATTTTTCATTAGAACTATCTTTTATAAATTTCATGTGTACTGTGAACGAATATCATCACTTTGAAGGGGGGGGGGTAGTCCACACTTCCACAAACTAAGTTATCATTTTTATAAAAAATATAAAGTGTAAAGGTATTTATTGTAAAACAATTATTTATGATTAAAGGCATAATTAATATTATATAAATTATATATAAATATATTTTTTGTCATAATTCCCACCATGAGAGGTGGTAAATGAAAAATGAACTATTATTTTTTCATGAGGTGGTTTTTTATTGTATATGTAAATAGTATGTTCATTAACCATTAGATGAAATTGTGTGTAAGTGTAGGTCAAAAAAATATACTAAAAAAACCTTGTATATTTTGGATAATTTTTTATACAATAATGAAATAATAAATGTTTAGGGAGTGGAGAATGAAAATAAAAAAGAGCTTAATGAAAATATTACCTTTCAATTAGGTAACTCCTTTTAATTTGAACCAAAGGGATTCCATGGATTGGTTTATGACGAAGTTGAGGATTCTTGTATTAATGGAGGAAACTAGATGATATTTTTGGGAAAATAATGGTGTGAAAACTTTTCAAGAGTGGTTTTTGGAAGTGGGAGATGAAGATGAATTTTTATAGTGGAGGAGGAGTGGTTGTATTGTAATATTTTGACAAAGGAATTCCATACACATTTTGCATAATAAAATTGGATATAATAATGAAAACATTTCTATAATAGTGGATATAGGGTTGTAATATGGCTATAAAATTTATTTTGGACAAGTTTCTTGGTCATTTGGACCTTATGATCAAGGTTTAAACCCTAATTAAGATTAATTATACCTTAATTGTTGTAATTAATTTTAATTAATTTCCCTAATATTTTTAGTCAAAAACTATTTTAAACTTATTAGAAATTTTAAATTGTGATGATTAAAAATATGTAATCCAATTCTCCAAATTCCAGTAATAGATGTGTTGTAAATTAATTTATATTTAATCCCGTAGATGGGGTGATAATGCGGGTTTTAAAAGTAAAATCGTCTGAAATATTTCTATGTTTTTATTATAAATTTTAAATTTAAATTAATCTGAATGACCTAAATTGGAATAATTGATTAAAATATCATTTAATTAATCTTTAAAACCAATTTTAAATATGTCCACCATTCACGTCTCACAACATATAGGGTATTTTTCCAGTTACTATAACCCACCATGGAATGAGCCGATATCATCATTAAAATGATCCACAAATTACTTATTATTATTAAAAGAAGTACTATTATTTATCAATTACTATTTTATTATGATCACATATAATTAAAATTACATTTCATTAGAACATTATATATCATGGATTAATATTTTCAATATTAGAAATATATTATATAGGGAGATAAAAAATAATAGTGAACATAGTAATATAAAATCCATTGGCTTGAAATCTACAATGAAGAATGATCCTATAATTAAAATAGTAAAAAAAATATTGAATTATTTAAAATGTTTTAGGAACAATAAATTAAAGGGTATAACCTTTGTAATAAATGTAGTTAATGGTGATGTATAAGAATAGTGGGGTATATATAGGGTATGAAGGAAAAAATGATCATTTTGACCTGACCTTTACCTAAATGTTGGTAAATAATACCATAGGTCAAAATGAGTTTAGGGAATTATGGCCATTGTAAGTAATTTTAGGATTCGAATTAGTGTATATAAAAGATAATAATTAGAGTTAATTGATGTATAAGGGAGAAAAAATGGCCTCAACCAGTTAGATCATTTCTTTTAAAGCCAATTTATCAGAACCTGGGTGGGAGGTAGAGTTAGTAGGCTTCACCCTTGAATATACACAAGCAGAGAATCTATGAGTAAGGTTTTTGTGGAATTGACTATGAGAGATGTTCAAGTTAGTATAGATCACCAGAATATCAATGTTAGTTGAACCACCCCGTGAATGTACCACAATTAGGTACCTTACCCTTAGTGACTATGCCATTGTAATAAGGGTTTATAAGTCAATACATTGGTATTCTAAAAGAATAATTTTATTCTTAGAATTAAAATAGAGTTTTATTTAATTCCATTTTCATTAATATTTTATTTAACAGTATACAAATAAATATGAGATGAATTTTATAAATATTTTTTTTGATATAAATAATAATTGATTGTATTTTTGGAATAAATTTAATATCAATGATGATTCCGAATAAATTTTATTTTAATTAAATTTAATTATAAAATTAAATTTATTTAAATTTAATTTTTTTAATGTTCATGGTAATATTAATATGGGTCATAAATTTGATTATTTCCTAAAAAATATAATTTTTAAAATTGTAAAATTTTTTATTTCTATATTAAAACATTCAAATTTATAAAAATATTTTGGCCAAATAAATATTATATTTAAAATTAGCATATTGAAATTAGGTTAGGGTTAAATTTTTAAAATTTATTGTAATATTAAAATTTTTGGTATATAGTAAAAGTAAAATATTGTGTTTTCGATATGTTTTTCACATCATAAATATGAAATAATTGTGTAATAATTAATAAAACTAAATCCATGATAAAAGAATATGTTTTTTTTATTTATATAATTTATTTTAATTAATTAAAAATTATTCTCAAAACTACAAACAACTTTCTACATTCTAAAATGAAAATTATAGTTTTAAAAAAATTATATTATAGAAATTTTTTTCCCATTAAAAAATTAATATTAAATATTTATGTTCAATTTTAATAATAAAATAATAAAAAAATGAAATTATAAATGTTGTAAAAAATGAGAAAAAACCATGGGTAATCCAATGTTATTTTTTATTTTCGCTAACTGAGATTTCTACGGTCTATATATAAAAATTAATTGTTTTTTTCAAAAGTTTCAATAAATACCCTTCCATTCACTCATTTTTCTTCACTCAAAAGATATTGATAATGAATTTCCCCTAATTTCTTGTCTTTTAAGCCTTTCTAAGTAGTTTATAATGATCTAACAAAATCTATTCAATCTACTTGAAGTTGTCTTACAAGGTATGAGATTGTCTTGCTCTCCTTATTTATCCAATAACTGTCATTGTATTTTGACCTATAATTTCAATGTTATTTGTAACACCCCAAGATTTTATGAAAAATATTCTTTTAATTTCATTAATGTCTTGTGTTGTATGCTACCCCAAGATTACCTTGCGCTATACGCAACACTGTATTAGCTTGCAGTATACGCAACACTATTCTTGGATCGTGTTACACACAATTTTGATAATAGTTATTCTACACAACATTGAGTATATATATATATATATATATATATTCAATGTATAAATGAAATATGGTTGTATTCTGTTATACGAAACAACAAAGGATTATTTCAAAACACGCAAGCCTGACTTGGCTTGCATTACACGCAATCGCGACTTTCCTCGATAGCATGTGTTGTACGCAATACTGTGTTTTACTAAACAACGACATATTATTATAATATTATTATGAACTAGCCATTATGAATAGTATTAAATAAATTTTAAATTTTATAACATTATTATTCATCTTACACATTTTCTAGAACATATTATAAGAACAAAATAATTTTTTTGGGTAAAATAAGTATTTTTCAAAAAAAATACACTTTTGCCGCCTTTTGATGGAGCACCCACCTTAAATCTAGTTTTTTAAATGTTTATAAGTTCCATTTGACAAAATAAAATTATTCTTTGGAATTAATAAATAAAAATTTACTTTGGATAAATTTTTCATTTTATTATGATGACTTTAATATTTTAATGAATAGTAAAAACACGCTATATTTTAATTAAAAACAACTTTTTTCATCATAATATATTATGTGGTTAAATTATAATATTGAATGGTTTTAAAGTATAAATATAAAATATTTTTACCATTTAATATAATTTATGTAATTAGCATTGATTTTACCTTAAATTCGTAGGTTAAATCAATTCAATCTTTTGTAATGTTTTAAAGAAAAACCCGTTTTCTTTCGACTACGGGATTAATTTTAATTTAATTTATGCAATTTTTTTGTATTGAATTTGAAAAAATGGATTCCATATTTGGAATTAGTGGGTCCAAATTATGCTAATAAGCTACTTTTTATTTTTGGGCATTGTGAATAGTAACTACGGTAAATTTTATTTACTATAGTTAAAGGTAAATCGGGTAATTAAGGGTAAATATAAGATTATAAAATTACCCTAACACTTGGAAAAATCCTATTGGATGACTAAAAGGCAACCCATATCACCTAAGGGTCTGATTAGATTCATTTTATGTACTTTGGACCATGGAAATAATTTAATTATTATTAAAACCAAAGAAAGTGACAACATGTCACTCTCTTAAATCTTATAAGTATAATAATTTTAATTTAGTGATAAACATCATAAAACTTCGAACATGAATAGTCTCCAGAAATATAATAAAATTATATACATCATGAGAATTTATTTAGGATTTTTAGGGATTAAATAATTGTCATTAATGGTGATACATTAATGATACAGAAATTATTTATTAAGTGGAAAATAAGTAATATAGTTTTTATTGAAATAATAATACCCATTAAAAGGCCCAAAAACCTGACCAAAACTTATTTTTAGTGTATATCTACACCTTAATCATCCAATTACCTAATATATGACCGTTTGGAGCCTTATAAAGGTGATTATGAGAGTTATATTATTTTATTTTAAATGATTCCAAAGTTGTCACATTCATAATTTAATAAATATAACAATTTAAATATTATGATTTTAAGATGATAAATTCGAGTAAAATTATTATTATGAAATTTAATAGATGTATCGTTATCATAGGACTTTATTTTTAATATTTATACAACAAATAAGTATATTAAATAATTATACAAAAATGATGTAGTAATTATTTTATTAAGAGATAAACCAAATAAATGGTTTTAAAAATAATAAAATAAATATTATATGAACTATTTAATGTGATCCACTAATTTTATAGATACATATGACCTTTTATTAATCTATTAAAGATTTTAGTTCGAACATATATTCTGTATATATTTTATTTAAATTCAAATAAATGAATAGTTACAAAATTGACACTATTGTTATTTTATAAAAATAACATATTATAAAATTGTTTAAAAATCACAAAAATATTTAAAAATTATAAATTTAAATTTATATGGTCTATAATGTTATAAATTATACAATTATGGAAAATTCACAACAAATAAGTAATTATTTGTTATAATTTAAAATTTAGAATTTTATTACCACAAATAAACTTAAATAGATTAAATAAGGATAAATCAAAATGATAAGGTTTAAAATAAGTTCCAAACATGTCTAAATTTGATTTGTTGATGCGATTACAACCCTATCTCATCTAATATTCGAATATGAGTCATTTTTGGAGGTTTTTAAGTGGGGTTATATTTATTATAAATTAAGATTTTTAAGAATTCAAAAGGTGCCCCTCTCCTCCATTATAAAAGGGAACCTCCTCCCCCTCTTCCTCACACCATTTTGAGCCTTCAAGCTCGGCCAACCCCTAACAATTTCTCCTCTCCACTTCCCTAGATACATCCTAGAGGTTCTGGTCTTCTTCGAAGACCAATTTTAGTGCCCTAAGAGGAGGTATCAAAGAGGCGCTTCAAGGAAGAGGTAATGTCCGTTACCGATTCTTTCACCTTTATTTCTTCTTCCACTTCTTCTTATTAGGTTGTTTCATTATGAAGTAATAAAATCAGTATCACTCATATAATGATATGTTATTATAAGTATGAAACAACCCTATTTCACCATCTATCCATCCTACGGAAAATGAAATCACCGCGCGTGCGTACGTACGGAATACCGTCTCCACGCCGTGGTGTAATCTATTTTCCACCACCACCTTACTTGGATGGGTATAATGGTGTAAATAATGACTATATATGATTATTGTAAAGTGATATTGATTCGGAAATAGTATATATATACTCCAATACAATTCCACAATCATGAGAACGATATCATCGCTCCTGCGTATGTACGGAATACCGTCTCCACGATGTGATGCGACTCGTTCTACATGATCTTCATTTCATAATGATTATATAAATTAATTTAACGAATTAATATGATATATATTACCCTAATACCATTCTGGAAATGAGGTATCTATAACCTAAAAAGTAAAATAAGAATTTATTCGACAAAACACGCATAAGAACAAAAAGTAATAAACAACCGAATAACAAGTAATAATGAAATATTACCAATAATAAGCTAATAATATGACCATATATGATATCATAAAAATAAGTATGATTCTGGAATAAGTCAATAACATTATTTAAATCATTATACAGGAGGTTCAGACACTTACGAAGCAAATCAGATCTAAGGTAAGGAAAATATCACAATCTCATTTTTATCCGAGATTATTTATACTTTGGTATTTACTAGGGTGTATTTTATCATCCACATCCATGTTTCCTTAATATGTAATATTATTTCCATCCACCTAAAATTTATTAAATCTAATTTTACCCTTCGGTGAGTTTTTAGTAAAAGATATGAAAGGAATCTTTTGTCATTTTTCGTACGAGGTACTTTTTGACTTTTCCGACAAAAGGACGAGAAGAATGTTTTTTTAACTTATACGACATGAATATATTTTTAAAACATTATTTTCAAGAATATTCCTTTACAAGTTTTCATGTTTATTTTTAATCAACTTATTTTAGTTTAATATTTTATGACATTTTAAGAAAGGAAAATGTTTTTGAAGTAGAAAGGATATTTTCCTCAAGAATGGAGTTCAAGTGTTTTATCAAAATTATTTTCCATCTAAGATAATATAGGGTTCTGTTTCTATCCCTATTATTACATTGATTTGATTATGTTGTGATGGAATTATTTTTATGAATTCCTTTATCTTATATGAATTGTTTTATGATGTCACGATGTTTAAGAATCCCATTTTTATTACATGGGTTATACTATGATGTATGGTTTATGATTTTGTGGCACACATAAGAATGGTATCATTATGAGATGGGTGGGACCTATATCTCCCTCCAATACATTGGGTAAAGATTTTATATCTCATGAGATAGACATGGCTGGAATGGTAGGTTATACTGGTTCAGTGAAACAGGACTGAAACGAGGAGTGAACTCGGTTCAGAAAGGGACTTTGTCCACTAAGATAGTCTTGGCAATGAGTCTTGACTAATAAGAAATGATTCCCTATGATTATGTGTGTATGACACAAAGTTTCATGTTTTAAGTTATGATTGTTGGGATTACATTTCACTACTATGATTTATCCCATGTTATGAAATTATGATCTCTTTTGCAGGTTAAGATTTCCAAAAGATATGTTCTTATGAATATGATGTGATTGATATTTCTTTTGTTTACCCTTACTAAGCATTTGAGCTTACCCTTTTATGTTTTCTTTTCCCAGGGTATAAATAAAGGATTTAGGTTTTAAAAAAAAGAAGATCTTTATGGGACATGTTGAAGATCTTTCACCACGATGAGAAGATTATATTACGAGTTTCCAAAGACACTAAACTATTATGGTCCTTGTGTGTGTGTTTTTGTTATATACTAAGTATTCCACAAAAGTAATGTAATGTCTATGTTCGTTAAGCTTCGGGTCTCTACAGTTGGTATCAGAGGAAAGGTTTAGTCAACCTTTGGAAACTAGGATGTGAGAACTTTAGTGAGATCCCTAGAGATATTTCTAAGGTATGTCTAGGGATGTCCCTGAGGTTAAGTATAAGTATAGGTTTAAGTCCTAGAATTACGCTAACGATCATAGAATTAAACCTAAGATGTTTGATAGTGAAGGTACTCCCCCTTTATTATGTTTTTTTCCCTAGCGTGATTTTTTGCCTCTCACACTATTCTTTTTGGGTTTTAGAAAATGACTAGAAACAGGAAGATTCACGATAATGGAGGATATGATAGACAATGGAATGATTTTCTTCATGAGAAACCAAATGAAACAGGATCTGGAAGTCCAACCATCGTTATTATGACTAATCAGCAATCTCATAATATGATCAATAATCTCAACTTTGGTGAGTTTCCCGACTCAAATAATAAGAGAAAGATGGAGTTTCATGATGATCATAGAGGAAAGAAAGTTCAATTTCCCTCATGTAAATCATGTGGGAAGAGGCATCAGGGAGATTGTTTCAAAGTTACTGGAAGATGCTTTGGGTGTGGAAAAGAAGGACACAATGCCAGTAAGTGAAAAGGAAAAGGTTCAGTTAACACCATGGACAAGGATAATGGTATTGCTACGACATCAAAAATGATTAGATGTTTTAAATGTGGAATGTATGGGAATTATGCAAACCAATTCCCTAATGGAAAATCTCAAGAAGAGAATCAGCATGGTCATATGGGTAGTATTTATGTGGATGATGATGAGGAGACTACAAATGATATATGAGTTGAAAGAAGTGTTGAAGCTCAGTCAGTTGTTTTAGAAGGTAGTGGAATGATTTTATGTTTATCGAGAGTTATGTGGTATAGTTAATGGTACTATGGAATAAAGAATCATCTAAGGATTGTTACACTATTGTTTTTCCTAATAGTATTTGAAATTATATGTTGAATGGTACCAGTAACCATGGAAGGTTATTCAGATATTTTTGTAAAGTAGATGATATGCGCATAATGAAGGAATAAGAAGATAACGAGATGTTTGATTGTATTCATGATCTCATGATTGATATAAGGAATAAGTGATATTATGGTTTGAGTATATTGAATTTTGAGGATTTTGGTATGTGGAAAGTGTTAACTTTTAACTGCATTCATGTTTTCACTAAGGTTCAATGGGTATTCATTTTTCAAGAGAATACATGATTAAGGCCTTGGAATGTTTGGAATGTGACCAACAAGACATATCTTATGATATATGGGGATCAACGATGGTATTAAATCTATGGTAATCGTTTTCACTATATTGTGTTAGTGGACTGCAGTATTATGGATAAACATAAATATTGGAATGGATTATGTTGAAGATAAGTTAGTATTGTTTAAGGATATAACCTTTTTTCGATATTATTGATGGGATTATATAGTAACATAGTTTTAGAAAAAGGACAACCTGCAGGACGGGCGACATCCCATCGCGTCGGACAAGGCTGTGGGAATCGAACCCACAACCGAAGTGCGACTGGCCTTTATCGCCTACCACTGGCCTACAAGAAGTCCCTGGTTAGTAGAACGTAGTTTTATTTTATTAAGAGGTATGATATATGAAGTATAAGTTCATTTTTGGAACCATATACGATTAATCTAACCATAATATGGACTTATAACTTTTTCTAACCTTTTGTTTGAAAGAGATGGAATGACCCATCATTCTATCACATGATCTGCTAACACATCACGAATAACAAATTCAACTTCATTTCATTAAGGGATGAAGTGGAAATTGTTCAATTCATGAACAACAGTAAGATTGTACCAAAGTCATGCAAGTATTTATTTTAATTCATCAAATTTAGGGAAATGATCTTGAAAACCAAAAATTTTGTCCTAGTTCCTTTATATCCGATGAATCAGATTGTACCTTAGATCATCACAAATCAATAGCTTTGTAATTTTTGGATTTTTCATAGCCATGTTCTCTACCACTCTCCATCAGAACTTGATGGTTAGATTTTTCTTCCATATCCATATTTTCACCTATGTTCTCCTACGTGGAAACCCAGTGATGAGTTAATTTGGGTAACCGTTACATTTCATACTTTAGTTTTTAAAGCCATGTTTTGGTATTCCTTTTTACGATGTGTGTTTCTATTAAACAAACTTTCGAGTAGTAAACCATTTATAACCCCGACGAATTTCGAGGGTGAAATTAATTTTAAGTGGGGTAGAATGTAACACCCTAAGATTTTATGAAAAATATTCTTTTAATTTCATTAATGTCTTGTGTTGTATGCTACACTAAGATTACCTTGCGCTATATGCGATACTGTATTAGCTTGTAGTATACGCAACACTATTCTTGGATCGTGTTACACACAATTTTGATAATAGTTATTCTACACAACATTGAGTATATATATATATATATTCAATGTATAAATGAAATATGGTTGGATTCTATTATAAGAAACAACGGAGGATTCTTTCACAACACGCAACCCTGACTTGGCTTGCATTACACGCAATCGCGACCTTCCTCGATAGCGTGTGTTGTACGCAATACTGGGTTTTACTAAACAACGATATATTATTATAATATTTTTATGAACTAGACGTTATGAATATTATTAACTATATTTTTAATTTTATAACATTATTATTTATCTTACACATTTTCTAGAACATGTTATAAGAACAAAATAAAATTTTCAGGTAAAATAAGTATTTTTCAAAAAAATATAGTTTTGCCGCCTTTTGATGGTGCACCAACTTTAAATATAGTTTTTGAAGTGTTTATAAGTTCCATTTGACAAAATAAAATTATTTTTTGGAATCAAGAAGTAAAAAATTACTATGGATAAATTTTTCATTTTATTCTGATGACTTTCATATTTTAATGAATAGTAAAAACACACTATATTTTAATTAGAAAGAACTTTTTTCATCGTAATATCTTATGTGGTT
Source organism: Viscum album (assembly GCA_963277665.1). NCBI lineage: Eukaryota > Viridiplantae > Streptophyta > Magnoliopsida > Santalales > Viscaceae > Viscum > Viscum album. The sequence goes on along the minus strand of OY728125.1, from coordinate 772,538,337 downwards.
AAATTATAATATTGAATGGTTTTAAAGTATAAATAGAATATATTTTTACCATTTAATATAATGTATTCCATTAGCAATGGTTTTACCTTAAATTTGTAGGTTAAATCAATTCAATCATTTGCAATGTTTTAAAGAAAAACCCGTTTCTTTCGACAATGGGATTAATTTTAATTTAATTTGTGCAACTTTTGTGTATTGAATTTGGAAAAATGGATTCCATATTTGGAATCAGTGGGTCCAAATTATGCTAATAAGCTACTTTTTTATTTTTGGGCATTGTGAATAGTAAGTACGGTAAATTTTATTTACTATAGTTAAAGGTAAATCCGGTAATTAAGGGTAAATATAAGATTATAAAATTACCCTAACACTTGGAAAAATCCTATTGGATGACTAAAAGTCGACCCATATCACCTGAGGTTCGTATTAGATTCTTTTTATGGACTTTTGACCATGAAAATAATTTAATTATTATTAAAACTAAAGAAAGTGACAACATGTCACTCTCTTAAATCTTATAAGTATAATAATTTTAATTTAGTGATAAACATCATAAAACTTCTAACATGAATAGTATCCCGAAAGATAATAAAATTATATAAATCATGATAATTTATTTATAATTTTTAGGGATTAAATAATTGTCATTAATGGTGATACATTAATGATACATAAATTATTTATTAAGTGGAAAATAAGTAATATAGTTTTTATTGAAATAATAATACCCCTTGAAAGACCCACAAACCTGACCAAAACTTATTGGTAGTGTATATCTACACCTTAATCATCCAATGACCTAATATATGACCGTTTGGAGCCTTATAAAAGTGATTATGACACTTATATTATTTTATTTTAAATGATGCCCAAGTTGTCACATTCATAATTTAATAAATATAACAATTTAAATATTTTGATTTTAAGATGATAAATTAGAGTAAAAGTATTATTGCGAACGGTAATAGATGTATCTTCATCATAGGATTTTATTTTTAATTTTTATACAACAAATCAGTATATTAAATAATTATACAAAAATGTTGTAGTAATTATTTTATTAAGAGATAAACCAAATAAATGGTTTTAAAAATAATAAAATAAATATTATATGACCTATTTAATGTGATACAATAATTTTATAGATAAATATGACCTTTTATGAATCTATTAAAGCTTTTAGTTCGAACATATATTCTGTATATATTTTATTTAAATTCAAATAAATGAATAGTTTCAAAATTGACACTATTGTTATTTTATAAAAATAACATATTATAAAATTGGATAAAAATCACAAAAATATTTAAAAATAATAAATTTAAATTTATATGGTTTATAATGTTATAAAGTAAACAATTATGGAAAATTCACAACAAATAAGTAATTATTTGTTATAATGTAAAATTTAGAATTTTATTACCACAAATAAACTTAAATAGATTAAATAAGGATAAATCAAAATGATAAGGTTTAAAATAAGATCCAAACATGTCTAAATTTGATTGGTTGATGATATTACAACCCTATATCCTATAATATTCGAATATGAGTCATTTTTGGAGGTTTTTAAATGGGGTTAGATTTATTATAAATTAATATTTTTTAGAATTCCAAAGGTGCCCCTCTCCTCCCTTATAAAAGGACACATCCTCCCCCTCTTCCTCACATCAATTTGAGCCTTCAAGCTCGACCAACCCCTGCCAATTTCTCCTCTCCACTTCCCTAGAAACATCCTATAGGTTCTGGTCTTCTTCAAAGACCAATTTTAGTGCCCTAAGAGGAGGTATCAAAGAGGCGCTTCAAAGAAGAGGTAATGTCCGTTACCGATTCTTTCACCTTTATTTCTTCTTCCACTTATTCTTATTAGGTTGTTTCATTATGAAGTAATAACATCAGTATCAATAATATAATTATATGTTATTATAATTATAAAACAACCCTATTTCACCATCTATCCATCCTATGGAAAACGAAATCACTCCGCGTGCGTACGTACGAAATACCGTCTCCACGCCGTGGTGTAATCTATTTTCCACCACCACCTTACTTGGATGGGTATAATGGTGTAAATAATGACTATATATGATTAATTTAATGTTATATTGATTCTGAAATAGTATATATATACTCCAATACAATTCCACAATCATGGGAACGATATCATCGCTCGTGCGTACGTACGGAATACCATCTCCACGATGTGATGCGACTCGTTCTACATGATCTTCACTGCATAATGATTATATAAATTAATTTAATGAATTAATATGATATATATTACCCTAATACCATTCTGGAAATTAGGTATCTATAACCTAAAAAGAAAAATAAGAATTTATTCGACAAAACACGCATAAGAACAAAAAGTAATAAACACCCGAATAACAAGTAATAATGAAATATTACCAATAAGAAGCTAAGAATATGACCATATATGATATCATAAAAATAAGTATGATTCTGGAATAAGTCAATAACATTATTTAAATCATTATACAGGAGGTTCAGACACTTACGAAGAAAATCGGACCTAAGGTAAGGAAAATATCACAATCTCATTTTTATCCGAGATTGTTTATACTTTGGTATTTACTGGGGTGTATTTTATCATCCACATCCATGTTTCCTCAATATTTAATATTATTTCCATCCACCTAAAATTTTTTAAATCCAATTTTACCCTTCGGTGAGTTTGAAGTAAAAGATATGAATGGAATCTTTTGTCGTTTTTCGTACGAGGTACATTTTGACTTTTCTGACAAAAGGACGAGGAGAATGTTTTTTTTAACTTATACGGCATGAATAAATTTTTAATTTTTTTTTTCAAGAAGCTTCCTTTACATTTTTTCAAGTTTATTTTTAATCAACTTCTTTTGGTTTAAAATTTTATGACATGTTAGGAAAGGAAAATGTTTTTGAAGTAGAAAGGATATTTTCCTCTAGAATGGAGTTCAAGTGTTTTATCAAAATTATTTTCCATCTAAGATAATATAGGGTTCTGTTTCTATCCCTATTATTAAATTGATTTGATTATGTTGTGATGGAATTATTTTTATGAATTCCTTTATCTTATATGAATTGTTTTATGATGTCATGATGTTTAAGAATCCCATTTTTATTACATGGGTTATACTATGATGTATGGTTTATGATTTTGTGGCACACATAAGAATGGTATCATTATGAGATGGGTGGTACCTATATCTCCCTCCAATGCATTGGGTAAAGATTTTATATCTCATGAGATAGACATGGCTGGAACGGTAGGTTATACCGGTTCAGTGAAATAGGACTGAAACGAGGAGTGAACTCGGTTCAGAAAGGGACTTTGTCCACTAAGATAGTATTGGAAATGAGTCTTGACTAATAAGAAATGATTCTCTATGATTATGTGTGTATGCCACAAAGTTTCATGTTTTATGTTATGATTATTTGGATTACATTTCACTACTATGATTTATCCCATGTTATGAAATTATGATCTCTTTTGCAGGTTAAGATTTCCAAAAGATATGTTCTTATGAATATGATGTGATTGATATTTCTTTTGTTTACCCTTACTGAGCATTTCAGCTCACCATTTTATGTTTTCTTTTCCCCAGGGTATAAAGAAAGGATTTAGGTTTTAAAAAAAGAAGATCTTTATGGGAGATGTTGAAGATCTTTCACCACGATTAGAAGATTATATTCCGAGTTTCCAAAGACACTAAACTATTACGGTCCCTGTGTGTGTGTTTTTGTTATGTACTAAGTATTCCGCAAAAGTAATGTAATGTCTATGTACATTAAGCTTCTGGTCTCTACATTATTTTTCTTTCATTATAATATAATTATTCCATAATTTTCTAAATGGTTTTAATTCAATTATTTACTTCCATTCACTCTTATTAATACAATTCCATAAACCACTTGTTTTACATATTATTCTACGAAAATAAATCTTTGATTTTTTTTGACATCATTTTTTATATTGTGAAAAAATAAACCTATTTTTATTTAAGATTATTCATATATAAGTAATTATATTTTAGTGATTAGGTATTTACTTATATGAAACCCATATTACTTTCATGTGGGTTAAGAATGTTGAAAAATTCCAATATTTATTCCCTTATTTTCTCATTGTTTTTATATGAAAACTGGTCATTACTCATTGTGGGCTATTGATGAGATAATTTATTACAATGTATGATTAATATAGTTAAAAAAATTAATATATATGAAAGGATTTCCTTGATACCCTCTAATTTAGTGTGTAAATAATTAATCACTTCATATTACATGTTTATATTACATTGATGAAAAAGCATTGTAATATTTTTAATGAATCCATGGGAATAAACCATGGTGATATGATTATGAATATATAAATTATAAATTTTAGCCACATTTCCATGTTTTATATCATATTATTATGATTATTCTCTCATATTTTGTCTCATGTTTTACCCATGATGATTTCTCATGTACCATTTACATTTGTTATCCACTCCATGGATTTATGCTCACCCCTATATATTGATATATATATCTAGGAAATATAAGGATGTCAGTTGTAATAGGATAGAATAATAAATAATTTATTAAATTGTATTAAATAATGTTTAGGCTTATGTTTTCCTTATATACTACATGTATTATGTTCTTAGTTACCAAAAAATAAACCTCAAATGATACTTGAAAGTCATTAATGGAATATTCTATTTTTAATTTTATTAAAAATCATGTATGAAAAAAGTGGGTCTACATAATTATTATCAAAGTAAAAGTTTATTTATTTTTTGAATTTTGGACAAGAAAAAACTATTAAAACCCATAGGATTAGTCTATGTATAGGGAAAGATCTTAAAATTTTTGGTAAATTATATAACTAGGGGTTTATGATAAATAAAATTATTTTATAGACAATACAAGTTGATGTTGATCTAGAAGAGATATACCTAGGGGTGAAAACACAGGAAGATATCATGGGGAATGAACTAAATATGTACCTCATTAATGATAGTGAGGCCTTTTTGTACACCTAGTTAGACAATCTTGGGGGATATTTGTTGTTACATGTTTTATAAACCATTATGAATCATTTGTAGATAATGTGATTTTTTTAAAAATAATGAGTCAAATAATCCTAAAAGTGTTTCGTTAAAAAAATTTGAATATAAATTTATTTATAATTATTATTATAATCCTTTTAATAGTGCCTAAATTTTCACATGGGTTTTCTTATTTTAAATAATGATAAAAAATTGAAGGGATCATGTAAATAATGGATGAAATAAACAATTATATGAATACCATCCTAATATATGGGTAGATGTAGGTGAAAATAATTGGGTTAAGATTAATTAGTTATATTATCTTATGAACAATAATATAATCCTTGTTAAGTGTTTGACCTTACCAAGAAACGATCAAGGAGATGTTGAATCCTTAATGTAACAAAGACCACCTGTTTTCACTGGTAACTTTGATCCACTAATCATGAAATTATATATCAATAATACAAAAAATATATTTTATATACTTTATTTTTTGGGAAGGTTAATGTAGCATTAGATGTTTAAAATTCTAACGGGTAAGTCAATCAGTGGTGGAAACTGATAGAGGACATGAATCCAAAAGATAAGGGGGAAGCTATTGAGTAAGAAGACATCAAAACAATATTTTCCAATGAATATTTTGCTCATACTATTATAATGAGAATGGAAATTAAATTAAATATATTAAATAAAAATAAAAATTAATTGGAGGGGTGTTATTAGATAAAATTTACAAGTCTTTCATTATGTGATTCTTGTTTTATCATTTATTCTTATGGGAATATTGATCGATTCTTTAGTGGACTAAGACATAATCTATGGAAAAATCATGGAATCTAAAACTTTTAGTGTTATGGGGGGATACTGTGTCACCCTCTAAAAAACTAGTGGTAGAGTTGTTAGTTAAACATCCTAAAAGAATAATTTAATAATCAAAGATATATAAACTTTCTGGAATTAAATTATGTGCATTCAGTCTCTCTAAAAATTTGGTAGTCATTACAATGGAGTAATTTAGCATAGTACTTGGAATAAATTGTTTGAAAATTTATAATGAAAATATCAATTTTATAAGTTACTAAATTCTAGTTTTCATGAAGGAAAAAACAATATTTATTTTCGTTATAGTGATATCTCATCATGAGTCTTCTTTTAAACCACATCATATTTTCTTCATTACGAGAACAATTGGTGATAAAAGTGAAAAAAATGTTTGTGTAACGCTTAGAGATGTGCCTGTTGTTCATGAACACTTTGAGGTATTTACTTAGGATTTACCTAGACCTCCAATAGAAATAGAGGTGTAGTTATGAATTAATATCATACATGTATCTAATACAATAATTAAGACCCCTTATATAATGAAATATGCGGATTTATTGTAATTAAAAAAGTAACTTCAGGGTATTTTGTATAAGTGTTTTATTCGAACAATTTTGTATCCTTAGGGAGAACCGATTATCTTTTTTAATATGTCATATGGATTAATGAAGTTAGGAATTTAATATATACAACTTGAGTATATATTTTTGAAGAAAAGTACCCTATTCTATGGATTGATTATTTTTGTGACCCTCTTTATGAGGAAAAATTCCTCTCTGAGAATGACCTTTGATTGGGGTGTCAACAGTTGATAGTGAAGAAATAAGATATCATGATGAATGCCTTGAACAATATATAGACATGAAAAGTTTGTTGTTATAACTATCATATTTACTATTTCATATTCTGTATTTATGTATTTTATGAAGAGTGTCTTTAGGGTCTACAATGAATATTTATTATGGTCTTTATCAATGATATTTTGATATACATCAAATTTGATATGGAACATGCAGATCTTTTAAGGTTCGTTTTACCAACTCCAAGGAAAGTAAATAATTTTGGTAAATTTTGAAAAATGTGATTTCTTGTTACAATATGTTAAATTTGTTTGATACATTAGGAGATGTTATGAAATCTCAATTGATCTAGTAAAAAAAAGGTTGTAGAGAAATTTCTCTGACCTACAATAGTAACGTGTATTTTTTACTTTTCTTTGTTTAGTAGGATACTATATAGGTTTTGTGAATAGTTTTTATGGGGTTGTCTATCCATAAGAAACGTTAAATTGATAGGGAGTTAAGGTTAACTAGAAAAATAATTATGATGAATGATTCAACTAACCTAAGAAGAGGATGTTTAGTGAACCTATGATAATGTTTCCCAATAATGGGGAATTATTATTCATTTATAGTCATGAATCCTTGGATAGAAATGGGTGTGTATTTAATAAAAATGAAAAGGTGATTGACTAAGCATCTCAAAAATTTAAGATTTATGAAATAAATTATCCTACAAATGATTTGGAGTTAGATGTAGTAAACTTTTATCTATATATATATAGATATATATTTATAAAGAGAATTCAGATACATATAAAACCAACAAATTATGAAGTATATATTAATTTTTTTTACTAAATACAAAGAAAATGATTATTTGGTGATTTTTAAGGACCTTGATTATAATATTAATTTTCACCATGGAAAAGGAAATAAAGTCACTGATGCATTGAATATAAAATATCTTAGAGTTCTTAAAATTATGAGTATTTAATGGAACAAAATGATCAATAACATGTTATGTATGGACACTAATTTCATTGGGTAAGGAATATATTTAATAATATCTCAAATGATTTCCCAACTATTATTATTCGAGAAGATCGATATAGATCTAATAGATGATCATAATATGAAAAATAAGATAGAATATACTTAAGATGGAATGTTTTCCTTGTTCATTATTAACAGAGTGGTAGTAATGAGTTTCAATATAAGGCTATAAATCTAATCAGTTATAGAGTTAATGAAATATTTGATGGATAAACCTCACATATATGCATTATTTATATATTTAAGATGAATAAAAATGTATAATAATATGTGATACCCTTATTATTTTGATAATAAGAAAAGGGATATTTTATATTATTAAAAAAATATGTTTAGTCTGTCAGCAAGTGATGAAAGAGAGAAGACCACACAAATAAGTGTTGTGACCACTACCCATACCTGTATAGAAGTTGGAAAACTTCAGTATAGTCTTTTTTACTTGAATTCCCAAGATACCCATGGGAAAAATTTCATATGGGTTATTGTTTATAGATTAAAAATGTTTTCCAATTTATCTCTATATAATGGTATTTTTCTACTGAGAACTGTGATCATCTATATATTGAAGAAGTGGTGAGAAATCACGAAGCACCATGGTTAGTTTTTTCAACTATGGATACAAGATTTATTACAAAAAATTTGAGTATAATTAAAAAAGATATGGATATTGAAGTGAAAATTAGCACAACCTATCATCCACAATCATATTTTTAGGCAAAGAGGACAATTCAAACAATAAAGAAATGTTAAAGGACATCTCACTTGATTTTCAAGTGTGTTGAAACAAATATATTATTGTTTTAAAATTAACCTATAATCATATTTTTCAATTAAGTATTGAAATGGAATATTATGACAATATATAGGATAAGTGGGGTGCAAATCCAAACATATGGGAAAAGGTTTTAGAATAAAAACTATTGGGACCAATTTTTTTGAACGACACTATAGAGAAGACACTAGTGATCCTAAAACATATAGATTTATCCTCAGTGTTAAAAAAGTGTTATGATGACCACAAAAAGAAGGAATTAGTGTTTCATGTTAGGGATTATGTAATCCATGAAATATTACCATGGAATGAGTTTTTGGGAACTATAAATAAGGGGGAAACGTAGTCCTATGTACATTAAAACATTTGGCATTATAGCATTTGTTACAATAGTTTTTATTGGTTATAACTACATATAAACATTTATAATTTCCATTAAGTCTTCCACTTGCCACAATTCTGGAATTTTATAACATACCCAACATATATTATGGTCAAAAATGATATGGAATTATATCATTAGTCATTATATGAAGAATAATTGATCCATAATACTACTGAAAGGGAAACAAGTGTTGAAAAACATGAAAACAATATTTACAAAAGTATTTTAGAGAAATAAAAGGTTTAATGAAGCAGCCTATGAGTCTAAAGAAGTGATGAAGGAGAAATACCCCCATTTTCATTGAGATAGGGAAAAAATTTCAAGGTTGATAAGGGGGAGGACCTATCAACCAAAAATAGTTTTATGTTATTAGTATAATTAATCTTATTATAAAATTTCTATTTTATAAAATTTTGAGTCTCGCCACTCTCGAATTTAGCTGGGGACGAGCGGCGCGCAGGTGGTGAATGGGGCCCAGAATAAGCGTGGTGTGGCAATCAGTAATACCTCGTTACCCACAACTCGTTTTGCCGACCGGGGTTGGCTTAGTGGTACCGTGTAAGGCGGCCACTCCCTGGCAACGGAACTGGCACATGTTCGAGTCTCGCCACTCTCGAATTAAGCTGGGGACGAGCGGCGCGCAGGTGGTGAATGGGGCCCAGAATAAGCGTGGCGTGGCAATCACCAATACCTCGTTACCCACAACTCGTTTTTTTGCCGACCGGGGTGGGCTTAGTGGTACCGTGTAAGGCGGCCACTCCCTGGCAACGGAACTGGCGCAGGTTCGAGTCTCGCCACTCTCGAATTTAGCTGGGGACGAGCGGCGCGCAGGTGGTGAATGGTGCCCAGAATAAGCGTGGCGTGGCAATCACCAATACCTCGTTACCCACAACTCGTTTTGAGCTTAAAGTACATAGACAGAAAAAAGACGATCTCTTCTCCTTCCTCGCGATGGCGGAACCCTAGCAGATGCGGGATGCTGATTTCCCCTCCTTCCTTGCGGCGGCGGGAGGGGGGAGGATGCTGTAGATCGCCTACCTTTGAAGCCACGGGCAGTGTTCTCTCCCTTCACGAACCCTAACTTTCTACCGGAGTTCCCGGCGATTGTGCTTACCCAGAAGGTACCTAATCTTCACCTTGGAAATCCGCAGCTTCCAATCTCAGTATCGGAGTTCTCTGAAGCTTCGAGGCATCTGGGTCTGACCTTGGTGGCTCGATTCAACTCCCGAAGGCCGTCTATGGACGAGTTTGATCGTTTCGTCTTTGCTAAATGGGATTTGAGAGATCGCGCAGTGGTAGGACTCCTTGATAATCGACAGTTCATGATCCGGTTTGCCTCTGAAGAAGATCTCATTTGCGCTTGGTCCAGTGCTCCCCGGCGCTATAATGGGTGTAGCTTCTTCCTGTTTCGATGGACGATTGATTTGTGTATGAATCGTGATCCCTCTTCTCTTCCTGTATGGGTAAGTTTCCCTCTTCTTCCCCTTCCCTTTCAGAATCTGTCGATTCTTAAGATGATTGGTAATTTGGTCGACCGTTTTTTGTGTCCTGATGTGCGCACGTCCGCGCTCTGTCACCCGATCAACCCACGATGATGTATTGAGGTGGATGTCTCTCGGCCTCCGGTTGATTGGGTTTGGATCTCTGTTGGAGAAGAGTTCAGATGGAAGCAAGAAGTCGTTTATGAATCCTGGCTGGGCTACTGCTCCACTTGCAAGCGTTTGGGACATTCTTCTTCGGGATGTCACAGTGGAACCAGGCGCGGGAAGTCTTCAGGTTCGGCTGATGGAATTGTGCAGGAGAGGCATGCCGTGGATGTCACAAACATTAGTAACAGTGTGGGGCAGCGGGAGATTTTGCATGCTGTGAGGTCTGTTTCTAACCCTTTGGTGTCTGGAGTGTTTGACAGGCTGAGGAAGGATCTGAATTTTGGGGGCTTATCAAAAGGGAGTTACTCCGAGGGTGCTGTTGGCGGTGGTGTGGCATGTACCCCTGTGGGGATGATTGTGTCGGATCCCCTGCTGGAGCCGGAGGTCTCTGCTGTGCAGGTGAAGGCCGGCTCTTCCTCTGGTGGAGGCTTTCGGGATGGTGATGGAATTACAGGTCAGAACAAAGATAATGGCAGTGGCTGAATGGGTGCAGGAGGGATGGGTGATGTGGGGGATACTGGCAAGGTGCATAGGGGTTCTTTGGGAGGGAAAGGGGTTGGTTCTGCTGCTGTGGGAGAACCGAAGGCCATTGATTATCGGGGCAGTGGTCAGGGTAAGGCTGGAGCTGGGGTTATGGTACCTGTTTCAACTGGTAATCAGTTTGCTGTTTTAGGAAGTGTGGATTTGGATGGGGTACAGGAGGAATTTGTAGCAGGTGAGCAGGAGGGAGGTGTTGTGCAGAACGTGGTGGTGCTTCCACAAGTGATGAGCAAGCTGCAGTGCAAGGGGAATGATGTCCCGGGGCCTGTTTTGCAGAATAAGGCTGAGTTGGTTGTTTTCGGTGCTGATGAACCTGTTATTGTGGGACAGGGTATGCATGAAGGTGGCAGTGGCACTGGCAGTATGGAGTTTGTGGTAAGGGAGGAGGTGGAGAACACAATGGTTGAGCAGCCTCAATGCTTGGAAATAGTTGACCCGAACAATCAGTTTACGCAAATCCAAGAATATCATGGGAAATGGGGGGATCTCTCTGACAGCGACAAAGAGAATCGGGGGGATATGCTGCGACCTTCATACAGTGAGATTGCTCAAGTTGGTAATAAGTGGATGCCGAAGGTCCCGGTCAAGGGGACTGCCTCTTCACGAGGAAGGATGAAAAAGGATTACTCTCATCTGGCAAAACCGATTATGACCAGATCTGCTGTCAGGAGCATGCAGCCTCCGAACGAGTTCCTTGAGCTGGAGAAGTTGAATCTGAGGAGGAAATATGCCAAAGTACTGAAGCAATACGAGAGTTCGGTGTGGGAAACGGCAACAGAAGATGAGTCTGTGTTTCATGGTGGTGCTCAGGGGTATGATTTTGAGGACTTTTTGTGACTTTGATGGGTTGCTATGTGTGTTTACTGTCTTTTTTATTTTTTAATAAATGGCCAGGGGTTTCCCCTCTGGCTACACTTTCCTGGTAAATAATTATTATTTAATTTTATAAGTATATTATATATCATGAATCAAATTTGAGTATAACAATAAGAAATAAAAAAGTGATATAAAAAATAGTGTACACAATAATATAAATTATAGAGGCTTGAATTATTTAAGGATGTTTTCTCCTCTAATAAAATCATTTAAAAGAAACAAAATAGTTGCGAATGTTACATATATTATCATGGTATTTGTAGAAACTTTGTAAGATAAGTATTAAATGTTGAGGTTTATGAATAGTGGTGTAAATATATGGTGTAAATAGAAATGTGATTGTTAGGATCTGACTGTTACTTGAGAATTGATCAATATCATTGTTAAGAATTATCAATGTCAATAATGGTATTACTATTATAATTAGTAGATTTAAAAATTAATTACAAGAGATAATAATTTAATATAGAATAAATAATGGCCTCAAACACTTCTATTGTGCTTTTTGAATACAATTTACAAGAACCTTAGAGGGTTATAACATCCAGAGGGTTATCCCTTTTCCAAGACTAAGTAGTTATTAAATAATTAATTCTCAAGGAGAATCAAATATTTCAGAAGTTCATGTTCGTGGAGATAAATAGAAGATTAATGTTATCCTGAATATGCCATAAATATAATACCCTCGTGAACCATAACTTTATAGAATTTTATAGTTTAATAATGGGTTATTTATCTTGACTATAGTGTTAACATTTATTAATTTTATACTCATAAATGAAATAGAGGTTTCTTCAATGCCATGTTTTATTATTATTTTATTTATAAAATTAAAAATGAATATAAGATGAGTATGATAAGTACAAATTTTTATACAATGACAACATATATAAATTTTTAGAAAATATTAATTTTTAATTTTGTTTTTAAAATAATTTTATTTTCCTCAAATATTATTAAAAACACGATTTATTTAAATATAAATGATAATATATTTTTAATATGTCCCACATAATTTTTATATTTTTAAGAAAGGTGATTATATCATAAAAAATTTTATTCTACATTAAATAAATATTTTTATTTAAATGTTTAAATTATTATATTTAGATTTTTTTTGGATTAAATCAATGTTATATTTTAAATCATCACATATAAATTATGTTAGAGTGATATTTTGGGAATGTTCTAAAATAACTTATATTTTGGGGAATAGTAAACACACATTTTTGGGTTTTTGGTATTCTTTATAACCTAATAAATATTTTAAAATGATGAAATAAATTATAAAACTTAATCAAAGACCAAAAAGTATGTTTTTTTAAATATAATGAATTTTTATGAACTACATTAATTTCCAAAGCTATAAATGTTCATCCAAGTCATTGAAAGAAATTAATGTTTTTAAAAAATTATTTTGTAGAAAAATTATTTTACAATTATAAACATAATATAAAATTTATAATAGGATTTGTAAAGGTCAAATATGTCAACTAAAACCATTAAAATTTTATAAAACCTAATCTAAAACTATGGTTAAGACAATGGTTTTTAATTTTCCACAACTATGATTTCTAAGGCATACATTTAAAATTAGTAAAATATCCTCCCACATTTTCAATAAATATATCCATTTTCACATTATTATCCATTACCATGACATTAATCATCATGTTACTCTCATTTCACGTCTCTATAACCATTGTATTGGGTTTTTATATTTTCAAGAAACTTTCCTCAAGAATTAAGAAGCTATCTCTCAATATAAGGGAGTCTCTTCCTCCCATTTTTTGTACATGTAATACCATTAATGTTAGACCTGCAAATTCAATTTTAATTGTTCTATTACTTTTTAAATTTTGTTATATCAATGAGATACTTTAATTATATATCATTAATACCTTTCCAAAACCCTTTTATTTGAATATTATGTTATCAATATCATTATTTTATTTTCCATAACACCCTTTTTAAATTGTGAATACCCTACCATATTTTTATTGATGTTAACTCATTTAGATGAAATCAAAATTCCTTGATTTGGGATTTTCATGAGTGAAACCCATATTACATTCACATGGTTTAAAAATGATGAAAATTTCAAATAATTAAACACTTATGTACACATTGATTTTATATAGACCCCATTATTTGTTATTTATTCGTCATTGATGAAATTATTTTTTAAGATATGTGATTTATTTTGAAAACCCAAAATAAATAATTTAAAGGGTGCATACTTGTTTAGATACAATTTATTGGGTAAATAATTAGTCTCTTGAGATGGCATATTAATTATTTCTTAGTAATATGTTTTATGACAATTTGGTGATGAAATATGTTAAAATACTTTTGAATGCCCCATTTTTATGTTTTGTCCACATTTCCATGTTATATATCATTTTGGTATGATTATTATGTCATTATATTATTTATGTTTAATCAATTTTGGTTTCTCATGTTCTCTTTCCTTTGTTTACTTTTTAAAATGATTAATTCCCACCCTTTTGTATTGATATATGTCCAATGAAAATCACATATACTGAGGTGAAATTTTAAGTAATAATATTAGAGTATTTCAAAAATTATAACTGAAGTTTATACCGTTAAATTTTTATGTAGTTTTTTATTATTTCCTTAGTTTCCATGACAGAAAACCATAAAAAATACATTAAATTTATCAATTTAATAATTGGTTATGGAATTAATTTTATTTTTGGAAAAACATGGTTCACCATAACCAGGTATTTAATAAAATTATCCGCTTACAAGATAATATTAAAGAGGAATCCACTCATCATCTATCAGATATATATAAGGAGGCACACTAACCATAATCTAATTTTTTTACTAATGATTCATTCAATAATATATAAATCTCATTATATTATATAAATTGTGATATTTAAACAAAAAAAAGGTCTAATTCACAAAAATATGACTATACATTTCATTAAAAACATCAATAAATAAATATTCCACCTCAACTAATGAATTTTAACAAAAAGATAAATTCTAAATTAAAAATATATTCAAAAAAACAAATCATTGAAAATATATGCTCAAAGGATAACCATAAAACCCCTCATCATGTATCAATTCATTCCAAGTTATGTCACTCCATTCTAATGTTTAGATGATCATATTACAAAGAGAAACATTAATGGTATTTCAACATAGTATAAAATACCCAACACCCTTGAAAAGGATCCTCTATCATTCCAATTCTTTTATGAAAATTCAGGTAACATAAATGAAAATTGTATGTAATCATGCTCAAACTAGTACCAATTGTTTATAAGGAAGGTCACTACCCATACATAGTAAAATAAGAAACAAATCTATAATATTAAATTTAATCAGTTTCCATAAAAACGAAAGTAAATATATATTTTTAAAACCAATGCAGACATGATAACGTTACACATACTATGCCCTTATCTTAATATAATTAAAATTACAATAGTAAAATCCCTTCCTTTGTTTTGAAAAATCTTTTAAAAAATACAACATAAAAATATATCGAACACATTGAAATTCATTTTAGATTAATTCCATTAAAAATTTAATTCACTGGCCTGACTTAATCCATAGTAACTAGACTATAGGGTTACACAACTGTAGGTGTTCCTTATATTAAGTAAGAGGATACTGACAAGCAATGAGGGTCTAATGATAATCATGAGGATATAATTCCACCTAGAAATGATAACCAAAAATAACATTAGATATAGAAATATTAAAAGTAATCCAAATAAATAGTAATAGTTAAATATCCTAACTGAATTCCAATATAAAAATAGCTCAAGCTATAAAAATGAATATTATACATGTAATACCGGTTATAAAGACCCAATAAATATCTTTTGTGGTTAAATCATATACAAAAAATAAATAATTAATCTAAATTAGGAAACCTATAAAAGTTGTCCTGAATCTATGCTCGATCAAATATCTTATTCCCCACATCAAATACTAGATAAATCATTGATCATAAGAACTTTTACATTATCCTATCCTCCAAATATGAATTCAACTTATGTATCCATGATGGCCTATGTATGATGTGATTAAAACAAATTTGGGAACCACCAATGGTTTCATTAAACATACACAATCAGAAAATTGTTCATGTTGATGTACTAATGTAAATAATGGATATTATAAATGAAAAACCACCATCGATCCTTTGGGTTTTGGGTGACATATGTGACTAACCATACCTTTATCCATTAGGATTAGATCCCTCTAGACCTAAAGTACACTAATCCAATGGGAATACCAAAACACACTGGGAGAGTTTAATTTTTGGTATCAATAAGGCTAATAGTGCCGCACCAGGAAAAAAAATCATTTATTATCATTATTTGGGAAGTGAACTCCACCCTATATTGAAATACCTTTTATATAATAAGGTGTAAAATCACCCCACCCTAGAATAGATTTAATTTAATATTTTCAAAGGTAAAAGTATAGTTTCATAGAAACAATTTAATATAATATAATTGGGCTTGATGTGTTCCCCACATCAGAAAAAATCTTATTTAATACTATATGAGGGTACACTTCTCCACCATTGAAATATTTTTTAATATATTCTATAGGAAGATCACTCTAAACATGGAATTTTTTAATTCAATATTTTCCCCCGATAATCACATTTTAATAAGAGTCCATAACTAAACCCTTTAAATAACACAACCAAACTATTGATTGATATCATATATTATATTGTTCATTATTCTTATCATTAGATTCATCCTATATTGTCTGTGTTCAACACAATATTTCATTATTCAATTAAAGAACCACTTGTTTTTTTTCTAAATTTCCATCTTTATCCAAAAAAGGGAACATGTCACTTGGTCCCAAATTGTTGGGATTTACACTCACTAATAGAATACGTGTGGATTATATGACATTTACAATATATGGAATAGAAATAAATTATTTTTACAATATGTTTTTGTTAATCACACATTAGGGAGACATGAACAAACATCACACACAAATGGGAATAAGTATTTACTTTAGTGAAAATTTCATAAACATTTTCATTTTCATTGAAAGAATCTTTATAATGAATATTGGTATCTATTCTCACATTAGATGAAATAAATTGGAAACTCTAATAGAGAACATGAAATATGGTTTTAATGACTATACATGGTATAATACCAATAAAATGTGCAATACAATAGAAAATAATTAAATTAGAATAATTATTTTAGCATATGATATATCTTAGATTGACCAAAACTCAAATTCGGAGAGGATACAACACGAACTGAATAGATGACTCTTTTTCTTGACCATCCTTACACCAAAACTTTTCCATTGTTCATAAAGCTTCTTAAAACTCCAAAATACTGAAAATTAAAATATAAATCATTTATATAGGAGTTCAGTAACTAAATCAGTTATCTAATCCATAACGAAATATGAAAAAGAGAAAAGAAATGTCCCAATCCTATCCAACTATTAAAGCTAATTTCCTAATATATTCTAACACTAGAAACTTTTCTATGATGACACAATACACATCACCAACCCAAAATTCAATTAAAAATAATTCCCAAGAACCTACATATACCTTTAATCACTAAAATGATAAAATAACAATATTGGGTTAAAATATTAATTATGTTTAGGTTTTGGTATTTTAAAAAAAAACATACATATACTAGCAATAGATGTTACAGTTCCCTAAAATATAACTTCTAATTCTTAAGATACACTCTTAAATATCACCATGTCTTATCTTTAAACAACTATATCCAAGATGTCTATAAATAAGACTGTTGAATTTATGTCACCTATTGGATAAGGTCATGATACCACTACACCCATACCAATTGACCAACCTTTATGGATATATACTTTTCATTCTAGTCAACATACATATCAGAAAATATTAAAATTTTATGTTATCGTTGAGGTAGAAATCAATTTTTAATTAAAATTTAAGTATTAGGTTGGATTTTTTAAATTAATTATATATAAAATACATCATGAATAATGTTGAATTGTTTAGGTGAGTCTAATTGATATAATGAGGTACCACTTCTTACTACGATCTAAAGTGGAACAACATACTTGGGTGCCAACATCCCATCCTTCTGAATGTAAAAATTACCTATACTGAAAAAAAATTTCATTAATAGCCATCACCTAATATAAGCTCCAGTGTTGGGAATTTTTGGTAGTTATATGACCTCTTCATCCTATGAGAAGTCAAAAATCACATCCTCATCAACCAAACATTATCTAATGCATCAAACCTAAGACAAAACCTGATAACCGATAACTCCCAAACGTACACGAATCAATAAATTTTTCTATATGGTTCGATTTAAATATTATAAAAATTATCAATGTGGATGAATTCCTAAAAATTATTATTTTATGATAAATCTTCCAGTATTAAGTGGTTATCCCATGGCTAAAAAAATTAAAGACACATGAAAAATGAAGGCCCTTTAAAATGTTAATGGTTTGTTCATATTTCTCCTCCAACTAAGGATTCTTAATAATTATATGAAACAAAAACATATTGGGAAGCTTATTTAATCCCATATAAAGGTGTGGTGTCATGTTTACATCTCTGTTTGAGACAATACTTCAGAGTACCTTATATAATTACACTCTATATTTTATATATAGATATTATAGATCATAAATAGAGAAATACCTCATAGATTTGTAGGGAATTTATTACATAGTTAACTGATCCACAATAACCAAAAAGAATATGGGAGTTGAGGTATCCTTGGTAACCCCATAAATAATTATATAGCCAAATTAAATTTACACATATGAATGGGTAGTAAGTAAAAAAGTCTATTGAGTCATTAGGTCTCAGACAATAGCTTCTAATAGATGCAGCACTATGGGAAAACCACACAATATCCATGTTCATCACATAACTGTAATCATAACTTTTTATATACGAGTATATCATAGTCAAACCTCGATATACCACCCATATTAGGTCTTGTGGATCCCTCCTTAGGTCATTAAAGTTCTTGCAGAATCTAAGACCTGACCTCGATTATATTGGATGTCATTATTTTGAATAGTCAAATTTGGTTGTCACACCCCACCACATATACACTCCATCATTTCTAGAAAACATGAATATGATATCTTGTTCACCTTCATTCTATTATGATTTGATGATACAAGAGTCTAGGATTTAAGTGTTACTTGGCATAAATAATCATGAATATCAAGAAACATTTCAGTATAAAGGTCTTTCATCTCGGACTCTCTGCTCGATTCCCGTACG
Source organism: Viscum album (assembly GCA_963277665.1). NCBI lineage: Eukaryota > Viridiplantae > Streptophyta > Magnoliopsida > Santalales > Viscaceae > Viscum > Viscum album. Next base: position 772,519,128 of record OY728125.1, on the reverse strand, counting down.
ATATAAAACTCATCCTTCTAGATAAGTGTATTCACAATGATGATACCCTTTTTAGGGGTATAGAATAGCTCAAAATAAAATAAATAAGGTATATTACCTACCATTATTTCAAAATACGAGAAAATTTTATGATATAATGTACCTGAAGCTCTTGGGGTCAATACAAACATATAAACACAAAAACCATAGGGAGTGAACCAACACTTATAATTCTTGTTCATATATAAATTAGTTCTTCTATTTTTATCTCAATTACTAGGGATAATGTGTGGATAAAAAACTATCCTATATTAGATCATATCCTCTGAAAAATACTGATGAATCAAAGTATAATATATATTCCCTAGATGGATTTTTTAAGGTTATAACTAACATTGTTATAAATCATCCATTTTTCTCCAGAATAGATATCTTGAAAGTATTAGAACAATTGATGATTACCCCCTTTTTCGGTTGTAATTCATCAATACTTATAGTAGGAAAAATGCATAGATGAACATCTATTAATATCCATCCAATCCCAAATATCAATAGATCTCAGAACCGATATTAGGTTACTCTTAAAAAAACACTACCTCAATATTCATAAGAACTACTGATATACCAACATCAAATATATCTGGTCCTAAATAATGAACCCCGTGAATATAAATATGATACATGGAGAGTTTTAAATACCATCAACACTCACTATGATTACACAAAATGATGTATACATGTTGATAACAATTCTTCATTTAAAAAAAATATTATGATGTTATTGTAGTTAAGGAAAACTAAAATATATTCACAATAAATAAGGTTGAACTGTTTCATATGGGCCATAAATACTAATTTTTCATTTTCCAAAACATTAAATATCTTTAGTTACTCATATTGAGAATATCTTCTCCTAAATAAAGTATGAGTTATGTTAGAAGGCCTCATCATCAGCAGATGATAAAATGATCTAATTCTAGTTATAGAGAACACTCTAGAACCTATATGATTATAAGATAATTTACAGACATGAGAGAGTGGATATATATTATTAATCATCACTTATATTATCCATCATTAATCTAAATAATATTTTAGGAAACCATCTAAAATCATAACAAAAAATACTAGAGCATCCCAGATGGACATATTTAACCATATTACCATTTTCATCTCCATTTCCTCTAACTAAAACTACAGATCTCAATAGTCTAAAAAATATATCATGTAATGTAGAATTTATATGTAATACATTCCTAATATTATATTGACTGCAGAGATAAACTCTTTATTGGGTGAAACCGCTGAGAAGTCATTAATAAAAAAATCATGAATTTGTTTTAAAATGGTAGGGTTGAAATCATGATATATATCCCCATAATCCAAAACTAGACATGTAAAATGGTATATGATCCCAAAAATTTAATTGAAGGCCACTTACATTTTGAGCATCATGTATATCCCAATCTCTAACGCAGAAAAAACTGTCACCCTTAGTATATGTAAATAACACTTATAAAAATAATAGTTGATATAGTATTGGTACGGAACTATACATTCCATAATTATGACCACATAAAAATGACACATCTCTTACACCGTGAAATTTAAATGGAATATATAGCCTCTAATCACCATCTAAAAATGTTCAAAACATCATATAATCTCAAATGGATAAAACAATAGTGAATTGATTAACTTCACAAAATATAAATAATCTATTAAAATATCTATCCCATCATTGAACTATGGAGATATAGAAATATTGTGATGTTATTATGTAAAATAAAAAAAATTCTAATGTAAATTATAATTAGACCACACGCTGAATGGTCGATGGACCAAATTCTCAGTTGATAATAGTAACCTCAACACTATGTAATTTCCCTGAATGAAAACCCTATACTATAGCCAGACAGCCTTGAAATATTCATGCATGATTCCTCTTACATACATTTTTTATGTAATTACACTCACCACCTGGTTACGCCCAAATTTACCCTACTGGTAAAAGCGGTCGATGTAGTACATGTCGGGGTCGAATCCACAGAGACCGAAGAAGTAACCTTGAGACGCTATGATTTGGTGAAGGACGGGCTATGAAGTAGCCAACTTTGGTTATGATTTTGAATGGTTTAAGGAACACTAATAAACCTAAGTGAATTCAATTCAAAGAAAATGGTTTGATCTTAGGATTATTCTCGGGGTGGATTGAATGAATTTTACTTCTTTAGACAATTTTGGTTTTATTAATTCTTGATGAATCCATTCATAAAAAATAACACTACCTTCATCATTTTATGGTTTGGTGCTTACTAAACACAATTACTAATCCCCTATACACTTAAATAACCAAATTCATGATCACTACGAGGTATATTGTCATTTAGTAATTGAATTTAGTTTGCTCAAACACAGTAAAGATGAAGATTAGAAATTACTAAAGAATGGATGTCTTAAATTAATTATCCAATTAACAACAATTCGTTCATAAAATAACATTCAATCTAGCCTTTGAATCCTCCTAAGATCAACCCATTAAAGGGTTAGCCCTCCATTGATGGTATACTCTCAATGGTGGGCAGAAGACGTCTAACAAGAATTGGATTGAAGAAATTAAAACCGCGGAAATAACGAGCACTCCTCCGTGTGTGTGAATGAAATTCACACCTATGTGTGAACTAATTCACAACAACACAGATATATCACTGTGCTTTGGGATAATAATGTTTTAATAAATGAAATGGGAAATATAGAAGAAAAAATAAGTTTATTAAGAACATAAAGATACAAAAAAGAAACTTACATGGAAATGGAAAACATTACAGAGGAAATTTAGAAGCATAACCTTACAATGAAATAAGCAACACAAGATGATAAGAAAAATATTCACACCTATTCCCTTCACCAATATCTCTTTATATAGGAATATTATGAGCCTTAGGTACATAACCCAAAAATTAATTCACCCCCCAATAAGTAATAGAGTCAAATGGAGGGTGAATAATCAAAAGGAAATTGATGTTTCGAATTTGACCTGGAAAACTGTCCAGATTCGTCCACCATATTGACGTGTGAATTAGAAATTGAATAATGCTGAATGCGGAGGAGTTTTATAAGAGACATATCTTTGTACATCTGTGATATATGAGATGTAAAAATTTCAGGAACTTTCGCTCTGCCGTTTGGAAGTTATGGTCAAAATGGTGGGACGGATTTCTGTGCGTTAATGTCGGGTCCACCATTTAAATCTCAAATTCAGATCCCTTTATCATCATGATAAAATCCGAATTAGCTCCGGCCACAGTTGAATAAAATAATCCTAATATTTTTATCTTTATATTGTATAAATTTGAGCTTCATTGGGCTTATTTTGTGGGCCCCACATTTGTTTGATGGGCCTTAGGCCCATTATGCTTTTTCCAGAAAGTTTCTACGTTCAAGTGCAAATTTCTCCATCTTCATTTGGGATTCATCCATCGGACCTAAAAGATAAAATGTTACAAAAAAAGTGATAAATCATATCCCAAAATTTCAAATTCATAAAATTAATATAATGTTTTCCACAAACAAATGAATGATTGGGCCCAAATTTTCATTTTAAACATGAATTGCATTTTTGATGAGAAATGAAGTTCTATTTATGTAATGCACTAAAAACAATGTTTATGGACATTGGAAAAATTAATATAAAGATATTAAAAATTAATATTAGACACTTTCAGTGACTAATCACACCCCCCAACTTGAGGTTTTCTAGTCCCGAGAAAAATAAATTACAAATATGAAATTCAAATCCCCTTTTCCAAAAACATTTAAACACATATTGCTCACCCAAAGACCTCATACCAAACAAATTATGGAACCCATCAAAATCATTTAAAAAAAGCTAGGTCCATAAGCATATCCCAAGCCCAAGACCATTCCTTTGTTCTAATTCATTGCTGCATTTCATCCAATTTCAATTAAGCATGATAAAGTGTTATGCATCACAAAAGATATGGGGCCCATTTTATTGTTCAAGGGGAAAAATGGAAGTGCTAGGTGGGAATCACATTAATCCTTAATATGAGTATCCTTTTTTTTTATTTTTTTGATGATTTTTTTATCCACAATAGATATGAAAAGACTAACTCTGGGCAAGAAAACTATGGAGTCACGATCCCCAAATTCCAGACGCCACACATATTGTCAATTTCATGCTCTACAATAGAGATATAAAGTCTAACTTAGGGCAAGACAACTATGGAGTCACGATCCCCAAGTGACGGACGCCACGCATTTGGACAAAACATTTCTCTATGTGGTCAATTTTTGTTTTTTTTTTGTTTTTTGTTTTTTTGGATACTCAAATTAAACTAAAAGTGACCCCAAAACCCTATGCTATAATGAAAGGGACCCAAGAACTCAAATTTACACCCACGATCTAGTAGACGTGCATTGTGGCATTTTTATTTATAGGATGAAAATGTAAACTTTGAAAAATCACATCATACAACCGCAATTTCCAAAAACTATGATCATGAACTTAAAATTGAATTAAAATCAAAATCAAGGACTGAAAAATTTATTTGATATCCAATTTTAGAGTTTGCAATGTGTGTTATCATGTTTATGGATAATGGAATTTTTCTTTTCATGCATGTTTTAATTCACAAAATAAAAAAATCATTTTTTATCTCCCCCACTATTAGAATAACACTTCCCCCAGTGTTTAAAGAAAAAAAAGTTAGAAGGGGGTAGGAGAGGAGTTAAAAGATGAAATTGAGAATGATAAACATGGAACAAATTCACCTGGTTTTTAAAGTTGAAGTTCATGATGCTCCAGATTACTCCTTTAATCTCTTGGGGGATGTAGGAACCTTCTTGATTGAACATGTATCCCCCAAAATAGTTCCTGAACCACAAAAGAAGGACAAAGCAGACAAAACAAACAACACAATGATTTATTTAATTCCAAGTACCATCATTTTTATGGTTTTCCATGTTTTTTTTTAAAAATAAATCTAATGATACATTGTCTTCTTTTAAATTTCTGGGTAAGGTATTACTCAGGGATCACACCGCATGACACAGATGAATACGATGCTCCCCTTTCATACCCATCCATACTCATAAAAGAAGAAAAAGTCAAGAGTCTATTTTTTTTAACCTAGAAAAACATAATTAAAATAAACTGATGATACATTGTCTTCTTTATATTTTCTGGGTAAGTTATTACTCAGGGATCACACCGCGTGGCACGGCTGAATACAGTGCTCCCCTTTCATACCCATCCATATTCATAAAAGAAGAACAGGTCAACAGTCTATACAAAAAAAATATCAAAATGAATTAGAAGGAAACAAAAGATGATTAATAGTGATTGGAAACATGAAAACCACAGGTTGCCTCCCGTGAAACACTTTTGTTTAATGTCGTTAGCCCGCCTTGTACCCTAAATCTATCAATTTTTCTCTGTTTCATATGTTGGCTCAGTTAACTCCTCCTTGGTTTCATGCTTATTGAATGATTCAATGAATGGTTTTAACCTATGACCATTGAATTTGAAGACATGACCACTTGTGGGATCCTGAATCTCTATTGCCCCATGAGGGTACACATGATGCACTAGGTATGGACCAGACCATCTGGACATTAGCTTTCCTGGGTGTAGATGAAGTTTTGAACTATACAATAGAAAACATTTTCCCAGTTCAAAGTGTTTTACTTTGAGATTCCTAGATTGGTAGGCTTTAAATTTAGATTTATTGATCCTTGAATTTTCATAAGCCTCCATCCTAAGTTCCTCGAGTTCATTAAGATCTAATTTCCTTTTTTTCAGACAAAAAAATGTCAAAGTTCATTTTTTTTATTTCCCAAAAGTCCTTATGCTCAATTTCAACAGGTAAATGACATGCTTTTCCATAAACAAATCTATATGGTGACATGCCTAGGATAGTATTGAAAGTAGTTCGATATTCCCAAAGGGCATCTAAGAGTTTCTCGGACCAATCTTTCCTAGAGGGATTGACAGTTTTTTTCAAGAATTTTATTAATTTCTCTATTTTCCAACTAAGATTGACCATTGGTTTGAGGATGATAAGCAGTGGAAACTTTATGAGTAATACCATACATAGACATGAGTGAAGAGAATGGGCAGTTGCAGAAATGGGTTCCACAATCACTGATTATAGCCCTAGGAATTCCAAATCGAGAAAATATATGCTCTTTGAGAAATCGAATCACAACATGGTGGTCATTGGACTTGGTGAGAATGGCTTCAACCCATTTGGAGACATAATCAATAGATAAGAGGATATAGATGTATCCCTTAGAGTTTGGAAAGGGTCCCATGAAATCAATTCCCCAACAATCAAAGATTTCAACTACCAGAATGGGAGTGAGGGGCATTTGATTCCTTTTGGTAACAGATTCTAATTGCTGACAATGAGGACAACTTTTGCAGAATTGGAAGGAATCCTTAGTGAGGTTTGGCAAGTAGAAACCACATTGGAGGACCTTTGTAGTGGTTTTCTTTGTAGAAAAGTGTCCTCCACATGCCTCTCCATGACAAAATTTTAGAATGGAATCTTTCTTAGACTCGGGAATACATCTCCTGACGATTTGATCAGGACATAACTTGAAGAGGTAAGGATCATCAAACACATAGTGTTTGACATCAGAAATGAATTTCTTCTTAGCTTGGGTCCCCATGAATTTTGGAATGTCACCCATCACCAAATGGTTTGCTATGTTAGCATACCAAGGGCAATCACTCACTGAATAGAGGTTCTCATCGGGAAATGAATCAGACACAGAGAGATGGTGTGAGTTGTCTTTTAATTCTATCCAAGATAGGTGATCAGATACAATATTTTCAACACCCTTTTTATCCTTAATGGTTAAATCGAACTATTGAAGAAGAAAGACCCACACAATCAATCTATCCTTGGCATCTTGTTTTTGGAAAAGGTATTTTAGGACTGAACGGTCAGTGAAGACAATGATGGGTGATCCTAAGAGATAAGACCTGAATTTCTCTAAGTCAAAGACAATAGTAAGAAACTCTTTCTCAGTGGTGGTGTAGTTTATTTGTGCATCATTTAAAGATTTGCTTGCATAAGCAATTACATGTGGAGTTTTCTCACACCGTTGTCCTAAGACTGCTCCTACAGCGAAATCACTTGCATCACACATGAGCTTGAAAGGAAGTTTCCAATTTGGAGGTTGCATGATAGGTGGAGATATAAGAGTTGACATGAGTGTAGTGAATTATTCCTCACAGCTTTCTGTCCATAAAAATGGAGCATCTTTTACCAATAGAGCACAAAGTGGTCAAGAAATAGAGCTGAAATTCCTAATGAACCTTCAATAAAAACCAGCATGTCCGAAGAAGGACCTCACTTCCTTAACAGTTTTAGGAGAAGGAAGGTGACGAATGATGTCAACCTTAGCTTCACCAACTTCAATCCCTCTACCAGATACCAGATGACCTTGAACAAGTCCTTCCCTTACCATGAAATGGCATTTTTCCCAATTTAGTATGAGATTCTTATCCTCGCACCTTGACAAAACCTTTTCAACTTTTATAAGGCATCCCTCAAAAGTATCCCCAAAGATGGAGAATTCATCCATGAAGACCCTTAAAAAATCCCCCACCATATCCGAGAATATTCCCATCATGCACCGCTGGAAGGTACCTGGGGCATTACATAACCCAAAGGGCATGCGCTTGAAGGAAAAAGCGCCGAATGGACAAGTGAAGGTTGTTTTGCCTTGATCCTATAAGTAGAATTCGATTTAATTATACCCTGAGAATCCATCTAGGAAGCAAAAGAATTGATGACCCGCCACTCGCTCGAGGACTTGATCAATAAAGGGTAAGGGGAAATGGTCTTTTTTGGTACAAGAGTTGAGCTTCCTATAGTCAATACAAACTCTCCATCCACTACTGACCCTTGTTGGAAGCATATCCCCATCCTTGTTGGTTATTAATGTTATTCCAGCCTTCTTTGGAACCACGTGGATTGGGCTAACCCACTCACTCTCAGCTATAGGATAGATGATACCAGATTTTAACAATTTCAAAAGTTCTTTTCTCACTACTTCCATGAGATTAGGATTGAGTCACCTCTGAGGTGGACGACATGGCTCTGACAGAGATTCAAGAATAATTCTATGAGTCTCGATAAGTGTTCTAATCCCAGGAAAATCAGATAGGGTCCATCCAATGGCTTTCTTGTGTCTCCTAAGAACATCTAGAAGCATCCTCTCATGATCGACTTCAAGAGTGGAAGAAATGACAACATGAAAGGATTGATTTTCCCCTAAGAACGTATACTTTAGTGACGAAGGTAAGACTTTAAATTCAAGATCAGATGGGTCATGACTTTTTAAGAAAGGACGAGACTTTGTATTGAACTTAGTTTCTTTGTTCAGATTTCTTGAAAAAATTGGTTCCTTGTGAACATAATTTTCATCCACTAAATTTTCCAGAGTAGTGTCATGAATTGATATGGACTCAATGTTATTGATTTAAACCATGGTATCGTTGATTGGTGATTCTAGAAATTCATCAATAGAGCTATCTGAAAGAGATTCAATCCAAGGAGAAAAATTTCCCTCATGTGAATAAAGAAAATCAATCTCTTCTTGACTTAACCATCCTTCGGTAACTCATTGATGTTCATTGGGTTCATTATCAACACTACCAATCCAATTAACCTCATGGATCTCTTCATCATCCCCAATTTGAGAGTTTTCATTGTATATGTTCAAGTCTAGACTCATGTTCCCAAAGGTGATGCTCATGTTCCCATTTCGGACTCGGATAACAGAGTTGATTGTTGCAAGGAAGGGACGACCAAGTATGATTGGGGTTTCCTCCCTAGGACCTAAGCTTGGGTGATTGTCCAGAACAATGATGTCAGCTGGGTAAATGAAATTTTCAACTTTCACCAAAATATATTTTAAGATCCCCTTTGGAACTCGAACACTACGATCAGCAAGTTGAAGAGTGACAGATGTGGGTTGGAGTTCTTCGAGCCCTAACTGACAATACATGGCATAAGGAATGAGGTTCACACTAGCACCTAGATCACACAAGGCTTTGACAACTTTTTTCTCTCCTAGTTCAACATTTATGTAAGGGCATCCTGGGTCTTTCATCTTAGGAGGAATGGTCCCTTGAATGGTGGTACTCACATTAGCAGCCAAAAGGACTTGGTTTTTATGTGAAAATTTTCTTTTAAAAGTGAACAAGTCCTTAAGGTATAATGAGTAGGAAGGTATGGTTTGGATGGCATCGAGAAGGGGAATGTTAAACTTGACTTGTGATAAGATTTCCCTCAATGTTTCACTCAATTCAGGCTTGGTTTTCCCCCTCATGCGTTGAGGAAATTGTGCAGATTGTGGAGTTGTTTGTTGAAGTGTTGTTTCTTTCACATTATTAACAGTTTCTTTAGTTTTATCTTGTAGTTCATTTGAATTTTCATTAGATTTTGAAGCTTCACATGGTTTCGGAATTATCTTTTCATGTTTTTCAATTGATTTCCCACTTCTTAAAACTATCACAGCCTTTAGTTGTTCTTGAGTTGTTTGAGTGAAACTTGTCTCTCCCCTTGATGTTTGTTGTGGAGTGGCCTGTGTGGGCATGGGTGCCTTTACAGTTTTTATGGTTTGAAGTTCTTGTTTAATGGATGAGAATTCTGAGTTCATTTTGTCCATTTGTTTGCACAGTTGTTCTAGTAGGCTTTGTGGAACAATTTGGGTTAGTGCTTGAGCTTGTTGGTTTATCCCAAGAGGATACTTTGGTTGTAGGATAGGTTGTTGATATTGTACATGAGGATGTTGGAATTGGACCGATTGTGGTTGGAACTGATTATGAGGTTGAAAGTTTTGTTGAGGGTATGGGTTGATATATTGTTGTGTTGGTTGTTGATTGTCCTTCCAACAAAATCTGGGATGGTCATTATACCTTGGATTGAAGGTGTTTTTGAATTGTGGCTTTTGAAAGTTCATTGCATTAACATCTTCTGGTGGTCCTCCTAAAAGAACATCCTTGATATAAGGAATGGTTGGGAAATTATCAGTCTTGTGGTCATGTTTGTCACAAATTGTACAAACAAGCTTAATAGTTTGGGGTTTGTGGACCTTCCTAAGATCAATCTCCTCAACTTTCCTTGTGAGTGCAGCAAGTTTTGCTCTAAGGTTTTCTTCTTCTCCAAGATTGTACATTACACTAGATTTGGGTGTATTCTCATAGTATGGTGATGTTCCCCATGTTTGGATTTGTTCAGCAAGATTTTCTAGATACTTGTAAGCATCATTTGGGGATTTGTTTTTGAAGGTTCCATTAGACATCATATCTATGAATTGTTTGTTTCAAAAACCCAACCCTTCATAAGAAATTTTCACTTGTTCTGGGATTAAGAAACCATGGTGTGGTACCATGTTTAATGTGTCCTTGAACCTTTCCCATGTTTCATAGAATGTTTCTCCCACTCTTTCAAAAAAGTTTTGTATGCTCTTTTTAAGTGCAATTGTTTTGTGATGGGGGAAGTATTTTTTATAAAATTCTCGTTGAAGTTGGTCCCAAGAGTGAATGGATTCTGGTCTCAAATTGTTTAACCAATTATTTTCTCGGTCCTTAAGATAAAAAAGAAAAAGTCTCATTTTAGCAGATTCAATTTGATTTGGTGGGCACACGGTTTCGACAATGTCATTAAATTCTTTAACATGAAGGTAAGGCATCTCAGACTCCATCCCATGAAAGGTTGGAAGGTGGTTTAGGACATGGGGTTTGAAAACATATTGGGAATATCCTATGTTATCATGCCCAATGCATGAGGGTGCATTGGTCTAGGTTGGTGTGAGGTAGTCATTTATGGTCGGGTCTACAAAAATTCCCATGTTAGGGTCTTGCCCGTTATTTTGGTTCCCTCCCCGGTTTATGATTTGGTTTTGTGGGAGATTCTCCATTGTATCGAACTAAATGTTTGAATTTGGAGTATTATGAAGATTTGTATCTAAAGGAAATAGACCTCTTTTAGTTCTTGACTCCCCAGCTCTAGGATTATCCACCATAACTAATCTGTTTGAGTTATCACGGGTGTAGGCGGACATGCGCCAAAAGAAAAGAAAAAAAAGCGTGAAAGGGAAAATATAAGAGAATTGGGATGAGAATAGAAGAATGGGGGTATGCAAAGAAGGTTTTTGGTCTTAGGAACTTACTTGGTCCCCAGAAATGGCGCCAAAATTTGGTTGCGCCCAAATTTACCCTACTGGTAAAAGCGGTCGATGTAGTACATGTCGGGGTCGAATCAATAGAGACCGAAGAAGTAACCTTGAGACGCTATGATTTGGTGAAGGATGGGCTATGAAGTAGCCAACATTGGTTTTGATTTTGGATGGTTTAAAAAACACTAAGAAACCTAAGTGAATTCAATTCAAAGAAAATGGGTTGATCTTAAGATTATGATCGGGGTGGATTGAATGAATTTTACTTCTTTAGACAATTTTGGTTTTATTAATTCTTGATGAATACATTCATCAAAAATAACACTACCTTCATCATTTTCTGGTTTGGTGCATACTAAAAACAATTAATAATCCCCTATACACTTAGAGAACCAAATTCATGATCTCTCCAAGGTATATGGTCATTTAGTAATTGAATTTAGTTTGCTCAAACACAGTAAAGATGAAGAGTAGAAATTACTAAAGAATGGATGTCTTAAATTAATTATCCAATTAACAATAATTCGTTCATAAAATAACATTCAATCCAGCCTTTGTATCCTCCTAAGATCAACCCATTAAAGGGTTATCCCTCCATTGATGGTATACTCTCAATGGTGGGCGGAAGACGGCTAACAAGAATTGGATTGAAGAAATTAAAACCGCAGAAATAACGAGAACTCCTCCGTGTGTGTAAATGAAATTCACACCTATGTGTGAACTAATTCACAACAACACAGAAATATCACTGTGCTTTGTGATAATAATGTTTTAATAAATGAAATGGAAAATTTAGAATAGAAAGAAGTTGATTAAGAACATAAAGATACAAAAAAGAAACTTACATGGAAATGGAAAACATTACAGAGGAAATTTAGAAGCATAACCTTACAATGAAACAAGCAACACAAGATGATAAGAAAAATATTCACACCTATTCACTTCAAAACTAGATCCTTATATAAGAAAATTAGGATCCTTAGGTACATCCACCAACAATTAATTCACCCCCCAATAATTAATAGAGTCAAATGGAGGGTGAATAATCAAAAGGAAATTGATGTTTCGAATTTGACCCGGAAAACTGTCCAGATTCGTCCACCATATTGACGTGTGAATTAGAAATTGAAGAAGGCCGAATCCGGAGGAGTTGTAGAAGTAAAATATCTTCTTCCATCTGTCCTCTATGATATGTAAAAATTTCAGGAAATTTCTCTCAGTCGTTTGGAAGTTATGGTTGAAATTGTGGGACGGATTTCTGTGCATTAATGTCGGGTCCACCATTTAAATCTCAACTTCAAATCCCTTTATCATCATGATAACATCCTAATTAGCTCCAGACACAGTTGAATAAAATGATCCTCATATTTTTATCTTTCTCCTGTATAAATTTGAGATTCATTGGGCTTAGTTTGTGGACCCACATTTGTTTGATGGGCCTTAGGCCCATTATGCTTTTTCCAGCAAGTTTCTACCTTCAGGCGCAAATTTCTCCATCTTCCTTTGGGATTCATCAATCGGACATACAAGATAAAATGTTTCAAACAACGTGGTCAATCATATCACAAAATTTCAAATTCATAAAATGAATATAATGTTGTCCACAAACAAATGAATGATTGGGCCCAAATTTTCATTTTAAACATGAATTGCATTTTTGATGAGAAATGAACTTCTATTTATGTAATGCACTAAAAAAATGTTTATGGACTTTGGAACAATTAATATAAAGATATTAAAAATTAATATTAGACACTTTCAGTGACTAATCACCACCTATACCCTAATGGATAATGGAACAATTATTGCGCATACGTAGAAAATGATAGATACAACCCTTGGACTAAACTCATATCCAAATACTATCTCTTTTTTTACCACTGGGAGCTCATGAAAAATTATCTTAGGTTTTGAAAACATACACATGATCAACTCTCTGAAATTTAAAAAATAAATTGGGTTCGAATATATGTATTCCCATTACACTAGAATCAATCCATATAAATACCAAATCAAGGTGGAAGATAATCCTCACCGTCATGTCCACCTAGTCCATTACCTCTTTGGAATGATCAATAAGACTGATCCTCGGTACTACCTGAGTACCCACTTTCATGTACCATAGTGGAAAAAATATATCCTAATTTTATTCCCTCACATAGGTTTCCAAATTGATGAGTTTCTGATTCATGACATCAAAAAAGGATGGAATTATGAAAACATTCAATTTAATGCATATATCATATATTAATAAATCCAAGAAATGTTTCACAATGCATATGTCATCCCAGTCCATCATTGTTAAAAACTATGATAACCCAATAAAATAAAATATATAATCCATTACTAAAATACCTACATTAATTAGGTTTTCAGAACCTAGGCCTTATCCAGACTTAGAGTCTTTGAAATATTGTCATCGAATATAGTTAAATGAGGTGATTAAGACCTGTCACACCTCACGTCCCATTTGAATAATGATTATCCCATATCGATATCTCTGAATGAAATTAATTCCTCCTCTAAAAATCATCTAAGAGTCCTATTCGCTAGACATCACTACACATGTCATTCTCTACCATATTCATGATAAAAATTGTGAAGTAATAATGATTTATAAAAAAAGAATAAGTCAAAATATAAAGAAAAAGAGGAGTTTGACGACTATAATAAATTTAACCATTATTAAAATTCCAAGAATTCAATAAAGTGACTAAAAGGTAGGTTTAATTAAACCCAATAAAACCATTCTTCCTTTACTAGAACAATTTATAAGGTTATTTCTCTATTTTTATTGTAGTATAGAAGTGAACGCATTAGGAAAACACATAAAATTGAAAAAATAGAGAATAAAGGAACTAAAAAGAAGACTTTTATATATTAAAAGTATAAAAATATAATATAGCATCAAATAATATCTAAATATATAAAAAAGTTCAATAACTATCTAACCCATTAAAATTGATACAAGAAACATTTTTATTGGCAGAGTGTTAAAAATGTCCAATTTAATGAACTCATAGAAAATGATGGTCATGGTAGGTATTATAAATTAAAATATTGGTAAATGATTTTTCATAAAAGTTATCCCTAAATCACTTTTTTCATGATGCCAAAAAATTTCTGTTTCATTGGTAATCAAATAAAGAAGTTATGTGTGTTTTACTTTTGAAAACTATTATGGATGGGTGACTATTTTAATTATAATAAACCAGGATACCTTGTATTTATAACCATACAAGAAAACAATTATGTGTGGACAATATTAATTTATTTGGCACCAACCCTCTAAATAAACTAACATTGAAAAATTCAAACATATGTCAATGAAATTTACAAAGATAAAAATATAGGAACACAACATATCATGCCTATAAAATAGCTTTAATTACAAATTATATATTATTATCATTCATTACATTCTCATTTAATTCATTCTACCATTTACAAGGATGGATATCATAACTATTTTACTCCTGTCACATGATTTTTATTTTAATCAATGTTTTCCACAGTTATGTGAATTCCAATATGGAGAGATTTCAAACATCAAATTATAGAATAATTTTTTTAAAAAATATTTGTTTAATTTTCCCCCATAATTAAAACTTGGACACCTGGACAAGTTCTCACTTAAAATAAATTAACATTGAAAAATTAAAACACATGTCAATGAAATTTACAAAGATAAAAATATAGAAACACAATATATCATGCCTCTAAGATAACTTCATTTACAAATTCTCCATTATGATCACTCATTACATTCTCATTTCATTCATTCTACTAATTACAAGGATGGATACCATAATTATTTTACTCCAGTCACATGATTTTTATTTTAAGCAAGGTTTTCCTCATTTAATTAAATTCCACGGTCACCTTAATCTTAAAAAATTTATTAAATTCCACCCAATTATGTTAATGAATTTTATCCATCATGATTACTTAGAATATGTTGTTTTGAGTTTTTATGGTTGGTAGGTTTCAAGAGTCAACATTTTGAGATATAATGAGATTATTTGGCTCTTTGTTGAAACTAAATTTAATGATTCTAGTTTCAAATTAATCATGGTCTTCTCCATTTTATTAATGATGTAAAATCACCTCTAAAATAAGTCAAAAATTTTATTTCAAGGATGTATCTTGAATTATAAAATTCATAAGTAGGTTCACAATAACATTGTTTCAAAATTTCTATTTTTTAAAATCTCAAAGAAGGGATATATATTTTTTGTGAAATCTCTATAAAAGAACAAAATTATTTGACGTGATAGTTCAAGAAAAATAATGAATTATTTTTATTAAAACCAACAAAAAAGCACATCATTAAATATCAACAATTATTTATACAACCATTTATTTTTATAAAATCAATGTATCCCAACATTATGTTTCAAGTCAAAAAGTATCTCCCACACACTTAAGCATCACTAGAATTTTGAAATGCATTTTAAGTGTGGGTTAGATAGGGAAACTCACATTCAATGAGGTTAGATAAACAGGTAGATCATGACAGAAAATGGATTTAAAAGGTAAAATAGAAAATATATGATGAGTAAATAGAATTTAATTTTTAAAAATGTTATTCCAATAAAAAAAGTTTCTTCTTTTTTTTAAACACAAATTTCTTAAAGATTACAGGTTTTGAAAAAAAGAATGGAAGTTATCATTAAAACAAGAATTTTTTTGTTAACTCAAGAAGTTGGTACTTTTTGTTAACTCATGAATTTTCATATTTAAAATCCTGAATTCATCACAATTCAGAAATTAATTAAATCAATTTCCATTAATGAAATTGGTTCATTTTATTTTAAATATTTTTTAACTCATAAATTTAATTAATTTAATCTCACAAGTTAGAAAAAATTAAAATAAGACACAAAAAATTTGAAATGAAAAATAAAAAGAGATATTTTAAATGGATACACAAAAGTCATAAAATATCCAACATGTTCCTCCCACAAAAATATTTTTTGAAATGTTCTCGTTGTGAATATATTATACGATAAGTGAAAATAAATAATATAATACTTGAAAAAATAAAGTGGAATATTATGAAACAATCTTGTTTTTATTGAGTAGTAGAATATTTTAGCATGCCTCTTAAAATATAATACTTGGAAACCTATATAAAATAATAATTATAATTTTATTTCATTAACAAAATGAATAAGAAAAAACGGGATCTGATAAGTATCTTATTTAGAAACCGAAAGGAGGTGCAAGGATTTCACTGCCTCTTATTAAGAACCACAAATTAGTCATCCTTAATCCAATGGTTTGTGTGGTATCTTCCTCATAAACAAAAAAAATTCAATTTCTCCCATATTATTTTGATCACAATGGTAATAGAAGAAATGAAATGAGTATTTAATCATGATCATCCCCATTTATTATTCGATTTAATGAATTGGTTGAAGAGGGAGAACATTATAAGGAAAATATCCCAATATGTTATCCTTAAAAATGGCTTCCACTTTTTATTGAAATTAAATTCTAGGATGTGTTATATTTTCAATATCATCATGAAAAATGGTTTCTCATTTGTAGAGTAGCTTGGTAAAACCACCTTCATGTTTACCAGTTTTCTCCTCAATTAGGAATACTATTTTTTTCTTTAATTTATACCTTAATATCCTACAATTTTGAAACATTAGTCAACTAAAATGTAGTAGGAATAAAATATTCACAGAGAGAAGAAATTAATAATATATTATCAATATAATATAATAAAAAAGGATAAATTTTGAGACATATACTTGTTTTTATCAAGATCCAACATTTGTTTTGAGTTAGAAATAGTTGCATTGAATGTTAGAAGTAACTCATGTTCCAATAAATAAATCTAAAAAATGAATGGATAGAGTGTTTCTTCCTCATTAGGAAAGATCCTTAATTTTCAATTTTAAAACATGGTATTATACTAGGCATTTTTGTTCAATTAGTTTACCCTAACAATTCTCAAGAGACTTTTTTTACTAAATACAAGTAAACTGGTAAATAAATGACAACTTCATCACTTAAATATTAAAAAGAATATTGTAATACATTTTTAAATCACTCATAAAGGCTATTTAATATTAAAAGTGGGATGGAAATTGTTTTCCTTTCATTGGGATTACATTTGATAATTTAATTTTTTTAAATATTCCATGGAATTTAAAAGAAATTATATTTATTTTGTAATTATTTAATTAAATATAGTATTTTTGCAACATATTTTTTTTTTAAAATATTCAATTTATTATAGCCCATAAATTTTTGTTAACCAGGAAAAGCATTAGGGTAGTCATGGTTAAAATATTATTATTATTATTTTTGAAAGACTAAAAATTATTTATTAAATTTATATATATTTAATAAAATAAAAAGTACTTATTAAAACTACCAAAAAATAAAACTTGTGTATGTAAGGATTTTTATCATGAAACCCCAAACAATAATTTCCCCTTTAAAATATTTAAGAGTTGTGACCATGTGGTTATCTCATGAGGATGTTGTAGGTTAGATTATCAAGTTGAAACCTTGTTATTTTTTTTAAATAAAAAATAAATGTATTGATTTCATAGGACATAAAAAGTTTCAAATAACCCAAAATGATTGAAATACTAGAAATTAATGTTAGTGATTAGAAAATAGAAGAAATATTTATTTAAAAAACAGGATAAAGATAACAATAGTGGACAAGCGTATATCCTCAAACACTCCCTTTATCATTTTTTATAAATGTTGTTAATTGATCAATACAATGTGTACCTAAATAACCTTATGTATATACCTAATTACCCCTAACAAACTGAAACTATTTAAACATGTTTTTCCCAATGGTGAGTCTTTACATAGTGAAATATAAAAATAAAAGAATTATTTTATAGTCATAAGTTGATTTAAATTCTTTAACAAAATAAAAAAACTTTAAATAAAAATAAAAATATATCTTTAAATAAAGAATGTAGTTTCTAGAAAACATAGAAAGAAAATATTTTACAATGTAAATCACAAACTCAAACGGGAAATACCCTTAGATTATCTCTACCGACCGCTAAATAGATTTTATCCCAAAATGGATAGATTAAATTAATTATAAATCCAATTCTATAGAATATAATATTCTTTGATCCATCTTCCCACTTCCAACAATATATTTTAAAGTTAGTGGTGAGGAAAATATATATGGAAGAGGGGTAAAATATATATAGTCCAATTTCAGTCCACTAAAAATTTTCTCAAATTATTCCTAGTTGTAGGCTAAATCAAGAAAATTTTTATTCTTGAATGTTTTTCACACACAAATTAACGTTTCATGAAAATAATTTGAGATCTATTGTACATGTGCTAATAAACATATTCAATGATTACTAAAAATTATTTTTTAGTACGAATTTTCTCTTCAAATTTATTTATCTGAACACACATAGTCACAATTTTGATTAATGAATGTGAAATTAATATTTAATATAGATATGATTACTAGAATTAACTTCCACCTCAAGTTAGAGTCTCTCCATGTTAAAACCTGTATTCTAAATTAGTTCTAATTAATGTACATATTTCATTTCTGTCAATTTATATTCAAACAAGAGTAATTTATTTTGGCTTTATATAGGTCAATTTGGAACTTGGTCTAGTTGGAAGAAATGTAGAAAGTGAGTCAAGGGACATAATTTTTTTTCTAAAATTATATTAGAATTGAAAATTAAATTCCCAAAATACATATGTGATCAAAATTTGATAAAATGCTTGAATTATTAATTTTTTCAATTTATCTGTAAACTCCTCAGAAATTCAAAAAATTATGTAATTTCACAAAAAATGATAAATATTTGGGGATATATTAAATGAAATAAGTATAAAAAATATATTTAAAATAACATATCTATCACTTACCCATGCCTATATTATATACAATATCCACATTTACCCTCAATAAATGTATATGATAGAAAAAAATATAATTACAATATTCAATGAAATATTACCAATCTATAAGGAGAATCTCATAAAGAGAAGTGACGTGGAATTTGGAGCATGAAAAATAAGAGTTGAATCATCCTCCTCCAAAAATCATATTTCATTTATTGTTCCTTGGAATTTGGATCAGTAGGTTATCCCATTCCATCTTAACTTCATAACTCATTTCTATAAGCGAATCATTAAGAAAGTATACAATATCCCTCTAATTAAAATATCATAATATCAAACCACATCTTATAGGTCTTATGGTTTCTTTATAAGTGTGATAAATATTATTTTTAGTACAAAATTAACATGTAATGTTCTTAATAAAAATATTATATCTATTATAATTTATAGTGTTACCCCAAATGACATGTTTGTTAAAAAACATTTTTTATAGAGTTTGATAATGATCTAGGATACAATACATAAGTCTAATTGATAATTGAAACTATTTTAGTTAAACCCATTTGATGGTTTTCCTTCTAACCATTTAACACTATAAATTTAAAATACTATAAAATAATATATAAAACATAAAAAATATCCACTAAGAAAATGTATGTTAGCTATGTTATTTCAGACCAGTTTTACAATTTTGATAACATACCTATAATTGAATCAGCCTCATTGTCTTTAATTTAAAATACATTGAAGGAAATATAAAATAATTCTTTAAAAAACATTTTTTCAAGAAAATATTCTCAATATAGTTCATTACATACTTACAAAAAGTGAATATGTACTAAAAAATAATTTTAAATTTCAACATTATGCTTTTAGTTAGTAATATTTTATAAGTTTACTTTCAAATCCACATAATTATAGAAGTATTATTCCATGTTTTAGGAAATTGAGCATCCAACATGATATTTTGGTAGGATGAGAACTAAACGAAAGCTAAAATAGCTTTCATGTTAGAGTTTTGTGCCTAAATGGTTTCCAAATCCATTAGTTCCTATTAAGAATGAAATTATTTCAATTGATAGTCTATCTGAGTGAAGTAGTGGGTTAATATAGAGGAGATATAATTTTCCATTATATTTTGTGAATTTTATAAATTTTCCACTGATAAAGACAAGATAATGGGATGCTAATAATCTTTACATTCTAATCATACACGTTATAATATATACAATTTTTTATTTAGACTGGTTTTTAAAACTAGTGTACAATTTCATCAGGTATGTCCACCCATGGAACAAATATAGTGGATCATAATAGATTTAGGGCTATCAGGGAATATATATTTCATAATATAATTTCCATTAATGTTTTATAATAAAATAATCTCGAAAAAATGACATTATAGTTCATAATTAATGATTCAGATGTTTTTGTTTCCCATTGCACCATCTTCATTTGGTTGTAGCTGATTACCCATGTAATTATGTGTACAATAATCAGATAAATATAGCTACCTCATAATAAGTTTCATATAATCATTTACATGATGATTATAGGGGAAATGATATAACTATATATCATAAAAGAGTTAAAAACACATGAGTATCAATTCATTTTATAGTTGATATACTGAATTCAAGGGATAATACCTTACCATTATATTCACTAAATTTTCCCTTTATATTTTTGATAATATTATAAATGAGATCCACTTTTGGCCAAACCCAAAACATGGGGGGTCCCTAGTTAGGTAAAAGGAAACTCTTCATATTTAATATTCATATTTATATTGATTAGAATATTTCTTTAAAAGTTATACTACTTACTAAAGATTATTAGTGATTTGTACCACATAATGAACTGCCTAGATATCAACCCTTAGTGTAATAGGTGGTTCTTGATGAATCATTATTATAAATTCCCACCTGGTATAATATAATCTATTCATCAATATAAAAACGGTCAATAGTGGTTTAAGACCTCTTCCAACTTGGATGGGATTTTGATGGTGCTACTGAACCATTGTGAGAATGGATATTCTTTGGTATTCATCAGCCATTCCAATGTGGATAGAGGATATGTGATAAATCTACATAACACCACATGAACCAGTGTTTTATTATTCTACATTAACATTAATGAGAAATGAAATCATAACACATTAAAAAAATACCATTAAAGAGAAATTAAAAACATTATTAAATCCAAAACAATGCATAACCTCAAAAAATAAATATTTATTTGATGGTATCAAATTATTTTCTAACATCCAAAATGAGGGTGATATAACCATGTTTTATAGACTTATTTAATATATTCACACATTAAAAAAGTCTGAAAATAATAATTATTATTTTTACCATGAACACTTCCAAATTTATTATTTATGACCACCATTCTAATGACTAGAGGGAATCTAAAAGTAAATTTAAAACTCTTAATTTGTTAGAAAATTTTACCCAGTAAAAATGCATAAAAAGGATTGGTGTCCCTATCATTAACCTTAATAAGTGGGAAAAGAACGATTTATTTTATTTCTATAAGGAGGGTATAATTCCTAATGCTTTTTAGACTATATTAACAATATATTTATAGAAAATTTCCCTATGTTCCCAAAATATAGTGTTAATAAATCCATTCAAGAATGGGGAACAAAATGAGTTGGGAGAGAATAATGAAAATTCACCTTTATAAGTTATAGATTTTTAGGGATCATCAAGTTGTTTTGTTCATCAAGAACCCAAGTAATAACATCAATCATGTCCTATGTATTCAAAATAAATTTATTAGAGAACAATTTGAGGTTTTAAACTAATATATACACCCTTATTTCATTTTTTATCTTCATTATTTAAGATGTTAACGAGATTTATTTCTTTCCTAACATTGTGGAGGTTACTCAAAAAAGAATTACAATTTCCCTCAATGATCCATTTAAAAATGATGTTTCAATTAAGGATTACTTCCTTAATATTAAAGATGACATGTACTTGATAGTAAAGTTTGACTTCTTCTTTACATTTTGGGATGTAAAGATCATCATTAATAATATTCAATATTTGATCCCAAACTTTATCAAGTTATCCAATGTAAACATACATATTTTTGAAAAATCTCATTTATCTAATATTTTTTATTGATCTTCAAATTCATCAATTTGCAAATAGCAGCATTAAAATCCTTATAACATACAATTCTAGACTATGCTACTTGAATCAATATCTCACAGTCTAAAAAATTTTACCAATTGTTTCTGAAACTAAAAGGTACGTATCGCTGTTATTTTTTATTATATAAGAAGATGAAGATATGTTGAGGATATATTTTTATTTTCAGCATGTTTTTTTATTATACTTCTAGCCACTCCTCTCGAACAAAGATGATAACAAATATTCTTTGTACATTATTTTCCACAACTTCATTACATAATTTTTTAAATTAAGCATATTTTTTCCCATGCAATGCATCACTAATTAGATACAAAGGGTCTATAAAATACATGAATTCCCTACTGGTAAAATCTAAGATCATTCAATATAAATTTCATAGGAGCTTATAACCACATTGAAGTACCCATATAATAGACAATAGCCTTTAAAAATTTGTTTGTGATATATAATTTCCACCCAATGTGATATCCATCACTAATATTAATTAGAATTATTATTTAATGATTTATAGAAGTATTTACCATAAAATGATACATTACCTGTAATGAAATGTTGATCAATGTGAATGGAATTATATTAAATCATTTTAGATGATACCATTTTGTAGAGTGTTTTCACAATATCCATGTGATTTTTTACCCCCCCCCCCAATGTTATAACATCCTGAACCGAATCCTACAATCTAGTAAAGATCCACCACATGAGCTCATGCATTCCTTCCCATATACAATTGGCTACAGACTAGTGGAGAGGGAATGGGTGAACTTTTTAGGTTACTGTGCCCTCAATATCTATAAATAATTAGTTTAATCAAATAAAATATAAGTATCAATAAAAAATGAAATAGTGGAAGATCATATATTAGATTTAATAAATACATCATCTCAATTTTATATTGATATTCTACACCAAAGTCATGAAAATAGTCATAAGGTATCCTCACATTCCAAGGGTTAATATAAAATTATCAAAATCCAAAATATATAAAAAGAAACATCTATAAATAATACATAATCCTTTATCACCATTAGAAAAACCAACCTGATCCTCTTTCTCAACTACCATATGTAGTTCCTTTTACATTTTTAGGATATCAGGAAAAATAAGTACATAAAATTACATGGAGGCTAATATAGGGTGTGAGGATATTTCTTATAGAAAATAAAAAATCTGTCCTTAACATATGTCAGGTATTCACATTAAACTGAATGTGATAATGGATGTAAATATACAAATAAAAACACAATGCATAGAGTAATTATATATAACTCAGATTCCATAATCCATGGCCATAACTTCCTTATCTCATTAGTAGAAGAAAGAGTTTATTAGAGAACTCAGTTATAAATATTTCACATGGAATCCACCTTATCGCTATAGTGATGAAATTATCATGCACATTGACCAATCCCTAATCCCTTGAGGGAGCTCACAATTTGGATCCTTGACCAATACCTAAACACTCAATGGTGGTCATAGTCAAGAACATTGACCCATCCTCACACACTCAAGGGGTGATGAAAAAACCCAAACCCATATTCATACTCTCAAGGTAGGTCACAACCAAGCACCTTGACCCATCCCTACAAACTCAAGGGGGTCATATAAAAAAGTATGTATACAAAACATGCTAAAAACACATCACATGTAAGGGTTTCAATCCACAATGTCCCTATATAATCTTATAATGTCATTATAGCATTTTATTGACGTAAATATTTACTTTCAATCCCATTTAGAAAAGAAGAAAAACCTACCCTTATCATCTATACAATGATCATGTTCATCTATTTGTAGGTGAAAAACTCACACTCCACCTCCAAGGGAGTAAGAACATCAATGAAGAGATCATATGTTCACTTTTACACAATAAGAATAGGTCCCAAATTTCTACACATGCACCCACATGAAAATCAAATCATATAATTTCATACCAGAATTATAACATAGAAAATACTTCCAAGATTATGCGTGAAGAATCTAAAAAATTGATAAACCCCACTTGATTCAATCACAATTTTGTAAATCTTGGAAATAATTTATGACATTGAATGTTTTTTATAATAAGAAGAGAGAAGAAAAGATAAGAATATGAGAATTTATGAAAACAGGGTCTCACACTGATACACATGCACTAACATTCAAATAAAATAATACAATTTTATATAAGAGTCAAAACATGGTAAATACTTAAAGATTTGGTATGAAAAAGAAAAAATATATGAGAATAACCACCTCATTCATTCCCAATATAGTGAATGTAGGAAATAATCTTTGAAATTGAATGTTTTGGGTTTATAAGAAGAATAGATATAAACAAATAAGAACATGAGAATTTAGGACACATACGAGCTAAGAATTACCTAGAGGTACCTGTCACAATGAACTAATCTTAAAAATCATAGGTGATCATATGAAATGAGCCAAATTGTCTTACAGTGATACCCTAAAATTTTTTAGGTCCAGTATTTGACTGTGGGAGAGGTTAGAGATAGTAAAAAAGGTGTTTTAGGGGAAATTATATTGTTACACATAAATAAATACCCCAGTATCCATTCATGGTGTTAAACCCGAGTTCAATCCATTAACCATTATAGGAAACTAACCTACATATTTTCGTCAATATACATTGGCAATAGTGGATCCCAACACATCATCAACCATTTCTTGTTGCGCCAAATTAGATGGAGGTTTATCACAAACCTATTGAACTCACTCTTGAGTTACCTTGAAACATCAAAAAGTAAGAAACAATTAAAAGATACAGTTTTAAAGAATAAATTAAATAATAAAGGACCATTAAAAATCTATTGGGAATTAATAAATAACATTATAAATATATCTCGACTATAAGAAGTGTCTCTGGGCATTGCTCCAAAAAAACCCTAATCATTATGCCTGATTATCTAACACCCACTATAACACACATTCTTGGAGATGTCCAAGTAAGACCAATAGTAATATGAGAAACTCTACCTTTCATAATAAACCCTTCCTTGGTTCATTACGGAAAAAAATTGTACATGACATAAAAAATACAACTCACATGAAATAAAAATTCTCAACAACAACCACATAAGTAAGTTATCTATCATACCTATGAACCACAACACCAAATTCTCTGAATTACTAAAATGTTAATTCCCCAATCGAGGTGACAACCATAAGAGTACTTGATCTATGTTGAACAACTACATGGGTAACATCCAATGGTCATCATACTCACATCATCTACCCTAATAAGTAAAAAAAACTCTTTTATGCAGTATATAGCCCTCATAATATCCAATTACTTTTCTCAAATAATTGTAATAACCCAATACACCTTATCACATTTGATCAATTACCAAACATGGTATATCTCTTTTGTAGAAGAAACTTGACTTCTCACATGGATTTAATATTACAATCTGAATCTACATATGGCATTGTCTCACCAACACAACACTGTTAACATCTACCAAGAAATTTTCATGACCATAAATCCACTAGAATGAACCAATACCACTGTTGGCAAAAAATATTCACTCACAAGCATTGACAACACCTACGAAATAAGCTAATACATTTAAAATGAAATATATTCAATTCATGTGAAAAATTATATCCCACTAGTACAAGGCTATCGCACTCTGAACTATTATGTTTCCAATATCTCCTTGAAATTATATTTAAATTTTCAAGCCCATCATGCACCATAGCACAAAACTCTCTATATTCTTAAACCACCATATTGAGATAAAAACCCAATAAAGGATCTAATAAACCCCAAATTTCTCACCACATTATCCAATCCATAATTGGACACACCACATTCCTTTAAATGATCTATTTTCCTCACACACCAACAATAACATGGATCCTTGATCTTTTTTTATTGTATCACAAAGTCCTATCAATACACATTTTTCATAACCCAATTTCCTTGTTATATCTGTGAAAACATACTAACTCAAACCCTAGAGGTGTTTTAGTAAGCTTTATAGCTGAAAAATCAACCTTACAACTACCAGGTTCACTGGTCATTACTACCACCACCACTATACTAAAAAAATATGACAATTCTTATAGAACCAAAACGAGTTGAAATGGAAGTCTCCAACTATTAATTACACATCGTAAATAATTACCTTACTAAACCACTCTCCAACCAAAGAGTCATTAAAAAAATTTCATTATCCAAACCTACCTCAAATATGACCTTCTCATAAACCCATTATCATATAAATATATTATTCCATATAGAGTACCCACTTTCCATTATTTAATCACCTTCACAAACATTCACCTTCTATTAATAAAAACCGCATGACCAAAAATTAATTTAAAACTGTCACATAATCCTCACCCTCCATTATGATCCTAAATATAGTTTAATGGAAACCAATTGATAGGAAACCACACTCCTATAAAATAACACACCATGAGTAGGTTTAGATATTTATAATAAATCCATTTCCATATTAGTTCACTATGATTGTACCTGTCAATGAGAATTCCAACTACACCTAACACTCCAAAATCATCTTCCCACTATATTACATGACAACACAAAACTGCCCAACTAAAGTCCATTCTCTAACAATCCTTCTTAAAACCATAGGTTACATGGATGTTGAATCATAGAGCCCCAAAATCATTTTAACATAAATATACTAGACCAAACTATGTATCATGATTCGACACAATTATATCTTATGTGGTATCTTCCAATCCATGGTGC
This sequence comes from Viscum album, assembly GCA_963277665.1. Lineage (NCBI taxonomy): Eukaryota > Viridiplantae > Streptophyta > Magnoliopsida > Santalales > Viscaceae > Viscum > Viscum album. Next base: position 772,492,170 of record OY728125.1, on the reverse strand, counting down.
GAATTGTGGCCTCATATCACTATAAGGATCTAATTCGGTTTCCAAGATGAAATGAAAAGGTAAAATATCTATATTACCTATACCCAGATAGTTAATTTACCCATCCCAGAGCACTAATTGATATCATGATATACAAAACCATAACATCACCTACCAAATCTAGAGTCTCTACTGCAAAATGATCATGAAAATAAACTGTTTGTATACACAAACTAGGACACACACTAACAAAAAAATAATACCTAAAATATCTCACTCAGTTGACCCTCATAAAAATTAGAACAACCTACTCAAATATCTATCAATGCCTAATAAGCCCAACTAAAAAATTTAACAATATATAAAATGGAAAAAATAAGAACCATACATCCTATGTTGTTATTGGCACAAATCCCACAATTAGAGAAAAATGGAAATAATCTTAGGAGATTCCACAAAATAAATTACTAAACTAATGATTCTCAACCCAATATAACACCCTAGTAGCAAAACCACTAGCGGGTTTACACCCAGCTTAGGGGGTCATATATCCTCTTATCACCCAACATCCCCTCTCCACACACCATAGATAGACCTAAAAAACCATACAAGGAAACTCAACATGCTAACCTATCCACTTATGAAATTCCATTGCTAGCAAAAACTCTACTCTAATATAAAAAACCACCTTTGATCCAATACCCTAAAGGTTTTCTAGTCTCCAAACCACTGAACTACAATATCACAAGTTCAAATAAAATTCTATAATGAAAATAATATTCTTTATACACTCTCACCTCTAATATTATTTCATGAAAAATCCCAATAAACTATTTCTTATAACAAAAAACATATTGTATAACCTTTTTTACATGATCTAAATCACACACAATAATAAGGGGCTCTATAATGGTCTCTCACACATAGAATAAAAAACCATGTTTAAAAGTTCTAATATTGATCACTACAATCCAAAATCGATGTTCATATCCATTTATTATTTTTTGAAATCATATTTTAAAACACATGTTCATTTAAAAAAATTGGGAAAACACAATAAATTCATTAAAATTCTTGAACCCTTTTTATTTTAAACATTTGATAAAATTAAAAATTTCTCACCACTAATAAAATTCTATAAAATACTAATAATCCACCCAATTCATGACCCAAAAGAGGCTAAAATTCAATTAAAAATTTAAAATTACAATTTCCACGTTATTGAAACAAATTTTCTAACATATTTCACCCAATAATGTCTTCAAAAACCATGTGATCAGAAGAATAATTTATTTGTAAAATCAAGTTTACATTTATGTATAAGAACAATTTAGTATGTAAATCACATATATAGCTCATTAAACAATCGATAATCCAAAGGAATGAACACACCAAAACACATAACACTACCTCAAGGATCAATTCTATATCATATACATATAAAAATTAGTCACAATCCCATATAAATAACAAAATAAAAACATTATATTGTTATGATCATTAAATGAAACCAATAATTATTTTGAGAAAACCTCGAATATATTAATAGAATAATTTTATTAATTTAATATTATATCAATATTAGGTAACATGCAAATGAAATGTGTACTGATGGCTATATATATAATTCATGAACCTCACCCAATCTTATCTATCTGTCTAAGTGATAATACCAAAGAAAATTAAAAAATCCTATACATAATTCTAGGTTAAATATTTCAAAATTAAAACAAAATGAAAGAAAATAAACTCCACCCCGGGAATCTTATCCTTTTCTATAATATGTGTATCAACTAATCTTATGGACATGTTCTATAATTTTTACAAAAAATAACATATCCCCTATCTACCTTTTCCAAATAGTTAGATAAAAACCAATTTTATACCACTGTTAACACCCTTACCAATTCACTAGGTTTTGGGTGGACAGTCCACAAAAACTCATGTGTTCCTCACTATGTAAAATAAATTTACCAAATATGGAGGGGTTCAATATAGATCCATAGGGAGACAATGACCCTAGTATAGAAAAAACATTATATTAAGAGTATATTATAGATTTAATAATAATAATAAAATGTAAATACCAGAATATTTCTTAGATTAAGAAATAATGACACCATATATATTATATATTGATATAAAAATACCAAATTTCTACAAGAAGGTATAAAGGAATAACCACATGTAGGGGATTAATGTAAAATATTGAAAAGGAAAAATTAATAAAGAAGCATTTATAAAAATTATCTCATAGATTAAATCATCGTTCCCAAAACAAACTTGCTTCTCATGATAAATTTTTCTAAGAAAATCACTTTTATTTAGATATATTCCCAACCATAAAGTCCACACACACACACACACCTATATTCGCATGTTTGGTGATATTATTAACCTATTAGAACAAAAATAACTTTTATTTAACGTAAGTGAACTAATCAAATAAATTTATATATGATGGAAAGAAACACATAAATAAAACACAACCCTATGAGGTCATATTGTTCTAAACATGGTACAATGAACCACAACTTTATCTACTTTGTCTCTTTTGACACTCCTTTTTCATCACAGAGTCTAAAGGAATGTAAAGGGAAATGACTTAGCACAAATTGATTCATCCTTTGAAGAAAATATAAAAAATCGACAAAGGGATGAACAAGGAGAATATTTCCCATAAGTCGTGCAAGTTCCCTCATAGTCGCGCAAGTCCACTTGCGCGACCATCATTCATCGTGCAAGTGACTTGCGCGACCTAAGTGATAACTGCCCGGGGTCTTCTCTTGCCTATAAATAGACCCTATGGGCCCCCCATGAGGGAAGAGTATTTTTTCCAGAAACTCAAATTTGATCCCCCGGCACCCTAGTCTCTTCTCAAAGCTTCCAAAACACTTTTAAGGTAACTTCTTTCCTAGAATGGAATATCTAAAGAGGGGGAGGAAATCCTAAGTGTTGAAACTCACCAACACTTGCACTCCTGAGTGGATATCCCTTAAGGGAAAATACCACACTTGCGTACCGCCTTATCCTTCAATAGAACTTGCGCGCCCCTCTTCTTGAAGAACCTCAAGAGGATTATAAAGGTTTTAATCAAAAGTCACTCAATTATTACCCTGTTGGTTAACCGTCGCGCAAGTACCCCATGTGTCGCCCAGGCATACCTGCGTGACCAGGACTTGCGCGCCCACACAGTACCTGCGCGCCTACCAGGACTTGCACACCCCTGCCTTTTGGGTTCTCTTCTTGCCCATTTCACCCCTCTTAAGCCATTCCACCTCTCTTATTCAAGATTCAATCTTCAAGACACTCTTCAAATCCATTTATGGAATGATTTCTTGATTTGGATTCCTTATCTGAAAGGAACTCTGTGGAATATCTCTCAAAATCTAGTGATTTTTACATCTTTATGTCACTAAAAAATTGAGATTTCATTCATTCAACCACATCCTTTAAGATGAGAGAACCCCTTAACCTGGGCTTCCTTTTCAGGAATAAGACCCAGTCATAATTCTCAAATCTGGGCATCCTCCTTAGGTGTAAGCCCCAACCATAATTCTCTTAACCTGGGCTTCCTTTTCTAGAGCAAGACCCAGTCTCAATCATGGGCATCCTCCATAGGAGTAATCCCCAAGTCCCTTAATTTTTTCAAATCTCTTAACCTGGGCCTCCTTTTCAAGAGTAAGCCCCAGTCTAAATTTTTCATAACCAGTCCAAATTTACCATTGATCTGGGATTTCTTTTCAGGAGTAAAACCCAATCATAAGTCCTCTCCTAATTTGGGCCTCCTTTCAAGAGGAAGCCCCAAGTTAGAGTATTTAAAATCTCCATGAAGCACATATACCTTTATGGACCCTACTCCTGGATTTATTCCCTAAAGTAAATCCTAACCTTCATTTATCTGGGAACTCATACATACATAAGCCCCACATTATTTCTTATGATTGCATCTTTCATGGAACAATTGTCTAATTTTTACCAATACCTCTTGTTTCTCACATCGATCATGAATCACGTGAGCTTAGAGTGTAAAAGTAATTATGACATCCTTCTTTGAGCCATCAATCATAAACATCATACTCCCTTACTCGAACTACCTGGGTTCTAATTCCTTTTCTAAACAAAGGATACTTAGGTAGCCCGTCTGCGGGTTTGATCCCAACTCTGAAATAATCCATATCCTTTTGAATGACAATAAACATCAGGTGCCCCACTGAGTGGCTTTAAAACCAGCATGGTCATCATAATGACCAAGAGACTTCTATATAAATGTGTCAAAGGGTACCATTGACCAAGAATCTATAATAAATACAAATGATTCTCTATCGATGAAGAACCTTGAATACATATAAAATATTCTCTAAAGTTCCTACATATCGATCATTGATTGTCAGATCTAAAGGAAAACTCATTTTATATTTGGTAATGTAATAAGGATTCACGAACATAACACAAATCTGTAAAGAGAGTCCCGGAGTAGACAATAATTCCCCTAAAAAAGGTGTGATGTGTCCGACCTCCCATCCTCTCGACCAATGCAAATTCCTAAGCCTCATCAGTCCATAAACTAATGAGAACCTACCTTTTGAAAGTAGGTCCGAATGGATGTGGAATCATTGGATGTTTCTGGTTCTACGAACAAACCCGTTAGAAACCGATCAGAATGTTTGAACCTCCCATCAAAAGGAGGTCATCCCTGAAATCTTAGGGAAAATAATGGTGAACCCGACACGAATCCTTAACCAAGTTAAAATAATGTTTTACCTATTTGTTAGGCCCCTATTTAAAAATCAATGAGAGGGCCAAAAAAAACAATAATTGAAATATGTACTCATCTAAAATATGTAGTGGCTGAATTTATCTTGATTACGTCTGTTATATCAAACATGCACTCTTTTCCAAGATCTTTTGCATTTCTAGAATGGCTGCTCTCAAATTCATACCTGTGAATACTGCTGCTGCAAATGCCACTACTGCTACTCCTGCTGGATCATCATCCGCACTGAGTATGACATCACCTACTCAGCATCTTCAACGTTGGGTATCAAATGCATTGGTTAAGGAGTACCTTCAACACGGTACCATCCCAACTTTGGATGCTGCCCGACAAACCCTCCAAGTGAACTAATCACACCGGTCGTCTAGACAATGACGACCAGTGATCAAGAAGCAGGCAGTGCTGACTACCATCTCCAACCATTTCGGGTCGTTATCCCCGGAACGCAATCACCATTCACTCCCTCATTCTATGGAGGTGAATGAATAAGTACCTCAGGGCCTTAATTCAATTAGACAGGAGTCGTTACCGAGGGCTCCCACCAACAATCTCTGCCTGACTCGTGTGGCAGTGCGCCCTCAACATGATGAGGGTACCGACTCCAGGCGTTCGGCTCAGGTTCCTCAAACCCGAGCAGGCAAGAGAAACTACCAGAGACGGAATCTCGTCGACAGTGAGTAGGTCCTCATCTCTTCCATATCCAGAGAAGTCCACCAACCTAACTTGGTGGAAAGCAATGAGCGGGCACATACACCTGGCCATTTTAATTCCGCTGTCTAGCAGACTCGTCTGGCAGCGTCACGCCAATTCTGCCAGGCAATTCCGATATAGTACTATAGACAAGAACATACACCTGTTTATACATCATCAGCTAGTCAGCAGGCTCCTCTGACTACATATGATGGATCTCGTCAACCATGTTTGGCAAAGTCCAATTAGCAGGCACATACACCTGCTAGTATTTATCAACCCTACCAATAGTCTCGCTTGGTAGCATTCGGAAAAGTTAGTCAGAAAGCCCCGACAACAAATAGAAGGCAAAATCAACTCTCTGCCCCCACACTTGAGTACTGTTAGGATTCACTGACTGGAAAAGGAGGACATGAGCAGGCACATACACCTGCTCCAAGTCCAGAATGGACGTATAGTCCCATTTCGGCAGCTGAAGTCACCAAGCATATTCTATCAATGGTGAAAGAGCAGAAGCAAATTCCTGTTCATATTTTGGATGCCTGCCAGGATATTATAACAACTTCAGTGGCATATTAGGGAAAGAAACATAAATCTATCCCTACCAGTGGAGTGACACATCAACAATTCACTCCGAAACAGACACACACATCTATTCTAGTCCAAGAGGGTTGTGGGGCATACTCCCCCATATCATACAGACAACCAAGTCAGGCACATACACCTGATTTGAGTAGAGATCGTCAACCTAACCTGGTCATCTTTCGTGATCAGGCATATACACCTACTCAGAGCAGCCACTTTCTTCAACAAGTGGTTTCCAAGGCGAGTAAGAAGGCGTCTAAGAAAAAGACCCATCGAGCATAGTCAGGAGATCAAGAGCCAATCTGCAACAAGGCCTTGCTCGATGCTGGTGTTCGTGAAGACCTCAGACAATTATCTGTTGAAATTAAAGATTCTACTCCCTCATTTTCCAATAGTGGGAACATTAATTCCGAAGGTCTTCAATAGAAACTTTCTCATGAAGGCTTGCTTCATGAAAATTCGGTCGATCTCGAAGTTTCATCTTTAGATGAGAGCCACAGGAACCCTCTGTGCGGTCAGAAGACCAAGGAGAAAGAGATCTCATCTTTTGCTGTAACCCATTATGGTGGTCCTCCCCATGATGATGAATTTCGCTGCGAAAGTCCTCTCTGCAGTAGTGATGCACATTGCACGGAAAATGCTCCAGTGGACAATGTAGTGCTGAGAAATCCCTCTTATCATGAGGAAATTGCAAATGCGAAACCAGTCATGTCAGAAGCTTCATCGCTAGTAGGTGAAATACTTTTCTCAATCAAAAGATAGCCCAGTGTGTAGGTCATTCTCCGAACCACCCCTAAGTCATGCATCTTTTAGTTTTATCAATGATTTCTCTACCAATCTTATTGAATCCAATGAAGCAACAAGGAAAAACCAACTCTTGTCCAATAAGGTAGAAGAATCTTCATCAAATGATAAAGAGGAAATGCTAAGCATGAGAAAACAACTGGCCAAAGGTGAAGTGCTAGTCATGTTTTGGCCTCTGACTGACTCTCAGTATAATATTCCAGAAATGTTGACGAAAGATGAAATTCCTGATATTCGTATCAACATATGGAAAACTCTTTGTCAGTTGAAAAAGAAAGTATTATCTTATGATGAATATGAAAATCATCTTAAGATAATAGAAGGGTTACAATGTCAGATTGATTTGGCGTCTCTATCAGTCTCTCGATATCTGAAGGCTGAAAAGCAGCAGAAGAATCCTTCAATGTTCATGCCTTGGCACACTAAGAAGATTGCGTCAGTTAATTGCCAATTCCCCATCTGGTATTCATGTCAGAGGATGGGGCGTTCATGGAACACTGCATTTCATGGTGCTATCCAGTCAGCAAATCCCACCGAAAATGGTCTCATGCAATGTTATTTCCCATGACCGGCCACAGTCAATGGGCTTTGTTTGTAATCAAAAGCTTGCCCAAGAACATGCTTCAACTAGTTCCTCTCAAAATCAAGAATACAGAGAACAAGTTGTTGAATTACTCTTGCATCAAGAAAATGAGAATATTAAACATGCCTTTAGTTTGGAGAAAGCACGTCACCAAGTGACAGAAGTGTCAGAAATCATCCAACGGTCTTTTGAACCGAGTGATAAAAGCGGATACATGTTAATGAATCCAGCTAATTTCCGGACTAAAGTTCGCAAGATCAGGAGGACTTTGAAGAAAGTCTCAGACATAGCATGTCAAGAACCACCCAGATCACCAGACCGGGGACTCTTTTAAACCAACCCTCAGAATCAACAAATATGATTCCAGGAGTTGAGTGAGAATAGCAGGAACAGCCCCAGTCCACTAGACGAGGGACTTTTTCAAATCATCAATCCCCTCCTCAGAGAAAGTCGATCTTTTCTCAATTGGGGAAAAAACCTAAAGAGGAACGAAGAGCCAAATTATCAGGAGATTCCCTCCAAATTACGGTTCGTCAAGAAGTTCCTGAGGGATCGAATCAACAAAAGGAAATGTCTCATCAAAGACATGGAAGAAGACAATATCACAGAAATGCTGATAGAAGGGATGTGATGAGTTATGCATCAATCAATGTCATCAATGCCGTTATTGCTGATCCACCAGATGAGGCTCACTCAGGGGACTCAGATGAAGAGTTTACTTCTCGAGAAGATTTACGCACCAACACAAATGAAGAAGGTGTGCATACATGAAGTCAAAGGATTAATCAGATCCTAGGTAATCCTTCGAGTAACCCACTTTCCCCTCTCCGAAAGGTATCCAACAAAGGGAAGGGAATGAACCAGGTTACATATCCTTCCTTTGGAGAAGGTCAATCGCTCTCACTAGGGCAAAGGTTTGCACAATAGGAGGAAGAAATGAAGGAATTATGAAGGTTGAATGCAGAACTACTTCAGAGTAGTCTTCTTCTTAAGCATGATGGAGTCAGGCAGCCAAAGGAATTTGTTGTAGCTACTGAGATGGATCAAGAATATCCTCCTCTATCAGTTCAAACTCACAGGTCTAATCCTACGGGTCATGTGTAACAAAATTTGGCAGTGATACCATCAGTTGCAGCACCAATCGCTACATCTGTCCAAGCTCCAGTCATTGCACCTACCCAAATCCAAGTTCAACCAGTTGTTTCTCAAAAGTTAATAACTACTATTGAGTCATTAACAGCTCAGTTAGAAACTATGGAAGGGAAACATGCACAAGTTCAACCAGAAAAGAAAGTTTACCCTGAATGGGTAGATTCAATTTCTACTCCATCCAGTTTTGGGAACCCTTTATTCCCTATTTTCAATGGATCAGGCAATCCTGAACAGCATTTGACGCGTTACGTGTCTTGTTGCAATCCTATGATGGGAACTCTGGAGCAGCAAGAAGCAGTGAAACTCAGATGCTTCATGCAAACCTTGCAAGGACCATCTTTTGTTTGGTATACAATCTTGAAATCCTGGTCAATTACAAGATTGGAGGATCTTCGACAAAAATTCCTCCTTCAGTTCAGCTCAACATTTCCAAAGACAAAAGTTTTCGATCTTACGAACTGTAAGAAAAGGGAGAATGAAAGGGTCTCTGATTTCATTGCTCGATGGAAGGGATTAACATATTCCTTGAGTTTAGCACTCCCTCAAGAAGAATTGTTGCCAATCTGTGTGGAAAATCTGCGTGACGAATTTCGCACGCCGTTAATCCCTGTGAAATAAAAAAGAGGGTTTTGAGACCTTACTTCAATCGCTCAGCAGATTGATGATTCCCTTATACAGGCTTAGGCAAAATATCATGTAATTCCATCATCTTCACGAAGAAGAATGGGTAAAGCAGAAACTGCTACAGTTATTCTTAAACAAGCACCTATACCTATTTCTACCTCAAAACCTTCATCTTCTCTAAGGAATCCACCTTCTGAGCGCCAACAACAAAGGCCTTTTCATCCAGACGATCAAAGAGATCAAAGACAAAAAACAATTTGAGGATCTGTATAGAAAAACATACTCTTTCCGAAATGAACAAGTTCCTGGTTATTTCATTTTGGATCTGGAACGAAATTTGGTTCAATTGCCAATGCCCAAGAGGCCAAATAATAAAGGAGATGAAGACCGTCCCAATTATTTCCCTTTTCATCAAATGTTGGGGCATCCCATACAGGAGTGTTTTGTCTTCAAAGACCTCCTCCAAAAGATGGTCAACTCGGGACAAGTCCCATTGAAAGGCTCCTCAGCCCAGGTAGTATGTGTCACTGCTACAGTTCCAGAGGAGGAAGGTGAATGGCAAGAAGTCAAAAGAAAAAATGTACAGAAGTATGATGATTGGATGGTTAGAAAGACAATCAATTGATCTCATGATATTTTGAAAACACAATTAAAGAAACCAATTGTGTCTTCTTCCATGAATGTTGTGGCAAAACCCTCTTCGTCAGAGGGAAAGTCCTTAAAGAAACGACATGATTCAAAGAAATAAAAAGAATCAGAAGAAGATGAGTATGTGTCAATGCCTATGTTGTCTTTGACTTTGGCGGACTTCATGCCATCTACTTCAAATCCACAGGCACCGCCCCACCAAACGGAACAACCTAAACAGGCTAATCAGGCAGAGTCTTCATCAGACAAAGATTTAATCTTTGGTTATGTTAATATGATTCAATTAACATATCCATATTCCGGTCGCAGTTTCGATTTCAATGAGCCTGAATTCCCTGTATCAAAATGAGGAATTAGAGGAAGTTCCAGGGGATCAGGATACATGAGAAGATGTGGATCTTTTAGAAGCCACTATTTCAATTCTACCCCTGCTAGAACTATATACGCAGAAGAAACTCATGGTAGAGCCCTTCAACGAGCTCAGCAAGAACAAGCAAGTTCTTCTACCAATAGAAAATTCAGTCCTGGAACAGTTATTTTGGAAGACCGGTTGAAGGTTCCATATTCTTCCTCTCAGCAAGTAAATGAATCTAATCAGTCTAATCTTCCAAAACTAGGAATATTGCCAACTCCTATCCCAATACAAGATGCATCAACTTCCAAAGCATCTACTTCCAATGTACCTGCTAAACCACATATTCCTATTGGGAAAAACAGACCTCTGGATCAAAAGTATGATATATTGAAACACTTGGCCCAAGTACCAGCCATGTTATCAATTCTGGATGCTCTGAATCTGTCAAAAGATCTTTGGGAAGCACTCATCGAGGCTTTGTCAAGTCCTTAGGAGTTTGAAACTGAAATTGCTGCTGCTGAAGTCTATCACATAGAGAATAATACTACAGAATTCCATACAATAATATCTTTTACTAATGAAGATGAAGATGATGTTGTTCATGGACATATTAGACCATTGTACTTGTCTGGAAAGGTCAATGGCGTAGATGTTCGAAGAGCTTTCATTGACAATGGTTCAGGAGTCAACCTCATTCCCATTCGTACACTTCGTCGATTGGGCCTTATGGAATCTGATTTATCTCCTTCCGCCATGACGCTACAGGGATATGATAAAAATGAACAAGAACCAATGGGTGAAGTTACACTTAGAACTCACTTTGGAGATCTTGTATCCAATTCAGATTTCATGGTTGTTGATCAAGACTCAGCCTTCAACATCTTGCTTGGAAGACCCTGGCTACATCAACATGCGGCTATCCCTTCATCATACCATCAATGTCTCAAATATTGTTTCAATGGACAAGTTGGGACATTGTATGGTGATAAGGCCCCGTTCAAGACATGTGAGTCTCAATACCTTGAGGCGAAATTCTATCACATAAAGCAAAGGGAGAAATCCATAACAAAGGAGATTACTAAAGTTAATGCTCCATATGGTTTGGAAAAAATTCCAGTAAATCCATTTACACATGTGAGTACAGATTATGTGTTGCCTATCAGTAAAATTGGCAAGATAGACCCAAATCAAAATACTCTTATAGAAAGATCCATAATGTCACTTACGGCAGTCGAGCCAGACAACATGGGAGAAATTGGTAATCTACCAAGAAGTGATGAAAGCACAAATGGTGACGTCTTCATTTCATCTGCTAAAATCCAACAAGTCTATGCTTCGCCAATTAGGCCAGAAGAAGTTATAGCAACATCGGAGGTGAACAATGATGTCAATTATCAATCAATCATGTCATCTTTATTACCCAAACAAGACCCTTCATCCTTAATCGGGTCGGAAATGGAAGATTCTTCTTCAAGATATGAAAATTTTGACATCTCATCGGATAATGATAATTCTACTTTATCATATACTATGAAAGTAGAAATGGAAGAAATAACACATGATGAAGAAGAAGAGGAAGATCTCAGAGATGCTCCTCCAGCATTTGAAGAGGGTATCTCTACCACAGTGGATGAACTTAGAGAAATAAATCTAGGTACAAATGGTGATCCACACCCCACTTTAATCAGTGCGGCCATGAATCTTGAAGAGCAAGAGATGTATATTTCTTTTCTAAAGCAAAATAGAGATATATTTTCCTAGAACTATATGGAAATGCCCGGGCTTGATCCTGATGTTGCTACTCATCATTTGGGTTTACCAGAAGTATATCATGGATTTAAGCAAGTCGCGAGAAGAACACACCCAACTTATGCTTCCAAAATTGAATCTGAAGTGGATAAGATTATCAAAGATAACTTCGTCAGAGAAGTTCAATATCCAAAATGGTTTGCTAATATTTTCCCTGTAAAGAAACAGAACGGAAAAATTAGAGTTTGCATCGATTTTTGAGATCTTAATCGGCATCGTCTTAAGGATGATTTCCCAGTTCCGATTACAGAACTTCTAATTGATGAAACAGCTAGCTATGAAGCACTTTCCTTCATGTATGGATATTCTGGATATAATCAGATCCGAATAGCCCCAGAATATGAGGAATCTACAGGCTTTAGAGCCCCTTAGGGTGTGTTTTGCTACCGGGTAATGCCCTTTGGCTTAAAGAATGCAGGTGCAACTTATCAGTGTGCTATGCATCGTATCTTCAAAACCTTTTTAGGGAAGTTTTTTGAATTCTATATAGAAAATTTGGTAGTTAAATCCAAACAATGTTCTAATCACTTGGATGATTTGGAAGTCATATTCTGCAAGCTTCGACAACATAACTTGAAGATGAACCCCTTAAAATGTGCTTTTGGGGTAACCTCAGGAAATTTTCTCTGCTTTGTTGTACGTCATCGTGGTATTGAAGTAGATCCTGAGAAGACCAATTCAATCTTTGGTATGTCACCTCCTCAAAATTTGAAATAATTAAGTGGACTTCAAGGACACTTAGCCTATATTCGGCGTTTCATCGCCAATTTGGCAGGAAAAAGTTTACCCTTCACCAAATTGATGAAGAAGGGAGTCACTTACCAGTGGATTGAAGAATGTCAAGAAGCATTTGATATTATAAAGAAATACCACTTGAGTCTACTGGTACTCATGCCACCTGTTAAAGGAAGACCACTTATCCTCTACGTGACAGCTCTAGAGCGATCATTGGGTTTTTTTCTTGCTCAAAAGAATGATGCTGGGAATGAAAACAGTCTCTACTATCTCAGTCAAACCATACTTGAAGCATAAACCCGGTATTCATGTATTGATAAGTGCTGCCTGGCATCAATCTTTGCAGTTCAGAATTTGAGACACTACCTGCAACATCACGAGGTCCAATTGGTATCTCGCAATAACCCGCTCAAATTTATCCTTAGTCGTCCAATGCTTACCGGACGTCTGGAAATGTGGGCAGTTATTTTGTAGTAATTCGACATTCAGTATGTGTCTCAAAAGGCGATAAAGGGCCAAGCTCTGGCTGATTTCCAAGCTGAACACCCTTCAGTGGAAGACACATCTTCAGATATTAATCTCCCTGATGAGGAAGTCTTCTCTATTCAAGAAAGTCCTCAGTCATGGGAACTGTATTTTGATGGTGCTTCTAGAAGTCCAATAGGGAGGAAAATGGAAAATCCTAAATTCAACAAAGTTGGCTTAGGAATTGTGCTCATTTTTCCAGAAAAGGCAGTGTTACCTCATTCCTTATTATTGTGGGAAGGTGGTACCAATAATGAATCAAAATAACAATCTCTCATCATAGGTTTGAAATTAGCACTTCAAGACGAAGTGAATCACTTAAAGGTGAAAGGTGATTCAGACCTGGTAATCAAACAAGTTAATGGGGATTATGCCATCAGAAAAGAAGAACTAATCCCTTTGTATGATTACATCAGAGAGTTAATGGAGGAATTCCCTTTGGAATAGACATTTTCTTATGTCCCAAGATCACAAAATGCTCAATTTGATGCATTGGCTAATATAGCCACAGCTCTGGCAGATCCAAATTGGGATGAGACAACCATCAGTATTGCCCGCCGTCATGCAATTTCACCTTATTTTCAAATCAGAACAGAGGAAATTAATGAAATTTGTCCCATTCCTGAACCGTATGGTCATACTATAGGTTGGATGTCACCTATGAGGTAATACCTTCAAAATGGAACACTTCCACCTGATAGAGCTGAGAAAGAACAAATCTGGCAACGTGTGGTTAATTTTACTCTTTATGATAGCCCAGATCACCTAGAGAAAATTCTCTACAAACGTGGTTTTGATGGAGTTATCTTCAGATGCATTGATGGTGAAGAGACAATGGTTGTCATGAAAGAAGTGCATGTAGGAGTCTGTGGTGCCCACCAGTCTGGACATAGACTTTCTGATCAGATTCGAAGGCTTGGATACTTTTGGCCTTCAATGATACGAGATTGTGTCGATTTCACAATGAAGTGTCATTCATGCCAAGTACATGCCAACTTCATTCATCAACCTCCAGAGTTTCTTCATACAGCTAAATACTCATGTCCATTTGCCACATGGGGAATGGATGTGGTGGGACCTTACCCTTCGGCTACGGCCAAGCAGTTTAAGTACATTCTTACTGCTACTGACTTCTTTTCCAAATGGGCAGAAGAAAAAACCTCTCAAGGAAGTCAGTTCTAAATGAATTGTTAGCTTCATCAATTCTAAAATCATTACCAGATTTGGTGTCACTCATACCATAATGACAGAAAATGGAACCAATTTCTGTTCATCTGAGGTGAAGAAGTTGTATCAAGAATACAACATCAAATCCAACCATTCATCTCGATATCATGCAGCGGCCAACGGCCAGATAGAAGCCTTTAACAAGACTCTTTCAAATATACTGCAAACGATGGTGGATAAAGATAAGAGGTTATGGCCTGATAAACTCTTTCATGCTTTATGGGCTTATTGGACTACCACCCGCACTGCAACTCGGTCAACTCCATATTCATTGGTATATGGAACAGAGGCCGTCTTGCCCATTGAAGTTCAACCAACCTCGGTCAGAGTTGCCATTTGTGATCAATCAACTACAGATGAACAATCTCAAAAGCGATTGAATGAATTGTAATGGTTATATGAGAAAGGATTGTGCACTTTGCACCACTTGGAAATCTATCATAATCGAATAGCACGAGGTTTTAACAAAAACGTTCATCTTCGTTCATTCACTCAGGGAAAATTGGTATTAGTTATCAGAAATCCAATGATACTAGGAATGAAACCTCCCAAGCTTGACCCAAAATGGGAAGGACCTTATTCAATACATAGTGTCTACTCCAATGGAGCTTATTAATTAATTTCGATGGATGTAGAACTCATCACTACTCCAACCAATTCCAGATTTTTTATGAAGTATTTTGTATAAACTGCAAAGTACCTCTTTTTTCCTTGCTATATGATGTTAAAATATACAGAAACGGTCCAGTATGACCTTAAACTGCAACTTGGTCCAACATGACGTTAAATTGTATCCCCCTTGGTCCAACATGACGTTAAACTGTGTGTCCAAAATGGTCCAGTATGACCTTAAACTGCAACTAGTTGCAATATGACCTTAAACTGCATCATCAACGATCCATGCATATGACCCTATACTATTTGCAAGTACCTTACGTCCAGCAAGACGTTAAACTGTGACATCCTAACTACATGATACAAAACTGTACAAAAAGTCCGTGATACATCCTACATGACATTAAACTGTATTTTGTCCCTGCTACATGACACTAAACTGTGCAGCACCAATAGTCCTAAATGCAAGACTTTAAACTGCATAGTCCCTTTATATGTCCTACATGACATTAAACTATACATCGTTAAGGTTGTTGTTACCTGTTGTTTCTCACACTGAGTATGACCCACGTGAGCTTAGAGAAAACCTCAACCACAACACTCTCTTTGGGCTGCTAACCATGTGTAAGTCCCAAAAACATCATTTTTTTAGGTCATTGTCCCCAAGAAAAACTTGATCATTAATTCATTCTTTAATTTAACTACACAGACTTTGATCCTTGCCTTCTAGGCTGTGTATGTACGCAACCTCCCAAGGTTCAAGCCGAAAACCAATTTATTCATATCGGTTCATCTCCATCTCATACAATGTTTATTCGTGAAACCACCCCTAGAATCAATATCTTTACATTGGTTCACTTTCTTCCTTGTTATACGGCATTAAACTATACAACACTTTTGTCCAGTATGACAATAAACTACAATATTCTTTGATACCCTCACCTGAGAGGGACCCATTATTTACATTGATTTTTTTTCAATCATGGTTCATTTCAAAGGCTACGTGCATACATGGCAATGCCCAAACCTTTTATCTTGAGTTAAACCATCATTGTACTAAAGTCTCCTTTCACCCTTCACATGTACAAACCAAATTTGTACAAAGGGTATTTCTAGAACTATGTGGGATTGATTCCCATCCTTATGGGATACGTAGGAACGTTCAAGTGTCCCTCGAATCCAGTCCCAAGTCTTAGGGACTAACCCCAAAATTCCACTTTCAGTCCCTTGGCTGAAAAGTCCCCATGAAAACACACACTGTGTATTTCTTACAATGGTCCAAGCTCTATGACCCTAAACTAAGATCTATAATCCTTTTGTCCCACACGACGTTAAACTATAGTTTAAGAACTACGTATGGCTTGATTCTCATCCTTATGGGATACGTAGTGAAGTCCAACATTTCAATTCAGGACCTAGCCACAACATGATTATGGTTAGCATTGATCTGTGTATCTCTGTATACATTGAAAAATACCCATCTTTATGTTTCATAATCCTAACCTTAAATATTTTCAGATCCTCATAACCCTTTCCATGACTTCTAGTCACAAAAATGTCAAACTTCTGAAAGTTCTTTTGCCTGATTCTGCAGCATGTGCCCATAGGCGGCCTTGCATAAATAGTCTACATAACAGACTTGTTAGCCAAAAGATGCTATCATTTGACTATACATCCAATTCCCTTAGGTGGCCCTGCATAATTCAACCCCCTAACGGGTTTGTCGGATAGTGGTAACTTCATTCTTGGGAAGAATGCCTCTTTTGTCCTTATTTGTCTTAAATGACAGTATGTAGGGATCCGCAAAATAGCCATCCTTAACATATTTGTCCCATATCATTTTTCATGATCCAAAAGTATTCAAGTCTATGTTTTATATTCTCCTTCCCTACATTTGGGTCAAACCTTCTTAGGAGTGATATTAATCCAGTTCTTCGATAATCTTGTTTGGAAATATCTTTTCCATATTCAAGTACCTCTTTCCATACAGAAAACTCTATACTTTGGAAGATTTGAATCTCCATAAAATTTCACTGGCTTCTAGCACTAGGAAAGTAAATTTCTGAGAGTTATTTTGCCTGACTATACAGTACGCGCCCATAGGAGGCCTTGCATAATCAGTCTACATAACAGACTTGTTTGCCAAGAGATACTATTTTATTTAACTATGCAGCCAATTCCCTTAGGTGGCCCTGCATAATTCATCCCCCTAACGGGTTTGTTAAATAATGGTAACTTAATTCTTAGAAACTACTTCTTCTAAAGCCTTTTAGGACTTTTTCATGTCATTTCTCAGATTCAAATATTCTTTAGTCATAGCTTACATATTTTCCCTCATAATTGAGTATGGTAATATGTTTTCAGATGAATTTTCAAGGAATTGATTTAATTCTAATCCATTTCGGTCAACGCTATTTCGACCTTAAACATTAGACTTTTTATGTCCGATGTGCATGACTTTAAACTGCCCACAAAAGACAAGGTAACTCTGAATAAAAGTCAAGTTCCCAGCTCACTAAACATATATTTTGTATGATTTAGGTAACATTGAGAAATTAAAAGGTTCAAAGATTGTAGGGTTATTTACATTAATCCTAGTAAAAATCAAACTATGCTTACTAGGCCCATTGGCTTAGGTAAAATCTAAATCATGTAGAAAAAGAGAATGAAGGTACAAATAAGTGAAGGTGAAAGTGTTTTTCATTGATGCGCAAGAGTTAGAAGGACATCCATAGACTGGAGTCTCTTCTCTTTTTCAAGAATTACAAGAGGCTTTCAACATAATTATTCATTTGATTTACGGCATCCCGAGCTTCATTAGAAACCACTTGTAATTCATTCATTCAACTGGATACCATAAGAGATGAAGTGATACCAGCTCTTCTTGGAACAATTGTAAAAGAATGTTCTTGAGTTTGGTTTGAGAAAATTTTCTGCTAATCAAACAGTGACTCTGTTTCTGTCCAAGGGACTTGGAAGATGGATACATGGATTTGAGAATGGAGCATTGGAAGAAAAGATCCATTTGGAGAGATTAATCTTTTTAGATATTGCTCTAATGCCATGTTTGTCTTCTCTCCACCAATCAGAAGCGGAAAAAATTTCAGCCCATGGGTTTTCCATTTTCATATCTGCAAGGAAATGACATGGAGGAAGAATTTAAAAGTTCACACTATTGTTGTTGCTCTTAATGCACAACATACCCGAAATAGAGGAGTAGCAGTGCAGCTGCACTTCAGGCATATAGTTCTTTGTATCTGGAACATTGATTCCTTGCAGATGACCATGACCACACAGAGGAAGATAGATGCTCTGTGGGAAATTAAGATGATATTTCTTCAAGTACTTAGCCAAATTTCGGAGAGTGATATCACATATATAATAGTAATCATGACCAATGATGTTCATCATGTCATCAATCCGCTTGCTAACCAGTTCATCAGCCATTCCAATTCCCTTGGGAACCATTGAATCTGCACAAAGGATGAATAATTAACTCTTAATTAAGTTGTTTTTTCATAAACTTTGTGAAAGAATTCGAAAAAATGGAAAAGGCATTAAGGCGCGCAAGTCTAAAACATGGCGTGCAAGTATGGAGGTGCCGCACAAGTATTTTGGCACACAAGTACCACCACGCATGTCAAGATACCTTGACAGTAGGGCGCCATCAAGGAAACAATGGAAAACAGAGCAACCTGCATGGCTAAGGTGGCCTGCGCTGTGAGAGCTCGAAGTTTTGAAATCCAGAAATCCAGATGCTTTGTACAAAAGTGAGGCCCTCTATTTATAGACGCTTCTGGGACCCTGCGTGATCAAGGGACGTATCCCTGCACGCCAAAGTTTGTGCGCCCTAACCTTGCGCGCCCCAATTTCCTTTTGATTATCGATTTCCTCAGAGTCAAATCCTCATTTATTTCGGATCCAACTCTGAGGGGGGGACTTTTGTTGATGCTCCTTTTTCGTCACAGAGTCCAAAGGAATATAAAGGGAAATGACTTAGCACAAATTGATTCATCCTTTTAAGAAAATATAAAAAATTGACAAAGGGATGAACAAGGAGAAGATTGCCCATAAGTTGCGCAAGTTCCCTCATAGTCGCGCAAGTCCACTTGCGCGGCCATCATTCGTCGTGCAAGTGACTTGCGAGACCTAAGTGATAATCGCTCGGGGTCTTCTCCTGCCTATAAATAGACCCTATGGGCCCCCCATGAGGGAAGAAGAATTTTTCCAGAACCTCAGATTTGAGCTCTCGACGCCCTAGTCTCTTCTCAAAGCTTCCAAAACACTTCTATGGTAATTTCTTACCTAGAACGGAAGATCTAAAGAGGGGGAGGAAGGCATAAGTGTTGAAACTCATCAACACTTGCGCGCCTGAGTGGACAGACCTTAAGGGAAAAGGACACACTTGCACTCCACCTTACTCCTTCAATAGAACTTGCACACCCCTCTTCTGGAAGAACCTAAAGAGGATTATAAATGTTTTAATCAAAAGTCTCTCAAGTATTACCCTGTTGGTTAACCGTCGCACAAGTACCCCATGTGTCGTGGAAGCAAACCTACGTGACCAGGACTTGCACACCCATGCAGTACCTGCGCACCTACCAGGACTTGCGCGCCCCTGCCTTTTTGGGTGCCCCTATTGCCCATTTCACCCCTCTTAAGACATTCCACCACTCCTATTCAAGATGAAATCTTCAAGACACTCTTCAAAGCCATTTATGGCATGATTTCTTGATTTGGATTCCTTATCTGAAAGGAACACTGTGGAATATCTCTCAAAACCTAGTGTTTTGTAAATCTTTATTTCACTAAAAAATTGAGATTTCATTCATTCAACCTCATCCTTTAAGATGAGAGAACCCCTTAACTTTGGCCTCCTTTTCAGGAATAAGCCCCAGTCATAATTCTCAAATCTGGGCATCCTCCTTAGGAGTAAGCCCCAACCATAATTCTCTTAACCTGGGCTTCCTTTTCAGGAGTAAGCCCCAGTCTCAAACATGGGCATCCTCCTTAGGAGTAAGCCCCAAGTCCCTTATTTTTTTCAAATATCTTAACCTGGGCCTCCTTTTCAAGAGTAAGCCCCAGTCTTAATTTCTCTTAACCAGTCCTAATTTACCTTTGATCTGGGATTTCTTTTTATGAGTAAAACCCAATCATAAGTCCTCTCCTAATTTGGGCCTCCTTTTCAGGAGTAATCCCCAAGTTAGAGTATTTAAAATAATTATGAAGTACATATACCTTTATGGAACCTGCTCCTAGATTTCTTCCCTAATGTAAATCCTAACCTTCATTAATATGGGCAGTCATACATACATAATCCCCACATTATTTCTTATGATTGCATCTTTCATGGCACAATTGTCTAATTTTTACCAATACCTCTTGTTTCTCACATCGAGCATGACTCACGTGAGCTTAGAGTGTAAAAGTAATTATGCCGTCCTTTTTTGAGCCATAAATCATAAACATCATACTCCCTTACTCAAACTACGTGGGTTTTGATTCCTTTTCTAAACAAAGGATATGTAGGTAGCCTATCTGGGGGTTCGATCCCAACTCTGAAATGATCTGTGTCCTTCTGAATGACAATAAACTTCAAGTGCCCCACTGAGTGGCTTTAAAACCAGCATGGTCATCATAATGACCAAGATACTTATATATAAATGTGTTGAAGGGTACCATTGACCAAGAATATCTAATAAATACAGATGATTCTCTATCGATAATGAACCTTGAAGACATATAAAAGATTCTCTAATGTTCTTACATATCGATCATTGATTGTCAGATCTAAAGTAAAACTCATTTTATATTTGGTAATGTAATAAGGATTCATGAACATAACATAAATCTATAAAGAGAGTCCCGATGTAGACAATAATTCACCTCAAAAAGGTGTGATGAGTCCGACCTCCCATCCTCTCGACCAATGAAAATTCCTAAGCCTCATCAGTCCATAAACTAATGAGCACCTACCTTTGGAAAGTAGGTCCGAATGGATGTGGAATCATTGGATGTTTCCGGTTCTACGAATAAACCCGTTAGAAACTGACCGGAATGTTTGAACCTCCCATCAAAAGGAGGTCATCCCCGAAATCTGAGGGAAACAGTCTCATTGATAAAATAAAAATTCTCTTAGAAAACTCATTTATCATATGACAAATTTATCATATCTTATCACTCATACCACAACCTAATATAGTACACCGAACCATCCATACACATTTAAGGGAGGTCATGATCAATTACACTAACCCATATTCAAACACCCAAGGGGTGTAACAATCAATTACCTTGACCTCTCTAAAAAAACTCAAGAGAGGTCCCAATCAAGGAAACTATCCCATCCTTGCATAGCCAAGTGAGGTCTCCATCATGAACAATGACCCATCCCCCTCTTAGTTGATAGATATCACATTTAGCACACTAACCCATCCCCATACAATTGAGAAAGTTCAACATTAAAAAAATAACCCATCCCTAATCACTCAATGGAAGTCACATAATTTAGTAAGAAATGATTAGGAACATGTATCAAAATCCATTAAATGTTGAATAATTCATCACCTAAATTTCTACATAATCTATCTATGTTATTCTAGAATTTTATGAGATAAAATGTCATTTGTAAAGCCCATTTAATCAAGAATATATACCTATGATTATTACCCATATAGTCTTATGCTTATTGATTTCAAGGTAGAAAACTCATAGTCCCCCTCTGATGAAGAAAATTTACCATTACAAACCTCACCACTTACATAGATATGAAAAGAATCAATCTCAAACGGATACACATATACCTAAAAAAATCATGTCATATAATTTTTTATAATAATTTTACCATTGTAAGGACTTCATACCTAAATCATGGTAAAACTAGGATATGAAAATTCACAAGACTATTCGATCTTGATGAAACAAATCCATTAAATTGTCCCTAAAATAAAAATATTACGCTTTATTAGAATATGTGAGAATGACAGTTAATTAAATGATAATTCATTTATTAGAAATGAAAATAGTTATGTAGAGGAACCAATCATAATGAACCACACATCAAATTGGAAATATATAGGCGGTGAGGAGCCAAAATATCCAAAGAGGATCATTTAACATTTCTAGGTCACATATGGGTTAGGGGAAAAGAGAGAGAATAGAAAATAGGGGACTCGGGTAAAACAATGGCCTTTTCACAAAATAATTGTGTGTGAGACCTTCATGAAAATAACATGTGGTTTACACAGTGAACCAGGGTGTGAAGTACCCATGATATCAAAACTAAACATATTAACTATGTATTTTATTACTTCATGTCTTGGACCCTATGATTTTTGCTCTAGATTGGCTATAAGTCTGACCTGTTCCTCATAAAATCACTCTTGAGATACCCCTACACATCAAATAGAAAAAAACATGTAAAATGATCATGTTCAATCCCAAAATCATATCTTAACACCCCTTAAAAAAACTTATGGACATTAAAAATTTCATTAAAAATAACATGAATTATAAACTTTTTATTGAGATTGGGTGAGCCATAAGTTTGGAAAAAAAATCATCAATGGATTATGGATTATAATGAGGGTTTTTAGATTACTTGGTGTGTCAGAATTAGATTGTATTATAAAACTCTAAAAGGGAATTAATTTTTATAATGTCTTGATTATTTCTTCGTTTAACTATAATGTGACTTTTTGTTACTCAAAGATCCCTTAGGAAAACACTTTTATCATATTTATTAGTATAAAGGGTAATACTTCTCCTTGTTTTTAGACTGAGGGATATTATCCTTACCGCTTGGATCACTGGTATAATTAATAGGTGAATCATATGGGGAATCATTATTAATAATAGATGTCTAGGTACTAATCATTGATTCAACTACCACTTGAATTTAGTAATGTCATATTGATCTATATCATTTGAAAACAAATTTTGAGTCATCATTAATGATTAATAGGGAGACTGGTCTCCTATAATGGACTAATAGTTTCTTCATCCACTATGTCACTGTATTTTTACCTTTAAAACCATCACTCTTGGATGGGCTCTCGAATACTTACCTTCCTTTGTTAAATGTTTTACTAAGGGAATATGAAATACCCAGTTATAGACCATATTCAGATACTCAATAAACTTATTTTTAAAATTAATATTAACAATAATGGGGATTATAATATTTAAAAGTTTAATTTATCATTGAGGTATTATTCATGTTTACTTTAATTTTTTGACTAACATTCTATATGACTTCTAATAAGATGAAACAACATGATTGGTATTTTCTAAAAACTTATACAACTGTTAACATCATGATTCGCTGGTTTAAAATATTTGGGGAATGGAGGAATAAATTCATATTCAAACACCACCTCAATATTATCCACAATAAATACTGGAGTGATAATTTTGTCACATAGGGTATATTAGAGACTAGAATCCAAAAAATAGGCATATAATCCTAATTCCCCATTAATTATATTCACATATACCATCAGTGGAGATCCAATAAATGAAGCAATATAATTTAATCTTTTTTGGGTTCTATAACCATGATCTATGTTGAATAATTCTCAACATAATTAAGAAATTAGTGTACTAATAGTTGTATAGGTTGAATTTAATTACCCAGGTATAGATTCGAAAGACTATTGGGTTCATATTATATATTTCTGAGCTCTAAGTAACTAAAATTGATTTCATATATTGAAAATAAATATGAAACTAACCCTTACCAATATGAATTGTTATCCAGTCATAAAATTAAATTTTATCAGGTAGTCTTAGCTACATGTAATCAGTATTTAATGGATTTTAAACCAATAAATGATAATACACCATGTTAATGAGAACATAAAAGTTTTGAATCACTCCTTGAGTGACTTAGTATTTATTATAATAGAGTACCAACCATTCTGGGATACTGAATTTCCTACTTCACAAAGTTCCAGTACCAATGTTCTACTCTCTTGAATGGATTTCCTTCTTATCACCACATAAAAGGTTACCCACTTATTATCATGAACCAACCAGAGTCGACTCTGAATCGGTCACCCAATCTGATCTATGTGAAGGCCCAAGATGTATTCTTGATCCTCCCGGGATGGTGAAAAGTGCTAAAGGAATCAATAGAGACATAGGGAATGATTTTTTCGAATAAAAATAAAGATGGTAACTAAATAGATAAAATCACAAACCAAACTCAACGTGATTTCAAAACTTTACACTATTTAAATTTACAATTAAGGAAATAATAAACAAAAAAACAAACAAAACCAGAATAGTAAAACTGCACATAACACTCAAGACACCTCAATGTGACTCTGAGGCTCACTATCCAATCTATAAACTACAATTTTCCAAGGTGATCATGCTCAATGCAAAACCTACAGTAGAAACTAATAACAAGAAAAAACATTGATTAACATGTTTGAATTACAAAATTAAAATATTTGTTTTCCATGGTTTTTAATTTAAAATAATCAATCATAATCCATTTACAAATTGATTTAAAAAAATTCCAAGGGGTGCAGTAAAAATGGGACCAAATGGGAAAAGATTATTTTGCATAAAAGTGATAAAGGGGTGAGTGGTTATTCTTTCAAAAACAATTTTTTTTCATGAAATTGTTTTAAAAAACACACATTCACAATTTTACCAAAAAAATACCCAAAAAACACATGATTGTGATTCCACATAATTATAGAAATGGAACTAATGTTTCAAATTTAAAAGAAACACAGGAAAAAATATGAACTTAGAGGATAAATATAATATACTAATATATGTGACCCATCCTGAAGGCATGCCCTGCATGCTGACATCATAACGCCCTAATTCCTGCTCATCACCTTACCTAGTCTGATCGAGGTTCCCAATCCCATAATAATAATATAATGATAACCCCTACTATGAGGCACTGGCTAGTGAAATAACATAGATTAGTGCAACAAACATTCTAAAAATTTCTCTTTTCTAGGATAGGTTCCAATGCTATGTTCAAAAACGGGTATGCGAAAAAATGTCAAGCAACATTCCATACACATGTTTCATTAAACAATCAAACAACCCAAACCACCCCATGCATATCAATGGATCATCCCCTTGAATTAACTAATTAATATCTATGTGGAGTCCTAAACTAAGGATATTACCACTTCTTCAGCCATCACAAGGCAAGAGGATTTCTCCTATAGGGTTTTTCCAAAATAAACCACTGAAAAAGTGCCAATGGGGCCACACATAATTTTCAAAAAATAATCATTTTCTCAAAAATAGACATACACAACTATTTTTTAGAACCAAACACACATTTAAGAACTCATTAAATCAAATGAAAACAACTCTTATAATTCTAATACATTTTTTACAAGGGTCAAAGAGACAATCCACCGTAACATGGTCAGAAAAACCTATTTTGGAAACACAAACCATCAGTTTGTGTGTCAATAATACATTTATAAAAATAAAACATGTTTATAAAAATCATAAACTACAAGAAAAAAACAACCAGGCCATTTGACCAACATATGGAGTGCCAAAAACCAATAAAACACATCTCACAATGAAAGTCAATTTTAAAATCATACTCACCCCAAAATTTTAGCCAAACATGTTTCACAATTTTTTTATGCATTAATAAACCATTAAATCAATTAAATAAATAATATAAATAATTTCCTCAAGGATTGTACATCAAAATACACCCAAAACACTCTTTAAAAATTTAACCTCACATCTATACCATGTAAAAAAAATTCTCATCCCATACACAATTAGTTAAACTGATTGCATGATTTATAAAATAGAATCAAATGACACAACAAGGAATTATTCATGAAAAATACCCATCTTCCCATTAAAATGTCATTTTGAAAACCAAAATATTACATAAAAACCCATATAATGAAACCAAACCATCAATTAAAATCCAATGCACAATTATAAGAGCCAACCAAGAATTTCATCATACATTTAGCATAAAAAACATAGTTAAATAATTTCATACGTCATAATACAAGTGGGAAAACATTTCATTTCACATCAAAACTATATTCTAAAAACTATAAATTGCTAATTATCATGAATCATAGGTGTAAAAATCAAGAAAACAATGATTGTTCAAACATAAAGGGTAACGCATTCGGAGACCTACCTCAAAAGATGAAAAATTTCCAAAGCCTGGTGTGAAACCTCAATCACATCTCATTCACACCCACATGAATGTAATGGAAACCCTAAGCATAAAAAATATGTGTTAAATACTAGGATTTAACCCAAAAAATAAATCCCAAGCCTCTAGGGTTGGATAAAAATAAACCACACCAGGAAATAACCCTAAACCAAGGATATGAGGAAGAAAAAAATACCACAGGGGGTAGCCTCATTGGAAGGAGGGTGGCTGATGGATGGGAGATCATTGGAAGAGGGATGCCCGGTTAGACAAGGGTCATCCATCAGTGGCCGTGTGCGCTGGATAGGGGTCACAACAGAGGTTTTACACTTCGGTGAGGGGTTATTCTTGTGGAAGTGAGCTCACTAGAATGAAACTAGTTGGCTAGGTGGAGGTTGAGCACGCACTGGTTAAGGGAGGAGATGAGATCAATTTTAGGGTTTGGGGATAGCTGCACGTAGGAGTAAGGGGTGAGGAGAAGTAGGGGTGAAAAAATTATAAATAAAATAAAACCATAAAAAGTATATCTAACTTAATAATAATAAGAATATTCATGATAAAAATAATAATATAAAAATTATAATAATATAACCACAATATTAATAATATTACAATAAAAAAATTATCTAAAAAAATTATTAATTATAATAACAATAATGTTAGTAATAATAATAATAATATTATTATTATTAATAACAATTTTTCTAATAATAAAAACATAAAATAACAATTTTAATAATAATAATAATATTATTATTGTTATTAAAAAATATGTTTAATACTATTTAATATTTTTTTTATTTTTTACCTCTAATTTAACATTTTTTCATTATTATTTTAAATTTTATTTTGAATACCGAGTAGGCCGCATAGAGACCAGGGTGTTTTAATACCATCTCCAAACCACGCCCTTCCTGTGTGCTAGATGTCGCCAATCCCAAAACACTTATTATAAATAAAAGCTCAAAAATTCAAATCGGGACACACCGTGAACCCCCAATCAAATTATTTGAAGATATGATAATAAAAAAAATAAAGAATTTACAAAAGTAGGGGTGTAAAAATTATCCCAACCATAGCGTTTTCCACCCCCAGAAATCCACAACATGTTTGAACCGAAAAATAAAAACCGATACATGTCTATAGTTTAAGGAGATACCCACAAATTGACAAATATGAGGAGAAAAAAAATTGAAAGAGACTTATAAAATAAAATAGGGAGACCAAGAATGGAATCTATTATTTGTGTCACCCACCCCCATGAGTTTAAACACTTCCAGCAGATCAGTCAAAAAAGGATTATTATTTTTACAACACGAGATCATGTCTCAAAACATGGACATCCAAAACATCTCAAGCAGAACACATACTATTCAAAACCATTAGAATAATTCCATCACAACATTTAATCAATGAAAAAACATATGATTAGGTGGTTTCACACAAGACCAACCACCACCATATTTATACTAAGAATGGAATTGAGATATTGACATGGCGAGGCTCGAACGGACTCCACACCATAAAAATTAGGCTAACACTGAATTCAATGAGACCCGTGATGGGTATATCCACCATAGTAACTAACGATATTAACTGAACTCAATGTCTTTAAACATGGACTAAAAAACACCATCACAAGGGGAGGGGAGGGAAGGTCCCAAAAATCGAATAATAAAAACCACAATCGAGAAAATACCAATAAATTCACACCCTAGGAAAAAAAGCATGCCACAATAAGGATATAAATTAAACCAAATCCTTTTTACCCCACTGGGTTATCCTAACTATGTGACAGCTTCTCTTCAGAACCTACGGTTGGAGCTCTAATTTTTGAAGCATGTCCTTCCTCTTAGTCAGGAATTAGAAACTCCCAAACATAACACATGAATAAATATTTCATAAAAAACACTTCTATTAAAATAGAAGTTCTAAAGGTTTTGAAAACAACCATCCCTATAATTAGAAAAGAAAGACACCCCACAAAATGCCACCAGACATGACTATTACAAGCAAGGAACACTACAAAGAGAAAAACCCAAACTGGTCCCAAACATCTCCCTACACATGTGGATAGTCTGAGGTGACCTTTGAAGAGTCGTGTTTGGATTTATAGTGCTTCTTTGAAACACCATGAAATAACCACTGCATGAGACCCATGCATCCACATATATGGTATATTGTTGGTGTATTTGGGCATGACAGCCTCTTCTGAACCTTCTTACCACTATAATGACAGATCATTGAATTTCACTATAAATAAATTGACTAGAGGTCTGAAGGACTCATAATTATCCTACAGGAACCACCTGTATTAGGATGATTCCCATTTTTCTTATCATCTCCCTCTACACCACTTCCAAAAATTGGAGGAGGAATCACTATCCCCAGTAATCCTACTAACTCAGCTTTGGAACCAAAGTCCTGTATCACCACATTATCAAAGGTGGTTAGTTGGAGTTCTTCCACCTTTGACTGAAGCTCAGGATGGAGCCCAAATAAAAATGTCAATCCTTCACGAGATCATTTTAATCATACCATGTGTCATATAGAACTAGATCCAAAATGCATTGATATAATTCTAATACTGATCCTACACCCTACTGAAAACTGCACAACTATATTCTATTTCTCACCTTCTTCATCTCATATAATTTTTTTTCGGATGAATGATGACTTAATAAACTCACAAGTATGAAATTCTTGAGGCTTTATTGGAGACACGAACTTCCACCATTTCTATGTTGGACCTTCGAGCATGAAGTTCTAAAACCTTACCTATGAATACTTAGTAAATAGAAGAAAACTCAAGTCTCTCCCAATATTTCACATCCAATCCTCAACTTCGAGACTATCCACATGGCCATTATATATAGAATGGATCATCATCCGAAACTCAAGGACGTAGTTTATTGGTTGACCAACTAGAGTTTTTGCAAAAGATGAACCACATGAAGCAACACCTTCTAGATCCATCTAAAATTTGTGGGGAAAGTCACTAAGAAACAAGGAAACGAGGATATTGATAAAAACCAAGTAATTACCATTTTACACTCAACTTTTCACAGTTCAAAACTAGACTTTTCAAAACAATTTTCCCAAGTTAATGAAAACCCAAAAAAGATCACAAGGGGAAACTAGTGTCGACGGGTGACTTTTCCATATGGTTGGAGGCCATATTACAATAATAAAACTATTACAAGGATTTCATTAAGACCATATACCTGATTCCATGTGGCTTTCTAGGGCCTCTGAGCTCATAGAGGCCACTTTTCCTACTCCATATTCTTTTTCCAACACCAAACAAACTTAAAGATCTCAAAGACATCAACATACCTTGCCATCCCATGGTGAAACAAGGTTTGGAACAAGCAAGGGTTCATGACTTCCTTCTCGTTCCTTCACCTCTAGTCTCTATAATCCTACTTGTTCTACCTTTACATCACCAAATAACAATGGGCACTCTAGAGAGAAAGGTCTATTTTAGAGATGACCTGCTCTGATACAATTTTATCACGAACCAACCTAGGTCAACCCTGAACCAATCAACTGAGTGAATCTGTGGTAAGGCCTGAGAGGAAATCCCAATCTTCTCAGGATAGAGATAAGATCCAAGGGAATAAATAGATATTGAGGGAATAGTTTCAACCATTACGAATAAACAAGATAACTAAAGAGATAAAATATCAAAATAAACTGAAAGTGAATTCCAACCTTTATAATCTTTATATATATAATTAAAGAAACAACAAAAAGAAAAAAAACTTTTATAGTCAAACTGAACCTAATAGTCATGGCACCTCGATGTGAACCAATGGTCACTCTCCAATCTAAAGCCAACTATTACCCAAGGCAATCAAACTCGAGATGAAACATGTAGTAGAAAATATAAATCAGAAAACACTATAGGAATGAGTATTAAATCTCATTAGATAGGTGAGTCTAATTATATTCTTAATGAACATGATTTAAATAAAGAAACAATGATTAATATGTTTGAACTACAAAATATAAATATATATTTTCCACACATTTCATTTTAAAACAAAAAATCATATTCTATTTCTCTCTTGATTTAAATCAAGTGTAAGGGGAGTAGTAAAAAGGGAACCAAATAAGAAGGGATTATTTTTCAAAACTGTGATAAAGAGGAGGGTGCTTATTCTTTCCAAAACAAATTTTTTTCTTGATATCATTTTTAATAAAAACAAAAATTCACAATTTTACCAAAAGAATACCAAAACCAAACAAAAGATCATGATTCCATAAAATGAAGGAACTATGAATAAAGGATATAGTATCATTGGAATAAGGGAAAACCATGGAACTCAGTGTATAATGAGAAAATTTATATACTTGAGACTCATCTTGAAGGTATGTCCTACCTGATGACATCATAATTTCTTAATGACTAATCTTCTCCCTATATATCCTAACTTAGGGACCCAATCCCATAGTAATAATAATAATATAGCCCCTACTATGGGCCACTACCTAGTGCGATAACCTAGACTAGTTCACTAAACGTTCTTAGAATTAATATTTTCTTTGCTTTTCTACCATGTTATGTTCAAAAAGGGGCATTCTAAACTATATAAAGTAACAATCCATACACATATGTCATCAATAAATCACACAAAAAGCACCACACAATCCATCTCATGGATCGACCACTTTCCTTAACAAATTATTACCCAAGAAGAGTCCAAAATCAAGGACATTCCAAATTCTTTATCCATCACAATGTAAGACACTTTCTCTTGGAGGGGTTTTCCAAAAGAAACCACTTAAGAACAACCAATCAAGCCCCACTTAATTTTAAAAAAATAATCATTTTCATAAAAATAGCCATACACACCCATTTTTCAGAACCAAACACACATTTTGAAACTCATTAAATCAATGAAAACCACCATTTTCATTCTAATTTTTTTTTAAATTGCCAAAGAGGCATTCCACCATAACTTGGTGTGAAAAACCAATTTTGGAAATAGAAACCATCATTTTAGGCATCCAAAATACATTTATAAAATTAATCTATGATTCTAAAATTCATAAACTATATGCATCATCCAACTGGGCCATTTGACCAACATATAGTGTGAAAATCGCAACAAAACACTCCTCACATTGAAAATCCATTTTAAATTTATACGCACCACAATAGTTTCTCCAAACATGTTTTACACCTTTTTTATAATTTACTAAACCATTAAAACCATTTATAAAATGTTTTCAATAATCATCTCAATAATTTTACATCAAAATAAACCCAAAACTGTCTTTAAGATAAAATAACTGCACATCTATGCCATGTGGAAACAAAAATCACTTCTCGTACACAATTTGATAAAACAATTTCATGATTTATAATGTAATATAAACTGATAAAACAAGGAATTAATTATGGAAAACCGAAAACATCACATAAAAATTTTAATTTGAAAACAAAATTTCAACTTCAAAATGCATTTAAGGAAACCAATCCATTACTTCAAATCTAACACAGAATTATTAGAGGCAAAAAGTAATTTTATCATACGATAATCACACAAAAACATAGTTAAACCATTTCATGTGTCATAATACAAGAAGGAAAAAATTTCATTTCAAGTCAATAAAATATTCTAAAAAATATAAATTGGTAATTATCATGATAATTAGGTGATAAAATCAAGCTACCTATAGTTTTTCAAATTTAAATGCTAATACACTAGGATACATACCTTAAAAAATGAAAAACATCCAAAATCTTGTGCAAAACATTCAACACACCACATTTTCACCCAAAGGAAGGAAACTCCAACCGTAAGCATCAAAATCATACCTGAAATTTTAGGATTTAATAATAAAAACCAAACCCAATCATCTTGGGTTTGGCCAACCATAAACCTCAGTAAGTAAGTGCGATACACCAATAAAAGTAATAAGAAAAACTATAGAAGGGGAGATCCTCACTCGAAGGAGGGTGGACGGCGGACGAGAGCTTGTCGGAAGAGGTTCACAAAATTAGAGGAGGGTCAAATGGAGGTGGCCACATTTTCCATTGTGGGGTCACACCTGAGGCCGTGCACACTGGTGTGGGTTCACATTGGTTGAGGGGATCTATCCAAAGGGAAACCACCCAGTTGGATAGAGGTTGAATGTGCACTAGTTAGGGGAGTAGTAGAGATAGATGCTAGGGCAAGGGGGGATTCAAGTAGAAAGAAGTTGAAAGGGGAAGAAGTGGTGAAATAAAAAAAATTAAATAATACCGTAAAAAATATATCTAACATTATGATAATAATAATATTTATGAAAATGATAATAAAAATAATAATTTAAAAATAATAATAATATAACCAAAATAATAATTATATAACAATAATAATTTTAATTAACAACATTATTAATTATAATAACAATAATGATAGAAATTATTTTAATAATAATAATGATATTAATAAAAAATTTAATAATAATAATAATGATGATGATAAATTTTTAATCATAATATTATTATCAATATTATTTTTATTAAACAATACTTTTAATTATATTTAATTTTTTATATTTTTATTTTAACTGTCACTGAATTTCATTTCATTGTTCTTTTAAATTTTATTTTTTATTTTAAATACTAGGAAGGCCTCATAGTGACCATGGAATATTCACACGGTCTCCAAACCATTTTATGTCCCATGCGCTAGATGCCACTAATCCCAAAACAATAACTTTAAATAAATATAAAAAATTCAAACCAGGAATAAACCTGAACCCCTGACCAAATTATTTGAAGTTTGGAAAATAATAAAATGAATAATTCACAAAAGTATGGGTGTGACACTTACTAAATGAAAACATTTAGTTCTTATATGGACGTTTTTCTGTAGTTAATTAAAAATACCATCTTGAGACTGAACCATGGAAAATCAAACCAACATCATTATAAATTCCCTATAAAGGGATTCTACAAATAACTCCATTATTAATTACAATGATATAATTATATAAATAATATAAAACCACTATAAATTTATCAAACTATTCAATATACTGTATTTTTAAATTCCATATACCTAAGATGAATATATAATTATGTTATTCTATGATCTTATTAGAATACGTTATCTTTATGGAAACCTATCTAATCTAAAAAAATTATATATTTACAATTTAGAAATTAAAACTAAAACTCCACAATGGAATAAAGGGAGACAAAGAATACCATGGGATATAGTGAAAAACAATTGAGTGACGGTGTGTAATCCCAAGTTGGTATACACCTAAACCATATAAATAATAAATTCACATTATATAAAAATTATTTTTTCATTAATTTTTTATAATATAACAAAAAATGTGACAATTTCTTATAATAACACCTCATTATGAACAATGTGAAATTATTATAAACCATCCCCCCCTAAGACTCCAAAATGCACTATCTATGAAGCCCAGCGGTTTTCATATAATTCAATAAAATTTTAGGTGAAAAATCAATTCAAAAATCTAAATTTATCCAAAGATACTTAAAGGAAGTCAATGAGTAGGGGAAATTAATAAAGTAAATGGATAGTTCCTCAAATAATAATGATGAAACAATCATACACCCAATAGATCCTAGGGATTTAAAGGAATAAAATAGGTTAATCATTAGGTATGAACTCCCTCTTTTCCAATCATCTAAGAAAAAAATCATGATGTGGGATATAAAATAACTCCTTTATGAAGGGAAAAACTTATTAAAAAACAAACTTGTACACATTGAGGTACTGATAACATTCCATTAGGTACCCAATGGTTGACCACTGGCCACTTAGGTAGAAAACCAATGGGACAACCCCAGTCGGTGATTCACATATAAATTAGTCATCATGGACCAGGTAACTGGTGGCTTATAGTATCATTATATAATATCCATTTAAAATATTAATGAAAAGAAAATACTTCATTGTAAATACCACTAGACTCTCTTACTCCAAAACACTGCTATAATACATTTTTGTTATAAGAAACAACATCCTCTCAAACTAAATAATTTTTTTCAAATATATACATCTACTAGATACATGGAAAACTTATTTTCCATTTTGTTTAACCATTATATGATGGTGTGGGTAATTACACCCCTGATCTTATTGTTAGGTTACCATAACACTTTTTTAGGTTCATGAATTTGATTTATTAGATAAAATTCACACACAAAATGATATATATATATATATATATGTGTGTGTGTGTTTTTTTACTTTTCTTAAAGAAATTTTCTTATATATATGTCTATACATTTAAATATATATATATTTAAATACCCTAATACATATATTATTATTTATATATTTTAATATATATTTATTAAATTTATTTTTAATGAGATTTTTATTTAATTTATAATTTATTTTAAATATGCCGGTTCTATATAAATTAATATATATTTTAATGTTTTTAAAATTATATATGTATAATAAATCAATATATATATATATATTCATTTATTCATATTAAAATTACAAATATGGATATGTATATAAATATATATGTTAAATTATAACAAGAAGTGAGGTTGGAAAATGTTTCTAGTACTAAAACTGGGTGTTCCATGACCAGTAATTATATGGTGTGAGAGTACTATCACATGGTTCCTAGGGGTGATAATTGACCAATTTTAGTAGAATAACTTAATGATGTATTTTATCAAGTAAAAATATATTATAAATATGGTGAAAAAAAAACATCAAAATAATAAATTTATTAAATTTGGAAATGTAATTATTGTCTTCCATGTAGGTAATTTTATTGGTAAGGTTAATATAGATCCTTAATGTTTATAAAAAAACTAATATTTTTCCAAACTTATATTGAATGAAAAATTTTGTGGGAATGAAAATAAGGATGGGATTACCTTTAATGATCATATTAGAGAAGGAATTATCATAATGAAATAATTAACTATTAGGTGTGAGATTTTTGGATTATGGTGTAATTTTTAGAGATGTCTATATGTCCCATGAGGGAGCATATATTATTAGGTTAGTTCCTAAAAATTATTAGCAATAGAATTGAGATACATAAATAAAAAAATATGACAATGATGATATTATTCAAGGAAAGGATGGATCATTT
This sequence comes from Viscum album, assembly GCA_963277665.1. Classification (NCBI taxonomy): domain Eukaryota; kingdom Viridiplantae; phylum Streptophyta; class Magnoliopsida; order Santalales; family Viscaceae; genus Viscum; species Viscum album. The sequence goes on along the minus strand of OY728125.1, from coordinate 772,456,781 downwards.
TGATAGGTTATGATCTGACCGATGCTATTTTTTCTACTCAAATAGTTATTTCACCCATGGAAGATAATATACAAAATTTTTATCCTCCATGGAACTAATTAAATAATGATTAAATTGTATATTTAGATTAATTTATAAATTTTCATTCGAAATATTCAAGTTTAATTCAAATATATTTGGTGGAGTGGATTACTGTTAGGTCCACTAAGTCAAATACCCTAGGGGGATCCATTTATGATAGCTTAATATAGCTGCCCCTTCATATCTTATTTAGTTGTTAAACTAAACAATCTTCTCTCTATTTCCCATAGAAATGTATGAACAAAATTGAAATTATGGATGAGACACAAAAATTTTACTTGATTCACCCTCACTGGGCTTCGTCTAAGGAGAACATAATAGTGATAAGATGATGTACTAAATCCAATAAGGCTCACTTCTAAATTAAATGGTTTGGACGAGATAACTTCTATTCCAAGGCTTAGTCTCTTTACAAGGTTTAGTGTTAGATCACTAATTTCTCAAGGGTCACTCCCTCTATCTTTTTATCTAGCACATTACCTGGGTAAAATATCGTTATCTTCATCTTCATTTTTTCACTATTCTTAGATGGGATCCACATATAGTTTACAAACATGTAGGTCCCTTCATTAGAATGAATTCACACATTCTCAACTATGTTTTAATTCCCTTCTGAAGTCCCATTTTCACCCATAGATGAAATCAACTTTCCACGTACCGTTATTTTGTAGAAATTAATTTTTCATACTATTTTGGTCCCATTGAGACCTTCCTTGAGTCCTCTATGGACTACCCTACACTATGTGGAATGCGTGCTTCACAGACCACCTCTTATTCGATCGATCTTCCCTACATCGTGTACAAATTATTCTTCTACAGGCTGCCTCTCCTCTAAGGATGGATGATTTTCCATGAACCACCTATCATCTGCAGTACCTTGTTCATTTTTAGGAAATAGTTCCCCACAAAACCCTTTCATGAATTATCTTCAAGGTCACCCTCTGAAAAATTGATTCCCCGTGAACTCTCTCTTCCACAGACTCCCTCATGAACTCTTTCGGATATATTTGAATTATTTCTAGAGAGATGATCTTTTATAGTTGGATTATATCCATGAGTATTGATGGGATTATTCATCCTTATAGAGTCAAATTGATCAGAAAAATTTTCTAATATTTTTTCTCAAATATTTAATGTGGTCCAGACTTCCACACAGACTATTTAATGTAGCCCACATAATGACTTTCTTCCACTGTAGTGGCCGATCTGTTCCACGAATGAAATTATTTGCAGCTCCAAAAATCCCTAATTCTAAATATAAAAATATGTACATCCAATGATTGAAACACATCATATTAAGGATAATAAATGGACTTTATAGGAATAAAAATCATCCCATGAACTACTTTTCATCTATGAACTAATTTTCTTTCACAGTCATCATAGCAAGCTTCACGGTCTGCATAGCATTGCTATGTGGAAATCCTGCCTTTTATGTTTTCCTTATCCATTCTGTGTATATCATTTTCAGTTTTGAACTATGTGTCACAGTCTGAAAATCAGAATTTGCAGAACCCTTTGCATAAAACCATTCATTTCCAAAATAACATACTCTAAAATTTCAAGCCCAAAATTTTTCCAAACCCTTGGAAGGTATGCCACCTTAAAAACCTTCTTCGGAAACCACAACCATATTGATTCATGGTCATATGGATTTTCAAACAAAAACTATAAGGAACTAGCCTTAAAAATTACTTAATATTAAATTAAATGAATAATTCACATTGAGGATCTTTTCAGGTTTTGTGTTTTAGAGAATTAGGACATAACTATTACTTCTAAAAAGATTATAAGGTAGACATATCTACACAGTTTCAATTTTTTTCATAAAATAAAAACTCTTGAAAAAAAGTCAGGTCTAGTTCCATTATTTAGACTGCATGACTTTTCCTTGATCCCCTAATTTACCCTATTTATCTTTCAGTCCTGTGAAAACATTCCAAAACATGGGATGAGCATAAAAATCTCAGTAAGGGTTATAAAACAAACAATGAAAAAATGTGTTCATAAATACATACAAAACATGAAATAATTTACTAACCTCATGAAATCATAAGATTTATGAAAGACACATAGAAATCATTAATCATAAAGGTAACATGCGGCATCAATATCATACTTACATTGTAGCTATCACAGCTACATAGGGAGTTACTTTAGAATACCCATTATAGTATATAACGTAAATCTATTAAGAGAAACATTCACATTTACCTCCATCAAGTTACCCAATTCGTTGGAGAGACATCTCAGGCTCATCCGCCCTAGGTTAATCACAGAACCACCCGAATACATAAATAATTCCTAAGATCCATAACATGGTCACAACACATAACATAATAATAAAGGAAAGATAACATTTCCACATTGAAATAACAAAATATCATTTCAAGATATTGAAATAATAAATCAATTCTCAAAATCTTTTTCAATACAAAAATATGTAAAAAGAGTATGTGGTATTATTTTTTCCTTTTAGAAACCTTACGACTTTTTAAAGAAGCCAATGATCAAATAATTCTCACGGTGGCGGAAAGGCCGCTGTCACCGCTTCAGTCAAAAAACATTCCTTTTTGTCATTTAGTAAAATGATTCTTGTAAAAATATTCCCTTTGAATAAAATGAAATGTCAAAGGGGTTTATACAACGTATAAAATAAATTCACGTATAAAACTAAAAATTCCTCTATGAAAGGAGATTGGGATGAAGTCCCTTACATTGTGTTCGAATTGACTCGATCATTATTTAATCTCCTGAATAATAAACTAAAGTTAATTTCAACTTTCTTAAGAACCTTTTTCAATTTTATTATTCCTTTTATAAAACTTATTACCATGTTATAAACATTATGTAATCATTTAAGTTAATAACCTTCATTTTGTCGATATTTGGTACTTCAGTCAAAAATGAACACCTTGTATTTGAAAGTTGTCCATGTGGTCAATAGTCCATTATATGCAGAATTATATTCATGATTTAGATATCATATATATCATATATATCCAGTATATACATGTATTTATAATTGTACATAACATTTGGAGGTAAGAAATGAAATGCACCATTCATGGAGACGGTAATCCGTACGTACGCATGAATGCTACTTTCATTTATATTTCTTATTTTAATGGAATTAAAAAATAATTATATAAAGTTATATTATAATTCCAGTATAATATCATATATAATATCTTTAATTATATCCTTTATACATCCCACATAAGGAATTAATGAGTCAAATCACTTTAAGGGGGCGGTAGTCCACACTTCCTCAAATGAGATTATCGTATTTACCCACTATGGAAACCATAAAGGATTGATATAATTAGGAAGTACAGAAGCATAAGGAAATCATAAACATAAAATATATCATATATAAATATAGTTCCATCATAATGGACACCATGAGAGGTGGTAGGATAAAATCGAACAATCATCGTTTCGTGAGGCGTTAGTTTTCCATCCACAGAAACATTAGGTTCTTCATCCATTAGATAGAGGTGGGTGTAAGTGTAGTTATAATAATTCATTCAAAAACAATCTAGTATATTGAGGATACTGGTTTTGTTACAATATAAAGTAATAAAAAGAGTTTAGGGGTTGGAGAATTAAAATAAAAGAAAACAATTTAAGAGAAACTGTTACCTTTAATTTGTGTAACTCCCTTTGGTTTGAACCAAAGGACTTCTTGAAGTGCCTTCTGACTAAGGTAAGGCTTATAGGATGAGGAGAGGGATGTTGGGAGCTTAATTGGGGAGATTTTGGACGATCAAAATGGCTTGATAGGTGTGTGTAATTGGTTAGAAGTGGTCTTCTTTTATAAGGGAGAGGAGGGGCTCTTTAGGAAAGTGTGAAAACATTATTTTATTATATCATGATATTTGGTTTATAAAGGTCCAAAAATAATTATAGTAGAAGATAATATGACTAATGGTCAAAAGAAAATCATCCAATCATAATTGGACATGTTTTGGATAATATTTTAATCATTATAATCTTATTTATTTAAATCATTTATTAATGAGGTTATTACTATATCATTATTGTGTCAAAAGTAATTTAATTTTTTCGATGTCTAAAAATTATCAAAAAAATACTATCATATATGAAATATTTTTATATTTACAAATAATATTTATAGTAAAAAAGTTAATTTATATTAACCCTTATAAAAATTAATTTACTAAAACATAGTTGCATTTGTCATATTTTCCATTACTTTAAGTTAATTAATCTAAATTGTTATTATCACCCCCAAGTGGCTTAATGGGGTCCCAAAATCGACCCAAAGATTCCCATGGTCGTAAATGACTCAACCAAAAAGGTTTGGATAAGTGTTAAGGTAATTTTTAATTATTATAATATTCTTTTAACCTTGAATTACCCTATTTATCTTTAACCGCGGAAAATAAAAGTCAAAAGTTACTATTAACCAAAAATTATTTTCATCTTATTGAACAAAATTTTACTTCTTGATAACAACCATGTATGTAGGATTTTCAAAATTCAATTCACAAAAGTGGTAAAACTTCATTTAAATGAAATAGTTAGATTTTTAACTACTACTAAGTTGTTTCACTATTCATCTAAAATTGATGTTTTTCAGAAAAAATTCCAAAAAATCATCCTAAATAATATTTGATATTACGAATTCAAAATTGATGTGTATTTTTCAAAATTAAAAACATATAAGTGGCATTAATTAATTTAAAAATTAATTCCAATTGTTAAAACAAATCACGTGTTTTTAAGAAACAATAACTATCAAAAGATTGATACTTGTTTAGGTCTAATTTCAAAGTGAAATTAATTCCAAAGACCAACATTGGATTAAATGGTAAAAATATATTTTAATTTCACTTTAAAACCAACAAAAAATATAATCTGACCATATAAATAAAATAGATTAAAAGGGACTTTTGAATTAAAATGCAATATTTTTCACTATCCCTTAAAAAATGAACTTTATCAGAAAAATACCAAAAAAATTTCCCAATGTAAAATTTGATGTCCACATTCTAAATAAGGATTTTATTTGGTCAATTAGAATGTATTAAAGTGAAAAAACTATATTTAATGAGGGTTCGCCATTAAAAGCCAATAAATCGGCCTTTTAATGTAAATTATGCTTAAAATTAGATTCATTCACATTTTAAGCCTCTAACTTTTTATTGGATAATGTAAATACATTTAATAAACATGTATAATCATATTGTAGTTAGTTTCATTCATTACCACCAATACAATGGCTAGGAGTTAACTACTATTTAAAATAATAATATTATATTATTAGTGTGCAATGTAAGATTTCAAAGAAACCCGTTGTTGCGTATCGGGTACACTATCGAACATTGGATCCCCTTTAAAGTAAAATTAATATTTAATTCACACGTATTAATAAATATGAAATATGTCTTATTCATAATTTACCTGGGATGTTTCAAAAACAATAATCCCAAAAACACCAATATGATTCATTGAGGGGTTTTCCCAAAAGTTACATTGGTTCGATGATTAATTAGTAAGTATATTTCTTATATTGAGAGTTCACATTGATTTAAAAAGAGGATAAATAAAGATTATTTATTTTTTAAATTTATATGAATATAACTCCAATTTTTCATATTTTATTATGTTATTGGACTTTCAAATGTACATTCAAGATCCTAATATATTTATTATAATGGTATTTGAGATTCAATTTAGTAATAAACTTCAGAGAAATTAATGTAAACAATGAATGAAGAATTAGAAATTATTCTACATGAAAATATTCCTTATTAAAAAATGTATCATATTTAAACTGATTATTATGGAATGTGGCTCATGGGGTTTCAAGAAACTTTTGTAATTTTTTTTCCATCAATAGTATAACATAGATTTTAATTAAAAATACCTATATTGGGAACTATATTTGGATCCTATAAATAGAAAACATCATTTTGATTATAATTTCAATGGAAGCTAAGTTGAATCATTACATAAATTCTGTATTCATTATATCCTTTTTTGTCTTAAAAAATTATGATAATACATTTTGAAACCTCTTTTCATGTGTAATTATACATTAGTCTTCCTACCCTATAATTGAGAATTTATGAAAATTTTAATTTCATCATAATAGACATTCACACACACAATTATATATTTAAATATATATAGGTGTAATTCAAATTTATAATGTTTATAATTTTAAAATAAATTTATAATCAAATATATAAATATATATTAACAATGAAGGAAAAAAATATAATTATAACTATATATCATAATTATAAATTATATAGATTGAAAATAGATACATAAATTTTAATCTAAAATTTTAATAGGTGTAATTAATATTTCATTGACATATATATATGATAATAAGTAAAAATTAAATAATAATATTTGTAGCATAGAAAAATGTGGGAATGTAATTTTTTATATAAATTATGATAATTCCTTCCCTAAGATATCTAATGGGACATTTGGAAGAAATAAATCCCTATGCGTTGAGAAGATTCTAATGGGTTCTCCATGATCTATATGATTTTCCCATATCTAGGGGTATATTAGAATTTGTTGTATTAAATTTTAATTCTTTTATAGTGAAACCATATACCCTAATAAAAGGGAAATGTTATTTTTTTCATTTAGGATAGGGTTTTGTGGAATTCCATATGCATGTCTAGCCCCGACCACCTTCACTCACATAATCTTACTTGTGTTCCCATATTCCCAATCATAGAGCCATACCTCGGTACTAGGAGTTGTTATGTGTGTTTGCTATCAGAATATGGGATTCTAGGAAAGAAATTACCTCAAAAAGGAACCATAGACCTCCAATTTCAAAGAACGAAGGCACAACCATCAAAAACATGAGCTCCAAATCTTTATAGAGTAGAAACCCACATTGAAATGATTTTTGTGTCTTGACATAAATAGAATTAATATAAAACCAACTATTAAAGACCAATAAATTATTATCACACACTAGAAACTAAACCACCTATTCTTTGAAAAATGAGTGGTCAGACCATATGAGCAATTCAACACCGGGGCACTAGGCTACATGTGTGCCCGACCACATGGGCTCTAACTACCGAAGTACCCAACCAAATAAGCTCAAATTTACCAAATAGATCTCCCATTTGGCTAAGAATAAAATTCATATGTTTAATCATCCCCTAATGATATATATGGGAACCAATTTTACTTTTAATAATACGTATCTTCCCATTCAACAGTTTTTCTTACCTACGTAGCAACTTCAACCAAGCCTACTACTTTAGTGCCAACATCATTCAAGAATTTGATATGTGTACCCATTGAAATTGGCATCCTACCCATGTTCCCAAATTACCTTCCCCTATGACCATAGAACCCATTTCTATGCCTTCTTCCTACATTTTAACATTATCTAGGCATTTAAAATGGGTTCCTATTATCCCAGACCTCTTTCTAAAGATCCCAATTCACCCAAGCCTCCTCTATACGTACATAATTTTTAATGACTCATACCGGGTTTACAATTAAAATATGTCTAATACTGTTGAGCCTATATAACACAATCCTTCTACCTAAGTGCCCACATTTCATATGCCTCTAACCATGGTTCCCATTCCCCCATGTATTTTACTTAATATCCCAACTTCCCAATTCCTTATACCTAAGTGACCAATTTGGATAAAAATAACAACAAATAACATACTTCAAAACATCTTCCTACATGGGAACCCATTCCCCCATCCCTCCATATAGGTGCCTAAATCACATAGGACTTCTACCTTTCTACCACATTTCCTTGACAACTTGACTAATTACCAATAGTTATATGTTTTTCTATACCATGGTAGCTCTACCTCCACTCCCAATATACCCACTGTTAATTGTCTTCCTTCATAGAAATTAAGAGTAATACCATCGACTTCATCACTCATCCACACGACTATTCTAGAATCGGGCTGTGCTATTTTTGTGTCGGCTTATACCTGAATTTTATTTTCATACATATAACCTCAACCTTAGTCGGATAGATCACCTTATTTACAGATCCCACATTTCATCTAATTGAACACTATGAGTGGAGATACTCTTCCTAGTTTCATCATATTATAGGGGTCAAAAAATTCTTTTAGGATTCCAAATATTATTTTGAAGAAGATACTTTTACTAATTCATTTACAAGATGGTAATCCACAATACCCCCATGGCTTCCTTATATACCTTGAGTTGAGATAATTCTACAGTTTACATTATATGATTTGAGTTGATATTCTCTTATTGGTATGTTAAATACCCTGAGTAAGGATTTTCTTCTTGGTTTTCTTGATATCCCATAACATGTATAAAATTATTGGGAAAAAATTAAATATCCACTTTATTGTAAATCACAAATCAAATAATATATAGGCACCTTTAACCTATTAGTACACTTTGGATGTCATTAAAATACATAGAATCAATCAAGGATGATCAAACATAAAAGGAATCACTATTTTCATTTATACATTTACTAAAAGGCAGAAAAAGTCTGATTAAATTGAATTAAATTATGCATCCATAATTACATTTATAGGGATATGTAGAAGGCCACATTCATGGGCCAAATCCTAATATCAAAACACATCCCACCTCTTAAATTGGAATTCGACGCCTTATGGGGAGGTGATAAATTCTATGTTCCCTCAAATATTCTTTTAATATTATATATAATTTAGTATTTGGACCCAATTAGACAGAATATAATTCCCTTGTGTGGTGTCTTCAAAAATTCCTCTTACTCATTAAAAAATTTCACCAAAGGCTAACATGAAATTTTACTTGAAAGGGCTTTATGTATATTTTGTAAATCTATAATTGAGTAATCAATGAGATATGAAGACCCCATATGTGATAATTAAACCCTTACAACCTACCATTTGAAAAATTGTACCATCATTACAACCTGAGGTGATTATTAGGCCACCAACCATTAGATTGTGGGATACTCATGTGAGGCTTGAGTCAATAAAAAGAGGACCATGATGAACAAAAACCCTTCCAAATAAAATATTTATAAAATATGAATGTTTAAGTTAGAGTATAAAATTAATCTATATTGATTTATCTTACTGTATATTTATTCTATAAGTAAATATATGTTAATATAATTAAATATTTATTTATACATACCTTATAATTATATAATTGTTCGTATAATTAAATATATGTTAAGAATTAATTTATTATAATTTACTTTAAAATATAAGAATATTTATTTTTAATATTACCAAATATGAACATATAAGTAAATATTTATATTTATATTAATATATATTACTGTTATTTATTTGTATATATAACTATAAATATGAATATATATATATATATATACATCTATGTGTCTTTCACTCGGTCTCCCACTTTTCCTGTGGGTGTGTGGGTGTGTGTATATTATTATATAAATATAATTTTAGAATATATATATATAGAATATATATATTTATATATATATATATATTTCAATTTTATAATATGTAAAAAATTATATCTGTTATTAGTACAAAACAATCCCTAAGGAGGGATACAACCAACTGTCACTATTTTTGAGGTAGTATATTGTGATATAGATATGGAATTTCATGAAATATATTTAATGGGAAAATAATTACATTAAATATCTTTGTGGATATAAGAAAAAATATCTATGTTCTGTAATAAAATGTGGTTAAAGAGTTTCATGAAATAATGGATAATAATTAAATGATTAATATTTTAGATTACCATTTATTTGTTCCCTAGTGGTGGATTTAATTTACTATAAACTTCATAAATATTTATTGGATGTAATGATACATGATTAATTTAACAAGAATATTCATTTTTACAAACAATTTTTAAAACATAATTTTGATAATAACTCTAAAGAATCATTTAAACATTCCTCATACAATTAAAAATATACTATATAAATGAACTATAAAATTAGATACTTAAGAAAAATAAGATGAACTTATAAAAAATGTGAATAGTAATATATTTTACATAGAAAAAATAATATATTTAATTATAGTATTATAAATAACCACACTAGTAATTTCTGTAAATTAAACACTAGTACATGTTCCCCCTATGATAAATTTGATAATCTTTTATTATTTAATTTTTTTTAATGTAACATGATAGTTGTTTTTCTATGTGATAGAACATAGATAAATTAAAAGGAATATGGTCAATTAAAATTTAAAGAATAATGTATTAATAATTCTCATGATTACTAAGGATTATCCATTGGATGAACTAAATGAGTATTACAGAGAAATATTTATTTAAGTCAAACAATATGTTGAATACTTTACTCTAAAAAATTTAAATATATATTAATGATATATTCTTAAATTTTACAAGTTAACTTCATTAATTTTCTTATAGATATAAAAATTATTTCAAAGAAGATTTTATTTAGGGAAACATTTATTCTAAAGGACCTAAAGGTTTGTATAATCCAACCTACTAGACTAAGATTACAAACATTTAAATACCCCATATTGTCTAAAATAATTCTCAAGGATTTTTTTGATCATGTATTAATATGTACTTTATAAAATCAATTTACATAAGAATAAAATATCCAACACCATTTATAATTTATTTGTAGGGTAAATGTATTGGTCATATTTATATCAATGAATTAATCATTGAATATATTAAAAAACATTCCATTATATTTTTAAACTAATTTATGGTTTATTTTAAATGATTAAGATATGAGGGATTAATTTCTCTTTTAGTTTAATAAATTCTCAAACATAATAAGAAATCATTTTAATCCACTCCAAGTATAGTATATACAACTTAAAAATTTTATCCTATAAAATAAACCTAGTTTTGTTACTATGGTAATAATATACCCAATTATAGAACCATAAATATTTTTGAAATTATTTTTTAGATGTTTTATAGGGAATTGTATGGGGAGACTATAATTATTATTGTGTTGAAAAAAATAATCTTCTCAGTAGGTGTATGAATTTTTATTATAAAACACCAAATAATCTATTTAACAAAATTGATTTTTGGTAGCCTAATTGATAATATATATTTTATTTTTTCACCCTTTGAATTTTATTTTCTTATAAAATTATATAGATGAAAAAATTTGGTTGTAGTTTTTGATATAACGAGTAATTTGAAAACACATCCTTTTAAAAGAGTGTCCCCTCTATCGTTCCCATATATAAAACAAAACCTTATAGAAATATTTAATGTTACTGTTTAATTTGTATTAGTTTTAATTTATTAATGTGGATCTTGTAGATGAATCCCACACTAACATATTTTTCCATTACAATTAAACATTTTTTGATTATTTGTGACACAAAAACATCCATATAATTGGATTTTATATTGTAACAAAACTCATGAATGAATTATTTAAATATGATAATACATTTTCTTTGAGGACCCTCATAGAAAAGAGAGATCACTAATTATTTTATATGAATAAATAGATAGTAGTACAATAATTTTTTAAAAGCAAAAAAACATGGGGAGTTCAAGTTTTATCTTATTAATAAGATTATAATTCAACATTAATTATTATCATTAATTTTATAATACAATTAAATAATAAATAAAACTATTATTGAATAGTGAAGAATATATATTTAGAAAATTTTTGTTTTTAATTGACCCATCTAATAACAATATTGATTGAATTTCTCATTGAAAAGTTTGTTATACGAAAGAATAATTATACTTGATAAAATATATATCCCTATTGCATTGAAAAACATATATATTCAAATTAATATACAATAATAGTACATTTTAGATTAATATTTTCATTTATATTTAGGAACCTTTATACCAATTATTTTAAAAGCAGGGTTTCTCACATTTTATTTAGTATTTCAATGTATTATTTTCTTATTTTATTTATGAAATTCAATGATATAAACCCTATTTTTATAAATTTCTATTCACATTTTATCATCAATATATATTTGAATAAATATATTTGATGTAATAGGATTTCATTAATAAGTTCTTCTTCACCCACCAAGCATCTTAAACTTCTGTCAGAGGAATTACACTATATCTATATCCACATATATTATATGCAGTTAATTTTTGTTAACCTATTTATTTAACTTTACCAAAGTATCTATATTTATTCAAATATTATTTTAATTTATTTTTTTGATGGTTTATATATTATTGAAGTAGATGCTAGTATATGAAAGACCGATTCAGTAATAATAGATTTAATCTCAATGTTAGTAACTATGTATATCATTGATTACAAAGGATGAATGTTAAAAAATATGAATCATCATTGTCGCTAAATATCATGAGAAGATACAAATTTTCCATAAATTTGACCATAATTAGAAAAATTCAAATATTTTCCTAATTCCATGAAATGAACACATAAAAAAACAAAATATCAATAAATAAATACATTACCATGAAATATTACATGTTAAATAAGCATTTTTTGAATTATAATTCAAAGGGGGTATCTCACTCCATTATAAGAAACAAATGGGGATTCCTCCAACTGTATTAATATTCAATCATTATGGAATAGAGTTTCATAAACAACAGGACATGTTAGTGAGAACATCTATTTACGTGATAAGCATTGATCCCTCCCATCAAGAAATAATGGGTTTTCCAATTACTTATATATCAAAATGAATTTATTATACTCATATAGAATACTTATAATTAGACATGATTTGGATTTAAAGTGAATCATGTCATAATAGAAGACATAGAGGCATATATATAATCATTGAGAATCTTGGAAGAAATCATAAGTCCAATTGATAATGATTATAATATTTATATTATAAAGATATAATATGCATCATAATCAAGGTAATATGTACTTAGGTTCTCAGAAATATAATGAATAAATTACAAGGGAAAGTTTGGAAGTGTTCAAGAAATTTTGAATTTATTTATAGACATGTATTAAAATTTTTTTTTCTTCAGTATAATTTTAAGCTACATCATTGAAGAAGTGGGTTGAAAATGGATGATTTTAATGACAATTGAGAAAATAAAAAATAAATTTTAATTATTTTAATCAATTCTAATAGAAAAAGTGAGGAACCTTTCCAAAAACATATTGGTAGTCAACCAACACCAAATGAAATTACCGAATTTTTGAAATCATGTTTTATTTTGATTAAAACCATACCTCTATATTAACTTATTTATAGAGTAGGGGCCTTTGTGTGTAGGTCATCAATGTTTATGTTTTCAAAACTATAGGCTATATTGTCCCATGCCTGGTAGAATTCTTCCACAACAATATTTTTTCATTGAATCCATGAGTCAAAATGTGATTATGCTTATAAATCCATTCAAACTATTCCATATTGATGTTCACTTGAATAATTCTATAAAACATCCTTTCATAGTCTTATTATGGGGCCCTAATCTCAAGTTATTCCTCAAAAATTTCTTCATTGGAATGGATTATGATATCCCATGCATCACTATCTTCCCATCCCTCATTATTTGTTGCTATGATCGTTGCTTTATCTACTACTAACAACTAAATTAGATCATCCATCATACCTTCACCTTCTTTTGATTCCTTGAATTATCCAGACTCTGTCATCTGATTATCAGTCTGAGTGACTCAACTCTCATAGACTCTCTGAAAATGGTCCATGGGTTTTATCTCAACCCCCTTATCCTTTTTTTCATACCACGTTTCAATTAGAATCAGTAAGTGAGAGTAGTTTATACAACCTTTAGCCTTATTTCCATTTATAATAATTTATCTTCACACATACCTTTTTTTCATTTCCTCTATTTCTCACTCATAGGAATGTGATGACCTCTTCCATGCATGTCATAAATACTGTCCACGAAGACTGGGATATAAAAATTATCCTCCAAATTAGTCACATAATTGTTGTGAAATTTTGAGAGGTTCTTTGTTGGTGTTGTGATTTGGATTTTTACTTGTATCACATCATATTTTTCATGTAATGAACCTTCAACTTCTAGGTTTTAAAAAATTAAAAAAACATAATATTCATTGAGTTACTTCTCAATATTTCTCTATTTTTTACATACATTCACTCTTCAATTCCTCTACTAGATAAACATACAGTTGCCTCTTCCTCAGATGCTTCTTGAGAAACGTTATTGTCATTATCACCGTAGTGGACCAACACCAGAAGCCCATAGTAAGTGTAAATTACCATAACATAGTCACGATTACAAGGAATCATATTATAATGGACGAAATATTATATTTTTATTTTTAAACCAGATACATATATGAGTCTTGTTTTACCAATGATAACACAAATTACAACATAATGTTTTTGAGGATAACATTATTACATCTGGTATATCATTCCATAAATTTCTTATTAAACTTTATGGAATGTTGGGTAAAGGAAACAAAATAAGGGTTAGATAAAATTTTTAAGGTTAATTTATATATAATCAATAACGAATCAATGAAAATAAACAATATGACATGTTAAATAAACAAGAACACATATCTTGTAATAAATAACTGATAAGTAAGTGAGTAAAATAAAATTTAAGGTTAATAAATGAAATCAAATTCAATTTAAATAATTGGAAAATGCATAATCAATATGTAAAGTTAAATAAATAAAAAACATTCCGTATAATAAATAACTTGAGAATTAAATGAATCAATAGAGTTTTTTCATAGTGAAAATTCAGATGGATAATAAATACAAAATTTTAATTATATAAATAATAATCAATGGATTTCATGTTTGAAAAGAAAATTATAACATTATCATCAAGAACTTTCACAAGATGCTTTAGCATACAACTTTCAAGACCTTCTACAAGACAATTTTTATTTGTGGGTAGAAACCCATCTATTCTTCTTGGAAACAATCTCGGTGGATTTCACTCTAACTAATTTTTTCTCATAAGAACATTGATGCATCTTGGGGATTAATTATAAGGTCCCAACCCATTTATTTCATGTCCAAAAAATTCCTCATGTATTGAATAATCGATTTCATTAAAAAATAATTTTCCTTATCAAATTTACATATATAGTGAAGTATAAATATTTATAAATATTAAAATGTAAATTAAATAACTTTCAATGTAAAAACAATATGTAAAAATTCTATACAGTTTAGAAAATAAGAATATCTATGATAAAGATATGGATAATTATGGGTAATTCAATGTTCAATTGTAATAGGAAATTGAATATTTCAAGGGGTTAAAAAATGAATCAAGAAAGTGAATGTTAATATTATCCATCACCAAATCAATAAAAAATGATCCAAATGAAAAATAAGTATTGAATGAATACAAAATATATGAAGCGGAGTTAAAATAAAGGGTTGTTGTTATTGATTAATAGTAATACTATAAAAAACGTTTGAAAACATTCTCGATGAAGATTACCAATTATTTTGAAAAAACGTTTGAAAAAAATTCTCTTTGAAGATCACATAAAAAAATGTTCATTAAAAATTATCATTTTAAACATGAAAAGGATTCATAAAAGAAATTATGATGTGTAAATCCATACAGGTCATACAGGGTAAAATGAAAATATTTTATTCCTAGTTAAAATGCTTGAAAAGTTCCTTGTTCAAATAGAGAAAATAAGATTCCTTTTAAAACAATTGTATGAAATAGATAGGGTAAAAATATATATAATAAATTATTTTAAAAATTTAAAAAAATTTATTTAATCTCATTTTAGAAAATAGGATTTTTTGATGAAAATATGTTCTCTGACTATTGAGAAAAATGAAGTTTTATTTTATTTAGAAACATTTTCTAAAACATTTTGAGTACCAAAGAGTGGGAAAATGGTACTATTACATTAATGGGGTCTTGAATAACTATTTGAGAGAAAAATTAAAGGATTTATTAAAAATGTATCAAATAATATTTATCTAATTAAAATTAAATTGTAATCAATCTTGAATAAAATAGGATTATAAAGTGTACCATTGAAAATGCCATAACGTTGATGTGAGAATAAATAAAGGAATATATAATGTGTGTCCAATATAAATCCACAAAATAAATTTTCATTCAATAATTGAAATTAAAATGTGATTACACACATAATCTTAGAATGTTAATGACTACAAGGAATTAATATAACCAAATGAAAATAAATCATGATATGAAAATCTTTACCACTAGGTTACTTTTAATTCAATACCCTTAAAGAAATAATTCCAATTGAAACTAAAAATTACATGAAGATAAAATATTTCAAGATATAATATATTAAAATGGGCAATATATACAACAAAAAAAGAAGTAAATGGTGAATTCGATATTTATCTCACAGATGTAAAAAGTGAGATGAAAATCCCCTACCTTGCATTTCATTTCAAGTAAAAATCCATTAAATTCTTGTATAATGGTTTTAATCATTCCAAAAAATTATAAAAAAACCATAATAGAATTTATAATATCATATATTAACTTCTCATAATATCTTATGAACCATAACAATATTTCATTATTTTCACTATTTCAGGTGTTAATTGCCCAGTTTGTCATGTATGTTTTAACATGTTATTTTTGTTCCTATTTCTTGGATAATGATTTCATAATATCCATAATGTAAAACATGATTTAAATATCATATATATTTAGTATAAATTTATTTATAATAAATCATAATATTTTTATATAATAAATACAATACACCATTCATGGAGACGTAGGCCATACGTATGTATGGACACTACATCCATTTCTTCTCAAAATTAAAGAATGGAAAGTAAATGATATATACGTATATTATAATTCTGGAATCATATATATTTAATATATTTCACATATTTTTATAAATACCATCCTTTATATATTCCATGTATATTGTGAACGAGTCACATCACTTTGAGGAGGCAGTAGTACATAATTCAAAAAATGATGATATCATGTTTCCAAAAAATGGAATGTATGAAGTTATATTTTATATAAAAATTAAATAAGTACTAATAAAACATAAATATCATAAATATAATATAAATATAGTTTTTCCATTATAATTACCAACCATGAGAGGTGGTAACGGAAAAACAAATTCCATCATTTCACAAGGCGGTAGTTCGCCGTACACGAATGATAAGTTCAATACCCAATTGAGGGATGTGTGTGTTGGTGGAGGTAAAATATTAACATAAAAACAACTCAGTATATTTATTATACTTATTTTATAATTATTAATGATATAAAAATAATTTAAGGAGTGGAGAATTAAATGAAAGAAAAGTGACCATTTGACAACATTACCCCTTATTCGGGTAACTCCTTTTGGTTTAAAGTAATATTATTACCTGTATTACCTTAATCAAAATATGAGTATAATGATAAGAGTGGAGGGATGTTTGGAGTGTATTGGGATTGATTTTGGTCAAGCCAAAGGGCTTTAGAGATGTGAATAACTGTAATTGTGAGTTCCTTTTTAAATTTGAGGAGGAGTGGCATTATTTTAACTTCTTTAAAAGTAAATTACACACATGCTTTATCCATGTTAAGTGCATCTAATAATAACAAAAGTTAGATACAATTGAGGATATGGTCATTTTGAGACATATGTTTAAGGTTTAGTCCATTTTTAAGAAATTTTGTTTCTATATCATTCTAATTATTTTTAATCATTTTTAGTAATATTTTTTGTCACAAACTATGTTAAACTTAGTAGATAGTATAAATTATTCTGATTAAAAATATTAAGTCATTTTTTACAAATTCAAATCACATATGTGTCATAAATTAATTTAAGTTCAATCACATAGATGGGACGACAAATTAAGTTATTGATGTAAAATGTTCAAATGAATGATATGGTTTTATATACAATTCCAATGTGAACTTGACTTAAATGAACTAAATTAGATTAATTTATGCATTATTTAATAAATAAAATAAAATTGAAATAAAATATATAATTTATACTTACAAATGGAATTGATGAAAAATCTGTTTTGAATTAAAATTTAATATATTTCACTATTCGTTAAAAAAAAGAAATCTCACAGAAAAACATCCAAAATTCACCATAACCAAATTTTTATGTACCAATTTAAAAAATGAAGTTTATTTTGGCCAATAAAATTTTTAAATTTTCCAAAAAAATGTATTTAACATAGATTCTTCATTAAAATGTGGTAAAATTGCATTTTTATAAAAATACAAATTTTATCAATAAAACTTGATTTTTTCTTATATTATGATTATAAAACCTTTTGGGTGAATATTTTTTTTCGGATATATAATATTTATATTTCATTAATATTATTAAATAATAGTAATTAATTCATTTTATTTGGATAAAATACACTTTTAAGCATAAAAACATTTCCTTTATAATTGATTGGTTCATATATTCATTTACTAGATATTGATTACCAGTGAATTCATTTTATATTTTTGTAAAACACATATTTTTATATGTTATTTAATCTTATTCATAACCAATAATTTCATGGTATTGAAATCTTATAAAATTAAATAAATATTTTTCAATAATAGATTATTTCTTGGTAAAACACAGTCATACGTGTAATGCAAGCTATCCAAGAAAGTATTAGTTGCATGAAATGAAATATAACTCAGCATTGAATTCACTAAAAAATTTAAAATATATTAAATTTATTTAATATATTAAATATATCATAATGTCAAGAGAGGTTATATTCTATTCCATGTTCAGTGTTACATGTCTTACATATTATCATATAAAAGTTACACTTTTAGAATTTTCAGGGTGTTACATTCTCCACATCTTAAATAAATTGGGTCTTCGTAGTTTAAACTCAATCACAGAAATATAAGGTTTTATATTTCAAAATTACTTTTTTGAAATACAAAATAATGAGAATATTTAATAAAATTCCTTATTGATATGATAGAATGATAACTATAATGGTCACATGGAATAACATATTACCAGGTTTCCATATAGGAGAAAATTAATGGTAAGTAAAAATATGGGCTTGGATGAAAAGAGTAAAAATTTATAGGGACTAATTGAGGTCATAAATAAAAAATATATGGATGATCAATGAAATTTTGAGGTCCTCAAATCCATATATCTGTGTTGATTTAATAGATCATCAATTCAACAAAAATTATGTTATTGGGACAACATTTGTTTTTCATTTTACTAATATTTAGTAATTATATTGATACCTATGAATATAAAGAAATATATGTAGTTTAAATATTTATTTTAATTAAAATATTTCTCATCATTTTTCTTTACTTTTATCAATTTATAACTCATATCTTACCCCAAAAAATGGATATCCTAGAATGAATGGGTTTTTAATGTACAAAATGTTTCTATTAAAAAATTATAATACCTGTAAAACAAGTCATTATCTTTGGCTCTAACTATATTCCAAAAAAAATGGTTAATAAATTAACCTCTAAAATTAATACCACTAGTTCATATTTATTGATCAAATTGTTTAAAAAATAATAATTACACATTAATCAGTACATCGAGTAGACCAGTGGTAGGCGCAAAACTGTTACTATCCTTTTGTCATGTGTTCAAGCCCTAACGCCTTGCCAGATTTGATGGGTTGTTACCTAGAAATCATGTTGTCCTTTTTCTAACCTATATTAATATTTTTTCAAAAACACATATTATGGAAATCCATGAAATTTAATAATTTAATTACATTTATACTATTGTTATCTATAAAAATTATTCTTTTTTTGAAGTCATATAATATTATTTTTCTATTACTAGGATTTCATCACTAATAAAATTAAACCTAGAGGTTTTCAATAACATTAAATCACAACTAAAAATTTTCCATTAAAACTTATACTTTCTATTTGTTTCTCCAAAATGTCTTTAATCATGGTAGACTCTTATAAAGCCCTAAAATTTTATTAAGTTACTTTTCTTATTTTCTATCGAAATCGCATCATGTTTTACTATAGTTATTCATTTTAATTTTCTATTCAACTCATTCACAATCTCCAATAGAGAAAATAAGACTTTTTATAATAATATCCCTTAGGAGATTAAAACCAGTTGCATAGTAAGGCCTATTTTTGTAGACCAGACTACGATCAAGTCAGGCTCGATGCACCATTTCAAAGTTGTTATGCCTAGGTATAGTTGTACTATAACCACATCTACTTATAGTTTCCAGAAATAGAATTATTTCTTAATAGACCCACATAATCAATAATATACCAAAATTATAGGATGTTATTGTATACTTATCTTCAAAATCAACCTCAAGGTTATGTTCTCTAATATATGTTTTCTAAAATCTAGTTCCCAAGGTTTCTAATAAACTTCATTTAATACAAAATTTAGAGACCAAACCCAAAAAATATTCAGTCTATTTCTACTACCATTACATTGGCATGATATCAAGGAATCAAATATTGAAGGACTGAATAGTTTTTATGTCTTGGTAAACCATATACCTACATGAGACTTTTTTTGAAAATGAAAACAAAAACGAAAACAATTTTTTTGAGTATTATTTTATTCCAATTAGTATATCCTTTTAGATCTAGCATAATAAACTTCATGTAACCCTAGGTAAGGGAATGAAAATAAGGGCGAGCTAAAATGTATAATAAGGGTAAGTGTTAATGGAATAAAATAAAAATAAATGATAATAATCAATAAGATAAGGAAAAAATTGAGAACACATTCCATGTAATCAACAAATTACAAGGAAGTGAGTAACTAATATGGAATGGTTATTAACTGAAAGAAAAAAACATTTAAATAAATTGACAAGGAATAATAAATATGGAAAGGTTAATAACTTAAAAAATCCATTTGATCAAGAAACTGAGAATGATATGTATCCATATAATTTTCCAAAGGGAAAATATTATGGATAGAAAATAATGAATCTGAATTTAGGAAATGACTAATTATTGGGTGTCATGTTTTCTAGGCACATGATACCTTTAACTTAAAGATATTATGTCTTAGCATACTACTTTTAAGACCTTTCATAAGACAATATAATACTATGGGTAGAAACCCGTTAATTCGTCGTGGAAATAATCTCAAAGAGTTTTTTGCCAAAAATTTTCATATCATGACACTAAAAATAAATTGATGGCATTACATTAAATTGTCTATAATCCATGTCTTTCATGTATAAGTAATTTATCATATTTCTAATAATCAATTTCATTAAAAAACAATGTTCCTTATCAAATATCAATATAGATAAAGGATACAAATTTATCAATATTTCCAAAGTAAATAATATAACATTAAAATTAAAATGTTTATTTAAAATTTTTATTTGTTTTATGTATTGAACAAATCCATGATAAATTATATGGATTATTAGGTTAAATTTAATTTTCAATGATCATAGAAAATTAAATATTTCAATATGACTAGAAAAATGATTCAAAATGTGATTACTCTTATAAATCCATTCACACTATTCCATATTGATGTTCACTCGAATAATTCACTAAACCATACTTTCATAGTCTTCTTATGGGGCCATGATCTCAGGTTCTTCCTAAACAATTTCTTCATTGTAATGGATGATGAGATTCCATGCATCACTATCTTCCCATCCCTCATTATTTGTTGCTATGACAGTTGCTTTATATACCACTAACAACTAAATTAGATCATCTATCATACCTTCACCTTCTTTTGATTCTTTGAATTATCCAGACTCCATCATCTGATTATCATTATGAGCGACTCAACTCTCCTAGACTCTCTGAAAATGGTCCATGGGTTTTATCTCAACACCCTTATCCTTTTTTTCAAACATAGTTTCAATTAGAATTAGTAAGTGAGAGTAGATCATACAACCTTTAGTCTTATTTCCATTTAGAATAATCTATCTTCACACATACCTTTTTTCCTTTCCTCTATTTCTCACTCATAGGAATGTGATAACCTCTTCCATGAATGTCATAAATACTATCCACGAAGACTGGGATATAAAAATTATCCTCCAAGTAAGTCACATAATTGTTGTGAACTTTTGAGAGGTTCTTTGTTGGTGTTGTGATTTGGATGTTTACTTGTATCACATCATATTTATCATGTAATGAACCTTCAACTTCTAGGTTTTAAAAAATTAAAAAAATTAATATTCATTGAGTTACTTCTCAATATTTATCTATTTTTTACATACATGTACTACTCAATTCCTCTACTAGATACACTTACAGTTGCCTCTTCCTCACCTGCTTCCTGAGAAACCTTATTGTCGGTATCACCATAGTGGCCCAACACTAGAAGCCCACAGTCAGTGTAAATTACCATAACATAGTCATGATTACAAGGAATCAAATTATAATGGACTAAATAGTATATTTGTTATTTTAAACCAGATACATATATGAGTCTTATTTTACCAATGATAACACAAATTACAACATAATTTTTTTGAGGATAACATTATTCCATCTGGTATATCATTCCATAAATTTCATAGTAAACCTTATGGAATGTTGGGTAAAGGAAAAAAATAAGGGTTAGATAAATTTTTTTAAGGTTAATGTATATAAAATCAATAATGAATCAATGAAAATAAACAATATGATATGTTAAATAAATGAGAACACATATCTTGTAGTAAATAACTGATAAGTAAGTGATTAAATAAAATTTTAATGTTAATAAATGAAATCACATTCAATTTAAATAATTGTAAAATGCATAATCAATATGTAATGTTAAATAAATAAAAAACATGCCGTACAATAAATAATTTGAGAATTAAATTAATCAATAGACTTTTTTCATAGTGAAAATTCAGATGGATAATAAAGACAAAATTTTAATTATATAAATAATAATCAATGGATTTCATGTTTGAAAAGAACATTATAAAATTATCATCAAGAACTATCATAAGATGCTTTAGAATACAACTTTAAAGACCTTCCACAAGATAATTTTTATTTGTGGGTAGAAACCCATCAATTCTTCTAGGAAACAATCTCGGTGGATTTCTCTCTAACTAATTTTGTCTCATATGAACACTGATGCATCTTGGGGATTAATTATAATGGTACCAACCCATTTATTTCATGTCCAAAAAATTCCCCATGTATTGAACAATTGATTTCATTAAAAAATAACTTTCCTTATCAAATTTACATATATAGTGAAGTATAAATATTTATCAAAATTAAAATGTAAATTAAATAACTTTCAATGTAAAAACCATATGTAAAAATGCTATATTGTTTAGGATATACGAATATCTATGACAAAGATATGGATAATTATGGTAATTAAATATTTAATTGTAATAGGAAATTGAATATTTCAAGGGGTTAAAAAAATGAATCAAGGAAGTAAATGTTAATATTATCCATTACCAAATCAATAAAAAATGATCCAAATGAAAAATAAGTATGGAATGAATACAAAATATATGAAGTGGAGTTAAAATAAAGTGTTTTTATTGTTGATTAATAGTAATACTATAAAAAAACTTTTGAAAACATTCTCGATGAAGATTACCATTTATTTTGAAAAAACACTTGAAAAACATTTTCTTTGAAGATCACATAAAAAAATGTTCATTAAAAACTATCATTTTAAACATGAAATGGATTCATAAAATAAATTACGATGTGTAAATCCATACAGGTTATACAGGGTAAAATAACAATATTTTTTTCATCGTTAAAATGCTAGAAAAGTTCCTTGTTCAAATAGAGAAAATAAGATTCATTTTAAAACAATTGTAAGAAACAGATAGGGTAAAAATATATATAATAAATTATTTTCAAAATTTAAAAAAAAATTATATTTAATCTCATTTTAGAAAATAGGATTTTTTGATGAAAATATGTTCTCTGACTAATGAGAGAAATGAAGTTTTATTTTCTTTAGAAACATTTTCTAAAACATTTTGAGTACTAAAGAGTGGGAAAATGGTACTACTACATTTATGGGGACTTGAATAACTATTTGAGAGAAAAATTAAAGGATTTATTATAAATGTATCAAATAATACTTATCTAATTAAAATTCAATTGTAATAAATCCTGAATAAAATAGGATTATAAAGTGTACCATTGAAAAGACCATAATGTTGATATGAGAATAAATAAAGGAATACATAATTTTGTCAAATATAAATCCACAAAATAAATTTTCATTCAATAATTGAAATTTAAATGTGATGACACACTTAATATTAAGAATATTAATGACTATAAGGAATTAATATAACCAAATGAAAAGTAATCATGTTATGAATATCTTTACCACTAGGTTACTTTTAATTCAATACCCTTAAAAAATAATTCAAATTAAAACTAAAAATTACATGAAGATAAAATATTTCAAGATATAATATATTAAAATGGGCAATATATACAACAAAAAAAGAAGTAAGAGGTGAATTTGACATTTATCTCACAGATGTAAAAAGTGAGATGAAAATCCCGTACCTTGCATTTCCTTTCAAGTCAAAATCAATTAAATTCTTGTATAATGGTTTTAATCATGCCAATAAATTATAAAAAAACATAATAGAATTTATAATATCATATATTAACTTTCCATAATATCTTATGACCCATAATAATATTTCATTATTTTCACTATTTCGGGTGTTAATTGCCTAGTTTGTCACGTATGTTTTAACATGTTATTTTTGTTCCTATTTCTTGGATAATGATTTCATAATATACAAAATTTAAAACATGATTTAAATATCATATATATGTATTATAAATTTATTTATAATAAATCATAATATTTTTATATAATATGTATAATACACCATTCATGGAGACGTAGGACATACGTATGCATGTACACTACATCCATTTCTTCTCAAAATTATAGAATGGAAAGTAAATGATATTTATGTATATTATAATTCTAGAATCATATATATTTAATATATTTCACATATTTTTATAAATACCATCCTTTATATATTCCATGTATATTGTGAACGAGTCACATCACTTTGAGGAGGCAGTAGTACATAAATAAAAAAAAGATGATATCATGTTTCCAAAAAATGGATCTTATGAAGTTATATTTTATATAAAAATTATATAAGTACTAATACAACATAAATATCATAAATATGAAATAAAAATATTTTTTCCATTATAATTCCCAACCATGAGAGGTGGTAATGGAAAAAAAATTCCATCATTTCACAAGGCGGTAGTTCGCCGTACACGAATGGTAAGTTCAATACCCAATTGAGGGATGTGTGTGTTGGTGGAGGTAAAATATTAACATTAAAACAACTCAGTATATTTATTATACTTATTTTATAATTATTAATGATATAAAAATAATTTAAGGAGTGGAGAATTTAATGAAAGAAAAGTGACCGTTTAACAACATTACCCCTTATTCGGGTAACTCCTTCCGGTTTAAAGAAATATAATTCCTTGTATTACCTTAATCAAAATATAAGTATAATGATAAGAGTGGAGGGATGTTCGGAGTGTATTTGGATTGATGTTGGTTGAGCCAAAGGGCTTTAGAGATGTGAATAACTGTGATTGTGAGTTCCTTTTTATATTTGAGGAGGAGTGGCATTATTTTAACTTTTTTAAAAGTAAATTACACACATGATTTATCCATGTTAAGTGCATATAATAATGAAAAAAGTTAGATACAATTATGGATATGGTCATTTTGAGGCATATGTTTAAGGTTTAGACCATTGTTAAGAAATTTTTCTTCTATATCATTGTAATTATTTTTAATCATTTTTAGTAATATTTTTGGTCACAAACTATGTTAAACGTAGTAGATAGTATAAATTATTCTGATTAAAAATATTAAGTCATTTTTTACAAATTCAAATCATATATGTGTCATAAATTAATTTAAGTTCAACCACATAGATGGGATGACAATGTGAGTTATTGATTTAAAATATTCAAATGATTGCTATGGTTTTATATACAATTTTAATGTGAAATTGACTTAAATGTCCTAAATTAGATTAATTTATACATAATTTAATAAATAAAATTGAAATAAAATAAAATATATAATTTATACTTACAAATGGAATTGATGAAAAATCTGTTTTGAATTAAAATTTAGTATATTTCACTATTTGTTAAAAAAAGAAATCCCACATAAAAACATTCAAAATTCACCATAACCAAATTTTTATTTTCTAATTTAAAAAATGAAATTTATTTTGGCCTATAAAATTTAGAAAATTTCCAAAAAAATGTATTTAGAAAAGGTTCTTCATTAAAATGTGGTAAAATTGCATTTTTAGAAAAATACAAATTTTATCAATAAAAATGGATTTATTCTTATATTTTGATTATGAAACCTTTTGGATGAATATAAAAGAATAATTTTTAGGATATATAATATTTATATTTCATTAATATCATTAAATAATAGTAATTAATTCATTTTATTAGGATAAAACACACTTTTATGCATAAAAACATTTCCTTGATAATTTATTGGTCCATATATTCATTTACTAGATATTGATTTCCAGTGAATTCATTTTATATTTGTGTAAAACACATATTTTTATATGTTATTTAATCTTATTCATAACCAATAATTTGATGGTATGGAAATATTATAAAATTAAATAAATATTTTTTAATAATAAATTATTGCTTGGTAAAACACAGTCATGCGTGCAATGCAAGCTATCAAAGAAAGTCCTAGTTGCATGAAATGAAATATAACTCAGCATTGCATTCAATAAAAAATTTAAAATATATTAAATTTATTTAATATATGAAATATATCATAATTTCTAGAGAGGTTATATTCCATTCCATGTTCAGTGTTACGTGTCTTACATATTATCATATAAAAGTTACACTTTTAGAATTTTTAGGGTGTTACATTCTCCACATCTTAAATAAATTGGGTCTTCATAGTTTAAACTCAATCACAGAAATATAAGGTTTTATATTTCAAAATTACTTTTTTGAAATACAAAATAATCAGAAAATTTAATAAAATACCTTATTGATAAGATAGAATGATAACTATAATGGTCACATGGAATAAAATATTACCAGGTTTCCACATAGGAGAAAATTAATGGTACGTAAAAATATGGGCTTGGATAAAAAGAGTAAAAATTTATATGGACTAATTGAGGTCATAAATAAAAAATATGTGGATGATCAATGAAATTTTGCGGTCCTCAAAGCCATATATCTGTGTTGATTTAATAGATCATCAATTCAACAAAAATTATGTTATTGGGACAAAATTTGTTGTTCATTTTCTTAATATTGAGTAATTATATTGATACCTATGAATATAATGAAATATAAGTAGTTTACATATTTATATTTCATTAAAATATTTTTCATCATTTTTCATTACTTTTATCAATTTATAACTCATATCTTACCCCAAAAAATGGATATCCTAGAATGAATGGTTTTTTAAAGTACAAAAAGTTTCTATTAAAAAATCATAATACCTGTAAAACAAGTCATTATCTTTGGCTCTAACTATATTCCAAAACAAAAATGGTTAATAAATTAACCTCTAGAATTAATACCACTAGTTCATATTTATTGATCAAATTGTTTAAAAAAGAATAATTACACATTAATCAGTACATCGAGTAGACCAGTGGTAGGTGCAAAACTGTTACTATCCTTTTGTCATGTGTTTAAGCCCCAACGCCTTTCCAGATTTGATGGGTTTTTACCTAGAAATCACTTTGTCCTTTTTCTAACCTATATTAATATTAGTTCAAAAACAAATATTATGGAAATCCATGAAATTTACTAATTTAATAACATTTATACTATTGTTATCTATAAAAATTATTCTTTTTTTTGAAGTCATATAATATTATTTTTCTATTACTATGATTTCATTACTAATAATATTAAACCTATAGGTTTTAAATAACTTTAAATCACAATTAACAATTTTCAGTTAAAACTTATAATTTCCATTTGTTTCTCCCAAATGTCCTTAATCATGGTAGAGTCCTATAAAGCCCTAAAATTTTATTAAGTTACTTTTCTTATTTTCAATTGAAATCGCATCATGTTTTACTATGGTTATTCATTTTAATTTTCTAGTCAACTCATTCAAAATCTCCAATAACAAAAATTTGAATTTTTATAATAATATCCCTTAGGAGATTAAAACTAGTTGCATAGTAAGACCTATTTTTGTAGACCAGACTACGATCGAGTAAGGCTCGATTCACCATTTCAAAGTTGTTATCTCTAGGTAAACTTGTACTATAACCACATCCACTTATAGTTTCCAGAAATAGAATTATTTCTTAATATACCTACATAATCAATAATATACCAAAATTATAGGATGTTATTGTATACTTATCTTCAAATTGAACCTCAGGGTTATGTTCTCTAATATATGTTTTCAAAAATCAAGTTCCCAAGGTCTCTACAAAACTTCATTTAATACAAACTTTAGAGACCTAACCCCATAAATCATCAGTCTATTTCTACTACCATTAAATTGGCATGATTTCAAGGAATCAAATATTGAAGGACTGAATAGTTTTTATGTCTTGGTAAACCATATACCTACATGAGACTTTTTTTTTGAAAATGAAAACAAAAATAAAAACAATTTTTTTGAGTATTAATTTATTCCAATTAGTATATCCTCTTACATCTAGCATAATACACTTCATGTAACCCTAGTTAAGGGAATGAAAATAAGGGCAAGCTAAAATGAATAATAAGGGTAAGTGTTAATGGAATCAATTAAAAATAAATGATAATAATCAATAAGATAAGGAAAAAATTGAGAACACATTCCATGTAATCAATAAATTACAAGGAAGTGAGTAAATAATACATAATAGTTAATAACTGAAAGAAAATAACATTTAAATAACTTGATAAGGAATAATAAATATGGAAAGGTTAATGAATTAAAAAATCCATTTGATCAGGAAACTGAGAATGATATGTATCCATATAATTTTTCATAAGGAAAATATTATGGATAGAAAATAATGAATCTGAATTTAGGAAATGACTAATTATTTGGAGTCATGTTTTCTAGGCACAAGATACCTTTACCTTTAAGATATTCCAGAAGTTGTCTTAGCATACTACTTTTAAGTCCTTTAATAAGACAATATAAAACTATGGGTAAAAACCCGTCAATTCTTCTTGGAAACAATCTCAAAGAGTTTTTTGCCCAAAATTTTCATATCATGAGACTGAAAATAAATTGATGGTATTATATTAAATTGTCTATAATCCATGTCTTTCATATATAAGGAATTTATCATATATATAATAATCAATTTCATTAAAAAACAATGTTCCTTGTCAAATATCAATATAGATAAAGGATACAAATTTATCAATATTTCCAAAGTAAATAAAATTACATTCAAATTAAAATGTTTATGTAAAATTTTTATTTGTTTTATGTATTGAACAAATCCATGATAAATTATATGGATTATTAGGTTAAATTTAATGTTGAATGATCATAGAAAATTAAAATTTTCAATAGGAATAGAAAAATGATTTAAAAAAGTGAATTCCTATAATATCCTTATATATGTAAATGAAATTCCATCCTAATGAAGAATAAAGAAGACATCAACACAACATATCCCCAATGGAGTTAAAATAAATTTTTTTTATCATTGATGAATAGAAGTATAATAAAAATATCTATTGACATTTTTTTAGGAAAAGAACCTTTTTATTTTTGAAACCCATTTAATAGAAAATTTCCTTAAAGACAACGTTTTTAGAATATATATTTTTTAAAAAATTTACTTTTAAACAATCTAAGGATTATTTGAACTAATTATGATGGGTGAATTTTTACAGGCCATTCAAGGTAAAAAAAAATCATTTTTCATGACAAAAAGGATCGAAATGTGGTTTGATTGAAAAGTAGCAAGAAGTTACCTTCGAAAACATTTGTAAAATGAATAGGGTAAAAATTTATTTAATAAATAATTTTGGAATGATTAAAAACATTTTTGAAAACATTTTTATAAAACATGGTTTTTAGAAGAAAAATGTTCCTATGACTAAAGAGAGAAATGAAGTCAGGTTTTCTTAAAAATATTTAATAAAACATTTTGAGTCCTAATGAGTTAAAAAATGGTACTATTACATGAAAGAGGATATGTATAAAAAGAGGTGCATAAAATTAAATTATTTATTAAAAAATTATCCAATAATTTCCATAATTGAAATTTATGTTTAAACAATCCAGAACGAAAAGTGATTTTGAAGTAAACCCATGAAAAGACCATAAAACTGATTTTAGAATCAATAAATGAATATATTATGTGTGTGAAATGAAAATCTAGATAGAAAAAAGTGAAAATAAAAACAAAAAATAGTAAAATGTGAGTATAAAGATAATCTTAGAATATTAAGGACAATGAGGAAGTAAAATAACCTAATGAAATGGAACTGGGTTATGAAATTCTCTACAGCTTGGTAACATTTAATTTTAATACCCTCCATAGGATTAATTAAAATTGAAACTAAAAATACCAGGATAATATAAAATAATTCATTAAATAATACCTTAAAATTTTTATTATATACACTAAAAAATTAATTATGTAGTTAATATGACATTTATCTCCCAGATGTAAAAGGTGAGATAAAAATCCATTCCCTTTTTCATCCTTTAGGGAGAATGACCATTAACATACTCTATAATGGTTTTAGTCATGTCACTAAATTATACAATAACCATATACATATTTCTAATATCATATATTAAATTCTTATAATATATTATTACCCATTTTTGGATTATCTTTTTTTATTTAAACTATTTATGGTGTTAATTTCAATGTTTTTTGGGTATGTTCTAACTTATTATTTTTATTAATAATTAGATCATAATTTAATATTATAATTAATTAAAACACTATTTAAATATGATATATATAAATTATACATATATTTATAATAATTCATAATAAATAGCAATAAAAAATAAAATGCACCATTTATGGAGACAGTAGAACGTACGTACACGTGACCGCTACTTCAATTTATTTACAGTATTAAAATCTTAAAAATTAATTTATATATATTTATATTATAATTAAATACCATATATATTTCATATATTTCACATATTTTTATGAAAACCATTTTTTATACGTTTCAAGTATAATGTGAATGAGTCATATCACTTTAGGGAGGCATTAGTCCACAATTCAACAAACGATGTTATCGTATTCACACAAAATAGAAAGCATGAAAGTACATGTTATATAAAAATTAAAAAAGTATTATAAAGACATAAATATCATAAATATCATATGAAAACAACATTTATATCATAATTCCCAATAATGATAGGTGGTAGAGCAAAAAATGAAGATCATCGTTTCACGAGGAGGTTGTTAACCGTACAAGAACGGTAATTGTGTTACCCATTTCATGAAAGTGTGTGTTATTTGAGGTATAACACTTAACATTAAAACAAAGTAGTACATTTTCGATTCTAAATTTAATATATAATTTTTATATAAACATAATTTAATGTGTAGAGAAGTTAATGAAATAAAAATGGTCATTGAAGAACATTACCTCTTATCAGTGTAACTCTTTATGGTTTAAAAAACACCTTGTTGGATTACCTTATTAAAAACGTGCTGGTTATATGTTGATGGGAGTTAATTTGTAATATTATTTTGGATGATTGTTTTGAGAAAAAGGGATTTATACTTGTGAATAAGTGGGAGGGATGAGTGGAGTTTTATAGTGGAGGAGGAGTGTAATATTTTCTAATCTTTTGAAATGGAATTTCACCAAGGTATTTTCCATTTCAAGTGGCACCAATAATGTCACACCTGTTTTATTTATTTACTTTATTTATTTTATTTATCTTAACGTCGGGTGTTTTTGCTTGTGTGCGGGCGAGTTTCGGTCTAAGTTTTTATTTTTGGGATAAGTCTATGGTTTGAGATAGTGCGCGAACTCCTTAAGTCTAAGACGCGTGGCCTACTTGCAGTCTTCTTGGAACCGTACGGTGCGTAAATGCCGCGCGGTCATCAAATTTTAATATTAATTAGATTATTTGGTTTAGCGAATTAATAAATAAATAAATAAATAAATATATATATGTATGTATATAGGTTTATATATGTTGATATATATATGTTATATATGCTTATGTTATATATACACATGTGTTATATGCTTATATGCTGTAATGTTATATGTTATATGTTATATATGTTTATGTGTAAATATGTTTGTATATGTTTATATGTTTATATGTTGATATATGTTTATATATGTTAATATATGTTTATATATGTTCATATATGTTCATATATGTTCATATATATATAATACATATATATATGTATATGTGTTCATAATAAATGTTTATATATAAGTGTTTATATATATATATGTGTGTTTATATATTTTTATAATATGTCATGTATGTTCATATATGTATGTTTATAAATTTGTTCATGTGGGTTTATATATATATGTTTATATATATATATGTATGTATATATGTTTGTAATTATAATAATAATAATAATTATTAATATTATTATTATCAATATGTTTATGTATGTTTATATATATATATATTTATACAGGTTTATATATACATACACATGTTTTATATATGTTTAGATATATGTAAATATGTGTATGTATATTTATAATAACTATTTCCATTATAATTAATTAACAAATTTATTATTAGTATTACAATTAAGTTATATTATATTATTTTGTTTTGTTTTGTTTTAATTTTATTTTTTCTTTTATCTTATTCTCATTTATCTTATTCTTTTTTTTTCTTCTCCTCTTTTTCCTTCCCCTCTTTTCCTCTCCTCTAACCCTACGCTCTCCCTCTCCCCGCACACCGCCACCCTCCTGCGCTCCCTTCTCCATCGCACGATTCCTTCTCCCCGCACCCCTGTCCGTGCTCCACACCCAGCCGACGACCTCCCTCTCCTACCAGCCTCGCCAACAGCCGCCCTCCTTCGATCACCCCCAGTGCCGCCCTGTCTTCCCTCCGCCAGCGGCGCAACGCCCTTCGGCCACCGGCACTACACCAGCTGTGCACCCTCCGACCTCCGACCCACTGCGAGTCGCCGCTGACTATCTGCATCTCCTACTCCCGTCCGGGTTCCCTCCTCTAGCCACTTTTGGCATTCGGCCGTCTCTGGTAGCACCTCCCGCCGGCGCTGCCCTGCAAGCCGCCTCCCGGCCAGCCTCCGGTGCCCGGCCTGTCTCCGGCGGCCGGCCAGCATCCGACACCTCCCCCGGCCAGCCTTCGGCGCCCGGCCAGTCTCCGGCGCCTACCCCCGGCCAGCCTCCGGCGCCCGACCAACCTCCGGCAGCTCGCCCCGGTCGCTCTGTCTCCGGTCAGCCTCCTCCGGCCACGCCGCACTCACCCTGCCCTGCTCGCCACACCCGTCACATTCTCTTTGACCCGTAGGCCTCCCGCAGTGTCCACGTGCTGCCCGGCTAGCCACTCATAGCGCCGCTACACTGTCCGGCACCACTGCTCCTGTTCCCGTGACTAGCCGCGCGCCTCGTTCCTTCTAGGTGTGCACCGAATGCTTTCCGCCGAAGGCGTGCGTTTTGGGATCACCCGTTTCACCTTCTCCGGCGTCGAGGTGTGGTTTTCTTTGATTTTACATGGATTATTTTATGTCAATGTTTATATATCTATTAGTTATTTTTGCATTCCTGATTCATATAAATTATTTTAAGTCAGTGTTTTTGTGTTTTAGTTGTTTTGCATTTGTTGCAGCGTGATTGGTGAGGTTAGTGTTGTTTCTTCATTTGGAAGGTTAATTTGGCATATTTGTGATTAATGTGTTTGATGTGAAGTTTAATTTTTTTTAGTGAACTTAGTTTTGGTTTTATACCTTATAACACATTCATGTGAATTAAGATGCATTTTTATGGAAACTAGTGATGAGTTGTTTTTTTGTTTTTTTTGTTTTTTTTTGAATATAAATTGTGCAATTGGTTTATCTAACCATGCAAGTGGTGTGTTTTTGTTTTAGTTGGACTTAGGTGCGTTCTTGATCAAAATCGTGTTTTTGAATGATTTTAGTTTGTGTAAGGTTGCGAGTTACTTTTTGAATTTTATTTCATAATTTTTAGAGTGGTTTAGTAATAGTGTGGATGGTACGAAGTAGGTTTTGTTTTTTTGTCCAGGTGATTCTTTTGCACGGGTTGTATGCTTGTATTGTTTTAAGTCAATTGGTTATGTGTTTTTAGTTGCTGTGCGTTTATTGCAACGTGTTGGCGAGGTGACTCCACGACACCACGGTCATCGGCTTGCGCGTACTTGTATGTTTGTGCGAGGCCTGTCGCGTCGTCGTGTTCGAGCTGCGAGTTGAGGTAGGTCCCCACTGCACATGCCTTTGAATTTAGAATTTACTTATTTCTTGTCATTTATTTAATTTTCATCAAATTGGAAGTAGTATTAAAATACTATTATTTTTAGAGTCGTTATATTGCTGGAATTGGAACTGCTTCTTTCTCTGCATCATATCGAAAGCTTTTTCATGATTAGTTGTTGTGCAATAGTAAAAAAATGCCCCTTTGGCCCTTATGTTTGCACGTCATAATTAAAATAGTGACTTGGTCTACCTAAATGAGATTTTAAATGTGTTTTCTGGTTTTAAATGTGACGACGTCTGATCCTTCTTTTGGAATTGATTTGGTATTGAATAATTACATGAGGCCCGTTTGGTACTTTTAATGAAATTAATGTTTTGAAAAGTCTCTTTGGAGTGATCTTTTGTGTTTGTTGATTAGGTGAGCTGAGTATGTGATACTTGTGCATCGTGATTAGTTTTACATTGTTGACTCAACCCTGATGATTATACGTGTTGACATGGGAACCTGGCATAGTGAGTGAATTCTCTAAGAACGACTGCTGCACTAGTTTAGATTACGCACTGGCTTGTGGCCCCTAGTATGGATGACACTCTGCTTGGGGATTGGGCCCCTCGGTTAGGCCAGGTAGGGCTATACCGAGCGTTTGGGAATTATGATGTCATCGAGTTAGGGCATGCCTTCAGGATGAGTCACATGTATAGTACGTTCTGGTTTGTTCACGATCTCTTAGGTTTGACCCATGTCTCTTTTAGTGTTTATTTGTATATGGCAGACCATTGAGAGGTCGAGTTTGGGTGGCGACCCTTGTGTTCCACTTTTTCCCATTTCCCTTAGTGTGTGTTGTGTGTGATTTTATTTTTGACTGACAACTAATGTTTGGTTTTCTAATTGTTTGCAAAATGTTTTAAAATGAAATTCACATGTTTATTTCAACATTAAAATTGTTCTAAATTAAAAAGGGCAATGGACTGTTACTTGTTTTCAAGATGGAAAGCATGTGTGTGTGAAAACCCATATTTTCTATAATGTAGTTCAAACTTGAAATTGGTAGATTCTTCTTTTAATGGTGGTGCTTTGGGAATAGATTTATCGGGCTAGCCTACTGAGTTTTAATACTCACGCTAATAGTGTTTTCTTGTTTTTAGTTTCTGTTTTAGGTTTGACGCAAGCTTGCTCGCCGTGGACGAGAGTTGGTTGTAGTTTGGCGATCGACTCTCGGGGTCGCGAGGAGTTTGGTTCGAGGACAGGTTAGTTATGTTTTTGGCTGTTTCATTTTATTTTCGTTTCATTATTTCTGCTTCTTAATAAATTTTATTGGGAGAAATCGTTCACATGTGTACTCTGTGATGCCCTGGTGCTTGTCGCCAGCCAGGGAGGATCGGGAAGGCCTCTCGGGCCATCCCGCGGACCGACTCGGGTGACCGGTTCGGGGTCGACTCGGGCTGGTTCGTGAAAAATAATGATCCAAATTTTATAAAATATATTATATGGTATAAATATTAACATAAAATGGATTTTGGAAATTTTTTCTAAGTCATTCTAGGCCTTAGGATTCAGTTTTAATCCATTATTTTGCTAATTATTCTCTTAATAGTCATAATTAATTTTAGTATATTTCACAAATCATTTAATTGAAAACTATATTGAACATATGATAAATTTTAAATCGTTATGATTAAAAATATTTAATACATTTTCCCATATTACTATAAAAAAACTAGAATAAATTAATTTAATTTTAATCTCACCAACAAGATGACAAATCAAGGTTTTAATGTAAAATATTCAAAAAAAATATATGTTTTTATATTAAATATCAAAGTGAAATTCATTAAAATTAACTAAATATTGCTGAGTGATGTATAATTTATCTATATAACTATTAAAACCAATAAAAAATATAATTTAACCATTTAAATAAATTAGATGAAAAATATGTTTTAAATTAAGATTCAGGGTTTTTCATTATTCATAAAAAATTAAACCTCACAAAAAATAGAAAAATTCAATATAACCTTATTTTTATATTAAAATTTCAAAAATTATTTTTATTTTGATATATAAAATTTATAACAGTGTAATTTTTTTTAATTAAATTAGTTTTTCCATTAAGAAACTGTAAAATTACCATTTAAGAAAAATGAAATTTTTAAGTATAGAACTGGATTTATTCTTATATTTTGCTTATCAAACCTATTATATGAATATAAAATACATTTTATTGAATATATAAATTATAAATATCATTAATATCAACAATATAATTTTATTTCAATTATTAGGAAGAATATTATTTATTAGAATAAAAACATTTTGTTTATATTCAATTGATTATTGTATTCATTCTAATAAATTTATAATCAATGAATTAATTTTTTATTTGTGTAAAACATATATTTTATTAAGTTAGTAAATCCTATTTATAACCACTAATTTAATGGATAGGTTATATGTTATTATATTAAGTAATAATATTTTATTAATATATTGTTGCTCGATAAAACTCAGTCTTACATGCAACACATGCTATCGAATAAAGTATTGTATGCATGTGATGAAAGATAACTCAATATTTCATATCTTGAGAGAGTTAGAATATATTAAATTTATTTAAAATATTTAATTACCATAGATTCATTAGAGGTTATATTCTTTAATATGTTTTGTGTTGTGTTTCATACATTCAATTTAATAAAAGTTAATCTTTTAGAATTTTATTGGTGTTACAAGAACCATTACTACCATCCATTGACTCCTTATTGAGAGATGTTATAGTTTCATTATTTTAAATATCAATATGTCATAATTAACACAATTCCATCATTTTATGGTTCAATATAAAAAACTCATCGAGAACCTTAGGATCCAAAGCCAACCACCGTGCCTCCTTCTAGATGATGACATCTTTTTCTACTCCATTGGAAACAAAATATTTAGCTAAAAGCATTATAAGAAAATTTTTCCCTACCAAATACCCATCTACGAGTAATCCAATATGAACATACCTTGAATTCTTGATTCTATCACACGAAGTGTAAATCTAAACTAGATCATTTGATATCAACTAGAAATAGACACCAAACATCTGAATCTTGTATTCATCTTATAAATTACATTCAAACCCCCAAGCCTACACACTATCATAGAATATCCAATTTTTTTACAATGAATTGAAATCCACCCATGATTTAAAAATAACTAGTTTCATATATCAAAACTGTTTTCTAATAGTAATCTAATGAAATTCTAAATTCACTTTAGACACATCTATTTCAACCCATATTTATGGATAAATCGAATGAAAAAATAATAGGTTCTACTATCAGAGAAGTGATATCCACCAATGAGGTTCCCTAAGATTCTAATAATGTAGGGCTTTTTAAATGGAGACGGGGTTCTAGAATTTGAATCCAAAATTTCGTGGTCAGGGTATCACACATTATATTGAAATAATAAGTCCACCTAAATAAAAAAACATGATTGTTTTGAATTTTTACGTAGAGCAATACCATGCCAAGACTAGGTCATTCTACATACTTGTTGTTTGAAAAATATTTATGGAATTATCATATTAATAACACTTAAATATGATGAATATTATTATGAAGAGTTCATTTGTACAAAAAGTTAACATGGATTCTCACTTGTATTCTAGTAGAGGAAATTAGTGGTATAAATATGATTACATTTTTAAAATTATTAACCATATTAATTTAATTAATTAATAACTGTTATTGTATAATAGACTGCATGAGGAAGTATTGGATTTTTGAGGAAAAAGGGATGCGAATTTTTTACAAGCAGAAATAAATAAATAATTAAAATTAATGGGGATAATATTTTTATAATAAAAATTTATGTACATAAACTAAAGTTGTTCAATGAACATTTTTATGTAGAAATTCTCTGTACGTAAAATAATAACCTATTGATTATTAAAGAAACACAATTGATTATTATTGTAGAATAAAACATCCATTTAATATGAAGGAATGGGGATCTAAAAAATAATTTGTGGTTTCTTTAAGTTTCTAAAGATTCCTAGATAGAATAGGAGAATAAAACATGAAGAATTATTCTTGATGAAATTCTTTTTAGATTTGTAATTTTTTATTATCTAAAAATATTGAAATTTTGGAGTATCAAAGTAGATGAATAGTGTTTTTTAAATACAAAACATTATACACATTGATGTTAAATTTCATATGGATATTTAATCACCTAAATAAAATATCATATTAAAATGTTTTCTTAAATTTAAATATGATGCTTTAATGTTTTTTGGAAACATGATGTATAAATTTGTTATATTGAATCATGGTATATTTTTAAGGAGAAAACCTAATACATTAACAAATTTTTTTACTAACATGCTATATATCATTCCCAGAATAATTATTATAGTCTTACATGTATTGGATGACCTACTAGGTAAAAAAAATGATTTCAATGTCCCCCAGATCCAAATAATTTGAAAAATATATTTGGGGGAGTTTATTAAAATATTATATTATTTGACACAAAGAATTATTTATGTTTGGTAGTATATGGCTTCATTAAAGATGAACCATTAATTTTATATGAATTTGTGATGGTTAAATAGTTTTCAAGAAACTATGATTGAGATTTGAATAATTAAGTGTCTTTGAGAATGAGTAAACTATTTTATTTTAGATCAATTTATACTGAAAGATGAATAATATGGGATACCACTATAATATGAACATATTAATTTCTATTCTTATTGATATATTTCATAACCTGATGATGGGTTTTATCAAAATCACTATGTCTCATTCTATCCTAAGACAACTAACTACTCTCTAAGAAAGGGTTTCCATAAGTCCTTAGGGGTTCCACCCTATATTCTAGAGATAATAAACGAGTTATGCAGGTTTAATTTACACATTTTT
Source organism: Viscum album (assembly GCA_963277665.1). Lineage (NCBI taxonomy): Eukaryota > Viridiplantae > Streptophyta > Magnoliopsida > Santalales > Viscaceae > Viscum > Viscum album. Next base: position 772,417,464 of record OY728125.1, on the reverse strand, counting down.
TAGACTATTACCATGATAACATGATAATTAATAATGATAAAATAAATAAATTAAAACATAGATATCAGAATAAAATTAATCAATAAATAATACTAATAAAATATACCATGGTGAACCCAAAGAACAAACATCCTTCTTATCAAACACTAGGCGATTATATATACCAAATAATCAAATAATAATAATAATGGTCTAGAAGTGGATCTAATGAAATCCTAAGGCCTTAACTGATGAGAATATATAATCCCCATAAAAAATATCTATCCTAATCCACTACAAATCATATGATCAAACTTATAATTGAACTAGATGATCTAGATACACAATTGAGGTTCCTATACATGATGTGAGAGATACATATTAATAGGTTCTCACTAAAAACCATAAAAATAAATGATCATATACATGAATTAAAAATGAATATAAATGAAAAAATTATATACATTCATGTTAGGTTATCACATGCTAAATATGCCACCATGACACCAGACTATACACACTATGCCATTTCCTGAAAATAAAATTAAATAAGGTAAAACTCCATAACCAATACATGAAAACCTTGGATTGGGTGTTATAACTAACCATAATTTTAATACATTGATATTACATATTAAAAAATGATTATTCATTTCATAACATTATTATTCATGCCATAATCCTATAGTTTTAGTGTATTTGGAATCTTGGAATTAAAAATTGCACGTTTATAGGAGATCTACATATTCTCCTAATAAGTTCTTTATAAATAGTGCACTTATTGGACATATATTTTTTTAAAAAAATAATTTATTACCCATGGATAGAATTATTATAAAGGATGAGATTATATTCCTAGTAAACATAAATGAGGGAGATAATTAAATAAAACATGAACATAAGAGTAGGATAACACAATATTAACATTTGAGGACCAAACCTTGCATATGAAGGATCATAATCTGAAGTCATGATATAAATAAGGGTAGTTAGTAAGAAAGGTTTCATAAATGAATCAATGAAAATAATCCATGTTTGGAAAAAACAGGCATAATAATTAGCCAATGTAAAACATTTAATCAATGAAAATGATTTCTTTATTCAATGTTTACTTCTATGGATATCATAGTAGATTTTCTTTACTCCCCAATATATCATATCCATAATGAATGTCCACTCCCAATATTATCAATATGGATATTATTTAGTTCATATTTCATCATATCCTTTTTCAAGGTTTAACCCTAGACTTTCATAGGGGACCACGTCCTTTACTAAATTGGGTTCACTCTCAATTCAGTTATTTATTATCTTATGAGCTTTTGGTTTTCACCCTATGAATTAGAGGGATATATAATTATGATCCCACCAATTAAATATTTAAAATCATATATATGTGCTCCACAAGATCATAAATAACTCAACATATTTAATAACTCATGGAAATGAAACATGTTTCATAAACATTTCGACAATTCAACATAGCAGATCCCATAAAAAAATTGGGTCTTGCAATCATGTCATCATTATTGTCATAAAACACCAAGAGAAAGAATACGTATGGTATTATTGGATTATATACATAATAAATAAAAATTAACATCCAAGGATTTCATGTTAGATTAAAATTACCTTAAAAGATCACTTTGAATATTTCCCAAAGAAAATAAACATTTCATATTGAAATCATATTATTAAAATATAAAAAAATCCAAAATATAATAGAAAAAATAATATATGAAAAGAAGCTTGAAATTTTTAAATCAATATTCAGTGTATTATGTCGTCATAGTGGAGTGAAATTTTAACAATTATATGTATGTAGAAATAAATATTCCTTTTAAATTATCATTAAAATTCAAATATACTTCATTCATAAAAAGAAAAGAAAATTAATTAAACCATTATTTCAAAATCCAATAATGGGTAAAAATTATTTTAATAAATCATAAAATAATATTTAAATATTATTGAAAACATTTTTAGAAGACATGGATATGGAGGAAAAAATAAATTTCCTCTAATGACAGAAATAATGTCAGATTTCTCTAAAACAATTCTTCTAGTATCTTGATTACCTGAAAGAGTAAAATGAAAGGTAGATATTTCATATAAAAAACTTACCAGTGGAGAAGAAAAGAAATGATATTCTGAAGATTTATATGATGAATGTTTATCATCAGAAACATAATCATACATAATCATGGAAAACAAAGAGATTGTAACATAAAACTGTTACCACTCGGTCAACTTGTTTCAAAATTAATATGAACACATATATGATAACATAAAATTTATTATAATTATATTAAATTATATCTTAAATAAATATAATATCCTATATTAAACACTTATAAAATTTAAACAACCATTTAGTTATAATTCCTTTTTGAAATCATCTTTTCCGAGTGTCAATTGTTTTGATTTTCAATAGTGTTTCAGTTAGGAAGATCCAATCCATACACTTTGATCATGGATAAATCATATAAAAAAAGTTTTTAATGATATATATATATCATATATATTGATTCTATATACAATTATTGATATATATAAAAGGTAGAGATAGAAAACTTAATTTCACCATTCATAGAGGTGGTTGTCCGTACATACGTAACAATACTATATTCACCTTTTGAATTATAGAAAAAAGAAATATATAGTGTAATTCACCTTTAAAAAATCATTATTTTATTATATAAATTATATAGATTCTTTAAATAAATATTTATTACTATCCATTTAATGTGGAAATAAAAAATGAATCACATTGATTTTTTGAGGTTGTTGTACACACGTAGCCATGTGCGAAGTTATCATTTTACAATGCATTTGAAGGTAAGAAAATAGATATGATATTATAATAAAAAAATCTTTAAATTTTTCCTAAATATTATATATAAACATTAAACACATCATAATATCATTATATCAATATCATAGATACAATATTAGTTTTATCAGTATGTGGAAGAAGCAGTCCTTACGTACAGACATGTGATACTTTCACATGCCGTTTGATGGAAAAGAGGTTGGATAATAGTATTTTCATATGATAATAAAATTTTAGTATATTTATTACAATTAAAATATTATTATTATTATTAAAACCTATATAGTGTAGGTAAAATAATATATAATTTGAAAGCAGCTGAGTAAGAAGATTACCACTTCTTCAACATGCCTCTTTTAGATCCCTTATTATGGACCCGTGGATTGGTATTTTAAGAATACTATAAAATATAATTAATTTATATAGATGTTTATAAGAAAACATGGAAGGGTTTTTGTTCTATATTTAGGAATAATTTGTAAAGAAAATATAGGTTTTTCCTTTTATAAGGGAGGGGAAGAACACACTTAGAATTACTTAATGGATTCAAATATAATTATTGTTTCTATTAATTATAATGTTTCCAAATAGACATTAATTATAAAAAAAGTCTATATGGTCGATATAACACCCTCCATTTTAATGTAGATATATTTTTGGTATCATTTTGAACCTTATTTTTGGTTTAAAGCCTTTGATAACCAATTTTATCCTTAACTATTGTAACATCATTTTCAATCATAATGTGCTAAAATTTTACTTATAACAAAAAAATTGGTACATAAATTTCCGATAGATAATGTTATAGGACATTTTTTATTTTCAATTATCATATTTTAAGATTTTTATTATTTAAAAAATATTTTAATAAAATATTTATTTTTCATAACATATCATTAATGTAATTTTTGATACTATACATTTAATTTAACTTTAAGAGAATAAATATAGAGATGGAATTTTTATATATACCATTAAAACATCCCTAATAAGGTATTTGTATCTATAAAATTAAGGGGAAACTATAGCTGACCGAAAATATATTAATTTTAGAGTTTTAAATTTAATTTAAATGATTTTTCCTCTACTTGCACAAGCAGTATATCGGCATTATGTATCCATTTAATGTAGTTATTCCATTAATAAAAATTATAAATAAAATAACATGATAAAAATCTCACATATTTAAAATAAATATTCAATAATTTAATTATCAGATTTTTATCTTTAGGTAATAATTTTAGAGATACTAAATATAAGAGAGTAACACTTTGGAATTTTCTCAACTTTAAGTATTAAAAATGACATTATCAAGGGAAAATGGCACCAAAATACAAATATTTTAATTGATAATGTATATAGTGAAATTTATACCATTAAATTAAAAAATGGAAAGTTTTAGTGAAATTTTAAAGCCTTATCATAAGTTTTTAACATCGTTTTACCAGTTTTACCATCATTAAAGTGAAAAATATTTATCAATGATACAATTAAAAATTGGAAAATTTTAAAAGTTATTTTTTTACCAAATTTTAACCGCATGATTCAAAATATATGTATCATTTTCATGATTAAATTACAATATGTGTTAAAAATTTATTTTAGAAAATTTAAACAAAAAATGGTTTTTAGAAAAATTCATATTTGAACAAAAAACATGATTTATTGTTATGATAGTAATATTAAAAACATTTACAAGGAATTTAAAAATAATCATTTAATTTATTAACTTTTAATTCCATAAAAATAATTCAAAAATAGAGATTAATTTAAATTCTTTAAGTAAGAAAATATTTATTCATAAAAACTGCTTTCCAGCAAAAAATCTATAGTTTCCTTTAATCACTTTCATTTTAATTTACAACAATTTTATAACCATTGAATTTATTTAACACATATGTAAAAAAATATTCTTAATATTTTTATCCATACTCATATTTAAAAATAAAATTTCTTGGTAGTAAATATATCATTATATAATAAAATTTCAATAGTATAACATGGTTCGTTTCAACTTAGGGTTGTGTGTAAAGTGAACTACTATGAAAGTATAATTTATTTATAAAGAACTGTATGATTAAATCTTGGTGTGTTACATTCTGCAATATTAAAAATTATATCACCCTTAAAATTAATTCACTCTACTATAATTTTTTTTAGGTATCACATTTTCATTACAACCACAGGTTCTCCAGTATCTTTATTCTAATTGTCGACTCCTTTAAATAAAATTATCTACATTAGTAGTATTATTACATAACACATTATCTCTATGATTAGATATTTTTTTCCCAATTTTTATTGATCATAAATATATTATTCTAGTGTTGAGAAATAAATTCAATATATTTGAAGTATTTAAAATATACACCCACAATAAAGATATGTGAAACACATTGTGAACATGAAATAAATTTTCTGGAAGTTTTAAATAATAAGCTACCATCCGGATGTGATAAATAATCTCAAAATGAATGATACATTTAGGGATAAATATTCCTTTATTTTAAAATATCATATCTATAATAAAACGATATATTCTTAAGAATACTTTTTAAAATCCTTTGAAGTCTAGTTCTCAGTGATGACTGTCAGTATAACTTATCTATTGAATCTAAGATACCCTTAATTGATACTAAAGGGATATAAGATTCTATATCATATACTAATCAAATTTTGGCCCAAATAGCTTTGTTTATCCATCTTTATCCAAACAAATTGGTGTTATGAACTTCATTCCATTGAGGGACTCATAAAGAGCCATCTAAATTATTGAGTGCAATATATTATTTTTTTGAAAAATAGACTAGAGGAAGGTGTCGATCCAAACCAACTTTCAAACACATAGAAAATTGTCTCAATATATCGTATAGGGTTTTAATGGTTATTTTAGAATGACCATCAATATTAGGTTAATAATTAGTATTGAAGAAAATTATGGATCCAAAGTATATTGAAGGCTTCTCTAGAACATCAAGATAAACCTTAGATCCTGATCATATATAATAAAATGGGTTTCCATGAAACCTTAAAAATTACATAATGTATATTACCTAAATTTGATCAAGACATAAATCTTCTATGACAACAACAAAGTGTGCTAGTTTTTAATGTGATTTAATACAACCCAAATAACATTATGTCATCTAGAAATTTTGGGATGTCTAATGAAAAAATCCATGTTAATGTTTTCCTATTTCAGTTCTTGAATGGGTAATGGATTTAACATATCTTTAGAGTTCTGTCAATTTTCCTTAATATAATTACACACCAAGAAACATTATACATTCAAAGTAAAACCTCTATTCATTTTTTCGAACTAGAAATAATATTTTATATCTCTATACATATTTTTACTTCCATGATGAAAAGATAATAGTAAAATTTTAGATTCATCCAATAGTTCCTTCTCCAAATTTTGTATAGATAGAACACATACGTGGTTCCTCAACCTTATCAATACATAAGAATTAATGTAAAAGTTTTGAACATTTCTTACCATCCTTTCTAGCTATACAACTTTTTTCTATGTCACTTTTATCCCCAAACAAATTTTTGGTCGAACATTGATTCTAGAAAGATAAGATTTATCCCCTTATATCAATATTTCTTGTTCCATTTTTTGAAAATGTAAAAATATTGGTCCTTTTTTGATCCTCATCATATATAATCTAGCAAGATCTTTTTGACACATAGAATCTTCCAACATTTTTGTCTTCCTAGAGTGCTAATGTGTTGACTATTAAAAACATTTAGTCAGCTGCAACAATATTATATAAATTATAATAATCTCTTTCTATTTGAATATATAGATTAATATTTTATGAAAAGTAAATATATGACACATTTCTCTTCAAAATATAATGACTTTTTATCTTTAATGAAAAAGTAATTGTAGTCGTCACTAAAGCATGAGTTGGGAAATTTTTCTCATTAACTTTCTGTTATAAAGAAGTTTAAGCTATTTGAATATTATTTTTCTGAGAATGAATCCTAATTTCTTCTCTAATGCATCATTATAGATCTAAAACCCATATCCACTATAGTGAAGTGTAAGAATAAGTTCACTGACTATCCTTCTCTCTAATTACTTGAAATTTTCATCAAATAAATATTTCAAAAGGATCTTAGCTCACTTATGAGTTATGTTGGAAATTGGATTATAAATATGAGAGAAATTATTCACCATGTGCAGATAATATCCAGCCAAACCATGAAAACTATGAATCTTAGTCACAATGGTTTGTCTTGTCCAACATTCAATAACATTCGTATCTAATGGATCTCCTGTTATATCATCACTTGAGATTATATAACCAAATAAAATAAAATTTTATATTGAAAAAATTACACACTCTATAAATTTTGTAAACATGTTTTCATTTATTAAGTGATTCAGAACAACACTCATGAGATCACAGTACTTATATTTTCACTTTGAATATTTATATATCTTCTATAAAGACTATCGTAAACTAATAAAGGTAACATTTAAAAACTACATTGATAAAATATATGAGTACGATGATAAAATTATTAAGTCCAAATGGAATCATTATAAATTCATAGTGTCCATACCTCATACATAAGGCTATCTTTTGCATGACTTCACTTCTAAACCTTGATTAATATCATCCAAATTAAAGATCACTCTTAGAATAGTATTGAGGTCCTTATAATTGATTAAATAAATCATCAACATATTGAAAATGATACTTATTATTTTTTTGTGAAATTGTTTAGTTCTTGATAATAATTGTAGAGTCTCATTGATCTATATTTATTCAAAACAAAAATAATTGGTCAAACCATGATGATTAAAATGGATAAATGTATCCCTTATCAATACTCTTGTAGAATTTCTTCTTCAACCTCTTTAAATCAATTGGTTCTATCCTATATAGTGTCTTTATTAAGGGTTACATCATATATGAGTTCTATTAAAAAAATATTCTTAATGATTTAGAGTAATTCGAGGCAATAATTCTGAAAATAATAAGAAACTCTAAAAAAACTTAGATGTGTTGTTTCCCTCAAACTATATGAGATACACAAACCTTGTGAATATTTATAAAGATCCATATAATGGATTTAATTTCTATTAGATGATCATATTTACCATAAAAATGATAGATGGTCATATGATATTATTTTATCAAATTTGACTTACCTTCCTTGAAATTTTATGTGGGTTTATTGTATTGAAATTCCATACATTCCAAAGATAGAGAAAAATTCAACTAAATAAAAAAATCTAAAGATCCTACTTTTTGTATATGTTGTACTTATGGTCAATAATTTTTTAAATATGTCTTCAATAAGAATAACTAATTGTAAGTTTATTATATTTTCATTCTTATTTTCTAATGGAGAACAGTCCATGAGAATTTCAAAGGTCATAAGATATTTTGTAAGATGTGGGGATTCTTAGAAAATTGTAATTGATTTAATTAATGTAATTTGATTCAATTATCGAAAAATTCTACATTTTACTCTGATTATTGATAAACTAGACTTTATTTTTTTAATAACATGTTCTAATGTGGTGATCTTTGTTTACAACAACACATGAATTAAATTATGTGAAGGTAAATCATCTATTGATGATTTCATATGAAGAATATTGATACTAATGATTTAAGGTGGTAGAAGATCATGAAAATATTTACTTACATAGGGAAATATGAAGGTCATGATGATTATATTGATGGATCATATTGTGTTTTAATTATATACATAATATTTACTCAGAATTGAGCTGGGTATTTATTAAGAAAAATAGAGCCAACTAGAGCCTCTGATGGAGGCCAACTCAGCCAAATATGGGATAAAGGACCATGTGTGAGCTATCCCTCACATAGAATGTTCTTGGAGGTATATAAGGCATGTATAGAGCCCACAGTGAGTGCATGTAGGAACATGAAATAATGCCTCATAGTTTCGACATGGGTTCATGTGGATCACAAGAAGGTGTGACCTGACCTGTGTGGGAAGTCTGTATGAATAGGTGTTGTGGGTGGAGACTCAAATACTTGATTGAATATTTGAGGATGTAGGAACTATTATTAATTGTCCTAGGAACATGTTACAGACTGATGTGGGAGGCAAAGCGATACAGTTACTGTTACTCAATTAAAACCGTTACATATATAACAAGTTTATTCAATTTGATGTGATCTAAAGATCCATCAAGCTCCAAATTATCATCATCATACTCCTTTCATTTTCATCACATATGAGATCCTTGACAGGGGTGGTTTAATATTTCATGCTATATTGGTCATTTATCCATTTCATTAGACCAACACCAACTTATAAAATAGAGAGAACGATTCATCTCGATATCATTCATGAAACATCATCTAGAATGCAGGCCGAAATTCAAAGACTATGATTTTACCGAGATGAATTGATGTAACCATGCATCTTCAAATTATACATTGTTGCATTGGGCTCTTGAAAATATGAATATATACTTGGAATCAAGTAAATGAGGAGTTTTTCATATTAGAATATTACATTCTCATCTTAGAAGGTACCGCATGAATCATACTGTAATTGAAATATAATAATTAAAGCCACAATGTTATTAAAATATTCTACAACTGTCCATAGTTGTAAAAAGACATTTTAAAATCAAGTGGTCTGAATATTGAATCCATTAATGAAAAATGTGTCTACAAACAGTGGGGTACTGGGTCTACTGTCTGATAATCAATTATTGTGGGCTATTATTTTTCTCAGAAAAAAACATCTAGTTGAGGCCATTATAAATATTTCTAAATTAAAGTGAACCAAAAGCCACTTAGATACTCAAAAAGAGGTTTTTTTTGATTTCTTTGCCAATGAATAACAATACACCTTCTATAGTACATTAAGATCATAAATATCCTAAGATCTTACATGTATAAATAGAATAAAGCGTGGACCACTTAGTTTATTAGAAGAAGAAAGAGTTTTCCTACTTATCTATTTCATTAAGAAAAAGTGAGATTCCTTGAATACCATTGCCTCTATGAAGTATGAGAATAATCTTATAGAAATTGTTCACATCAAGTTGATTTGAGGATTCTGCAATCACACTATGTACTATAAATAATGAGAAATATTATTCAGTGTACATACATTGGACATGAATGATTTCAATGTAATAAAAATAGGTGAAAGATAACCATGACACTAAATATGAATTGAATGAACATTCAAGCATGGAGTGAGTGAAGTTATAATAATTTATATACAATAATTAATGTTTAAGTTGTTTTTAGGTGTGTATAGACAAAATAAGGCGATGTTTTAAGACTCCACAAACTAAAATTAAGATTTCACTATTATGAAGAATAATTTACACCATATAGAACCAATACTACATTCCAATATTTAACTTGAGTGTGAAAATCAGGAAAAATAAAATATTTAAATATATAATAGTATCTATTAAAAATAAAAATTAGTCTACCATTCATGTATCTTTTTAATATCATTTGGGTCAAAGAAGATATATGAGATTACCAGTCCATATTTATATTTATATTATTATCACTAGAGAAGTATATGAGACAACCTTTTGGATTTCTATATTTAAAGAGGCCATTTGATTGTTTCATTGTGTGAAAGTTAATTAGAGTAATTTTTGTTTATCAAAGAGGATTTTTTTTACATTACTGATCACTTACAGAGGAGCATAAATTCATCATTCATTTTTTCAATGAATAAATAGTTTTCATAGAGCCTAATTGGTGCTGATAGAATGAGTAAAAGTTAATTCCCGTGATTTTTATTTTTTTGAAAAATAAAGGAATGTTGTATGAATGGGATAATAACAACAGTACACTAGGGAATATTCCTTAATATAGAATAACCTCATTATAAAACCATGGTGTCCACTAAGAATTATTATTTTTTGAATTATTTATAAATACATGTGAAGAGGAAAATAGAACTATTCGATAAATAAGAGGATGAGGTATCATAAAGGGAAATAAATTTAAAGTGATAAAAAGTAATCCCATACTAATCCACCCCACCGCTCAGTGTGTTCATCCCTGAAGTGATCCAAACAATTGACATTAGATTGAAAATTTACAACTCTAGTAATATTCTATGATTTGAAGATTCATAAATATTTTATTTATCTATTCTCTATACGTAATGGATTGAAAAATAGAGGGGTTATTTCTATTGACGATCAACACATTATATTAGTAATGACATTGAAATATAGAAAAAATAAATAATTTATAACGATGAAGAAAATATCCATATTCATTAATGTGTTATAAGAATCTATTTCTCCATGATGTAATTATGAGAAAGAAAATTATAACATGGAAGTAGAATATATATTGGTATAATCTACTTCCAAGGTGAAGGAAATTAGTTATTTTCATGTAGTGTTTCATACATACTTGTAGAGGATTAAATTAATATCTTTTACCAAAATTATCCTAATGAAGATCCAAGGATTATAGGAAGTGTTCATATAAATGAGAAGTTAAATACTAAACCAGTTTCTACTTTGAATGATATGATTCCCAATTTTCCCAAAGATAGAGTGACTTGTATATATGGCCCATTCAAAGGAATACAAAAAGAGATCACAAATATTGAAGATAACACAAATATATTTGAGAAATTATTTAATGAAATAATGCAAGAAAATATAAATCTCTCTAATAAAATTAAATAAAAAGAAGAATATATAGCTAAAAATTAATAAACATGATCTAGTTTGAAGATCATTGAAAAAATACATTTTAGGATAAATATTTTTCCAAGAAAAAATTCAAACATAGGTACCATGCATTATTTGAAAAAAAGGAAACCATCATAGATGTTATGAATACTAAACTTGATATCAAATAAAACAAGATCAAAGAGATTAACACTTTGAAATAATAAAATAATATAATTCTTTCTGATTAATTTAAAAATATAATTAAATAATTTAATGGTAAATTTATTCAAGTGGAGGATGAGAAATTTGTCCAATGTATGAAGTGTCTTGAACTAGGTTCCAAATTGCCGAACATTGAAAATATTGAATACATGTCTGAACTATAAGATGAAAGAAAATGAATAATTTATAACCAATGTATAAATAATGAAACAATAGATTGAAAACATCTAGTGATCTATATCAATATGTATCAAGGATGGAGGTACCATCTATCTCTATCAAAAATCGTTATGCTAATTTTGGTTCTTTTCATAGTGTAGGTTTAAAATCCAAGCTTGTAAAAAATTAGATGAGTGAAGATGATGAAGTGTTTACTACCATATTTTTAGTGAATAAACTCAAGAGATAATGTAACTAATTCCCGAAAAATACCCAAAAAATCATGAAGATAAATTGAAAAGAAACAATCCAAATCCTTCCAAACTATTACACAAAAAATATATCAGGATTTGTTGTCTATTGTTAGTAATATAAAAGATTCATGGACAGTGGATCTGAATGATGGAATAAAATAAAAATATTAACAAATCAATGGATCCTACATCAAGGGGAAAAAATATGTGAAGAATCAAAACCCAAAAAAGGTCTGTTTCTTCCTATTATAAATAGATTTTAATGTCTGAAAATTTTTTGTGGTATTTGTAATGCCTGTAGTCATTATGGAGAGGAATGAAATTTTAAATCATTCAAACATTACAATAAAACAGTTCATATGAAAATACCAAAAAATTAATGATTGGTGTTCACTATTCTGTGGTAAATAATTATAATAATGTTAATATAAATAAAATTCCAAATATGTATATAAATAATGAGAGAATGTAAATATTGGGTGGATTTCATAGAAGAATGATACACATAGAAACCCAATATAATCAAAATGAGTTCTTATATTGGCCCATAATTTACATTTAGATATTACTTCATCATTTAAGAATATTTATTATATAATATAACAAAACCCACCCCAAGACCATATAGATTTAATTTCACTAGAAACTGGGAAAGATAAACAACCGGTTCATAAAACATCAACAATGCTCTCCCTTGTTTCTTCAAAAGTAGACTCATTTTTGACATATCAAACTTAATAAATTTCATCAGGACCTAGTGAAATGAAACATATGAAAGGATAATATCAAATGCTCAGTAAGAGTAAACAAGGGAAATATCAATCATAAATTAATCATAAGAACAAAACATTTGAAAATCCAATCCACTATATAAAGGATCATAATATCATGTCATGGGATAAATCATAAACGTACAATTTAATCCCAATAGTATTAAAAAAATACATGAAAGTTTATGGCAGGTACACATATGCATAGAAAATATTTTCATATTAGTCAGGGCTTATTTCCCAGACCATCAGGGTGGACAAAGTACATTACTGAACAGAGTTCAATCCTCATTCTGACCCTGTATTACTGAACCAAATTTATATTCCATTCCAACCATGTCTATCTACTGAGATATAAATCTTTACTTAATTCATTGGAGAGAAATATAGGTCTCACCCATCTCATAATGAAAATATTATTACTTGTTCATAAAAACAAAATTAATTTATCATAGCACAACCCATGAAATAAAATGTGTTTCTTAAACATCCTTCTATCATAACATAATCAATATAAAATGTCATTCCATAATTAAAAAAATGAAATCATAGTAATAATAGAGATTGAAACTTAACCCAATTTAATGACTGTCATCTGAGATGGGAAATAATTTTGATAAAACACTTAAAATTTATTCTGGAGGAAAATATCCTTTCTTCTTAAAAATCATTTTAATTTCACTAAAATGCCATGAAATTTTAAAAAATGAAAATTTAGTTTAAAATAATCTTGAAATAATGTAGATTAATTTTCATGTAAATAGTGTGTCATGAAACCATAAAATTCCATTCATGCTATAAAATTTAAAAAACAATCTTCTCGTAACTTTGCTGGAAGAGTCAAAAAGTACCTCAAATTGAATATCAACAAAATATTCCTTTCATACCGTTTAATAAAAACTTACCAAAGGGTTAAATTATATTTAATAAATTTTAGAATAATATAAATGATATTACATAATTAGGGAAAATTGATGTGCATGATAAATATATTATAGTAAATACTTATATATAAACAATCTCGAATATAAATGAGATTGAAAAATTATCCATTACCGTAGGAACAATATACTGTGAATGTATCCAAAACTCATGTACAATGATTTATGTAATTTTATTGAATTATTACATAATCATAATCATTTTTATGATTTCATATATAAATATATTCTCACCCGTTTATTAGTAATATTTCATTATCACTCGTTATTCGAGTATTAACTGCTTTGTGTTCTTTTGCAAGATTTATCAGATAAGTTCATGTTCCAATTATTTGGTTATAGTTAAGTCATTTACATAATGATACTAGTATAATATATATTATATTTATTCATTCATTTCATGTATATAGTCATGGTTTAATGAAGATCAGGTAGAATGAATTGCATTGCATCGTGGAGATGGTAGGACATATGTAGGCAAGAGTGATGATATCATTCCCTAAATTATTAATGGTGTTGAAGTGGGTGGTTTATAATATTTAAGAATTAGTAAAATATTATAATAATCATATATAGTTATTGTTTTTATAATTATTTTATCCAAGTAATGTGGTGGTTTAAAATATATCACGCCACGACATGGAGACGATAATCCATTCGTACACACATGCGGTGATTTCATTTTTCATAGGATGGAAAGCGGTAAAAATATGGCTGTTTGATATTTATAATAACATATCAGTGTAATAGTGACACTGATTTTATTAGTTTATAATGAAAAAACTAATAAAGAGTTAGTATAATAAGATTGAAGTTTGAATGAATCGGTAGAAGAGATTACCTCTTCCTCGACGTGCTTCCTCTAAATTTTTTTAGAGCACTAGATTTTGTCTTTGAAGATAACCATAACCTCTATAATGAAAATAACGAATTTGATAAAGAACAAGGGTAGGGTATGGCTGAACGTGAAGGCTCAAAATGATGTTAAGAGGTAAGGGAGGAGGGGCCCTTTTATAATTTTGGTTAGGGAAACTTTTAGAAAGTCCATAAATAATAACTTATAATAATATAAAACCCTACCCAAAAACCTGCAAAATGTCCCAATTTAAAAGATGAGATTATATAAATTTGTAATAGCCTTAGAAAATATTTTTTTGACCTGTTATTTTTTCAATTTAAAACATATCATTTTAAAGGAAACTTATTTATTCTATTAAAATTTAATTGTGGTAATAACATTCTAAATATGTAATGGTTATAAATATTTACTTATATGGTTTTAATTAACCATGAATGAATATTTTAATAAATTTTAAACCTAATAATCCCAACTTTGTAATTATTAAATATTTTTAGGTATTTTAAATAATTTAATATAATTTTATTTTTATAAAATATCAATAGTGTCAATTTTGAAAGTATTCTTTTATTTGACATTAAATAAAATCCAGAAAGAAAATAAATTCGAAACTAATATTTAATACATTTCTTACATATCATTGTCTCCTATAAAATATTTGGATAACATTAATTAGTTCAAATGATATTTCTTTTAATAATTTTCAAACTATTGTTTTGATCTTTCTATCAATGAAATATTTTTTACATCACCATTGTGTCATCATTAATGTGATTATTTAATATGTAAATTTTTTAAATTAATTTTTATGTTGTATGTAATTATTATATATTTTAAAATACATTATATAGTCTGTATTATCTCTTAATTATCTATATATTTAAATTAATATACGTATATAAAATGAGATTGTGACATTTTGTAACATTCATTAGTTTTTATTATATGCATGTCATTTTTTAGGTAAGTGGCCATTAATTTATTCCATTTCTAATAATAGATGATAAGGGTATAATTTAGTCACCAAATAGGATTTTTATAGGTTCTATGGTGATTTTATAATTTTATTTTTACATTTAAATTCTTTATTTACATTTAACCATGGTAATAAAAATAATTAGCAAAGTTACTATTCATATTGCTAATAAATAAATGTAGATTATTAACATAATGTTGACGTACTAATTCCAAATATAGAATTAATTTTTCAAAATTAACAACATATAAGTTTTAGTAATTAATTTATAATTAATCCCATTGTTGAAATGAGAAAACATGTTTTAAAAGTCAAAATGTTTCAAAAAATTGAAATGTTTCTTTCATCTGAATTTTATGTAAAATTAATTCCAATAACCTTAATTAAATTAAAAGGTAAAAATATATTTTATTTATATATTGAAACCATTCAATAATATTATTTAAACATATAAATTATTTCAATGAAAAAAATTAATTTTCAGTGAAAATTTATCAAATATTTAATATTCTTCAAAACATAAAAGTTATCAGAAAAATATCAGAAATTATTCCAAAGATAATTTTTATATCATGATTAAAAATTACCTGTTTGTTTTTTCATATTAAACTTATTAATGTGTCAAAATATTAATTTAAAAGGGGTTCTCTAATCAAAGGTGTAAAATTTAACTTTTTTTAAAAATTGGTTTTTTACATTATATAGGGTTTTATTCATACCCTTTGACAATAATATCCATTAGATGAATATAAGAAATATATTATTTAGTATATAAAACATATATATCACATTAATTGTACAACTAGAAGTAATTCCATCAAAAAAAATTTCTAATTGATTTATATTTTTCATAAATAATCGGTAGGCAATGAATCCTTAATGTATTTTCATAAGATATTCATCATTATTCCTAATAATCTAATGATTATGATATAATAATAATTTTATAATAAGTGCATATAGAGGTTCCTTTAAACTCACAATTTCATGAATATAATGCAACTAAATAATAAAAATTATTTAAATAAAATATTTTATAAAAACATCAAGGTGTTACATTCTACCCCCCTTAAACTGAGTTTCACCCTTTAAATTATTCAATAGGAAACAATGATATAAGGATACCTCCCCCACATCATATCCTCAGGTTCCCATGTAGCATCTCAAAATTTATTCTTAGTCCATAAAAATTTAACTAAGCGAGTGGTCTTATTTCATAGAAATTATTCACTGTGATATAGAATATCCAATGGTTATTCTTCATAAGAAAGATATTACTTTAGTGGTATGAGTTCTGAGCTTAGAACATGTGAAGGATTGGGTATATACATTATCATGAGAGATACGGGGAACACATCCTAAACTTGAGAGAGATTTGGTGGAAGTGCCAATCGGTAAGCTACCTTCCCAACATGATCCATAATTTCAAAAAGACCGATATACCTTGGGGAAACTTTCCCTTCCTTCCCATTATCATTACTCTCTTCCAGGGAGATATTTTTAAGAACACATTACCACCCAATTAAAACTATAGGTAATTTTTTGGTTTTTATTATAAAGTTTTTTCACTCTGAACCGATCTTATGTGTTGTCGAATAGATCTGACATTTTCTACGAGTTCATCAAAAACATTGGGTACTAATAGATTTGTTTCCACAAATCCATCCTAACAAGTGATAGTTCTGCACCTTTTTCTATAGAGGGATTCATAAGGATCAATCTTAATACTAGAGTGAAATCTAATATTGTAGGAAAATTATACCAATGGTATGTGTTGATGAAAACCACCTTTGAAATCTGTATAGAATGATCTCAATGTGTCTTACAGAGTTTGAATTGTGCTCTCAGACTGATTGTATGTCTAAAGATGATAAGTAGAGCTGAAACATAACTCTCTATCTAGATCATACTGAATAATTTTCGAGAACATCAAGTTAAACCTCTGATCCCGATCCGATATAATTGAAAGTGGTACTCCATGAAATCTTACCTCTACTTTTACATATATCCTCGAAAGCTGATAAAGAGAGAAAACCTCCCTAATAGAAATGAAATATGCCAAATTCATAAGGATATAATCTATAAACCAGATTGTTTTATTTCATTTGGATGTTTTGGTATGTATGATGATAAAGTCTATAGTGATGTTTTTTCCATTTCCATTCTTGTATGGGTAGTGGTTGTAAAATCCTTTTAGACTTCTTCCTCTCAGCCTTAACTTTATAAAATCCCAAGAATCGAGAGACATATTTAGAAAAATCTATTTTATTGCCATCCCACCAGATGTACTCTTTCAGGTCCCGGTACATCTTAATGGTTCCAAGGTGAATAGATAATGAACAAACATGAGCCTCATCCAATAACTAATTCTTTGAAATGACCCTACTTTTTATCAATGAAAATTTATCTTTATCTAATTAAATGTATTATTATGTAAAATGGTTATATAAATTATGCACTTCCATGGTTTTATGTTTTTGTATTTTAAAATACTATCAATAATTGTGAATGTTGGTAATATAGACGTTGAACAATGATCACATGATTAGTATAAATAGAGGTCTTTAACAAATCTGATTTATTCAGACAAAGGAAGTGATAGCCTCATCCAGTAGCATTTATGCATACAAATCCCACTTGTCGAATCTTTGAAAGGAGGTAGCATCATTGGGCTTCCCTCCCAACCAAGTCCAAGAGGAGCTTCAACATAGTAAGCTTGAATGGAACCGCCTAAGGGAGAAGTGGAAGTTGATAGAGATTACCACCCGAGAGATGTTATCCAAGCCACCACAAGAGTTTGTCACCATCACATACCTTACCCTTCGGCCTTATTCTAGTGTTATAAGTGGTTATGTAACAATACCCTAGAACAATAATTTTGTACATTATTTTTTTTATTGAGAATATACATTCATTTTATTACTGTTACTTTGTAAATAGTTTTCAAAGAAAAAATAGTATTTTTAGTTAACATAAAATTAAAAATCTATTTTGTTGAATTAATAGATTTTTGAATTATATAATATTTTAAAGAAATATTATTACAAAATTACTTTTTGTTAAATATAACTGATCATATATTTTTTATGAATACAATTGTAATTTTTGATTATGGGTTGAAAGCTGCTTTTGTCAAAACCCATGAATTTTCGATAAATGTTGGTTTTTATATGAAAAGTAAAAATTCACATATTGAGAAAATTATTTAGATAAAATTAATATAATTTTTAGATTAATGATGTCAAAATTATCTAATGGTAAATTATTCATAATTTACTGAGATAATAGATTTTTTGTGTAAAAAATTAAATACCGTTTAATTATATAATGTGGTTTATGAAATCACAATGACCCTATAGTGATGTAATAAAACAATAAAAACGGTATTTTCATCCAATATATGTTTTAAATTAAAAAATTGTTATTTTAGATTTGTTTCTTTAATTTTATGGTGCCTTAGTGGACCCTCCAACTCTTATAAAACATTTTAAATTTTTAAAATGATCTCTTTGAGAGTGTGAATCGCCTCCACCCAATCAAGCATAATATTTTAATAATTTAGGCCATTGGACATATAAATTAATTTCTTCCACTCCCCTATGTAATACAATGTTGGAAAAAACCATGGGCTGGTATGTAGTTCTGATTGGTTTAATGTGACGTGTCCAAAACCAAAAAAATAAAGAATTCCCTCTCTTTTACTATATAAACCCAGCCAATATCCCACTTATCTTAAGTCAAAACCATTGGAGAACATCCCTAATCTACCATACTCTATCCAGTATCCTCCTAAGGTGCCCTAATATCCCATTAAGTCTCTCTCAAGACCCACCCAATCCTTTGAGGTCACACATCCATGTAAGGGATTTATTCCTTTCTCATTTTTTTCCAAATTTATTATTGTTGTTTTTACATTTTATTTTAAATTAAAAATAAAGTGGTATGATTTTGCACCTCCCCATACTTCGCTAATTATTTTTTAATGATGATATACCTCTTTCTGTATCATTAATACTTCCCATGTACACCTGTTTCCATGCCGAAATTCTATAAGGAATTTCTCCCATCTCATTTGTATTCATGAAATTATTTTATATTAGGGATATAAATTCTATTAACTATGTTGGGAAATGTACCTATATGAACCCCTTACTGTCAATTTAATGTATATATGACGAGACACCCCTTTATCCCTCTTAATAAAATTTAGTGAATTTTTATGTCAAGCCGTTATACTGCCAAAAATTGCACCGCAGGTTTTCCAAGCCAATGTCATTGCGTAGTGCATACCATGCCCATTTATCTATCAAGGGTATTCAATTTTACAAACAATTACATATCGATTATATAGTTTAATGTTTTTATTCCAAATTATTTTATTTTTTAATAAATGATGATGATGAATGATTCAATGTTGTATGATCCATGTGGCACACTTATCCATGAAATGAAATGATTAAGGAGTTTGGGCCCTGATAGCACTCCAATTCATTGGGTAAAGATTAGAATCATGATAAGTCAAGTAAAATGGGGGTTTTATCATGATAATTCAAGTTAAACGAGTGTTTACTCATGATCCATGTGTAATGAGACTTGATTCATGCTAATATGATGTTAAATGTAGTTGCCACATTTCCATTCTATGATAATCATGTTATATCAAGACTTTATGTTCATGTTTCATTTATGCTCCATTGATTTGTCTATTTCCTAATATGTATTTTATTATTCATGTTATTCCTTTTTTACTCCCTTACTGGGATTTATATCTCTCCCTTTTCTTATGCATGTCCTCTGGCTGTCCCATGCAATGTTAAGTATGAAGGAATGTTGTGGTCATGGAAAAGAAGTTTTCAATAAACATGTTGTGTTTTATTTTATAAGTTGTTATGTATTGTTCTTAATTTTCCAATAAAATAGATGTATCTATACTCAGAGTTGTATTAAGTACATGTTTATGTAATAAATCATGTTTATGTGTATTATAATGAGAAGGGTTGTTATAGTTGGTATCAGAAGATAGGTTTAGTTATTTTTGGGATTAGGAATAGAAAACTTTATGAATGCATTAGGGATAAGAATATGTGTGATAAAAACATCCCCAAATTTTGGTGAGTTTTTAGTATGGGTTTTATCGAGAAAATAAATCCCTATCTGGATACGAGCATATAGAGGCAGCTCAAGAACATATGTATCTAGGAGTAAAACCCAAAAAATCCTCATCGATCTAGACTCGAATAAGAAATGTTGAAAAAAAAGGCACTTAATGCACTCTTGGTTATGACACTCTTATAGGATATGCTTTGGTAAATTCATAAGCTTAGTATGAACCATTATTAATGCCATTTTAAAAAATGACCCTAAGAATATATGTTGGGAAGTAAATCATGGATAACATAGATTATGGCCTATAAATTCCTTAGTTAAGGAAATAAAAGTAATTTAAAAGTTATCCCTTTTTGTCATTTTAATCCCCTTTACATATTACCCATAACATTCCTTTTATTCTTGACAAATAGCTGGTAATTGGAGGACTCAGGCTAACAAAAGATTTTAAGATAAATGTGATGACTATTCTAATGAGATGCCCAATCCGATGGGAGTGGGAATCGATAAATTTTTTCCAATAACCTCTTAGTTAACTCATGTTATGAATATAAACACAAGTAACGAGTAATTTTCAACCTCCCTTAATAAATAACAAGTCACAATCGAGAGATTCATGAGACAAAGGCCGCCTACTTTTAATAGATCATCTGATCCCTCAATTGTGGAACAATGAATCAACTCTATTGAAATTTTCTTCTTCATACTTCAATGTTATAAAAACGATAATGTTCTTTTTGATTCTTATTGTATAGAAGGTGAAGCCGATCAATAGCGGAAAATTATAAAAAATACGAAGCCTGAAGACGAGATTGAGATGTTGGAATGGAAGAATTTTTGGAAAATGTGTTCGATAAATATTTTCCGCACACCCTCCGACGTAAGATGGAAAAGTACTTCCATTCCCTCAAGAAAAAGGATGAAAAATCCATCAGATCATGTAGGGAAAACTTCACAAGGGTTTCAAAATACGCCAATGGATTTGTCATTACCACCGAATGCAAGGTTGATCACTTCTTTGGTGGGCTAAAACCTAGCCTACAGAAAGCCCTTGTGATCTATGACTTTGAGAGCTGTGAGAAAATTGTCCAATGATACCTCAAGGTTAAATTAGAGATTAGATAATTTTAGAGGTATCATGGGGATTCGATTTTTATGATAGACATTAATTCTAGAGGTCTGATGAATAAATCCAATAGTGCTAAGAAAATACAGCACCCCGCTTTCCAAATGTGCGGAAAGAAGCACCCAATAAATTTCTTGAAGGGGACAAGGAAACTCTTTAGGTGTATAAGAGAAGAGAACATTGCCATT
This sequence comes from Viscum album, assembly GCA_963277665.1. Lineage (NCBI taxonomy): Eukaryota > Viridiplantae > Streptophyta > Magnoliopsida > Santalales > Viscaceae > Viscum > Viscum album. The sequence continues at coordinate 772,395,374 of OY728125.1, read as the reverse complement.
AACTATCAACATTAAAAACTTGTGACTTTGATAGGGGATAGGAATGCTTCATTCAACCCTTAATGCATTGTGCATTGCTTCAACTACAAATAACTAGGGTACTTTTCGAACCAGTTCCCTAAGACAAGGGTTTTCAGAGGCATCCAACAAACTCTAAAGTAGCAAGGGTTAGATTTTTCAATCACTACCGCTAAAGTGAACCCCGACAACGAAGTGGAAATAGAAACACTAATTTTTAATTCAAGAATTTCAAAAATAATTTTTGATTCTAGTTCTACACATTGTTTTATATCCCAAAACCTTTTTAGTATAATCCCAACACCCTGATAAAATCATGGAAGTAAGGATTCCCATGAGAACAGAAAATGGAAAAATCATTGCATCCCTTCAATATAACTCCTCAACTATTATAATTTGTGGTTTGAACTTCCTAGAGAACCTCATTATACTTCCTCTTAGGAAATTTTAGGTAATTATTGGCATGGATTGGATTTACTTATATAGATCCAACATAAATTTTTTTGAGAGGGAAATTACTCTCCATATGGAAAATTGACCCCTAATTTTGTACAAGTTCAAGGAGGAAGATGAATCTTATTTAGCACCATTATCTCAATCATGTATATTAATGACCTATGAGAACATGTATCTTGCTCAGATGATTGAGTCTAAGGAAGAAACCATTTTTGAAGACATGCCTATTATGAGGGAATTCACTAAAGTGTTTCCTAATGAATTTCTTGGTCTTCCTCCATGATGATATGTTGAATTATTAATTGATCTTATACCTGGTGCATTGCCAATATCCAAGAATCTACATAGAATAGTTGTTTTGGAGCTTGAGTAGACAAAGAAACAACTACCAAAGAATCTAGATAAAGGTTTTAAACACCCAAGTGCTTCCCCATGGTGTGAACAAGTCCTCTTTGTAAAGAAGAAGGATGGTTTAATGAGCCTTTTCATTGATTATCATGAGCTCAAAAAAATCACAATAAATAACAAGTATCCTCTATCCCTAATTTATGACTTATTTGTTCAGATATGTGGATCACAATACATCTCCACAGTGGATTTGTGATTGGGATATTTCCATGTAAGGGTGAAAAAGGAGGATGTACGCAAGACTACTTTTCTTACAAGGTACGAGCACTATGAATTCATATTAATAGCTTTTAGACTCATTGATGCTCTACAAATCTTCATGGAATTTATGAATAGAGTCTTCAGATATTACCTCGACAAATTTGTGGTAGTCTTTATAGACCATATTCTAATATACTCTAAATCTAAGGAGGATCATGGGGAGCATCTATGAACTGTACAAGAGTCCTTGCAAAAGGATAAGATCTATGAAAATTAGAATATGTTTGAGTTCTGGTTGTAGGAGGTATCATTCTTAGGTCATATCATTACAATAAATTGGATATCAATGGATCCCTCCAAGATAGATGCAATTGAGGGATGGTCAAGGCCAACATTGGTAACAGATATCCATAGCTTCTTGGGGTTAGCTGGATAATATCGCTAATTTGTGAGAAATTTCTCATGATTATCCTGCCCTCTTTAGTAAAATTTATCATGATTGTCCAGCCCATTCCCTTCTTTGAAGCATCACTAAATACCAACAAGTTCAAAACATTTTGTGTTATTTAGTAATGGTTCAAAGAAGGGAATGAGATGTGTTTTGATGAAAAATGACTAACTTATTGCCAATTCTTCAATGAAATTTAAAATTAATGAGGGAAACTATCCAACACATGATCTGGAGTTGGAAACAGTAATCATCACTTTGAAAATTTGGTGACATTATCCCTTTTGGGAGGAGTTTGAAATATATTCAGACCACAAAATCCTCAAGTATATTTTCAAATAGAAAGAGTTGAGCATGATCCAAAGAAGATGGTTATAGTTGGTCAAATAATATAAATGCTCAATCCATTAACACTCTAGTAAAGAGAACTAGGTGGAAGATGCCCTAAGTAGAATGGACCCTGTGATTCTATCATTAATGAGAATTTAAAAGGATCTAATATTCTTAGATTTTATAAAGATGGACATGAGAGTCATAAATAAGATAACATAATAAATCCTTTTACAAATTATTTATCAACCATCTCTTTTAGAAAGGTTAATGGAAGCTCAAAATTCTGATGTGGGAATTTAGAAGAAAGTGGAAAGTATCATAAAAGGGAAATCCTCACAGTTCAATGTCAATCAAGAAGGAATTTTGCGATTTGGGTCAAGATTATGAGTTTCATCAAAATTAAAGTTAAAGAAAGAACATTTGGATGATACACATAGTTCGAATTTCTCCATTCACCTAGGAAACAAAATGATGTATCCCGATCTCAGAGAGCTTTATTGGTGGGAAAACATGAAGAAGGAGATCATTGAGTATACATCAACGTGCCTGGTATGTCAACAAGTGATGTGTGAGAGGTAAAAGTATAAGGGGATGATGCAACCATTACCCACACTAGCATGGAATTTGGAGAACATCACCATGGGATTTGTCACCAGACATCCAAAGACATCAAAAGGAAACTATTCTATCTGGTTTGTTGTGAATCATCATACAATGACTACACACTTCATTGAAATTTGTGAGGATTTATTATTGTATAAAATGGAATAGATATATATATAAAAAGTGGTAAGGCTGCATAGAGTACAACTATCTTTTTTATCCAATCAAGATCTAATATTCACCTCTATGTTCTGTAAGAGTCTTCAACATGCTTTGAATACTGAGCTAAACTTTAGTATACTTAATCTTCCAAAAAATGATGGCCAATATAAGAATACTATAAAAACACTTTAGGACATGTTGAGAATATTCGCAATGGAATTAAAAGAAAGATGGGATCTACATTTTCCTCTGGATGAGTTCTCTTACAACAATAGTTTCTACTCAAGCATCCAAATGGTTCCTTATAAAGCCCTACATGAGAAGAGGTTCAGAACACCAGCATGTTGGGAAGAAGTTCGGGAGAAAAAACACTGAGGTCCAGAAAAGGTCTATGAAATGATGGATAAGGCTAAGACCATCCACCAGCACATTAAAGATGCTCAGGGTTTATAAAATATATATTCTTATAATCATTGATGAGACCTATAGTTTAATGTTAGAGACATGGTATTGTTGGGAGGAGAAAAGAAAAGAGTGATGGAAAGAGGGGGGGGGGTTAATTGCCTTTTAAAAAATAATTAACAATTTAAAACAAAGTTAAAAGTGCAGCGGAAATAAATGTGGCAAAACACAAAGCTTGATAATGGAGTTCGGCTTAAACCAAAGCCTACGTCTCCACTCCCAACTCAACCATTGAGAGATTTACTACCGCTTTCTTTTTAATGGTTTTACCAAGAAACCCACTAGACTTTAAGGTTAGTCTAGAACCTATTACAGCTTGCTTTTAATGGTTATGCAAGAACCCACTTGCTTTGAATGGTTGAGCAAGAACCCACTAGCCTTCTTACAGGTGAAGGCTAGCTCACCTTTGATTCAAGCCTTTTAAAGGGAAGGCTTGACTAACCTCTTCACACCTTGAAGGTGGTGTGAAAACCCAAAAGAGAGAATGAGAGAAAGAGATGGGGGTTTGTAGGCACAAACCCAAATTGAAGCTCAAAATAATAAAGCAATGAAAAAACCGTAAAGAGGAGAAGCCTTGGGAGCCAATGGATTGATTGGAGTTAATGAAGGGCGCTCTCAAGATTCTTTGATGGTGCTCCTTGGATGTGGAAATGGGTTGGAGAAATTGAGGTTCCTTGGAGGAATCCGCCGGAGGTTCGCCAAATGATCAAAATGTGTCCCGTGGGCTTCCTTGAGTTTCCGGGGCTTCCTAGTCCTTTATTTATAGAGGGGGAACCCTCAAATGGCCTTTGGGAGTCTTCGGAGCCGTTGGAGAGGTTTTCGGAGCCGTTGGGAAGGCCTTCGGAGCCGTTGGGGGTCAAGTGGACAAGCCTGGTCAAAGCCCAATGACTAGTTTGACTGGCTCCACCAGCTGACCGGTGCTTGGCCACCGGTTGGCCGGTGCTTTGAAAAACTGAGATCAATTCTGCACAGGCACCACCGGATGGCCGGTGGTGAGGCCACCGGTTAGCCGGTGCTGAGACAGTGGCTGACACAATTTGTCTGGGTGCCACCGGCTGGCCGGTGGTCTGGACAGAAGGATGCCTTCTGTCCAGGCCTCCATCGGCTGGCCAGTGGTCGTCCACCGGTTGGCCGGTGGACGGAAAATCAGTCCACTTTGGCTTCTTGCTTTCTTGGCCCAATTCCTTGGCCACCTGAAATCATGCCTATCAACAAAAACACTTAAAACAAGATTAGATAAATAGGAGAGTGATTGTGATCATGAAAATTAAACCACGAGGGGTACGAGAGGTACAACAATCTCCCCCTATTTTGATGATCACAATCACCAAAACAATCAATGTAAAAGACTGAAATGAGAGGCATGCATTAAAGGATAAATTGAAAAGTAAATCAAAGAAATATTTCCCCCAATCAACCAAGAATTTCTCCCCCTTTGTGATTATCAAAATAGCACGGGGCATAAAACTTGATTGAGGGAAACGATTAAAAAACAAGATAGAGATATTTAAACCAATTGAAATTATTGAATGTTGTGAAATGAAAAATTTTGAATTGAAAATTGAGAATTGAAAGTTTTGAATTGAAAAATTTTGAATTGAAAATTGAGAATTGAAAATAAAGCAAAAAAGGCTTAAACAATCTTAGCTCCCCCTAAATAAAAACAACAAATCACCGGGGAGAGGTTTTTGAATCCGAAACAAATTTTGGCCCGGAGAGACTCGCAAAAGGGATTTTTCAATCCAAACTTGTCTAGTGGCGGGTCTTCTCCTAAAAAATTCATCATTTAAAGAAATAGATTTGGGCCTTCCATACCGGGAATTTTTGCAATCACACTCATAAATTAAGTGCCCGGATTTTTTACAATAATTGAAAAATTTATATTGGGAGCTCCCCCTTACAAAAATAGTAGGTTCATGGGAAGAGGAAGCTTGCTTGGAATAGCCAAGCCCTTTGGTGGTTCTAGATATGCATTGGGAACCAAGGAGTTTGGTCAAATTTTGTTCACCTTGGGTGAACTTGGCAAGGGATTCCTTTAAATCCATGATTGTTGATTCCATGGAATCAACATCGGGAAGGTTTTGGATCTTGAGGGACAACTCCTCCTTCTCTTTGATAAGTTGTTCCTTTTCGGAAGAGAGTTTTTTGAAATTCTTTTTTAAGGCAAAAAATTTGGAAGAAAGTTCGTGAAAACCTTCCTCCAATTGATCTCTCGCATGTTGGAGATCCTCATAAGATAAATGATTAAAAGAATTTTAAGAACTAGAGGAAGAGGAGTCGGAAGAGGTTACCTCATGAAATGCCATTAGACATTTTTTACCCTTTTCACTCGAGGAGGAGGAGGAGGAGGATGTGGAGCTATCACTCCATGTGGCCTTGAATTCCTTCTTCTTTTCCTTTTGCTTGGCCTTTTTCTTTTGGAGTGGGCAATCAGGCTCGGATTTTTCGTTGGTCCCTTCATGGGTAACTTCCAAAAGCTTCCAAATTTCATTAGAAGTGGTGCAAGTAGAAATACAATTAAATTCATTACGGTCTAACCCACAATGAAGAGCATTCATGGCTTTAGCATCAAGCTCAAAATTTGCAATGTATTCAGGGGTCCATTTAGACTCATCGGGAGAAGAAAGAGAATAACCATGCATGACAATTTTAAAAATAGGATAACCAATGCTTCTAAGAAAAGTGGTCATGCGGGTTTTCCAATAGGTGTAGTTGGTTCCATCAAAAAATGGAGCACGACCCAATGAATAACCTTCGGGGGCGAAAGAAGATGAAACCATCACAATGGATCTTTGAATTTGAAACCGGTTAAGGTATTACTCAAATTTTCCTCTGATACCAATTGTTGGGCGGAGAAAGGAAAAGAGTGATGGCAAGAGGGGGGGGGGGTGAGTTGCCTTATAAAAAATAATTAACAATTTAAAACAAAGTTAAAAGTGCAGCGGAAATAAATGTGGCAAAACACAAAGCTTGATAACGGAGTTCGGCTTAAACCAAAGCCTACGTCTCCGCTCCCAACTCAACCGTTGAGAGATTTACTACCGCTTGCTTTTTAATGGTTTTAGCAAGAAACCCACTAGACTTTAAGGTTAGTCTAGAACCTATTACATCTTGCTTTTAATGGTTATGCAAGAACCCACTTGCTTTCAATGGTTGAGCAAGAACCCACTAGCCTTATTACAGGTGAAGGCTAGCTCACCTTTGATTCAAGCCTTTTAAAGGGAAGGCTAGACTAACCTCTTCACACCTTGAAGGTGGTGTGAAAACCCAAAAGAGAGAATGAGAGAAACAGATGGGGGTTTATAGGCACAAACCCAAATTGAAGCTCAAAATAATAAAGCAATGAAAAAACCATAAAGAGGAGAAGCCTTGGGCGCCAATGGATTGATTGGAGTTGATGAAGGGCGCTCCCAAGCTTCTTTGATGGTGCTCCTTGGATGTGGAAATGGGTTGGAGTAATTGAGGTTCCTTGAAGGAATCCGCCGGAGGTTCGCCAAATGATCAAAATGTGTCCCGTGGGCTTCCTTGAGTTTCCAGGGATTCCTAGTCCTTTATTTATAGAGGGGGAACCCTCAAATGGCCTTTGGGAGTCTTCGGAGCCGTTGGAGAGGTCTTCGGAGCCGTTGGGAAGGCCTTTGGAGCCGTTGGGGGTCAAGTGGACAAGCCTAGTCAAAGCTCAATGGCTAGTTTGACTGGCTCCACTGGCTGACCGGTGCTTGGCCACCGGTTGGCCGGTGCTTTGAAAAACTGAGATCAATTCTGCCGTGGCACCACCGGCTGGCCGGTGGTGAGGCCACCGGTTGGCCGGTGCTGAGACAATGGCTGACACTATTTGTCTGGGTGCCACCGGCTGGCCGGTGGTGGGACACCGGTTGGCCGGTGGTCTGGACAGAAGGATGCCTTCTGTCCAGGCCTCCAGCGGCTGGTCGGTGGTCGTCCACCGGTTGGCCGGTGGACTAAAAATCAGTCCACTTTGGCTTCTTGCTTTCTTAGCCCAATTCCTTGGCCACCTGAAATCATGCCTATCAACAAAAACACTTAAAACAAGATTAGATAAATAGGAGAGTGATTGTGATCATGAAAATTAAACCACGAGGGGTACGAGAGGTACAATAGGTATTCCATTTCATATCACTATTGAAGAGAGTTATGAGATTTGGGAAGAAGTGAAATATTAGTCCACCGTACATTGGCCCTTTTGTGATCCATGATCTCATTGGATCATTGGCCTATTGACTAGCACTCCCACCAAACCTATCTCAAGTACATGATGTATTCCATGTATCACTCTTGAGAAATTACACACCTGACCCATCACATGAACTCAATCCAGAGGTGGTACCATTGGATAATGAATAATCCAATTAAGTGAAGACAATGAATATCTTATATCATAGAGAAAATGTTCTACGAAATAAGACAATACCCCTCGTGATAGTGTGGTAGAGAAACACACACCACATAATAAAAAATATCAAAAAGAATAAATTAATAATATGTGATGTTTCGTTTAATCTTAGTGTTTCATGTAATAAAAAATATAAAAAGAATAAATTAATATTAAAAAAAATATCTCATAAAATCTCCGGTTGTCCCATTCCACCCCCCTTAAAATGAATTTCACCCTCGATATTTTTATTTTAGATTAAAGGATTAATATTTCAAAATTCCTTCATTAGAACCCACATTGTATTAATAAATAACCAAAATTACTTTATGAAGGGAAATTTAGAAACATAAAGGTTACCTAAACTAACTCATTCCTAGGTTTCCACATAGAAGAAAATAGGTGGGCGTTTGGGATTTGTAAATAGAAGAAAAGTACCAATAATTATTGAAAGTGATATAGACGACAGATAACAACAAAGTGTGTGATCCATAGAAGGTTAATGACCAAAAAACCATAAATGAATGTGGAATAAAAATGGTCATTGATATCATAAAAGATGATGATAAATAGACAAAATTTTATTTCTAGATCATTTTCTTAAATTTTAATAATTATCTTTTGAAGATATACTTACATGATTTATTTCCATTTCATAAGCATAATACCACACATTGTTTGGGCCTTGATCAATTTACAATACATCACATACTCTAAAAAATGTTGACGAATGAGTTATGTATGAAGAACTTATGGATCGTAAGTACCATCAATAGAAAGATAAGTCATTCCTTTTATCATTAGTTATAATCAAAATAAAATGGTTTTCAATTGTTATCAAATATGAACAAATCATTATGTGAAGGAGTGATAAATTAATATCTAATGACTTATCAAAAGTTCAACTTATACCATTCCACAAATGGAAAATAATATTAACCTTATAGAAGATTAAAAATCAAAAAATAAAATAAAATTATCTTATCATTAATACCCCAAATAATGTGAAATAGCTCTTAATTTTCACATACCAACCATTTGGATAGCTTCATCATGTATTCTATTGAAATATGATAATGACATGTATTACCATAAAACAATATAAAATACATACATGTTTCTTAATTACTTATATAAAACACAAATTATTGGATTATATTTTCAAACAAATTTTTTAAACTCTATCGTTAGTGTCATAAACCAGATTAAAAAAAATTAATCTGTTCCAAGTTAATTTTTATCAGCTAATTTTCTTTATCCATATCAATCATCTATTTAAAATAATTCCATTATCTCACCCTTAATCATGTTTTCTCAATAATGTATTAAATTTTATTATATCAAATTTATATGTCATCAAAATCATTCAAGATATTCATTCAAATCCTTAATGAAAAAAGTATATTGAATAATCCATATATATTCGTTAATTATTAAATTCCAAAATATTAATAATTCAGTTACAACACTTCCTTAATAAAATATTAACTTGGGATTATCATTGTATTCCATAATACCTACTCTCATTCATATTTTATTCATAGTATCTTCTTCGTTAATAATAAGACCATTTTGTATACAACCTTGCAGATTCCCTTCAAGACCTTTCCCCTTAGGAAATATATTTTAATAAATACCATTCATTACACATTTGAAACATTCAACCATCAATTATATATTAGGAAGAAATATATGGCCACCCATTTCATTAACTAAAAATTTAATTTTTTCTTTATCCAATACATAATTTGTATACTCATTTCCCACACAAGAAACATGTTCCCTTTCCTATGATAAATTCATGTGGGTTCTTTTTCCAACATTCTCATTATATAGAAAACCGAATCTTCTTTCCTATTGGTTTCCATTACCTGAACTCTTAATGAAATTTACCCTTCTCTTATTTAGTGAGTCTGATAGGTGGTTAATGTCCACACTCTTTATCATGTTCTGTGATAACTAATTACGAATAATCACATTATCATTCTCTCTTGTCCTTATCCCATTTGGCTGGTCATCATAAAATTATTTGTCACATTCAATATTTACCTAGTTCCATCTAGTTATCTATATTAAATAAAACTATACAGAAAAGTGTGAAGATAAATCATCATAGTATAAAACCAAATAATTAGGAAAAATCATTTATAGGATGTCTAAATAATGCTAACATATTTTCAATAACAGAAACCATAGGTTTATCATAGATCATTCATAGTCATCGTCAATTTAAATCCATCAAGGTTATCATAAATAGTTTTTGAACATCAATAGCATATCCACTATGTTTTTAAAACTATGTATACATCAAGACTAACTGTCATGCACTAGGTGATGATAAATCTCATCTCAATGCACAAATTTCTGATTATGAACCCCTAAGTACCTCTATTCTAGAGACACATCTAGTTGTAGTATCCAGATAGGGACGTAATTCAATAGATACCATTAGGTAAATCATTTTGAACAATGCATTTACATTTTCCTATACATTGAATCATCCCTATACTTATACTTATAAACATCCATTGACATGTCTTTATAAATATCACTCGGGATGTCACTAAAGTTTTTTCAACCTACAATCCAAAGGATAACTAAACCTTTCCTCAAATATCAACTATAGAGGCCCATGATTATCATAAATGGATAATACATATTTTTTTAAATTAATATTCATTACCTTACCTAGACACATTACTGAGAAATATAATATTTTAGTGCCTTTGGAATCTTGAATCAAAATATGATTAATGCATGAAATATCTTAAATTTATTTCATAAATAGATTTCCTCTTTAGTACACCTACTTAAAAATAATTCTTCATAACTAGTGGAAAGGAAACATAAGAAAGGTTGTCTTGGTTTATTAGTATGGGAAGAAAATTTAGATACCTAATCATATAATGAATATAAGTATATGAGAGCATGATCAAAACATTTGAAAACCATGCCTTGTATATCAATGAACAAAATCATGAGTCATGGTTTAAATATTGGCAGTTCATAAGATATGTTTCAAAAGGTAATCAAACTACATAATATGTGAGATAATAACAATATATTAAGAAATATAATTTTGGTATTAACATAATAATATAAAATATTATGTTAAGGGTACCTGAAAATACATTCATGACATGTATGCTTGGAAAAAGACTCATGTACCTGCTTCAGGTTTTGCTTAACCTCGTCTGGACCCTTTTTTGAGCATTGAATAACGTCCCATGTACCATATTTTAGGTTTGGGTTAACCTCTAGTATACTCTTTGATTTTATATAACATTAATCATTACCTAATTCATTAGAGGTAGATAAAGGCCCCAATCACCCCATAATTAAAATCATACCTATATGTTCAACAATATCATAAAATATTCGTGATATCACAACCCATGAAATGAAATGGTGTTAATAAACATTTCATCACAACCAAAACTTTGGAAATAAACATGTTTCGTAATAATTAAGCATTTAATAAATGAATAACCCATAAAAAGTAGCATCTTATATGATAATTTTATAGTGGTATAACCCATAGAAGTGAACTCGGTTTCAAAAAAACCAGGTAAATATAAACCATACAGAGAAAGAATTAAAATGGAAAGCTTTGTATAATATTCCCAGTAAATAATATATCACATAAAAGGATGTTATATTAGATGTAAAATTATTTTGAAAGATAACATGGAATATTTGTTAAGGAAAATAACCTTTCTTTTAAAATTGGTTTTTGAAACATACAACATTTAAAAAAAAATCACTGAAAATAACATTGAAATATTATAAGAGATCCTTTAAAATTTATTTTAAAAAATTCTTCAGGAAAATAAATTTTTCAATTAGAAAATAAGTTAAAAAAAAATTCAAGACCATTTTCATTCAAAAATTATCGTGAAGAATTTACCAAAAAGATTATATAAAATAATGGTCTTGATGGTGGTAAATTTCATTTAAGAATTACAATTCATGGAATATAGTATGAAGATTTTTGGGTTCCAAGGATTGAAAAATCTCTATCAGCCATCCAGTTAAAATAGACATATGTGTAGTGGTTGGTGTTTCCAAGCCACAAGTTGAGTGGGTGTGGGTTATAGTTGGTGAAGAATTACAATGAAAAAAATAGGTTCTCTTTGAATCATGAGGGGATCATTGCAAGATATGTGGGTGATTGGGGAACCTAGATTCATGGTTTTTTGAAACCCCAATCGTGAGAGAGATTTTATGAGGAGTAATTATGTGAGAATTTATCAGGTGTGAGGTGATATAGCGATTCCTGAGACTATTTTTCAAAGAGTGGAACAATCATTGACTGATCTAAAGGGTGAAAACATATTTTCACACATGAAGAGATGTTTCATTAGTCACAAGTAGATATAAAAGGATCTATGATATATAAATAAGTATCAGGGGAATCTCTATGATAAATCCTTGACAATAAAGGCGCTTTCAACTCATCTGGAGAATATACCTGAATAATAGTTGATGATTTTAGAGGCTGCAGAAGAAATTAGATCTAACAAGGTTCTAGAATCCTTAAATCAATTCACTCCAATTGGTTGTGAATTAACTCAGAATTAATCAAACCCTAGTACCGCAACTGAGATGGGGGGGACACTAGGTCATTGGGAAGTGTCAATATAAGGAGTCCATCCAAACCTGTAACTGATTTGAATGTCTGTGGTAGGAGGGTTGGCTCATTACCTGGATAATTGAATTGATGAATAAAAAATATGTGAGATAGTATATAATGAGGAATACCCTTGGTAATTTTCTAAGGACAATAAAGGATAGAAGAATAGTAAAGACCTGTATAATGTAATGAATAAAAAGGGGGAAAATCTATATGGGACTCATGATGTTTCATCTCGTCTAAAGGGATGAAAAGAAAAGGGTGAAAGGATTACTCGTACCATCAAAAATCAATGGACACCATGTGGGGTAAAAAATTTAAATCTAAGGAGATGGAGTGCATGCATTGTTTTGTTAATATATAGGGAAACCCCAATGTAGTGAAGGTATATTTTCGTAGGAATTGTGTGTACCAAACTTGTGTGGAGTGGGTATGTAATTGGAGAACATAGGGGACTAATTATGCACTCAGAGGAAGAAATGATTGAGTATTCTTTCATTATCAATACTACACAAGAAGAGGCTGAAAAGATAGTGGGAGGAAAAATCATGTGGTTAATAATTTTGAGATGGCTACCTGGATGAATAAATGGAAATTATAATGAATATGAATTTTAATTAATGGAAGATAAGTTAGGAGGAGTACATTATAACTTGGTAAAAGATGGATGATAAAATTGTGGTGACTATTAGCAATGATATTGATACAAAGGGGAACACTCTCTCCTATAAATTATTTAGGGATGAAATGTCTAATAGAATTATGTTCTATTTCAATGATTTTGTGATTTAATATCGGGTCTTTATTCTATGATGAACATATGTGGTTTCCCTATTTTGGTTAAAATTGTTTTCTAATAAAAAATTAATTTTCAGTATGTAAAACAAAATAAATTTCAGGACAAGAATCATAAACTACATACCCATGTAGTGTATACAACACATAATATAAATTGGTGGTGAACATGGAAAGTGTCTCAAATAGGTAAAAAATGAGATGAAAATCCCTTCATATCTCTGTAATCTTGTGAATAGTAATCCCAATTAAAGAATAACCTCTGATAAAATTTTAAATATAATCGAATGAAGGATGTAAACCACAAAAAAGAAACCAATGGTGAATTTGAATATTTATCCCATAAATGAAATTTTGACTTTAAATCCCTTACCTGAAGTCTCTACTTACATTATACACATTTGAATGACCTCTTCATTGTGATACCACATTAGGTTTCCACCAGAAACCATTATAGGTTGGATTTATGACCAATCTAAGGATTATAGTATGAGAGAAAGGGATTTGGGTAGTTATTTGTGTGGGGATATTAAAAAACAAAAGGTTTTGAATGCATAAATAAGACATGAGTGGGGGTAGCTATTTATATGTGGGGTGAGTGACACCCTTGTAATTTTTCAAAATAAAAGGTGTAACCTTGTTTTTTGACACTACAAGAGGATAAAAAATTGAGTATTATTGGTAATTATACATGATATGGTCTAAATATCTCCATAAATTGGGTTGATACTAGTTTTTAGTCCATTTTAACTCGTATATTTTTAATTTAACCACCAAAAAATCAATTTTTACCTTAACCGAAGAAATTAATTTTTGTTATTTCACTATTAATTTTGCTAAGAAAACATGATTATACACATTATATAGTATAAATTATTTATATTAAAAATATGGAATTTATTTTTCCAAATTCCATTTAATGATGTGGGAAAATTCAAATTAAACTTAATCCCACAAACATGGTGAGAAAGTTAAGTTTTAAAGAGAAAATGATCAGAAGTTTACAATGTTATTTTATATAATTTCAAAATTAAATGGATTACAATGAACTAAATAGGATTAATATATATATATATATAATAAAAATAATTTTAAATTAAAAAAAATTAAAATAAAATTTATCTTTATAATTAATTTAAATGAAATGGGAGTTCCCAATTAAAATTCATTATTTTTCACAATTCATCAAAAAGTTAATATTTTAAGAGAATTATAAAAATTTCAGCCTAAGATAATTTTGAAAGTTTTTTAAAAAAAATGTTCATTATTTTTTCAAATAAAGTTTCTATAAATTTCAAAAACTAGTTATAATGTTTTTGTGAAAAAGTGAAAAACTTCTTTTAAAAAAAATACAATTTTTTAGAGTAAAAATAGATTTATTATTATGTTTTTAGAAAGAACGAAAGATGAATATTTAAAATTTTATTGAATATGTTATATCTATATTTAATTATAATAATTAAAACAACGTTTTTTAATTTTTTAACATAAAAAATGTTTTTCTTTTTAAATAGAGTTGTTTAGAAAAATATTTTTTTTTATTTTCCAATAGTTTTCATTTTAATTTTAAATTTATTTATCATGAAAGAATTAATTTTAAATAAATTTTAAAACCACATATTTCTATAAATTAGTTAATTATATTCAAAAATTTGTTTCCAATGTTTAGGTGAATACATTAAAATTAAATAATAATATTTTTAATAATATTTCATGTTTTTTTAAATATATTGTTTTATGTTACATAGAATATTGAAAAGATTAAAATAATTGGAAAAAAATATTTAATTAATCATAGGGTTTTACATTTTTGACATATCTGGTGGTCAATAAGAGATAAAAAATATAGATAATAAGTCATCCTACTATCATTCATGCAACTTCTTCTTGAATTTATGTTGATATTCGAAGAACATGATTTTTAGAATGTGATATAATGTTACAATGAGTTTCAAAATAGATAATGTTGGATCGAGTTTGAGAATTCATGAAGCTATAAATGGATTCATATAGATGAGGTGTTTCTAATAATAAGTAGTTAGGACCATATAATAATAGATTCCATGAATATCACCATCATTTAATGATAAGAAGGAAACCCATGATTATATTAAAATCATCCTTGAGTCTATACGATTATTGGATGCGACATTTTAATTAGAGGAATCATAAATATCGGATCCCACGAAGGAGAAACATGTATATAAATAACAATGTACCAAGGTGATATCTTAATAATTAATTATTGTAATTTCTCATTTTTCATAGAAAAATAGATCATCTGGTTGATTCTTTTATAGATCCTACTACACGAATAACAACCATGAGACCCTTAACTACACGAAGAGAGGTTCTAAACCTATATTTTAAGTGGAATAACATCATACCATTTTTGGTATGTAATGGTAATAAAAATACCATGTGATTTTAATATGAAATTATGAATCAAAATAAACTATAGGCCTCCTAGTTTACATTATGAAGAAAGTGTTTCCAAAATCATTTACAACATGAAAAAAAGATGTAACAAAATTCTCAGCATTTTCATGAATGAGAAGACTCCCATATGAATTGTTTTCATAGAGAAATTTTTAGGATTCTAAAATCAAACTATGTAATATAGTGAATGAGAAAGATTCCATCAGATTTATACACTAGATAGAAACAAGTATAGTGCAATAAAACTACATGAAAAACAAATATGAATTTCATGTTCATTCATTGAAGAAGTGGGTGAATGCATAAATACTAAGATACAATAAATAAAGAATAAGGTGTTTTCAAGTGTTCATTTTTAAAATATGTTTATGTGATAAGATTCCACATACGAAAATTAAGCTTATACTTGTGAAAATAATAAGTTACACCAAATAGAATCAATACTATATTAATTTATTTAATTTATGTGTGAAATTTAGAGCGTAGCATTGTAATTAAATATCTCATAATATCTATTGAAGATGAAATTATGACAAAGCATGAATCTTATAATTATAATTTATGTAAAAGACAAAACTTGAGAATATCAGTCAACTATTATATTCATATTATTTAGAAAAAATCATTATTTATGAAAAACATTTAGATTTTTTTATTTTAGATTGCCATTTGATTTTTTCATTATGAGTAAGTTCATCCTAGTAATTTTTTATATGAAATAGGACTTATTTTTCATTTAAAGGATGTTGATTATAGTAATTGGTTTTTATCAATGAATAATTTATCTTTATTACCAATCACTTGAATATGAGTATTCTAACATCCTTCATATGTTCTAATATATGAATAGCTTTTATTTTACCTTGTTTATATTAAGAGAGTTTTTAAATGGCCATAAACTGGCTTATTCTTTAATAGATAATTAAATGGAATCCCATTGAGTGGGATAATTATTTATGTGGTATTCTGAAAACATATATAATTATTCAAATATAAAAGACTAGGTAGGTCTAGAATATTATAATACATAACAATTATAGAGTGGGTGGAAAGTGTATATTTCACCAATTCATTATTGAAATTTGAAATAGTATTACCATGAAATTTCACATTTTCTCTTAGTCTAAGAGGTTTCTAGAATTGATCATCATCATTAACCTTCATATTTGAGTAATTTTTAGAATAATTCAAAATATTTATTTTATTTAAACTCTAGAGTGTGAGTGTTACATTCTATGGTGTTTAATTATCCATCATAAGATAACTTCACCTTCCAAAAAATTCGGCATTCAAATGACCAATGACATTCCTTTCTGCACATAAATTATTTATGAGTCCAATTAAGAAAATGTCCTCCATGTTTCCTTCAACACATTGGGAATTATTGAAACATAATCATCGTCTCTACATGGTTTTTAGATTTTCCTTTTAATTCCATCCTTCTTTTCATATCAAAACCCCAAGATTGATGGGTACATCCAACATAATTCTCCACCTTGATGTCACATCAAATCATTTATTCATATCCACTATAGTCTTCTATGGTTAAAAACCTTTAGAAACATGATTTTAATCCACAAAATACTTGATCAATATTACTTTCAGGTTGAATGATAATACCTGAAGCGTATCTCACATGACTTATAAAATTTTCCTCATAAGTACTAACAGATTCATCGTCTTTCTGGAGTAGCTCATGTAATCCATTATCCTCTTTCATACCATGAATATGTGCAAAATACTTATTGGAAAAAAATATCATAAAATCATTACCAAACATGGGTTCAATTTATATCCATTTCCTTACTTTTTTGATAGAATTCCTCCATTTATTTTCTTCTTATTCCAAATAGTAAACAATTATCATATCATTACCATATTCTCAACACTCAGGAATCAAAAATAACTTATAAGTGGAATGAATACATTTCTAAAAAACTAGTTTAATATCATACCCACAAAAAATTTGATATAACCTCATCATGGAATCAACTAAATTATTTTCCCCCTTTTTATAATTTGGATGATCGACAAAATTCAAATGTTGAGAATGTTATTTAAGAAGGGAAAAAATATTTTTCAATACAACTCCCATATCATTTGGTTTGTTAATAGGAAAATCAATTTAATTTTCAATCATAATTATCATTAATATGGTTTCTATTGGTTCCATCAATTGACTAAAATAAAAAAAATCATATAGTGAGAAAAAATAATCATTGTGTAAAACTATATAATCATGATGAATAATATATTGGATGTATAAATCAAGACTAATAATTTTATAAAATGACATTATAGGTTTAACCTAGGTTACAAATGATCATTTTCAATTCTTTATGATGTCACACTATACTTAAACATGACCCAACTATTTTCACTAATGTTTTATCACCCCAAATTCAAAAGTTAACTAAACTATTAGATGATTCTAACTATAGAATCTCATAATATTCATAGAAAGATATTATTTCCTAATAAGTTCATATAATGTAAACAAAATTATGAAACATTGTAAAATATTACATATTTAGTGTAACATCCCAAGTATTTAATGAATAATAGATATAGTTATCTATGTCTATTTATGAATTAGATAGTGTTTTATATGGTTAAAATGTGAATAAATCCAACCTAAAGCATGAAATACTCTAATATTTTTAAATGATTTTTTACCACCTTTTGATGGAGAACATTCTTTAAATCTATCTTTTGAAAATTTTATAAGCTATATTTGTCAAAATAAACTTATTCTTTATGATTGGGACATTGAAATTTACTTTGGATAAATTTCTGGTATTTTTCTGATAATGTTCATTTTTTAATGAATAATGAAAAGTGTTGTATTTTAATTCAAAAACTCTTTTTAATACAATTTGTTTATATGATTAGATTATATTTTGAGTTGGTTTTAATGTTTAATTAGAATATATTTTTCCCATTTAATCCAATAGTGTCCATTGAAATTAATATCACTTTGAAATTGGACTTAAACTTGTGTCAATCTTTTGATATATATTGTTTCATAAAAACACGCTATTTGTTCTGACAGTAGGAATTAATTATTAAATTAAATATTTTAACTTATATGTTTTGAATTTTGTAAACTATACATCATTTTTGAATTCAGAATATCAAATATAGATTAGGGTGAAGTTTTGGTATTTTTCTGAAAAACATCAATTTTTGATGAATAGTGAAACCACTAAGTGGTACTTAAAAAAACTGATTTTTCATTTAAATGAAATTTCACCACATCTGTGTTTTGAATTTAAAAAATCTGACATACATGGTTTTCATTAGGAATTAAAATGTGGTTCAATGGGATTAAAATAATTATTTGGTGAATAGTAACTTTAAAGTTTTTAATCGCGATTATAGGTAATTAGTGTAGTTTACGGTAAAAATAAAGTTTTAATAATCTGAAATGACCTTAAAACATGTCCTACCCTTATTGGATATGTCATGGCCGACCAATAAAAAACATAGGTCGATTTTTGGGACCCCATGGAGCCACTTGGGTAAGCTAATGACATTAATGCCTTTTATTTAAAGTAAAAGTAAAAATGACACAAACATGTATTGTTTTATTAAAACAATTTTCACATGGGGTTATATAAGTCAGATATTTGACTATAAATATTCATTAGAAGGGTAAAAATATTTCATACATCATAGTATTTTTTTTATAATTTCTAGACATAAAATAAATTAAATTATTTATGACATCATGATGATGCGGCGATTACCTCATTATTTAACGATTTAAATAGAATGAAAAGATAATGTAAACTATAAGACCTACACATGTAAAAAACCTTTTGGATGAGTATATTTCGAACCCTTATCACCTTATCCTCAAAATAAATCAATGTGGGACCTTTAAAATTTGAAACTCATTTGAAAATAAAGTAACATTTTATACCTTTCCAAGAGTTCCCTCCTCTCCTCTTATAAAAGGACCCCTCCTCTACCTCCTTAACTACACATCTCAAGCCTTTGGCTCAACCATTATCTGATCATTTTGTCTCTTCACATCCCTCTCTTACTCATAGAATCCTCACTTTGGGCAGAAGTCTTTCTAAGGAATCTTTTGAGCTCAAATAAAAAAGAGTTACCCGATTTAAAGGTAGTGTCTTCTCTTGTGTTCTTATGTTTTATTTTGCTTCTCCGACCCCCTAAACTCATTTTATTCATTTCTTATGTAAAAACTCCAGAATATTCAATATACTAGGATGTTTTTATAATAAGGATTTGAGATTCACTTACACATACCTACATCTAATGGTTAATGGGCATACTGTTTCCGTGGATAGAGAATTTCTGCCTCACGAAACGATGATTGTTAAATATTATTATAACACCTTCAGAGGTGGCCATTAAGATGACAATATATTTATATATGATATATAATATGTTTATGTTTTCCTTATTCTTATGTATTTTTCATTTATTTCATAACTTTATGGTTTCCATTATGGGTAAATGCGATATCTTCATTTTAGGAAGTGCGGACTACGGCCCCCTCAAAGTGATTTGATTCTTTAATGTCATATGTGGGACCTATAAAGGATGGAGTTAATGATATTATATATGATATTATACTGAAATTATAATATAACTTTATTTCATTATGATTCCATTCCATAAAATAGGAAATAGAAATGAAAATAGCGTTCATACGTACGTACGGCTTACCGTCTCCATGAACTGTGCATTTCATTTCTTACCTCTAAATGTTATATAATATTATAAATGCATTTATATACTAGATATATATGATATATATGATATTGAAATCATGAATATAACTCTGGATATAATGGATACATGAACAAATTGTAATTATAAAGAGTTTATTTTTGACTCAAGTACCATTGATCGTTAAAACGACCGTTATTAACTTATATAATTACATAGTGTTCATGACATGGTAATAAGTGATATAAAAGGAATAAATAACATGAAAAAGGTTCTTAATCAAGTAGAAATTAACTCATGTTTATTATTCAGGAGATTAAAGAATGATCGAGTCAAGTCGGATACGAGGTAAGGGACTTCGTCTCAATCTCCTTTCATTGAGGAAAATTTCGTTTTATACACAACTTTATTTTATACGGTGTATAAACCCCTTTGAATTTTATGACTATTGAAAAGGAATTTTTTTATACAAAGGGTTTACTAAACTACAAAAGGGAATTTGTTTTGTCATATGTATGCGGCGACAATGACTTCTCCGCCGCCATGACCATTATTTGAGTTTCGGCTTCTTCTACAAGCCATAAATTTTTTTTAAAATGAAAAATAAATACCATGTTTTACTTTTCTATTATTTTGGTATTGAAAATGGTTTTCAAAACATTTCTATTATATCAATGTGTGGTATTGATATCTTGTGATTGAAATGTGGAAATGTTATGTTTCCTTTATGCATGTTTTATGTGATAAGATTATGTTATGGTTCGTGGGAATTGTTACGAAGACAGGTGGTTCCGTGATAAACTAAGGGCGGGTGAGCCCGATATAGCTCTCCAATGAATTGGGTAATGTGAAGAAGTTAAACGTTAAGGTTTCTCCGAAGATATTTAGGGAATATATTGTGATGGGTATTCCAAATGTAACCAAGAGGGTTACTCCCTATGTAACAATGTTATGAATGCCTCAAGTTACCTTTATGTATTATGATTTCTATGATTTATTCATGATTTAATGAGTTATGTTAATGTGATTATGTTTTATGGGTAAAGTATGATTTCATTTTTATGTATATATGAAATCATGTTTCCTTTCCATATTTTTATAACCCTTACTGAGCTTTTTATGCTCATCCCAAGTTTTTGAAATGTTTTTCACAGGTCAAGGGAATGGTACATAATATGATGATAGTGTCAAGGAAGTGTCAAGAAAGAATCCATGTTTTATTTTAAATATTTTTCCGTTGATGGGAAAAATAAATACTATCTTTTATGTAACCACATTGTTTAATTGTGGAATGTAATGCATGTTTTATGATCTAATTCTCTAAAACTATAAACCTGAAAAGATCCTCAAGGTGTAATCTTGTAATAACTCAAGATTAAGTAATGTTTAAGTCTGGGACCTTATAGTTGTTATGAAAGGTCGGTTTAGATTACTTTAGGAGTTAGAATTATATTAAATGATTATCCGAAAAATATTTTTTTTATGGTCAAATTGAAATGATATAGAATTTGAAAATTACCATGTTGCTTCATCTAAGACATTCTTGTTCAGAATGGTTTTCCGTAGAGGAAATAGGGAAGCAGTGCTAGGAAGGCATACAGAAGGAAATGACCTTCTGAATCAGCATTCTGAGATAGTCCGAATTGGAACTGAACAGTTTGTTGTAGTAATGGCGCATTTGACTCAAGCGATAAATAGTGGCGGTATCCATGCACGAGTTCATCCAGATCAACCGTAGAGGAACATGTCAGTGGTGGAACATTTCATGAGGCAACATCCCCCATCATTCGGAGGATCATCTAACCCTGTTCTAGCTCAAGGGTGGATTAAAGCACTGGAGAATATTTTCGATGTCATGGGGTGTTCAGACAATCAAAAGGTAAATCTTGCTATTTACCTTTTGGAGGGTGAAGCAGGTCAGTGGTGGTCGATGGTTAAAAATATTAGGGACGCTGATGAGATTGATGCACTCGACTGGGATGAATTCAAAGGTATGTTTCCTGAGAATTATTTTCCTTAGGATGTTCGACATAGGATGGAAAAACAATTCCTGGAATTAATGCAAGAGGAGGACTCAATGGCTTCCTATGAATAAAGGTTCACTCGATTGGCAAGGTATGCTCCAAATTTTATCCGAGACCTTGATAGTAAAATCAATAATTTTTACTTAGGATTAAAGCCAAAATATTGATGGCCTTTAGATTCTCATGAGTTCAAAAGTTATGAAAATCTTGTTCGATGTGCTGAGAAGGTGGAAATGGAGTTTACTGATGATCAAGTGTTCTATAACAACCAACAAAAGAAGAGACCGAGGTGGCAGGAGAAAGGGAAGAATTATTCAAAAAGGACTGACGGTAAGAAAACTAAGTTTCCAGTTTGTGATAAATGTGGTAAAAGGCATGCTGGGGAATGTTTTCTGAATTCTGGAAAGTGCTTCTGATGTGGTAAGATGGGACATAAGGCTCGTAATTGCACTGAAAAAGATCAGGGTGATGGTAAGACCAAATTTGATGTACAGTTAGTGACATGTTTTAATTGCAATGAGATGGGTCACTATGTAAATGAGTGTCCAAAAAAGAGCTTGAGTGTTGGGAAGCAGTTAGGCTACAAGAAGAAAGGGGTGGGGAAATCCATTGCAACTACTTCAGCAGATTTCGGGACATCAAATGAAGTTGTATCAGGTACTTTGTTTGTTTTTTCAGATTATGCTAGGGTGTTGTTTGATTCGGGGTCTACACATTCTTTCATCTCTGAAAACTTTTATAGTAAAATGGGAAAAACATCTCAAGAAATGACTCCTGAACTTGTGGTAAAAACACCTGGGGGAAATGTTGAGGCAAAAATAATTTATAAGAATCTTCCTATCCTTATCCGTGGAAAGAACCTACTTGGAAACCTTATTGTTTTACCTCTAGTAGAGTTTGATGTTATCCTAGGAATGGATTGGCTCTCTATTTGCCATGCTAAGATTGACTGTAGAGCTAAAGAAGTTTCTTTTCAGAAAGAATTTCAGTTTGTGTACAGGAATGAACCCTTACTGTTGATAACATATCAAGAGGCGGAGAAACTTGTAAAAGATGGAAATGAATGCTACCTTTCACATATCATTGAAAACAAAGGAACTGTTCTGATTAATGATTTGCCAGTGGTAAATGAGTATCCTGATTTTTTTCCTGATGAGTTTCCTAGAATAATACCAGATCGGGAAGTTGTATTTACTATTGACTTAGTTTATGATGCTAAGCCAATTTAAAAACCCCCTTATTGAATGGCTCAAACTGAACTTTTAGGGTTGAAAGAGATATTGCAAGGTTTATTAGATAAAGGTTTCATTCGACCTAGCACATCACCATGGGGTGCTCCTGTTTTATTTGTTAAAAATAAATATGGTTCTATGAGACTTTGCTTTGATTATAGAGCCTTGAATAACATCACTATTAAGAACAAATATCCTTTGCCTCATATCGATGATTTGTTTGATCATCTCCAGGGAGCTCAGTATTTTTCAAAGATTGACCTGAGATCTGGGTACGATCATTTGAAGGTAAAAGAAGCAGATGTTCCAAAGACCGCGTTTTGTACAAGATATGACCATTATGAATTTTTAGTATTTCCTTTAGGGATAACCAATGCACCTGCTGTATTCATGGACCATATGAATAGAATTTTCCATGAGTTCTTGGATAAGTTTTTGGTTGTTTTCATTGATGATATTTTGGTGTTTTCTAAAAGTAAAGAGGAGCATAAAAGACATTTAAGGGTTATTTTTCAAACCTTAAAAGAAAATAAATTGTATGGGAAATTTAGCAAGTGTGAGTTTTGGTTGCAACAAATTTATTTCCTTGGTCACATTGTTTCTAAATATGGGATAACTGTTGATCCTGCAAAAACAAAGGTTGTTGAAGAATGGCCAAGACCCACAAATGTAACTGAGATTCATAGCTTCCTTGGTTTGGCAGGCTATTACCGAAGGTTTGTAAGAAGTTTTTCATGGTTATTTCGTCCAATGATTAAGCTAACTTGGAAGCGTGTGAAGTTTATCTGGACAAAAGAATGTGATGATTTTTTTTCAGGAATTAAAAAGAAGATTGGTGAATGCTCCAGTTTTGGCACTACCTTCCATGAATGGTGAGTTTGTTATCTATAGTGATTCTTTATTGAAAGGACTTGGTTGTGTCCTAATGAAGAATGATCAGGTAATTGCTTATGCTTCACGTCAATTGAAAACTCATGAGGTAAATTACCCTACACATGATTTGAAATTTGCTGATGTTGTTTTCGCTTTAAAAATTGGGAAGCATCATTTGTATGAAGTAAAGTGGGATATATATACCGATCACAAAAGTTTAAAGTATATATTCACATAGAAAAAATTGAACATGAGACAGAGGATATGGCTATAATTAATCAAGGATTATGATTGTACAATTCATTACCATCCAGGAAAAGAAAATAAAGTGGATGATGCTTTGAGTCGAAAAAGTAATGCTTCATAAACAATGTTGTGTTTGGAACATGATCCTCTGGTTAAGGATTTTATGAACTTTGCCATAAAAGTTGTTGGTGCAGGATGTCCTTCTGTTTTGTTTTAGGTATCAGTGAAATCTTCTCTATCAGACAGAATCAAGCAAGCACAGAAGCAAGACAGTGAGTTGCAGAAAAAGGTAGAGCTGGTTAAGAAGGGTAAGTTGCCTAAATTCAACATTGATAGTGATTGTGTTTTGAGATTTGGTAAGAGATTGTGTGTGCCTTGTGATTCATAGTTGAAGAGATATTTGTTATGTGAAGCTCATAGTTTGCCGTTTTCAGTTCATCCTAGTAGTACTAAGATCTACAGAGATTTGCGGGAGTATTACTGGTGGGATGGAATGAAAAGAGATATTGCTGATTTTATAGTGAAGTGTTTGAATTGACAACAGGTTAAAGTAGAGAGGCAGTTTCTGAAATGGAAGCTTCACCCTTTACCAGTACCTGAGTGGAAATGGGAGAATATATCCATGGGCTTTGTTGTGGGATTGTCAAAGACACCTCGAGGTAATAATGCAATCTGGGTTATTATTGATTGCTTGACTAAATCTGCTCATTTACTTTCTATAGGAGATACTTTTTCCATAGATCAACTATCTCGTTTGTACCTTAAAGAGATAGTCAGGTTACATGGCATTCCCCTCTCCATTTTATCTGATCGTGATCCCAGGTTTATTTCAAAATTTTGGAAAGGCCTTCAGAAGTTGTTGGGTACTAAATTAAATTTTAGTATAGCTTTTCATCCTCAATCAGATGGGCAGTCAGAACGAATAATTCAGACATTGGATGATATGCTATGTTCTTGTTTGATTGATCATCAGGAAAGTTGGGACCAACATCTTTCTTTGGTTTAATTTTCATATAATAACAGTTTTCATTCCAGTATACAGATGGCACCATTTGAGGCGTTTTATGGGAAGTGGTGTCGAGCTCCAGATTTTTGGGATGAAGTGGGTGAAAGTAAGATGATGATATCAGAATTGGTAGAAGAGTTGGCAGAAAAAGTTCAGCTGATATAGAGACACATGAGAATATCTCAGAGCAGGCAGAAGAGTTATGCAGACAATAGAAGGAAGGATCTCTCTTTGGAGGTAGGTGATCATGTCTTCCTCAAAGTCTCACCATGGAAAAGTGTGATGTGATTTGGTAAGAAAGGAAAGCTGAGTACAAGGTTCATTGGACCATATGAAATTCTGGAGAGATTTGGATCAGTTGCTTACCGAGTGGCTTTACCTCTGAGTTTATCTCAGGTACACGATTTTTTTCATGTTTCAATGTTGAGAAAGTATATGCTAGATCCATCTCATGTTTTGAGTCCAGAGGTAGTTCACCTGGAAGAGAATCTCTCTTATGAAGAACAACCAGTCTAGATTCTTGACCGAAGGGAGCAAGTGTTGAGAAATAAGGTAATTCACCAGGTAAAGGTTTTATGTAAAAACCATATGGTTGAAGAGGCAACATGGGAATATGAAAATGCTATGAGGGATAAATAGCCCCCACTTATTCGATAAGTAAATAAATTGCGGCGATGCAATTTTCTAAAGGGGGGAAGGATGTAACATCCTAAGTAATTAATGAATAATAGATATAGTTATCTATGTCTATTTATGAATTAGATAGTGTTTTAGAGGCTTAAAATGATAATAAATCCATCCTAAAGCATGAAATTATCTAATATTTTTAAATGATTGTTTTACCGCCTTTTGATGGAGAACCATTTTTAAATATAAATTTTGACAATTTTATAATCTATATTTGTCAAAATAAACTTATTCATTATGATTGGGACATTGAAATTTACTTTGGATAAATTTCTGGTATTTATCTGATAATGTTCATTTTTAATGAATAGTGAAAAGTGTTGTATTTTAATTAAAAAGAACTTTTTAATATAATTTGTTTATATTATTAGATTATATTTTTAGTTGGTTTTAAAGTTCAATTAGAATATATTTTTACCATTTAATCCAATAGTGGTCATTGGAATTAATATCACTTTGAAATTGGTCTTAAACTAGTGTCAATCATTTGATATATATTGTTTCATAAAAACACGCTTTTTGTTCTGACAGTGGGAATTAATTATTAAATTAATTATTGTAACTTATATGTTTTGAATTTTGTAAAATAGACATCATTTTTGAATTCATAATATCAAATATGTATTAGGGTGAAGTTTTGGTATTTTTCTGAAAAACTTCAATTTTTGATGAATAGTGAAACCACTAAGTGGTACATAAAAAAACTGATTTTTCTTTTAGATGAACTTTTACCGCCTCTGTGTTTTGAATTTCAAAAATCTGACATACATGGTTGTCATTAGGAAGTTAAATATGTTTCAATGGGATTAAAATAATTTTTTTTGTTGAATAGTAACTTTTAAGTTTTTAATTGCAATTAGAGGTAATTAGTGTAGGTTAAGGTAAAAATAATGTTTTAATAATATGAAATGACCTTGACACATGTCATACCCTTATTTTATGTGTCATGGCCGACCAAGAAAACCCATGGGTCAATTTGTGGGACCCCATGGAGCCACTTGGGTAAGATAATGACATTAATGCCTTTTATGTAAAGTAAAAGTAAAAATGACACAAACATGTATTGTTTTACTAAATCAATTTTTTACACGGGGTTATACAAGTAAAATTTTTGACTATAAATTGTAATTGGAAAGCTAAAAAGATTTCCTACATCATAGTAGTTTTTTTAAAATTTGTAGACATTAAATAAATTAAATTATTTATGACATCATGATGATGCAGCGATTACCTCATTATTTTACGATTTAAATAAAATGAAAAGATAAGGTAAAATATAAGACCTACACATGTAAAAAACCTATTGGATGAGTATATTTGGAACCCTTATCACCTGAGCCTCAAAATAAATCAATGTGGGACCTTTAACATCCGGAACGCATTTGAAAATAATGCAACATTTTATACCTTTCCAAGACTGCCCCTCCTCTCCTCTTATAAAAGGCCCCCACCTCTACCTCCTTACCCACACCTCTCAAGCCTTTGGCTCGGCAATTCTCTGATCATTTTGTCTCTACAAATCCCTCTATTACTCCAATAAGCCTCACTTTGGGCATAATTCTTTCCAAGGAAGCCTTTGATCTCAAATGAAAAAGAGTTACAT
Source organism: Viscum album (assembly GCA_963277665.1). Lineage (NCBI taxonomy): Eukaryota > Viridiplantae > Streptophyta > Magnoliopsida > Santalales > Viscaceae > Viscum > Viscum album. Next base: position 772,367,657 of record OY728125.1, on the reverse strand, counting down.
GATTTAAAGGTAGTGTCCTCTCTTATGTTCTTATGTTTTATTTTGCTTCTACAGCCCCCTAAACTCCTTTTATTCGTTTCTTTTGTAACATCTCCAGTATCTTCAATATAATAGGATGTTGTTATAAGAAGGATTCGAGCAACACTTACACACACCTATATCTAATGGTTAATGAGCATACTGTTTCCGTGGATGGTGAATTTCTACCTCACGAAACGATGATTGTTCAATATTCTTCTAACACCATCACAGGTGTCCATTAAGATGTCACTATATTTATATATGATATATAATATTTTTATGTTTTCCTTATGCTTCTGTATTTTTCATTTATGTCATACCTTTATGGTTTCCATTATGGGTAAACGTGATATCTTCATTTTAGAAAGTGCGGACTACCGCCCCCTCAAAGTGATTTGATTCGTTAATGCCATACGTGGGACGTATAAAGGATGGAGTTAATGATATTATATATGATATTATACTGGAATTATAATATACCTTTTTGTCATTATTATTCCATTCCATAAAATATGAAATAGAAATGAAAGTGGCGTTCATGCGAATGCACAGCTTACCGTCTCCAGGAATGGTGCATTTTATTTCTTACCTCTAATTGTTATCTAATATTATAAATGCATGTATATATTGGATATATATGATATATATGATATCTAAATCATTAATATAACTCTGGATATAATGGATACATGAACAACTTGTAATTATAAAGTGTTTATTTTTGACTCAAGTACCAATGATCGTTAAAATGACCGTTATTAACTTAAATACTTACATAGTGTTCATGACATGGTAATAAGTGATATAAAAGAAATAATGAACTTGAAAAAGGTTATTAATAAAGTATAAATTAACCCAAGTTTATTATTTAGGAGATTAAAGAATTACCGAGTCAAGTCGGATATAAGGTAAGGGACTTCGTCTCAATCTCCTTTCATTGAGGAAGATTTTGTTTTATACACAACTTAGTTTTATATGGTGTATAAACCCCTTTGACTTTTACGATTATTCAAAAGGAGTATTTTTATATGGAGAGTTTACTAAACAACAAAAGGGAATGTTGTTTTTGTCGTACGTATGCGGTGACAACGACTTCTCCGCCGTCGTGACCATTATTCGAGTTTCGGCTTCCTCAACAAGCCATAACTTTTTTCTAAAATGAAAAATAAATACCATGTTTTACATTTCTTTTATTTTGGTAATGAAAATGGTTTTCACAACGTTTCTATTATATCAATGTGTGGTATTGATATCTTGTGATTGAAATGTGGAAAGGTTATGTTTTCTTTATGCATGTTTCATGTGATACGATTATGTTATGGTTCTTGGGCATTGTTATGAAGACGGGTGGTTCCGTGATAAACTATGTGCAGATGAGCCCGATATAGCTCTCCAATGCATTGGGTAATGTGAAGGAGTTAAACATTAAGGTTTCTCCGAAGATATTTAGCGAATATACTGTGATGGGTATTCTAAATGTAACCAAGAGGGTTACTCCCTACGTAAGAATGTTATGAATACCTCAAGTTACCTTTATGTCTTATTATTTCTATGATTTATTCAAGATTTTATGAGGTATTTTAAAGTGATTATGTTTTATGGGTAACGTATGATTTCATTCTTATGTATATATGAATTCATGTTTCCTTTCCATATTTTTATAACCCTTACTGAGATTTTTATGTTCATACCAAGTTTTTGAAATGTCTTTCACAGGTCAAGGGAATGGTACATGATATGATGATATTGTCAAGGATGTGTAAAGAAAAAATACGTGTTTTATTTTAAATTTTTTTCCGTTGATGGGAAAAATGAATACAATATTTTATGTAACCACTTTGTTTAAATGTGGAATGTAATTCAAGTTTTATGATCAAATTCTCTAAAACTCTAAACCTGAAAAGTTCCTCAAGGTGTTATCTTATAATAACTCAAGATTAAGTAAGGTTTAAGGCCGGGGCCTTATAGTTGGTATCAAAGTTTGGTTTAGATAACTTTAGGAGTTTGAATTCTATTAAATGATTATCCAAATATATTTTTTTATGGTCAAATTGAAATGATATAGCATTTGAAGATTACCATGTTGCTTCATCTAAGACATGTTTGTTCAGAATGGTTTTCCACAGATGAAATAGGGAATCAGTGCTAGGAAGGCATACATACGGAAATGACCTTCCGAATCAGCATCCTGAGATGGTTGGAATTGGAACTTAACAGTTTTTTGCAGTAATGGTGTAGTTGACTCAAGCGATAAATGGTGGCGGTATCCATGCATGAGATCAGCCAGATCAACTATAGACGAACAAGTCAGTGGTGGAACATTTCATGAGGCAACATGCCCCATCATTAAGAAGATCATCTTACCCTGTGCTAGCTGAAGCGTGGATAAAATAAGTGGAGAAGATTTTCGATGTCATGGGGTGTTCAGAAAATCAAAAGGTTAGTCTTACTATTTACCATTTGGAGGGTGAATCAGATCAATGGTGGTCGATGGTTAAAAATATCAGGTACGCTGATGAGATTGATGCTCTCGACTGGGATGAATTCAAAGGTAGGTTTCTTGAGAAGTATTTTCCTAAGGATGTTTGACTTAGGATGGAAAACAAATTCCTGGAATTGAGGCAAGAGGAGGACTCAGTGGCTGCCTATGAAGAAATGTTCACTCGATTGGAAAGGTATGCTCCAAATTTTATCCGAGACTTTGATAGAAAAATCAATCGTTTTTTACTTAGGATTAAAGCCAAAATATCCAAGGGATTTAGCTTCTACTGAGTTAAAAATTAATGAAAAGCTTGTTCAATGTGCTGAGAAGGAGGAAATGGATTTTGCCGATGATCAAGTGTTCTATAACAACCAATAGAAGAAGAGACCGAGGAGACGTGATAAAGGAAAGAATTCTTCAAAAAGGTCTGATGTTAAGAAAACTAAGTTTCCAATTTGTGATAAATGTGGTAAAAGGCATGCTGGGTAATGTCTTCTGAATTCTAGAAAGTGCTAGCAAATTTTTAATATGGGACATAAGGCTCGTGATTGCACTGAAAAAGATCAGGGTGATGGAAAGACCAAATTTGTTGTACAGTTAGTGAAATGTTTTAAGTGTAATGAGATGGGTCACTATGAAAATGAGTGTCAGAAAAAGAGCTTGAGTGATGGGAAGTAGTTTGGCTACAAGCAGAAAGGGGTGTTGAAATCCTTTTCAACTACTTCAGCAGATGTCCGGACATCAAATGAAGTTCTATCAGGTACTTTGTTTTTTTTATCAGATTGTGCCAGCGTGTTGTTTGATTCGGGGTCTACACATTCTTTCATCTCTGAAAACTTTTCTAGTAAAATGGGAATACCATCCCAAGAAATGACTCTTGAACTTGTGGTAAAAACACCTGGGGGAAATTTTGAGGCAAAATGAATTTATAAGAATCTTCCTGTCCTTATCCGTGGAAAGAACCTACTTGAAAACCATAATGTTTTAACTCTAGTAGAGTTTGATGTTATCTTGGGTATGGATTTTCTCTCTATTTACCATGCTATGATTGACTGTAGAGCTAAAGAAGTTTCTTTTCAGAAAGACTTTCAGTTTGTGTACAAGAATGAACCCTTACTTTTGACAACATATCAAGAGGCCGAGAAACTTGTAAAAGATGGAAATCAATGTTACCTTGCACATATCATTTAAAACAAAGGAACTGTTAAGATTAATGATTTGCCAGTGGTAAATGAGTTTCCTGATGTTTTTCCTGATGAGTTTCCTAGAATAAAACCAGATCGGAAAGTTGAATTTATTATTGACTTAGTTCCTGATGCTAAACCAATTTCAAAACCCCCTTATCGAATGGCTCAAACTGAACTTTTAGAGTTGATGGAGCAATTACAAGATTTATTAAAGAAAGGTTTCATTCGACCTAGCAAATCAACATGGGGTGCTCTTTTTTTATTTGTTAAAAAGAAAGATGGTTCTATGAGACATTTCATTGATTATAGAGCCTTGAATAACATCACTGTTAAGAACAAATATCCTTTGCCTCATATCGATGATTTGTTTGATCAGCTCCAGGGAGTTCAGTATTTTTCAAAGATTGTCTTGAGATCGGGGTACCGTCAGTTGAAGGTAAAGGAATCAGATGTTCTGAAAACCGCATTTCGTACAAGATATGGCCATTATGAATTTGTAGTAATGCCTTTTGGGATAACCAATGCACCTGTTGTATTCATGGACCTTATGAATAGAATTTTCCATGAGTTCTTGGATAATTTTGTGGTGGTTTTCATTGATGATATTTTGGTGTTTTCTAAAATTAAAGGGGTGTATGAAATATATTTAATGGTTATTTTTCTAACCTTAAAAGAAAAGGAATTTTATGGGAAATTCAGTAAGTGTGAGTTTTGGTTGCAATAAATTTCTTTCCTTGGTCACATTGTTTATAAAGATAGGATAACTGTTGATCCTGCAAAAACAAAGGTTGTTAAAGAATGTCCATGACCCAAAAATGTAACTGACATTTGTAGATTCCTTGGTTTGGCAGGCTATTACCAAAGTTTTGTTAGACATTTTTCATGATTATATAGTCCAATGACTAAGATAACTTGGAAGGGTGTTAAGTTTATCTGGACAAAAGAATGTGATGATTGTTTTCAGGAATTAAAAAGAAGATTGGTGAATGCTCCAATTTTGGCACTAACATCCAGGAATGGTCAGTTTGTTATCTACAGTGATGATTCATTGAATGGTTATGGTTGTTTCCAAATGCAGAATGATCAGGTAATTTCTTATTCTTCGCGTCAGTTGAAAACTCATGAGGTAAATTACCGTACACATGATTTGAAATTAGCTGATGTTGTTTTCACTTAAAAAAATTGGAGGCATCATTTGTATGGAGTAAATTGTGAAATATATACCGATCACAAAATTTTAAAGTATATATTCACTTAGAAAGAATTGAACAAGAGATAGAGGAGATGGCTAGAATTAATCAAGGATTATGATTGTACAATTCATTACCATCCAAGAAAATCAAATAAAATGGTTGATGCTTTGAGTCGAAAAAGTAATGCTTCCTTAACAATGTTGCATTTGGAACGTGATCCTTTGGTTAAGGATTTGATGAACTTTGGCATAAAAGTTGTTGGTGTAGGATTTCATTCTATTTTGTTTCAGGTATCATTGAAATCTTCTCTATCAGACAGAATCAAGAAGGCATAGAATCAAGATAGTGAGTTCCAGAAAAAGGTAGAGCTGGTTCAGAAGGGAAATTTTCTTGAATTCAACATTGATAATGATTGTGTTTTGTGATTTGGGAAGAGATTGTTTGTGCCTTGTGATTCACAGTTTAAGAGAGAGTTGTTATGTGAAGCTCATAGTTCTCCGTTTTCAGTTCATCCTGGAAGAACTAAGATGTACAAGGATCTGCGGGAGTATTACTGGTGGGATAGAATGAAAAGATATATTGTTGATTTTACAGTGAAGTGTTTGACTTGTCAATGGGTTAAAGAAGAGTGGCAGTTACCAAAAGGGATGCTTCAGCCTTTACCAGTAACAGAGTGGAAATGGGAGAATATATCAATGGACTTCGTTGTGGAATTTCTGAAGACACCTCGAGGTAATAATGCAATCTGGGTTATTGTTGATCGCTTGACTAAATCTACTCATTTACATTCTATACGAGATACTTTTTCCCCAGATCAACTTTATCATTTGTATTTTAAAGAGATAGTCAGGTTACATGGAGTTCCCATCTCTATTATATCTGATCGTGATCCCAGGTTTACTTCTAACATTTGGAAAGGCCTTTAGAAGTCATTTGGTACTGAATTAAATTTTAGTACATCTTTTCATCCTCAATCAGATGGTTAGTCAGAATGAACAATTCAGACATTGGAAGATATGCTACGTGCTTGTTCGATGGATCATCAGGGAAGTTGGGACCAACATCTTTCTTTGGTTGAATTTTCATATAATAACAGTTTTTATTACAGTATACAGATGCCACCATTTAAGGCGTTATATGAGAAGCGGTGTCGAACTCCATCTTTTTGGGATGAAGTGGGTGAAAGGAAGCTGATGGGAACAGAATTGGTAGAATAGTTGGTAGAAAAAGTTCAGCTGATATAGAGACACATGAGAACAGCTCAGAGCAGGCAGAAGAGTTATGTAGACAATAAGAGGAAGGATCTCTTTTTTGAGGTAGGTGATCATGTCTTCCTCAAAGTCTCACCATGGAAAAGTGTGATGTGATTTGGTAATAAAGGAAAGCTGAGTCCAAGGTTCATTGGACCATATGAAATTCTGGAGAGAGTTGGATCGGTTTCTTACCAAGTGGCTTTACCTCTGAGTTTATCTCAGGTACACAATGTTTTTCTTGTTTCGATGTTGAGAAAGTATATGCCAGATCCATCTCATGTTTTGAGGCTAGAGGTAGTTCAACAGGAAGAGAATCCCTCTTATGAAGAACAATGAGTCCAGATTCTTGACCGAAGGGAGAAAGTGTTGCGAAATAAGGTAATTCACAAGGTAAAGGTTTTGTGAAAAAACCATATGGTTGAAGACGCAACGTGAGAATCTAAAAATGCTATGAGGGATAAATACCCCCACTTATTCGATAAGTAAATAAATTGCAGGGACACAATTTTCTAAAGGGGGAAGCATGTAAAATCCCATGTAAGTAATGAATAATAGATATAGTTATCTATGTCTATTTATGAATTAGATAGTGTTTTAGAGGTTTAAAATGAGAATAAATCCAACCTAAAGCATGAAATACTCTAATATTTTTAAAAGATTGTTTTACCGCCTTTTGTAGGAGAACCACTTTTAAATCTATCTTTTGACAATTTTATAAGCTATATTTGTCAAAATAAACTTATTATTTATTATTGGGACATTGAAATTTATTTGGATAAATTTCTAGTATTTTTCTGATAATGTTCATTTTTAATGAATAGTGAAAAGTGTTGTATTTTAATTCAAAACCTCTTTTTAATCTATTTGTTAATACGATTAGTTTATATTTTGAGTTGGTTTTAAAGTGAAATTATAATATATTTTTACCATTTAATCCAATATTGGTCATTGGAATTAATATCACTTTGAAATTGGACTTAAACTAGTGTCGATCTTTAGATATATATTGTTTCATAAGAACACACTATTTGTTCTGACAGCGGGAATTAATTATTAAATTAATTATTGTAACTTATATGTTTTGAATTTTGTAAAATATACATCATTTTTTAATTAATAATGTCAAATATATCTTAGGGTGAAGTTTTGGTATTTTTGTGAAAAACATCAATTTTTGATGAATAGTGAAACCACTATGTGGTACTTAAAAACAGATTTTTTGTTTAAATGAAATTTTACCACATCTGTGTTTTGAATTTCAAAAATCCGACAAACATGGTTGTCATTAGGAAGTAAAATTTTGTTCAATGGGATTAAAATAATTTTTTTTTCAATAGTAACTTTTATGTTTTTAATCGCAATTAGAGGTAATTAGTGTAGTTTAAGGTAAAAATAATGTTATAATAATATGAAATGACCTTGACACATGTCCTACCCTTATTGGATGTGTCATGGACGACCAGGAAAACCCATGTGTCTATTTTTGGGACCCCAAGGGGCCACTTTGGTAAGATAATTACCTTAATGCCTTTTATTTAAAGTAAAAGTAAAAATGACACAAACATGTATTGTTTTACTAAAAAAAAATTTACATGGGGTTATACAAGTCCAATTTTTGACTATAAAAAATCATTGGAAAGCTAAAACTATTTCCTACATCAATGGAATTTGTTTATAATTTTTAGACATTAAATAAATTAAATTATTTATGACATCATGATGATGCAGCGATTACCTCATTATTTAACGATTTAAATAAAATGAAATGATAATGTAAAATCTGAGACCTACACATGTAAAAAACCTATTGGATGAGTATATTTAGAACCCTTATCACCTTATCCTCAAAATACATCAACTTGGGACCTTTAAAATCAGAAACACATTTGAAAATAAAGTAACATTTTATTCCTTTCCAAGACTGCCCCTCCTCTCCTCTTATAAAAGGCCCCCACCTCTACCTCCTTACCCACACCTCTCAAGCCTTTGGATCGGCCATTATCTGATCATTTTGTCTCTCGAAATCCATCTATTACTCCTAGAAGACTCAATTTGGGAAGAATGCTTTCCAAGGAAGCCTTTGATCTCAAATGAAAAAGAGTTACCCAATTTAAAGGTAGTGTCTTCTCTTGTGTTCTTATATTTTATTTTGCTTCTACAACCCCCTAAACTCCTTTTATTAATTTATTTTGTAATAACTCCAGTATCTTCAATATAATAGGATGTTTGTATAAGAAGGATTCGAGCTACACTTACACACACCTACATCTAATGGTTAATGAGCATACTGTTTCCATGGATGAAGAATTTCTACCTCACAAAACGATGATTGTTCAATATTCTTCTAACACCATCAAAGGTGTCCATTAAGATGTCACTATATTTATATATTATATATAATATGTTTATGTTTTCCTTATGCTTATGTATTTTTCATTTATGTCATACCTTTATGGTTTCCATTTTGGGTAAACGCGATATCTTCATTTTAGGAAGTGCGGACTACCGCCCCCTCAAAGTGATTTGATTTGTTAATTCCATATGTGGGACTCCTAAAGGATGGAGTTAATGATATTATATATGATATTATACTGGAATTATAATATACCTTTATTTCATTATTATTCCATTCCATAAAATACAAAATAGAAATGAAAGTAGCGTTCATGCGTACGTACGGCTTACCGTCTCCATGAACGGTGCATTTCATTTCTTACCTCTAAATGTTATCTAATATTATAAATTCATGTATATACTGGATATATATGATATATATTATATCTAAATCATTAATATAACTCTGTATATAATGGATACATGAACAAATTGTAATTATAAAGAGTTTATTTTTGACTCAAGTACCAATGATAGTTAAAATGACCTTTATTAACTTAAATACATACATAGTGTTCATGACATGGAAATAAGTGATATAAAAGAAATAATGAACTTTAAAAAGGTTCTTCATCAAGTATAAATTAACCCAAGTTTATTATTGATGAGATTAATGAATTACCGAGTCAAGTCGGATACAAGGTAAGGGACTTAGTCTCAATCTCCTTTCATTGAGGAAGATTTTGTTTTATACACAACTTTATTTTATACGCTGTATAAACCCCTTTGACTTTTATGATTATTAAAAAGGAATATTTTTATACGAAGTGTTTACTAAACAACAAAAGGGAATGTTTTTTTGTCGTACGTATGTGGCAACAACGACTTTTCCGCCGCCGTGACCATTATTTGAGTTTCGGCTTCCTAAACAAGCCATAACTTTTTTCTAAAATGAAAAATAAATACCATGTTTTACTTTTCTTTTTTATTTTGGTATTGAAAATGGTTTTCAAAAGGTTCTTATTATATCAATGTGTGGTATTTATATCTTTTGATTGAAATTTGGAAAGGTTATGTTTCCTTTATGCATGTTTCATGTGATACGATTATGTTATGGTTCTTGGGAATTGTTATGAAGACGGGTGGTTCCGTGATAAACTAAGGGCGGGTGAGCCCGATATAGCTCTCCAATGTATTGGGTAACGCAAAGGGGTTAAACATTAAGGTTTCTCCGAATATATTTAGGGAATATATTGTGATAGGTATTCCAAGCGTAACCGAGAGGGTTACTCCCTACGTAAGAATGTTATGAATGCCTCAAGTTACCTTTATGTCTTATGACTTCAATGCTTTAATCATGATTTGATGAGGTATTTTAATGTTCTTACGTTTGAAGGGTAAAGTATGATTTCATTCTTATGTATATATGAACTCATGTTTCCTTTCCATATTTTTATAACCCTTACTGAGCTTTTTATGCTCACCCCAAGTTTTTGAAATGTTTTTCACAGGTCAAGGGAATGGTACATGATATGATGATAGTGTCAAGGATGTTTCAAGAAAAAATCCTTGTTTTATTTTAAATATTTTTCCGTTGATGGGAAAAATGAATACTATCTTTTATGTAACCACTTTGTTTAAATGTGGAATGTAATGAATGTTTTATGATCTATTTCTCTAAAACTCTAAACCTGAAAAGATCCTCAAGGTGTTATCTTGTAATAACTCTAGATTAAGTAATGTTTAAGGTTGGGGCCTTATATTTAGTGTCTTTTTAAACATATATATATATATACTTATATATAGATCATCGTGGATCTGCATCATCTCCTAAAAATTTCTTCATAACTATAACACTTCATAGAATTCTCAATTGAAAAATTTATTCATAAATTTGGTAAGGGAAACATAATAATTTTTGATATTAGATACTTTTTAAGGGTAAAAAAGAAGTTATTAAAGAACACCAATAAATAACCTGAGTATAAGGGCATGAGAACATGAGATTAACATTTTAAAACCATAACTGGTATATCAATGATCGAAATCCGGAGTCATGTAATAGTCCTTGGTAATTTATAAGATATGAATCATAATGTAATATATGCACATGAGACATGGGTTCATAACATTGGAATATACAAGTTATTATATTTTACACATAGTCAAACAAAATAATTTCCTTATTCAAGGATCAATACCCAGACTATCATAATGGATCAGGTTTACTCCCCATTCAATAATATCCATAGTGAAGGTTGATCCCAAAGACTATCATTGTGGATTGGGTTCAATCCCAATTCTATCATATCTTTGTTAATGTTTTAAACCTAGTATAATCATATTTAGCTGAGTCCCTCACAAAACTAGGTTCACTACCCATTCCATTTTTATTATCTCATTGCATATTAATTGTCAACCAATTAATTTTAGTGCTACATAATTTATATCCCATAAATCAAATAATTATGTTCATATAATTTTTCCATAGTATCATAAAATTATTTTCATATATCATAACCCATGTAAGGGGATGTGTTTCGTAAAAAAGGAAACACCTCCACATAGTTTAACCTGTGGAAAAGAACTGGGTTTCATAAACATTTCTTCATCACAATCATAAAACATCATGAGCAAGAATAAGGATGGTATTATTGTACAATATCCCCAAAAAAGCATAACTAATTCTAAAGGATATCATCTTAAACGAAATTTCCCTTAAAAGATCACATGGAATTTTTATTTAAAAAAATAACCTATTCATTTTAAAATAAACTCTTTCAAATATAAAAGTATAAAATATATTTTGGAATAAATTTCCATTAAAATTAAATTTCTAAATAATTAAAGGAATCTTTAAACCATTGGGTGGTTATGATGGTGGGAAATTCGGTTCATTCCATATATATTAAAAAACATCCCTTTCACATTTTTGGTAAAATCCAAAAGTGATTTGTTTAGACAAAAATATAAATTCAAAACCATTTTGTAATAAATTAATCATGGTTAAAAATTATATAGGAAAATATAATATATTATTAAAATAATATAAACAACAGTTTTGAAAAACATGGAGATGTAGGGAAAATGATTATCGTCTGAGGAGGGAAATAAAGTATGATTTCCATAAAAATATTCATTCAGTCTCTTGAGTACATAAGAGAGTAATATGAATGGAAATAATATTGTGACTAGAAATAAATATATGGAAATAAAATCCATTCGTTTCTTGAGATTTATATCATGAAACTTTGTTATTCGAAACATAATTGATAACCCTGCTAAATAATGAGATTTTAATGTAAAACCCTTACCTCATGTTCACCTTTCATAGATATTGATTTAATTTTTTTATACTTATATAAAAGTTTCATTTTCATTATCAAAATATCATATATTATATACTTATAATCCTTATGTACTTATTTATTAATAATTAATTATTATAATTTTCATATTCAGGTGTTAACTATTCCCTTTTTTAAGAATTTTTGATTTCATATGTTCCGAAACTTTTACATTGATATTGGTTAAATCATATAAATAATTTTCATAATCATATAAATATAATATCTATTAACCACATACATATATATCATTTTAGGAATTTCGAAAAGGTTTACATAGAAAAATAAATTACACAGTTCATGGAGATGGTAGGTCGACATACTCATGGACACCGTTCTCACTTTTTAATCGACTGAATGAAAGAATGGTAAATAGTAATTCAGCATTACATAGACATTATTATATAATATATGTATTTCACATACATTAAATGTATCCTTATTATCATCCATGTAAAGATGGAATTCAAAACGAATAACATAGCTTCAGAAATATGGTAGTCCACACATATGCATAAGAGATATTATCATTTTTAAAATAAATGTAAGGTAAAAAGGTAGATATGATATAATAATTAATAATAATAATAATTTAATAAATATAATATATAAAAAAACACATCATACTATCTATTTTTGAAAGAATATAATTTAAAATTAATGTAATAGTTATGTGTTGGTGGTAGTCCACACATACACACGAGTGATACTTCCACATCGCATTTTATGGAAAAGGAGATGGATAATGGTAGTTTCATAATAATAAAAAATTAGTATATTATATGTAATTAATTTTTTATTTCATGATGAATACCATAGAATTATTGGAGGATGAATAATAAATAAATTGAATGAGGTCTGGTATGAATATTACTTCTTCTTCACTAGGCCTCACATAGGTCACTCATTAAGGATAGTTTTAAAGGTATTTTAAGTAAAAAATAACATCTACAATGTGAATATGAATGTTTATAGTATAATTAATTTTGGATTGATCATGTTAGATCACTTAAGGTGGTGTAATGAAAAGAGATAAGGGGAGTCCTTTTATAAGGTAGATAAAGACACTTGGAATGACTTACATGATTTAAATATATTTTTTGAATTTCCTTGTATAATTATTTAAAATAGATATAAATTCAAATAAAAAGTTTATATATTCTAAATATCATCATATAATGGAATTTGTATAGGTTTTGGTGTCATTATAGACATTATATATTTGTTTAACTTCTTCATTACCTAAATTTAAGGTTTTCTACATTAACAACTGTTTCAATCTTAAATGGTTATAATTTTACTCATAAGACATGAATTGGATCATAAATAGAAAATTTATTTTATATTATACAATTTATAATATTAATTATCTTCTTTGGAAAATTTTATGATTTTTAAATAATTTAATTGAATATTATATTTAGAAAATATCATTGTTGTCATTTTTGACACCATTCTGTATTTTGACTTTAAAAGTAATAAAATAGAAATTTAGGTTTGATATAAAAATTTAAAACATACATAATATGTTATATTAATTATTAAAATTCATTTGAAACTATTATTCAACAAAAAAATAGCATTTTTTATGTTTTTAAATAAATTTACAGAAGTTTTCTACTACATGCATAAGTACTGTACCGACAATATATAAGAATGTATGATAATTATTCGATCACTATAAAAGTAAAATAAGTTACCATGATAAAAATTAATTAATATTTTAAATAAATATTTATAACCAAACATATAAATTCAATTATCCTTATATAATTTTATTGATATTAAATCCAAGAGATTAACATTTACTAAGTTTTATTGAAGAATTTAAATATTATTTCATGGGGAATTGGTACCAAAATTATAGATATTCTAATTTGGAATGATTATGGTAAATCTTACACTATTAAAGGAAATAAAGGTATTTTTCTATAATTTTTATGCATTATCCCAATGTTTGAACATTGTTTTATCTCTTTTACTATTAAATGGTGACAAATAGTTGCCAAGGTTTCTATTCATAGTGAATAGAAATATAAGGGACATATATACCATATTTTAACCTCCTAATTCAAAATATGGGTTCCTTGTTTACTGATTAAATTACTAATATCGGATTAAATTCATTTACTATAACTATGAAACAAAAATGTTATTAAAAAAATGCATATTTGAAAAAAAGTGTACTTTTTAGCATTTTATTCCTATTCAAATCATTCATATGAATATTAAAACCTATTATGGAATATATTATCTTTTTAGTTAATTCAAATCATTAATATATATATATATTAATCTAATTTATTGAAAAAAAATTCTCATAAAAACTATTTTTTAGAAAATAAATTCTCTGTTAATTATTTTATTTTATTTTCTATCCATTTTATAATCAATGAATTTATTTAATAAATATATAAAAAAAACTTGTGGTTTCATAATTTATTTATCCCAATTCATACCCACCAATCCATGGGATTTGGGATAATTTTCACATTAAATTATATTATTTCAATAGTATAACGCAACTCTCATAAATATGAATTTTTGAGTAAATAAAGCTATAAATGAAATCAAATTTATTTATAGAGATTAATATAATGAAATATAAGGGTGTTTAAGGTGTCACCATTTCCCGGTCACTTCCCAAAGACATTGGGTTGGGTCCAATATCAACTTTATGTAGCTTTCCTTATCACTCCAGAAAAGAAACCCATCAAGACTTCTCCTATAAAATATCACTCATAATAGGTCCATTGAACCACATATTTACCACTACATTATCACACACGTTAGGGTCCATCATCCACTTCTTCTATCACATTATTACCTCTACTATCCTGATCACTCATTGAGGTCCATTATATTAACATCACACTCAGTGTGTGGTCGTTATTTTGGACGCAAAATTATCACTCAATGTAGCGCCTTTAAAATACCTTCTCATTTTTAGTAAGACCAAGATTAATCACATATAATCACTCATTTTGTAGTTAATCATAAATCATAGTAACGCAGTTAATCACCCTAATCTAGTAAAATATTAAACCCGACCAATAATATAACCATCTTGTCACTTAGGTGGAAGTCACATATTACCAATCCACACACCTCAATACACATTTTACAATTCATGTAGCCTTTTAGGATAATATCTTAATAACCATCTCTGTTTATTTTCATCAAACAAAAACCCACATCACATCTGAGCCCTGATTACCAAGGTTTATCCTATACGAACTCACTCTAAGTCTCTTAAAAATCTTATAGAATTCCACATAGACTATTCTCAAAACCCATGATTTATCCTCTAATCAAATAATTTTTACGATACCTTTTAACCCCTCACATTTAAGAATTCCCACTCTATCACACTATATATAGTCATGGAGGACTGATCGAACTCATAACACATTCTCAAAGATTACTCCAGCCACCAAGGAAGTTCATAAATAGGAATGAGATGTAAAAATTTCTCACTCATCACTATAAGGCCTAACCCTCACATGCCATCATAATTATACTAATATAAAGAACCTACGATACCCATATAACCTTATATCCTCAAGACTCACCCTAATCTTCCTATAAACCAAATCAAAACATTATTCCCTTGGGAAAAGTATCCCCAAGAGATCCTTATTTACCTAAAGTGTTAAGGATCAACTGTTCAATCTCTTATAGGATTGTTGACATCCTATATTAGTATACGGTGTTCTATCGGTCAATATCACTTAACCTGATCCCATGAAACAAGATGGTAAATAAAAGCATGCAAAAACAAGAACATTTTTGTGTATTAAAGGGATCATCTAACTCCAACATAGACTTACCATCTTTGTAATGATCCACCCATATTTATCCATGAACTGTCATGCATTATACAATATCAAACTAGAACCCAAGACCCTATCCCAAGCCCTAAAATAAAAATAAAAAATTATAAAAAATTAATAATTATTATTCAATATAAACCAAAAAATAATAATCACTGAAAATCTCATTAGGAAATTCTACATGACTGAAATTACATGAAACCTCATTCTTTCATCATTATAGGATGTCCAATAAATATGTTGAGAAAATCCACAAACATCCTAACTAATTATACCATGATCAGGTAGAATTTACATCAAACAAATAGTTGGAGATGTACAAATCAATATGTAATAGAGAAGAAGAGAAAAAAATGAATGGAGGGAGTAATTCAACAGAAATCACTATATTAAAAAAACATAACAATTTACCCTCCCTTAAAGGGATTAAATGTGTGGTAAATTAGGTGAAATGATTCCATAAAAGGATACATAAGATTGGCCTTTATACTAAAAAATATATGGGGTTGATGGTAAAAATACATTAATTGGGGGTTCCCATTCCCCACAACCAATTAGGCAGTTACACAAACACCCTCCACCCTCAGGCACCTGCTATGGTGCCTGAGAAGGATCAATGTATCAGGAAAACTCTTTGAAACTCATTATACCCCATGCTCTTGAGGACCCTCTTTGGTGTAAACCCATGTTTATAATTTAGTTCTATACCCATTATAATCCCTCATGATAAACCAATATCATTACAGATTGTTCCTTCGCCATTGTGGTATATCCCTAATACCCAACACAAAAAAGCCTCATCCAAGAACCCTAAAAGTGTAGCCCCTCTGGTCTTGTGATGGGTTATTTAATCACATGAAATATTTAATTTGAAAAAACCTAAGTGTCCTTACACCCATATTTACAATTCATTTACATATTCAAAACCTTGGGCTATAGAATTATTTAAATATATAATATATTATACTTTATATAAAGTCAACCCAAGATACATGTTGTGTTGCAAGCCACCTAGATGTGGTGTGGTCTACCACCACATTGGGAATTCTATAGAAGGGTTATTCTATTAACATTTCTCAATTTAACCAATATAACTAAACACGTAATATTTTTTTAATAAATTTCAAAAACATCACCTTTAGATGATCCATCCATCTAAATCCATATCTAATTCCCAGTTCCAAAAAACTTCACCATGACTATAGACCAAAAAAATTATCTAAATTTCATCTCATAAGGATGGAGGTTATTATAATCCCCCACCAAAATGATTCTAATCCCGATGAAGTCATTTTGGTCCTCAAAAATCATTCATCACCTATTGCGATCATTAATTAAGTGTATACCACTTATGAAGAATCCACAAACACCAATGGAACTTCCAATGTGCAATTCTAAATATGCATCACAATATTAAAAAAAATTATGATTCCCACTCCTCACGATCATTTATCACAGAGAAGATGATCAACTACACTTATCTATTCTGTGGTACAAAAGAATAGTAAATAGATCGATTCTTGGGATTATGGTACCACCCCCATAAGATGTTACTTATAAAGGATAATTACATCTTGTGGGGGTTCCCATGGTATGAATCACCTAATAAAAATATTCTTCATGTGATTCTTCAAAATGTTTTATTTAGTTTACCCCTCACTACACTAATTGCTGTATAGAACCCTGGTATTTCATCCCCTGAAATAACACTCATGAAAATTCTTCACCTTAAACAATCCACTTATCATCACATCATTGATAATGATTCCTTAAGAACTAGAAGAATTATGGAATTATAAAAGTTCCAAAATCTAATTCATAACCCATCACACGGTATAATTACATCATTGGTTAATTGAAAAACCAAACAGGTTACCATACACTCTCCACGAACACTAACACGCCTCTAACGAGGCTCCCTTAGATTGCAGTAAATTCATCCCAAAATCGATCTCAAAACTTGAAATCCCTAATAAATTATGTATGAATAATCAATATTTTATTATATTGGGAACAAGATCGTATCATATATTTCACCCTCAATGTCATCTATGTGTCATCATGACACTCCTATTACCTATATTATTGCATTCATGGCCCTTTTGATATGAGGTTTATTCTTTCACAATTGATACAATGCTCTCTAATATTGTAGTAGAATTATCATTTCTCTATTGAAATAAAACAATCTATCTTATAGTCTTATGTCATATCCTTTAAAGAATAAAATAAATGGGATGTGAATGTTACATTCACACTGGATAATTTTCATGATACACTAATCAAAACCCACTCTCATCTCATAAGAAATGTCATTCTATAAATGTGAGGAAACCAATTTGTAATGAGGGTGACACACAAAAATATTGATTAGTGTTCTCCCAATCCCACATAGATTCCATCATACTAACCCTAGAGAATTACATCTAATATATTCCAAAATTACCTGTCTATCACTACCTTGATCCATTCTCACTCATCACATCAACACTTATAAAATAAAAAACAATGATAAAATTTAAAATGATACAAAAATCCATCCATGATGTCACCATCGTTTATATGGAAACATATCCCGTTATCACCCAAACATATAATCCCTTGTACCTACACATGCTATATCGAATCCATAAGTGCTCATCTCACACATGGACCCTCATTGCTGCACAATTACTAATGAATCCCATGTAACCTGTATGAACTTCCCCATTCACATTTATGGTTTCCTGACAAATCTAGTAAAACCCTCGCTCACCTCCTTTCAAGGAAGTGTAAATATCTATGAACCATCCAACTTGTTATAACCCAGGATCTAACAAAATTTAATTTGATAATTATTGGTGTAAACTCTTGTACCACCCACTGCCACACTATAATAATTCTTGCATGAGTTACATCACATCAAACCATGGTTCGCACAATAATACAAATGGACAATATCTTCTCTCATGTTAATCTCATATAAGAAAATATATCATTATTTATTCACATTCATCTGTAATGATGAATCTCACTCATGCTGAGGAAAACTATATGATCACAATCCACCTTGTTTATATTCTAAAACAAGGGAGAATCTTTCACATTTTCCACCGCACCACTCTAATATACAAAAAAGATAAAAAAGTATAATTATATAATCAGTCATATCCTATAAAAATCTATGATACAAAAAGTGATCCAATCACATTACATCTTAATATCCCAAGGAATATCATATTGCATTCCTCCACATACTACATGGAATCCACGTACTTAGTTAAACCCACAACTGTCCTTCATTTATATTTCCCAATATTACCAACCCTGTATATACCAACCATGAAAATATAAATCCCTAAAACCAAGGGAATTTATATCATTCCCAAAAGAACATATTTTTATAATATCCATTTGACCTTCTATATAATAGAAAATATAGTTATCCAGCTGAGTAGAATTCCAGAAACCTTTTTTTATAAGAAAACACTAAAGATCCTTAGGACTGATTATGTACCACTAAAAGGGGGTTGAATAAGTGTTATGATTTTTTAAAAATAGTTATAACTCGTCCTCTTGAGATTTTAATGATATTGATAAACTAAATATTTTATCACAGCCTCACCTCATGTGTAGTAATAATAAGAAAGTGAGAGTATCATGTTGTATTTATATGGTTTGTACAAAAATTTCTACTCCATAGCATGTTTAGTTATCTTCCACCTACGAATAGAGATTCTTTCACTATCGTAAATAGTCTTTTGAAACCAAATAAAGTAATTTCTTATCAGTATAGATTCCACTATGTTATAGATTAGTGGATCTACATGAATATACAACATACCTTCAACGAAAATGATACAAAAAATAATTATCCACTTCATATTTAGGGTTTCTTATATGATTAACTGAAATGATTTTATTTAATGAGTGATAAGATCTGGTTCACCATTTTACTACACCTTCATGAACATCAGTAGATGAAAATCTTGGTCAATACTACTATTATTGAAAAATACACTAGATCTTGAGGAATCTGAATCCTTATACCAATTACAGAAAATCAATAAAAAATTATTATTTTTAAAAGATGTTATCCTAACATTATTCCCATGTTATGATACCTTTATATTAATGTGTACTAGTATATAAGTAATTAAAATTCTTCTTACTATTTTTTCTAATTATATCCAATTTACCTTATCATAAATATTATACTTGTGTGCCTTCACAATATATATTCTCAAAATAACTTATCCAATATCTTCATCTATAGTCAATGTATAGAAAACTATTAGTCATTAGATTTTTGAAATCATTTCATTTAAATTAATCAATTATTTTTTTTATAAAATTTCACAAAGACTTAGGATTATTATTTTTTGTCAAAATTTAATATTTGAGTCACAAAATCATCACAAATCTAATAAAATTTACTTCATTCAAAATATAAAATTCAATTGGTAAACACATATTAATAATCATGAAATTGTGATGTGGAACCTCCTCCTATAGTCATGGACCTCATTATAAAAACAATATATTCTTCCTCAGTAGGATCAAACATCATATCAGCTTTAATCATAATCTATGTGTGGTCATGAGGTTTGTTCGATGAAGCACTGCCGAAAATCATCATATAAATTATCCAATCTTAATTTAGAATATTTATATTTAATATTACTCACATTTTTTAACTGAAATCTAAATTTCAATTTGTTTCTAATTTATATAGAATTTGGATACATGTTTCTTGACATGTAAACTATGGTATTTAAATATATGATGACTGAATTCACACACATGTTCTATATAATGTTATGTAATTTGATAAATCAAATAACTTATTTTCTTAGTATCAATGAAATATACTTTGGATAACCTTTTCCAAATTTTGATGATTCTTCTATGTTGACACATACACTCGATGACACATACACATAGATTATATAAATTCACACAAATACTCATACAAACTTGTACTCTACAAGATTTTAAAATTTTCACTATGAACATTACAGAGTTTGGATCATAGAAATATTATTTAATGATGAAACAAACATTCACTAGTTTCACACCTATGTTGATAACTTGACACACACAGTCTCTTAATTACAATATATGTTTCCATATTTGACACTAGTGCATACTTGATGACTCTTAAAATTAGCAGAAACATGTCTATGTTGAGAAAAATTAATATCTATTTTGTTATTACTTTTTTAGATAGTGTTTAAATGGAAAAAAATAGATTTTGGGAAATATTTTTTAATTGATTAAAATTATTCAACACCTAGTGTTATATGCAACACCGAGTCTTGAAGAAACCTGACGCACTACAAAAATTATATTTTTCATTATGATTGTTATATTATAGCCATTGTAATTTTGGGTATCAATAATATTAACTAAATTATGAAAATAATTTTAATGAACTGACCCATGTAAATATCCAAACTGGCACCCAACCCAATTCCTCACATACCCGATGGGCGTTCTCTATCCCCATAGACTGGCGACAAGCACCCGGTCATCGATCAACAAATGAGAGGAAAAAAATTCAACCAACCTATAAAAATATATGGCTTATATATACACATGGAAATATATAAATATAAAAATACTAATAAGTATATTCCATTACTATAAGAAGATAGCAGAAAAAATAACTGTAGAAGTGGATAAACTCCAAACGACAAGTCCAACAACAATTGACCAAAAATAATAACATACACCATGTGATGGCATAAATGAACTCCCAATTCCTCACCACCAGATACTGAACCTAGTTTACACAAAACCTCACTACCTCATCGCAACACCTTTCCCCTCCCTCCAATAGAATACATACAATTGTCTAACCACCACCCAAGTTGTTTTTATGGTGTGAGATAATAGGATCAGTAGAATCCCACCTAGATGTTCCAGTACTAGTATTTGTATAACAACTCATATATTATCATTTTAAATAAAACAAAGCATGATAAGAATTAAAAAATTGTTATAGAAAACATAGTAAACATTTCTCTTTTATCACAGTTCTAAAACAAAAGCAATTATATAAATTTCAACATTCCTTTTTCCATATCATCTTTCACAAGTATCAACATACATTTCGAAGATAAAATAGTACAAATATTATAAATACAAAAAAATAGTAGTAGCATAGGCATGACAACACTGTGGAATACAAAATTTCTGGCATTAGACTACCGTATCTCATTAATCTATGAATAGTGCATTGTGGTACCTTGATCCAATGATCTACTCTATTGGATGAGGTAGACACCCCAAAAAGTGAAATGCCAATATCATATATGGAACTAGAGATAATAATCAATAATATAGTACAAGAGGATCACCCTAGAGAGTAAACCAACAAGATGGGTTATGGAATCTAGCAAGGACTTTCACATAGTACCAAATGTAACCAATAATCTCAGTTTCAAAATCATTTCAAATTTTCGAAAAAAAATCAAAACCATTTTCAATGCTTCGGAAATTTCTATTTTCCTTCAATATACCCAATATCAGGGGAAAACCATTTTTATTTAAAAAATATTTTCAACACACAACAATCAATAATTCCAAATCCTTGTATAAATTGATATACAAATATAGAAAAAACAAGGTTCATCAACATTCTATAGAGACAAAACCACCTACCTCAAAACTCAGGTTGCACACACTCTCAATAGAATTTACCAACAATGATAACCCAACGATTTATTTGAAGGACCTAGAATCAAA
Source organism: Viscum album (assembly GCA_963277665.1). Taxonomy (NCBI): domain Eukaryota; kingdom Viridiplantae; phylum Streptophyta; class Magnoliopsida; order Santalales; family Viscaceae; genus Viscum; species Viscum album. The sequence goes on along the minus strand of OY728125.1, from coordinate 772,345,278 downwards.
TATATAAAACTTAGGATAGATTAAATTGATAAAGAGGGTTTGTAATGAAGAGGAAGAACCACATACCCCAAGAATGAATGCCTGATACACCGCAAGAAATTAAGAAATGACTTCCAGAATGAGATCACACAATAGATCTTGAAGAAGGCAAGAGAAAAAACAAACACAGAACAATATACCAGATAACACAACCAAAAGGCTCTATCATGATCAAGGATAATAAAGAAGTGGAAAGATCACTTACCTAGGTAGATGTAGCACAAATGCAAAAGAGATTAAACATTGAATGAATCATTACAGAAGGATTGGAGTCTCCCAAAATCACTTGGGAATTTCCCTAGGTTTAGAGAAATTATTTTGGAGACGGAAATGAAATAAAACTATCAGACTCCAATTTTAAATACTGTACGTGGGGTGTTACATGTCCTGTAACCCAATTAGACGATGTGTAACAATCAAAGTCATGTTTATACCAGAAAAGACTTCTCCTCGAATAAAAATATGTTATTTAAAAAATTCATGATGTTAATAATCTATTTGTGTTGTTTATCCTTTCACAATATGATGTATTTAACGACTTTCATCTAGTAACTCTTACACATCTTGTAACCTAGCTACATGTCATGAAATCCTCCCACATATAGTAATTTTTTTTGTTAAATCTAAGAGTCCAACAAATTTATAACTTCACCATTATAGGTATCCTTCTAATTACTTATCATCCATATACATAGAACTATAATAAATAAAACCACAATGAGGATAAAGATATACCTAAAATATTGGTAACTGGATGTTACAGACTCCCTACCATAAAGGATTTCCATCACCGTGAAGTCATATAGAAGATGTAATCCCTAAAAAAGATGAGGCCACTACATCTGCATCATCGACTCACATTACCCAGTCTCATGAGAACATGGTTTGTGTTTCCATTGTACTCTGAACAACAGAATCAACATCCCATAGAATACATTCACTTGTGAGTCAAAAACCACAAATAGATGCTCCAAAATAGAAACATTTGGGTATAACTCAATTTCATCCCAACTCAGAATGTAAGTGATATCAAGATGGTAATTCCTAAGCTAACGTCTATGAAAAAAACATGAGTACCTATCAAATGAGCTGGAAATGAGAAGTGATAAGAAACCTATCAGAGCTACCCAGTGACCTCAAACATTCCAACATTTCTCAGAGCCAACATTTCCTATTTTCAAAGTCAATGGTGACCCAAACGAGGAGAAACTATCATGAAAATACATCCACCAATAGAAACTAAAGAGGGAGATGCCACCAATATGTATAATTTTATTGACTCCAGGCTTTAACCAGAAGTCGATGATCCTCTTTAATAATTACAAACATCTCCAAGAATAAACATCGTCCAACCAAATCTACTTCGTCCACCTCTTCCCAATGAGGAGATGACATGCTTGGGTGACATAAAATGCCTCAAAGGGATCCATTATTATTGATAAATGATAATTGTTGTTCTAAAAAACTAAACTAGTCCCAGATGGATATCCCATGATCTATAAAAATACAAGACTTTGGAAAAAAGTGTGACATCCCGGACACGGCTTCTCATCAACCCGAGCCCCGAGCCTGGTTGGCCACATAAGCCCTGGCTCATTTCCCTGTAGGCCAGGGGCTGCCAACTAGCAGCAGGGGTGTAATGGTAAGTCAGTGGGGAGACTGTACCCCCATGTCAGAGTACACAGTGGTATAGTAGCAAAGTAATATAGATAGAAGAATCTCAACCAATGGATAACAGGAGAAATATGGAAACAAACAAACTAAACAACAGAAGTAAGGAAAACCCTGATAAGTATACAAAATCCACACAAGCAGTGTCTGATACAAAATGGATGCATGGAATGCTAATACAATGGGAAATATGGAAATCATGCTATACTGTAATACAAAAATAACAAAAATAGTCCATGAGCATCTCTATCCAAGCTCGATCCTCTACTCTAGATCTCTAGCTAGAATGTATATAAGTTAACAACCTGAAGCTGGGCCTTTTCCCCTGCTAGTACCTGCAGTAGTGAAGTCTACACGGGTGCCAAGGAGGCCACCCAAGTAGGGTGTGAGACAAGTCTCAGTAGGCCACCACCAACGATGTCTACGTGTAATCCAAAAAGGTGTTCGCATGCAATAATTAGTAATCTACAGTAAGTAAGTAAAAAGAAGTAAACAAAAAACCCTCCCGCTTAGGTTCCGGAAGGACACCTGGTGGGTCTACCTGCTTCAGCTCAAGGATGGAAATCTGAACAAACACCAGAGGAATATAGGTTATCACTAGCATGAGGTAATCATGCCTCTCATCCACAAGTACTGTAGTTGGCATGGGGAAGAAATTCCTCCCACCCGTAAGTTTATATAGGCACGAGGTATAAATGCCTCTCGTCCTCAATCACTGTAGTTGGCATGGGGTAGAGATCCCTCCGACCTGTAAGGTTATATAGGCATGAGGTATAAATGCCTCTCATCCTCAATCACGGAGATTTATCTGGTATGGGGTAAGAATGCCTCCCGCCCAACACATGGGTTACCACAAGCATATCAACACAGCAAAGGATAACCATTCACAACACATTATATACGGCAAACCATCTTATATCATATCACATTTTCAATGCAAGGCATATCCATCTTATAATATCACATAAGCAATGCAATGGCATACATACATTTCAATTCGTTAAAGGGGTTTGGGCTCTTTCATCCTAGACAACTTCTAACCAAGTCATTTCATTTTCCTAACATGGAAAATTCCCATTCAAGACATTTCATTGAGGTTCAAGGATGAAAAGGGGCCAATTCCCAATGCATAACACCTATGGTTGACCACTCCCAGTCTATAAAAAACTGAAACACCCTAACAAGGTTGGATTCATAACTCTTATACCACATGGGTCATTTAGATTTGAATTAGTCATTATAAATATGGGGTTTGGAAAAGGACAGACCATGGAACGACAACAATAATTCAATAAGGCGAAAACCCAAAATGGAAACCACGTGACCACCTACGTTGGAGTTGTATGCATAGCCTCGCTTGATATCAACAATATATTTACAGTAGATTGGAAGAGATCTGAGTTCTAGTCCAATTCCCTGAAAATAGGGCACATGATACTGCATCAAAATAACAATACGGAAGGCAAGATTTGCCGAGGAGAAAGGGGTGCATGAGGTAAGCCTTACCTTGGCCGTTCAAATGCTTTCGTCAGATCAAGGAACAGACACCGAGGGAAGAAACCATAAGAGATTGAGTGAGAAGTCTCAAAGAGGCTTTACCTCTGGTTCGGTCCGTAGGAGAAAGAACGAAATGGATATAGACGTAAATAGAATTTAGGGTAAAATGGTAATTGTTTCCCAAGACGGGTTACATGGTTTAGGTGCACGATTTACCAAACCGTGCACAAGCTGTGCACACTTCCCTACCTCCAGAAAAAGGTTCACACGGCTTAGGCGCATGATTTACCCAAACCGTGAACAAACTATGCGCACCTCCCTACTTCCAGACCAAAGGCCACACAGTTTACCCAAACCGTGCGCAAGCCGTGCGCAGGCCATGCACCCTTGTCTGCAAGTCCATTTCTCAAACTCTCATCTCTGAACAAACCCTAGATGCTCCCCATACCTTCCTTAGAACATCACACACATTAAACAAGCTTAAAAGAATTGATTGAAAAAACTAATGATCTGTACCTTTTCCAAAGAGTCAGGTCATTACAACCACCCCTCCATAAAGAAACTTGTCCCCGAGTTGGCCTTCCGAGGGTACTGAGGTGTCATCAATGAATAGATCTGGACATTGAGAATATATATCAGCCTCTCTCTCCTAGGTCTCATTCTGTCCCCGGCTGTGCTGCCACAGTACCTGTACAAGAGGAACAGACCTGCCATGGAGTGTCTTCACGCCCCGGTCAACTATTCTCATTGGATATTCCTTGATAGAAGCATCCATGTCCAGTTCATCCTCATCAGGATGAAATACATGAGTTGGATCTGAAAAGTATCGGTGTAGCTGAGATACATGAAAAACATGATTCATGGAAAGATATCTCTACGAAAGTGCAAGCTGGAAAGCTACTGGCCCGATTCTCTTCACCACCTCAAAGGGTCCTACAAACCTCAGTGAAAGCTTACCCGGCTTCCATATACATCTCTGCCCCAGCCTAGGTGAGACCTCCAAGAAAACCCAGTCAGCAACCTTGAACTCAAGAGGTCGCCGGTGCTTGTTAGCATATGAATACTATCTAGACTGAGCTATTTGTATACGCTTCCTAATAAGATGTATCTGCTCCATAGTCTCCAGCTCAAGACGTGGTCCTAGAATAGATTCCTCCCCTACTTCAATCCAACACAAAGGTGAGCGAAAAGGCCTACCATATAAGGCATCATAGGGAGCCATCTCAATGGTATCCTGGAAGATATTGTTATAAGTAAACTAGGTAAGAGGAATGTGTTTCTCCCATGAACCTCCAAGATCGAGAACATAGGAACGTAACATATCCTCTAGTACTTATATAGTCCGCTCGGTCTGTCCGTCAGTCTACTGGTGATACAACATGCTCAAAAGTACCCACATACTCAAGGACTTCTGTAAACCCTTCTAGAATTGCGAAGTAAAATGAGGATCTCTGTTCGAGACAACAGATCGAGGTGATCCATGAAGGTGCACTATATCCTTGAAGTACAGTCTTCCCAAGTCGTCAACTTTGAAGGTCTCCCGCACAGGTAAGAAATGTGCGACCTTTGTCATACGGTTGATGATAACCCATACTGCATCATTGCCACGAGGTTACCTGGGTAAACTGGTTACAAAGTCCATGGAAACATCATCCCACTTCCACAATGGAATGGACAACGGCTGCAAAAACCCTGCCTGATGCTGATGTTCCGCCTTCACCTAGTCACAGGTGGAACAACGTGTGATAAAACTAGCTTTCTCCCATTTCGTGCTTGGCCACAAGTACGGTCATCGCAAATCACGATACCTTTTGGTGATGCCTAGGTTAACTGCCCATGGTGAGGCAAGGAAATCCCTCATCAGCTCTTCTCTGATGTCTGCTGGGACCCATAGACGCCCACAGAACAATAAAGTATCATCCTTATCCACGACCTAGTATGTAGCGGCTTCATCAGCGACACTCTCTCATAGAACAAGGCCTTTCGGATTGGATAAATATCTTGCCCTGACACGTTCTAAAAGAGTAGATGTGACTGCTAAGGCTGAGAGAATAGTCTGACCCTGACCTTCCTGAACCTCAACGTGCATATTTGAAAATAGGGCCATCAGCTTCAACTCCTCACTAGATTCTCGAACCACTTGCGACTGAGTTTTTCGACTTAGCACATCTTCTACTAAATTTCCTTTCCCAGGAGTGTAGGCTAGTTCGAAATCAAAGGATTACAGGTAATCGACACACCTGTGATGCCTGATATTTATATCTTGCTGAGTGAAGATATATTTGAGGATTTTGTGGTCATTGAATACCAAAAATTGCTCTCCCAACAAGTAGTGTCTCCAACAATATAAGGAATGTACAACCACTGTGAGCTCGAGGTCATGCGTCAGATAATTCCGTTCATGATCCTTAAACTGACGAGAACCATACACAACAAATCACACTTCCTGTATCAAGAAATCTCCAAGCTTGATACATGACACATCAAAAAAGGCAGTATATGGTTTTCCTAGCAGTAGTAAGATCAATATCGGTGCTGAAGTTAGTCTGTCCTTCAGTTCTTAAAAAGATACTTCACAAGGTTCTGACCAATCGAATCTCACCCGCTTTTTTTGTAAAAGTTGTAAGCGGTGCTGATAGGTGTGAAAATACCTGAATGAACCACCTATAATATTAATCAAGACCCAATAAACTCTTGATATCAAAGACGTTCTTGGGATACTCCCATTAAATTACTGCACTCACCTTCTTAGGGTCAACTGAAACTCCAGACTCAGAAATAATGTGACCTAGGAAGTGAACCTTGTCTATCAAAAAGTTTCATTTTCTGAGCATAGAAAAAAGGTGATGCTCTATTAGTGTATTCAGCACTATCTCAAGATGGGTTTCATGGTCGTGTCTCGAACATGAATAGACTAAGATATCATCCACAAATACAACCATGAAAGAATCAAGGTGAGGGTGAAAAATCTGATTCATAAGAGCCATAAACACTACATGTGAATTTGTAAGCTCAAAACGAATGACTAGGTACTCATAGAGACCATAACTGCTCCTGAACACCATATGAGGGATGTCTGAAGTCCTAACATGCACCTGGTGATAGCCAGACCTCAAATGAATCTTTGAAATCACTTTCTCTCCTCTGAGCTAATCGAAGAGGTCATCAATTCTAGGTAAAGGATACGCATTCTTAATAGTCAGCTAATTCAACTTACGATAATCAATGCAAAGACGAAGGGTACCATCTGCCTTCTTGGAAAAAAGGACTGGTGATCCCCAAGGAGATGTACTGGGACATATAAAGCCTTTTTCTTCCAGGTCCTCCAGCTGACTCTTGAGCTCCAGAAGTTCCTTAGGTGCCATCCTGTAAGGAGGAATGGTCACTAGTACTGCTCCTGGTATAAGCTCAATAGTATAATCCACCTCTCACATAGGAGGTAGACCAGAGAAATCATCAGTAAAGTCATCACTGAAAAGCTCCACCACGAGAGGATAAACCGAGCATTATAACCCTTGGTCATCGAGATAAAGACTAGAAACCTATGTCGTGACACCACCTAAACTCAGGTGTTCTGGTCCCGCTCGTGTTTCACTGAGATCTCATTCTCTCTTATTCATATACGTGTCACCCTCTGGTGATGTAAACGCCACCCTCCGACGATGGAAGTCAATTCGGAATCAATATGGAACTAACCGGTCAATCCTAATTATTACATCAAAACCTGTCATATCCAGAACATACAGGTTCCACATGAAAAGGTAATCTCACACCTTGAAGGGAAAATTCTAACAGTGATGAACTCCCTCTAAACAGATACCCAACGGGGTATCTAACGTGATCATACCATGATATGAGTCAATGTCGAGGCCCACGCTCCCCGTAATCGCCTCCGATATAAAAGACTGTGATGCGCTTATGTCAAACAAAGCAGATAATAATGTAGAGGCAACTAGAATCGTACCTCGTACAGTAGATGATCTGACGTACTGCTCCTGCGGCGTAGGATTGACTACATACAACTGTCTGGAACCACGACCCGGAGTCACAACCTGGATACCCTGAGCAGACCCACCCTGTAGGTGGTGAGAGTCATTTTCCTGATTACCTCTACCTCGACTTCCGCCACTGCCTGATCGACCAGTGGTATTCCAGCCTCTTGACTGACATGATCCTGCTGATCCAGTGCCAGATCGTAGAGTAGGTAAAGATCCCTACTCACTGGACCCTGGGGGAAAAGTCCTGCAGAAGCGGGGGAGATGACCCAACCTACCACAACCTCTGCACTCCATTGGATTTCGCGTACACTGCCTCTTCATATCTCCCGACACCCGACATCAGTGACAGATTGGAGTACCACCTGAGAAAACGGTCTGACCACCACTAACTCCGTGAGAGTCCTCAGAACGCTGCTTCTTTCCAGAAGCAGATCCACTATAACCCTTCAGTGCTGAACCACCCTGGTTCACAATATCCGCTTCTCTCAAGTTCCTCTCTGTGATCAGTGCCTAATTGACAATCTCTGAAATGGTCGTTAACCTGAACACGTTAACCAACGACCGGATGGTGTAACATCACCCATCATCAAAACGCCTTGCGGCTGTGAGATCATTAGCAGCTAGTGTAGGAGAAAAATGTTGTAACTCAGTGAAACATGACGAATATTCCACAACAGTCATGGTCCCTTACTGAAGATTCATAAAATCCCTAGCTCTGCCAGCCCTCAAAGTCTGGGGAAATAAGTAATCGTAGAAGGCGGTCTGTAAATCAGTCCTGATCATATCTCTATGTTATCCCGACTGGGTGATGACATCCCACCACCTCCCGGTCGAACCACGGAGCATATAAGCTGCGATCTTGACCCTACGCTCTAGAGGCGTCTCAAGGTGCTAGAAGATGGTCAGAATAGCCTCCAACTAGGACTCCGCAGCATGTGGGCTGCCGTCTCCCATAAATGTTAAAGGATGTTGTGACTGAAACTCACAGGTCAACTCTTCCATACTCAGGGCAGGTCAAACTCCACCTTTCATACTCTGCATCAGACGCAAGAATTTCTCATAGAACTAGGCATCGGCACCCATCTCAAGATTATCAAGAGAAGACACAGGTGGCTCAAAAAGAAGATCAACTGGTGGCTCCGAGCCCGCCATCTCTGGAACGTGATCGTCGGCACCTTCAGCATGCGCGACTTGAGGATGTCTCGGAAGCATAGTGCTACAATGCCAAACAAACGTCTCAAAAGAAGAAACCAACAAATTTAAAAGGTGAACTCTAGAATCTAAGACATGTACTAAGAATTCCTACCCCTATGTTCACCTATCCACACCAATAAAAAAAACTTAGTAAAACCTAAAATTGGTCAAAAATTAACTTAATCTAGTGATATGGCATTTTCCAGCCCATAAGGGCCCATACTCCTCATGAACTGGTTGATGACACACACTTGGATGTCATTTCTCACTTACTAGCACTAATCAAGAATTTAAATTTCCTTTTAAGAAAAATATTTTTTTAGTTTTAATGTCATTTTCCAATCCATAAGGGCACATACACCTTATGAACCATAGAGTGAGACCCACTAAAACCACATCATTCCCCAATTCACAACATGCATGAAAGGTTAGCAGAGTTGCACACATATTATCAAGGCATGGTAATAAAAAATAGGCAATGCTTGTGGAAAATTTAAACGTGGCATGGCAATATACATGGCCTAATCATATTGTGCCGATCGTGATGCATGATCTAATGAATAAACCTTGTTTCATTGGGTCGAACCATGAAATCCAAATTTCAACATCGCAAATCTCAAAAACATCACCAAACATGTGAAGCACCCAACAGTGAAATGATATCAATAGTAAATAGCAGAATCATCAACAAAATAATGTAGGCAACTTGGTCTTTTCCCTGTACATGGGTTTGCGATGCCCAAGCATGACTTATAACTAAGTCCCTACACATTCCTGGTCACCAATTCTGTTGTTACCAAATAGTAAGCAAGAAAGAAAGAGACCTCTGATACCACTTTGTGATGTACCGGACCCGGCTGCCCATCTACCTGAGCCCCGATCCCAGTTGGCCACATAACCCCTGGATCATGTCCCCATAGGCCAGGGGCTGCCGACTAGCAGCATAGGTGTGATGGTAAGTCAGTGGAGAGACTATAACCCCATGTCAGAGTGCACAACGGTATAGTAGAAAAGTAATATAGATAGTAGAAGTACAATCAATGGATAATAGGAGAAATATGGAAACAAAAAAACCAAACAATGGAAGTAAAGAAAACCATGATAAGTATAAAAAATCTATACAGGCAGTGTCTGATACAAAATGGATGCATGACATGCTGATACAATGGGAAAGATGGAAAGAATGCTATATAGTAATACAAAAAGAATAAAAATAGTCCATTAGAATCTCTATCCAAGATTAATCCTCTGCTCTGGATCTCCAGCGAGAGTGTATATAAGTCAACAAACTGAAGGTGGTCCTTTTCCCCTACTAGTACCTGCAGCAGTAAAGTCTACATGGGTGCTAAGGAGGCCTCCCAGGTAGGGTGTGAGACAAGTCTTAGTAGGCCACCACCAACGATGTCCACATGTAATCCAAAAATGAATTCGAATGCAATAATGAGTAATATAGTGTTAGTAAGTAAAACAAAGTAAATAAAGAACCCTCACACTCAGGTTCCGAAAGGACACCTAGCAGGTCTACCTGCTTTAGCTCATGGCTGGAAATATGAACAATAACCAAATGAATATAGGTTATCACTGGCACGAGGTAAGCATGCCTCTCGTCTACAAGTACTGTAGCTGTCATGGTGTAGAAATTCCTCCCACCCATAAGGTTATAGAGGCATGAGGTATAAATGCCTCTCATCCTCAATCACTATAGTTGGTGTGGGGTAGAAATTCCTCCCACCTGTAAGGTTATATAGGCACGAGGTATAAATGCCTCTCATCCTTAATCACTGAGATTTATCTGGCACGGGGTAAGAATGCCTCCCGCCTAACACAAAGGTTACCAGAAGCATATCAACACAGCAAAGGATAACCATTCACATCACATTATATATGGAATACCATCTTATATGATATCACATTAGAAATTCAAGGCATATCCATCTTATAATATCACATAAGAAATGAAATGGAATACATACATTTAAATTCATTAAAGGGGTTCAAGATCTCTTATCCTAGCAAACCTCTAACCTAGTCATTTCATTTTCCTAACATGGAAAATTCCCTTTCAAGATATTTCATTGAGGTTCAAAGGTGAAAAGGGTCGAATTCCCAAGGCATAACACCTATGGTTGACCACTCCCTGTCCATAACAAATCCAAACACCCTAAAAAGGTTGGATTCATCACTCTTATACCACATAAGTCATTTATATATGAAATAGTCAATATTAATATGGGGTTTGGCGAAGGGAAAACCATGGCACGACAACAATAACTCAATAAGGTCAAAACCAAAAATGGAAACCACGTGACCACCTCCCTTAGAGCTGTAGGCATAGCCTCACTTGATATCACCCTCGGATTTTTAGTAGATTAGAAGAGATCTGAGTTCTAGTCCAATTCCATGAAAATAGGGCATATGGGCCTGTATCAAAATAACAAGACATAAGACAAGATTTTCAAAGGATAATGGGTTGCGTGAGGTAAGCCTTACCTTGGACCTTACAATGCTTCCATCAGATCAAGGAACAGAAACCTGGGGAAGATAACATAAGAGATTGAGTGAGAAGAGGGATTTGGAGCTCAAAGAGGCTTCTCCTATGGTTCGGTCCGTAGGAGTAAGAAAGAAATGGATTTCGATATAAATGGAATTTAGGGTCAAATGGTAATTTTTTTCCCAGGACTGGTCGCACAGTTTAGGGGCACAGTTTCCCAAACCGTGCGCACTTCCCTACCTCCAAAAAAGGTTCACACGACTTAGGTGCATGGTTTACCCAAACCATGTGCAAACTATGATCACCGCCCGGCTTCCAGACCAATGGCTGCACGATTTACCCAAACCATGCGCAAGCCGTGCGCAGGTCGTACGCCCTTATCTTCAAGTCCATTTATCAAAATCTCAGCTCCGAACAGACCCCAGACACTCCCTATACCTTCCTTATAACATCACACACGTTAAAAAATCTTAAAGGAAAGGTTCAAAAGATAAACTAACGATCCGTACCTTTTCCAAAGAGTCAGGTCGTTACACAAAGCATATCCTCCAGGATGTAAATTACTCAGTCTGTCAGAATATCTGTCTGTGGATGGTATGCTATGATTAACTTGACCTATGTTCCCATTGTCTCTTAGAGACCCCTCTATAAACTCCAGATAAACTGAGGTTTCATATTTGAAATACTAGTATAAGGACTCCCATGTAACCTCATAATATCCTACACATATAGCTTACCCAGATCCTCAACCGTAGTGGTATCCATGATCAGAATGAAATGAACAGATGTTATCAACTGATCAAAAACCACACAGATATCATAACTCCCTCCGAGAGTCCATGGTAATAAAAAAAATCAATGTACACCTTGTCCCAATTTTAGATTAAAATGGGAAGAGGCTGAAGAAAAATTTAGGGTTTCATGTTATCTACCTTTATCCATTGGTAGGTGTAAGAACAAGACAAATAATATGCATTGTTATGATTCATACTTGACCACCATAACAATCATATCATGTAATGATACATATTTTTAGTGCCTATATGGATGAATCAAAAAGTTATGAGACAATCAAACAATACTAAACTCCTCCTATATACTATGACAACAAACTACTTACCAATGTGGAGTAAACCATCTAAATAGAGAGTCCAAGAACATGAGATTACTGATAAGATCAAGAAAAATCATGGACGATGCTAGGTTTGTTGTTTTGACTTTTCATCTGTTACTTTCCTAGTTTCACTTGTTTTTGTTCTAATAAAAGGGAACTTGATCCCTTGCCTTTAAAAAAAATCTCGGTGAAACTGAGTGAAAATCCCAATGAGGTTCCACTCCTCCTTCGATTCAAGAACATCATGCGATTGTAATTTCTTACTAAGAGTATCCCTAATTAAATTTCCCCTCCCTAGGGTGTAGGTGATATCAATGAAAAATGTATGAAGGTACTATACCCGTCCAATCTTTATGAGATTCATGTATTCATGAGAAAATATATAGATCAAAATATTATGATCATAGTAGATTGTGAACCTATCCTCAAGAAGATAGTACCAGCAATATTTTAGTTCTTGTATAACTATAGGATGCTCCAAATCCTAAGTGGGGTAATTATTTTCATGCATCTATAGACAACTAGATCCATAGGCTACTGAAATTTCATCCTGTAATTGCATGCATCCCAAACCATCACCATAAGAATTTGGAAATACCAAATACCCCATACCGGGCCCATGTAAAATCAGAAATGGTTCTAATGTTAGAAGCCATTTTAGTTCATTAAAATATGATTGAAACTTCACATCCCATATGAATTTAATTTATTTCTTAGTAAGAGTAGTCAAGGGTGACTATAGCTTAGATAAACATTTAACAATACTTTGGTAGTATCCAATAAGACCAAGGAATCTCCAAATTTCAAAAAATTATGTGGTTCCTTCCATGAAGAAACAACTTTAACCTTATATGGATCAACAAATATTCCATGTTCATAAATTTCTTTCTCAAATAAATTTAATTCTTAAATCCAAAAACTAGATTTTGAAACATTTTCATATAAACCATGGCTTCTTACAATTTCCAGATCCAAACATAGATGGTGCTCGTGCTCGTACTCGGATTTCAAATATACCAAAATATCATCCATGAATACCAAAATATACATTTCATGATATTTATGGAATATCTAATTCATCAAATCCATAAAAAGAATCATGAAAGTTAGTCAGACCAAAATTCATCACAGGATATTCATAATAGACATACATACTCTTAAAAGATGTCTTTGATAATTTATACTCCCAAAACCTAAGATAATGATAATACAACCAAAGATCAATCTTTCAGAACAACATTATCCCATTTACTGGTCAAACAAATCATGTATTTGATGAATATGATACTTCTTCTTAACCGTTACCTGATTCAAATTTGAAAGTCCACACACAACCAAATTGAACCATCTTATTTCTCAGTAAATAGAATATGGGATGACATAGGTGAAACACTAGGGCGAACAAAAAAAATTTCCAACCAGTAATCGAAATAAATTTTTAGCTCTTTCAGATCTGCTGGTTTTATATGATAAGAAGGTATCGATATTGGCTATGTACCTAGTACCAGATCAACTATAAACTCAACCTTTCTCTATGGTGGAAGGCCGGTGAATTCATTTGGGAAAATTTAAACAATATCTCGAACAAAAATATGAAGATAAACCATATGTGAAACATCATCAATTTCAAACACAAGACTAGAAAAAACCCCTGAGCTCTAGGAGGAAAGTCCATGCACATCCTTATCTCATGTCCCAATCTCCTTGATACACATGAGTGATCTCAAAGAAAGTGAGAAATGAGACATGTCGACGATATCAATCAAACTTATCTCGATAAGCAATAAGCCAATCCATATCTATTATTACATCAAAGATGCCTAGATAAAGAGCAATAAAATCCCAAAACAACTCTGTATTATCAATATTTATGTAAAAGATGGAAACTAAAATCCCTGATTTCTCCTGTTTTCAAGAGGCGTTGCTAACTCCATTTCAAAGGACATAGGTTCCCATGAATTTTTATGAATATAAAAAAAACATGCATAAATGAACAAGTGGGAGACACCAATATTAAATAAAAAAATTCTGTTGAATATGAAATAATGATAATACCTTGAACTATTGCTAGACTTGCGTCAACTTTCATAAGACAATCATATACTGCCTAAAAGTACTTCAATATTAAGGCTTATGGCTGGAGCCCTATAGTCTTTGAAGATTCTGACTACACCGTAGTAGCCATTGGAGACGAAAAACCCTGACAATATTGATTCATAGCCATATTTTCTAAAATGAAGTGTATATGTCCCACACATCCATAGCCGTTGGACGTATTCACGAGCAAAGGAAAAAACGTATGGTTTGTTGGAACCTACCACACTAATATCATATAAGAGGAACAATTCTAGCTATAGAAGATGGTATAGAGGGGGCTTGCTGTTGAGACCCACCACCACCAATTCTGTGATGATCATACCACTTCCTCTTCTTCCCATGCACACCATTGAAGTTGCCACTAGATGGAAGTGAAGAGTTGGGAAAACCAAACATTCTTGACATACCCATCTCAACCATCATATATTTTTCCACCATATATGCATAGGTAAAAGTTTAAACATAAATACCATTGATCTCCTTTCAGATCACAAACCATACATGACCTTGAGAGCCTTCAGTTGGTTATTTTTCACCATGTGTGGAGAAAAACAAAAAAGATCACCAAACTGATTGGTGTATAGTAGCACCAAACTCTCTCCCGACTAAAAATAATAATTCTAGTGACTTTTTTCAATATCATTACCTATAGACAAAACATCTAGAATAATAAGGTTCTGTAATCATTTCAATCATGGTTCACATGCCTGTCTTCCAAGACCATATTATCCCACCATCTCTTGCAATAAACCTCAAGCCTGAATGTTTCACACATTACCATGACATGCTCATGTGTCTCTAGAAATTTGAATATTAGACCAATCTTATCCATCCTAACATATTCCTCTTATGATTCATTCATTCCTATAATGGATTGTAGCTTCTATGACAATAATTCCCATGATCGATCATTATATCCTAAATCTACAGTATGTACCAATACAACCACATTCTGAACTCATTGAACATCATGATCAATATAATGAACTTCCCATATGATTGGTTTGATGAGATTATGATCCACTGGTATATTTACTTATGGATCATCAGCTAATATTTTATAAAAATCTCATCCAAGATGTATCGGAAGAGTACTAATGCCCACTAAAACAAAAGGAATGATCGTACAACAGAGTAATTATTATGTTAAAATAGAATACCCATGATCCGAAAATGAGATTTAAAACAAAACCCAACTCTAGAGACACTTAACCCAACTTCTCATGGAAACACGAGTCTCGATATGAAAATAATTGGCCAACCACTTTTCGACACATACATCTCAAGTCCATAAAATCCTATATCTTATCTAACAGATGTCCTAAGATAAGGAATCTTGAGTAAAACCTACATTTTATTCAATTTTGTAACAAAACCACTCGGGTTATGCTCAAAATTGGAACCCAACCCAATCCATCACATACATGATGGGCGTTTTTGAACCCCATGGTCTGGCGACCAGTACTGGAGCATCAATCAATGAAGCAGAGAGAATGATTTCTCACAACCTGTACAAACACATGGCATATATATATACACATGGAATGAAATAAATAGTGTTATACTAATAAATATATTCCATAATTACAAGAAGACATTGAAAAAACTATATAAGTTCCTAAAAATCTAAATGACAAGTCCAACTACAAAGAACCAAAATGAAAGAGTTACTCCAATTAATGGTTTGGATGAACTCCCACAATCTCACCACCACCTACCCAACCTAGATGACACAAAAACTCAAAGCCACCCATTGGTTCATATAATTTCCCTACAATGGAAGACATAAAATGCTCTACGGACCACCGATGAGGTACATAGGGTGTGAGATAACATACTCAGTAGGATCCCACCCAAGTATTCCATAACCAGCCTCTTTATAACAAATCATGTATGATGTTTTAAAAAAAACATGGCATGATAATGAGTAAAACAATTTTATAGAGAATGCAGTAAACAATTTTATTTTAATGTAGTTCTAAAAAATGTTATTATATCAATTTCAATGCACATGTTTTCATATCATATTTCAGAATTATCAATATACATGTCAATGCTAAAATAATACATTGCTAAGAAATAAAAAATATTAGTAGCAGCACATGCATCGCAACACTAAGGAATAAAAAAGCCTATGCATCATACTACTCAGACCCATTAATATTTGAATAGATGATTAAAGTATATGGAGAGAATGATCTACACTCCAAGACCAGGGAGACACCCCAAAAATTGGAACCCTAACATCATCTATGTACATAGAGCCAATAATCTATAGAGAAGGACAAGTGGAAAACCCTAGAAAGTGAACCCCCATAATGAATGATGGACTTCAGATTAATATTCCACCTAGTACCTAAGGTAACCCATGTTCTCATAATCACAATCATTTTAATGTTTCAAAAAACATCATAACCATTTTAAAATACCATTTTAAATGCTTTTAAAATACCCTTTTTCTTTCCATTTACAAACAGTCATGGAAAAACCATTTTTCATTAAAATAGATTTTAAACAAACACAAATAAAACATGATAATACCTTGTATAAATCATTATATAATTAAATGAAAAACATGTTTCATAAACATAGAATATTGATTGAACAACCTACCTTGAAACATGGGTAACACACACCCATAATGGAATCCACCACCAAAACAATTCTAACAACGTCTAAGAAGGACCTAGAATCCAATTCACACATCTTTGGATTGATTAAATTGAGAAAGAGGTTTGTAAGAGAAGAGGAAACATAATATAAATCATGAAATAATTACCACCACATTGTAACCAGCAAAGGAATGGCTATCAGAATGAGACACCACAATGGATCTATAAGAAAATGAGTGAAAAAAAACATAGACCAATAGATCAGATAATGAAACCCAGAGGCACTAATGTGATTAAGTAAAATGAAGAAGTTTAAATATCACATACCAAAAAATACACACTATAACTTTAATGAAGATCAGATGTCGAACGAATAGATATAGAAGTATTGGAGTCTTCCAAAATCTCAAGGGAATTTCCCTGGGCTGAGAGAAAAAGTGTTTGGATATGGGATCAAAATAAAACAGCCACACACATATTTCTAAAACAGAATATGGGATATTACAGAGTTTGTAACCTAGTTACACTATGTGTGATTATAAAAGTCCCACATATTTTGTAAAATTCACCACATCAAATTAAAATATGTTATTTAAAAAATTCATGACATGAAGCTTCTCTTCAGGGCATGTAACCCTTCAATGTCACGGCCCGTCCTCGGGGCCCGTGCCGTGACTACCCCAAGCCCGCCTTCCATAGGCCAGGGGTTGGCGACTAGCACCAAAGGCGTAAATCCCGATAACAGGGAAGGCATTGCCTTTATAAGTAACAACCACCACAGAGTCAGCAAGCGGAAAGTAACTACAAGTGCAGAAAAGTAAAGGGGGCCGGAAATACAAGCCCAACTGTAAAGTACAACTCGAAAGGGAAAAACAGCAGCTGGAAGAACGAAGCGGCTCCTGGGTCGTCCGCCTCGATTCCTACCTGAAGGGTAGGTACAGATGGCTCAGCTCCTGGATCGTCCACCACGGATCCTACCTGAAGGGTAGGTACAGATAGCTCCTCTACTCCACAGGTCCTGTCGTCTACTCCGGGTACGTCCGCCCAGTGGTCCACCTCCGGGTACCGACCTGCTCCGCAAGGCTCAACTGCGATCTGCGCTGTCCGTCGTCTGCAACCAACACAACGAAGTGCGGGCATAGCCCGTGCAGGGGTGAGTATAAGCTACTCAGTAGGGACCCCGAGACCCTTAAGGTCTCACTAAATCCAACATGGATATCCACAAAGTAAAGGCAGCAATCACGAAGTAACATCAGACTCTACTTAGGTATACGCCCATACATATACCTAAGTCATCAAGTAACCCATCCAATCTCAAGGATACACAAAAGTCATGAAATCAACGGATAACCATCACCCAGGTATATGCCCATACATATACCTAAGTTATCAAGCGACCCATCTCAATCATGAGGAAACGAAAAGATTCATAGACTCAGCTCAAACCAGGATTTTCATTATCGAAACCGAAACTGCTGAAGAGCTCCGTCTCTAGAGTGTACAGTGGTCCTGTCACGACTCCGAGGCTGCCGCTCACTAACCTAGGACTGCTGAAGTACTCCTCCTGTCGAGTACTGCGGGTTTGCGGCCAACTACCTGGCGCTCCGTCCGCTGAGGGTCTGTCGCCAAATACCGGGCGCTACCCAGATAGCCTACTGAGGTACTCCTCCCGTCGAGTACCGCGGGTCTGCTGCCAACTACCAGGCGCTCCGTCCGCCGTGGGTCTGCCGCCAAGTACCGGGCGCTCCGTCCACTGGGCTAGTCGACTCACTCCAAGTCGAGTCGGTCAAGCAGTCGTCAGGTCTCAGCCGGCTACACGGTCTCCGTACTCCGCACGCACGTCTCCACTGTCGCGGGTCTGTCGCTACAACCAAGCGCACACACTCCGTAGAGTATCGCGGGTCCGCCGCTACAACCAAGCGCTCCACCGTCAAGGGTCTGCTGCTGCATCCAAGCGCACCACCACTGTCAAGTACCACGGGTCCGCTCCACGAGCTACTGGTCGATACTCCAAGTATCACAAGGTCCCGCGAAGAAGTGCCTCAAAGGTCCGTCTCGTCACAGGGGTCTCAACGCTACAGACGGCGCGTCGATCGGACGCCCGGTCTGTGAGTTATTAGCCTTTTCGTCCCAGGGGCCCGGTTGGTTTCGTGAGCGAAACCAATCCCGGCCGTATCTCAACTGCACCCCGAACTCCCATAGGGTATACTCAAAGGGACCGTTACTCAACGTAACCACCAACGCCGCTGACGGCTCGTCAAGCGGACGTCCTGTCTGAAAGATATCAGCTTTCCCGTTCCAGGGGCCCGGTTGGATTTCGGGAACAACCCAACCCGGCCATACTCCGACTGCATCCAAAACTCGGGCGGAGTATGTCAAAAGTTCCGTCTCATCAAGAGGAAGTCAACGAAACAGACGGCGCGTCAATCGGACGCCCGGTCTGTGAGTTATTGGCATTTTCGTCTCCGGGGCCCGGTTGGTTTTTAAGGAAAAACCAACCCGACCGTACTCCACCTGCGTCCAAACCTCGGGCGGAGTATGCCAAAAGATCCGATTCACTAAGAGGAACACAACGCGACTGACGGCGCGTCAATCGGACGTTCGTGGCTCAAGATATGAGCGTTTCCGCTCCGAAGGCCCGGTTGGTTTCGTGAACGAACCAACCCGGCCGAACTCAAAGTTAACCGAAACCTTGAGTGCGATATATCGAAACGACCGTCTCGATCCAAGGATCGCGTTGCCGCAGACGGTTCGTCATTCGGAGGTCCGAGGCTCAAGTTATGAGCCAAAAACCAAATCAAGTTCGAAACGGGGGGGGGGGTCCGGGTCCGGGCCGACCCGGCCCGACCCCCCCCCCCGGGGCGGTGCGGCGGCGGCGGCGGGCCGCGCCGGCGGCGGCAGCGGGCCGCGCTGGCGGCGGGGTGCGCCGCACGGGCTGCGCACGCGGGGTGGCCGCACGCGGGGGGACAAACTCCCCCGCTGTCTTCTGGCGGCGCGGCTTAGCCGCGCCGATTTTTGAGCAACCGCCCCCTCACAAGAGGGGGCCTCCTTGAGCGGATCCGAGGGGGCAGCCGGCCCCCTCCCATTAAAATAAAAACCGCCCCCCTCTTTAAGAGGGGGGTTTGCCAGTTGGCCGGGGAATTAATTCCCCGGTTCCGGCCGGCCAGCCGGCCGGCCGGTTTTCTCCAACGGGACCGGAAATTTCCGGTCCCCTTCGGCTTCCGACGCCGGCGGCCCGGCCGCCGGTCTTTCCTTCCGCCGCGGCCCGGAACCGGCCGCGGTCTCGTCGTCCCGCCGCGGCCCAGAACCGGCCGCGGTCTTCGTCGTCCGGCGCGGTGCGACGGCACCGCGCCCCTTTCGCCACACGTTAATTTCTTTCGACGCGGCGCGACGGCGTCGCGTTCTTGATGTTCCCTCCATGGTGTGCGCGCGACGGCGTTGCGTAAAATAAACGCACGATCAACCACGTGGTGCGACGGCACCACGCCTCTTGCTTCCACCCGCAAGAACAAACAAGATCGTTAGAGGGGGTTCGGCCGTGTTCGTGCGGTCCGGCCCCCCTCACGTTAAATTAATAACGCATCTTAAAATAATCAACATCCCACGTTAGTTATACGAACCACGAGAAAAAAAATGAGATAATTAAATATTAAATCAACCACCCCTACCTTGGGTACAAGATCGAGGATTCGACTATGTCCGCGGAAGACGGCGTCGCGGAAGTCGGGTGTCGCGGTCGTCGTTCGTCAAATCCGTTGACGAAGTGCTATGCCCGAAGAGACACGACGCTGGCGGATCTTCGTTTGCCGACGAAGGTTGTCCGAAGAAGAGATGGCGCCCCCTTCGTTGTCACGGTGAACGAAGAAAGGAGTTGCGGCGTTCTTCGTCGGAAAAGAGAGCGTTCCTCGTCAAGTCTTGAGGAAAGTCAAATAATAAGGAGAACAACGAACTCAAGAATCTCTACCTCGATAGTCGCACGTTGACGGAGTCGTGGAATATCGGTGTCGATTCCTTTGACGTCGGAGGAAGAGTCGTTGTCGATGGCGTTCGTCGCGGAAAACCGTCGCGGAAAAGATGATGCGGAAAAAGAACGTCACGTCGTGGATGGATCGTGTTCTTCGGCGGAGAAGTTCTTCGTTGAAGAACGACGTTCTTCGCGTTCTTCGTTCTTCGAAGGTTCTTCGTCAAGGTTGAAGGAGAAGAAGGAAATCTCCCAAAAGCTCTCAAGCGCATAATAACCAGAGGTTAAGCGTTGGTCTTATTTTATTAATAAGCCAACGAATTTGAAAATAAAAAAAGATTAAGAAACGATCCATCAATTCGTTGAATTAATTCAACGAAAGAAACGACCCATTTAATTCACGAAAGAAACAGCCCATTTAATTCACGAAATAAACCGCCCAATTAAATGGTCTGTTAAGAATTTAGAAAACGCGTCGGTTGACTTTCATTAAGACGGGTTTTCACGGGTGCGTTTCTTAGCGGAAAGAAACGGCGGGGTTCGTGCGGGCCCCACCTCACAAATATCCTACCAAGGGGTAGGATATTTCTGGATAGCACCCTATCCAGTTCAACTCAGTTCAAGCCGCCTTTAAGTGGCTTCAAGTGGCTTCCAAGTGGCTTAAGCGAAATAAAATAAAGTTGTCGCAAAATTATTTTATTTCTTAACTTTAAGCCCGAAAATTAAAAACCACACCCGAGCAAACGCAACTCCGGAAGAGGCGTTTCTAAGCGAATACCGGCGCTGCGATTTCATCGGTGCCCTCAAAATTTGATTCCGGGCACCGGTTCAAAAGATGGAAAAACCCGCTCGTCCGTTCACTGAACGTACCCGAGCCAAACTTCGGAAATTGATTCCGGGCACACCGGGCCTCGGAATCAGGTGCCGTCTGAAGCTGCGCTCTTGTAAAATTCCAAAGAAAATTAAGAAAAAAATTTCCTTGAAATTTACGGGTCTTTACATTACTCCCACCACAGGGCTTTACGTCCCCGTAAAGCTTCACCACAAACTTAGGGAAACAAAGCGGTACTGAGCACGCATCTGAGCCTTCCGCTCCCATGTGCTCACCTGGAGGTTCCCGCGCTGCCAAAGAAAGTGCTCAAGAGGAATCGACCATCCTCCTAGGATCCGTTTCTGTCGATCCTCGATCCCCACAGGAACCTCCGTATAAGACACTCATCGCCACTGTCTAGCTCCTCATGGTCGATGATATGCGAAGGGGGGTCGAGTACGTATCTCCTCAGCTGGGATACGTGGAAGACATCGTGCACCCGGTGCAACTGAGGTGGTAGAGCCATGCGATAAGCCACCTCGCCAACCCTGCTGAGGACCTGGAAAGGCCCGATGAAGCGGGGAGACAACTTGCCGCCTCGGCCAAATCTCCGCAAACCACGTCGAGGTGAGACACGCAAGAAGACGTGGTCGCCATCCTCGAACTCTAGTGGCCTCCGCCTCCTGTCAGCATATGACTTCTGCCGGCTCTGTGTTTTCCTCATCCGCTCCTGGATGACATGGACCTCTTCTGACGTGGCCCGGACCATCTCTGGTCCCACAAGAGCTGCGAGATTTCTTCTTTGCCGATAAGAGAAACCTGGTCTCATCCCCTGGATGAACCACATTCTTTGCCTAAAACAGTCAATCCTAACATGGATGATACTAATCCATACCAAGGATGACGTCGTAAGGCCTCGACGCTACTACTAAGAGATCCAACCGTTACTCTCGCCTCCAAGGGTTGAGTCACACTGTCGGCATCAGTGTGTGGTAACTGGTCTCCTCCAGTAGATGTCTCACAAGTGAGGGTCAAGTCAACAGTCAACTGGAACCTCTTAGTAACATCACAAAAGAGGACAGGAATGAAAACATCACAAAGGATGCGTCTTTTATTATTGCAGCTCATAATACAAGACGCTACACAAAAGCAACATCAACAAGGAACTAGAAGTACAAGAGACGTATCCACTAGTTCTGCTCCTGTCCACCTGCTCCAAGAGTTCTACTGTTGCTCAAGCATTTGTCGTCGCCTCTTTCTCGGTGGCTCCCTCAAAGCCTGCGGATCGGGAGTCGGACAGTCACGTGCCAGATGACCCTTTCCGCGACATGAGTAACACAACCTGATCCTTGCACGGCTAGCTCCGTTCCCACTCCAGGTGCCCTGCACCACCGGTCGCAAAACCCGAGACCGTCTAACTGCTGGTCTGGTCTTTCTGGGCCTCTGCATCATCTGTCTACTGCCCACAGATGACTCGGCTTCTGATCGAGAAACACGTGGCAAAGGCAGCAGCTCCTGATCACGCTCGGGGTGTAGAGATACTGGCACAAACTCCACCCTGAAGAAGGTCTCGAAGTCTTCCCATGCGAAGTCCATCTCATCGCAAAACTGAAACAAGTGGCTCCACCACCTACCTGCTGCTGCCTGAAGGAGGCTGGTAGCAAAGATCACCATGAAGTCTGCCGGCGTCCCCACTAGCCTGAAGACTCTCACCACAGCCTCCAGCCAAAACTCAGCCGCCTGCGGGTCCGTCTCTCCCCGGAACCTGGGTGGCCTCTGGCGCTGGAACTCGTGCAGTGCGCGCAAGTAGCGGGCATCGCCTACTGCTGGGGCTGGTGGCATCGGTGGCCCAACGTATGGTAGTACCGCTGGTGCCTCCGCTGGTGCCTCAACTGCAAGAGGGCCCTGTACCGAAGCCTCGTCGCTCGACAGACTGTCAGCACGCTCATCCCTCCGGGCTCTAGCTGGTCGTCCGAGAAAAGACATCCTGAAAGGAACAACGTAACACGATCAAACGATTATACCTGGTGAGCTGACCTGGTTTGAGCTGTTTTAAGGGGGGAAACCTTTGAAAACACACACGCAATCAGTGTTTTCGTGCACAAAGTCGGAAATCAGTTGTCAGGGTCCTGGTGTATGGATACGTCGGCCGCCCGCACCAACACTGGACTCCCTGAACTGAAAACCACACTCGGTACCCTTAACACTATTGCTTCACATAGAAAGAAAAGACGATCAGAGTCTGCGGTAGAACCGACCGCCTCTGATACCAATTTGTCACGACCCGTCCTCGGGGCCCGTGCCGTGACTACCCCAAGCCCGCCTTCCATAGGCCAGGGGTTGGCGACTAGCACCAAAGGCGTAAATCCCGATAACAGGGAAGGCATTGCCTTTATAAGTAACAACCACCACAGAGTCAGCAAGCGGAAAGTAACTACAAGTGCAGAAAAGTAAAGGGGGCCGGAAATACAAGCCCAACTGTAAAGTACAACTCGAAAGGGAAAAACAGCAGCTGGAAGAACGAAGCGGCTCCTGGGTCGTCCGCCTCGATTCCTACCTGAAGGGTAGGTACAGATGGCTCAGCTCCTGGATCGTCCACCACGGATCCTACCTGAAGGGTAGGTACAGATAGCTCCTCTACTCCACAGGTCCTGTCGTCTACTCCGGGTACGTCCGCCCAGTGGTCCACCTCCGGGTACCGACCTGCTCCGCAAGGCTCAACTGCGATCTGCGCTGTCCGTCGTCTGCAACCAACACAACGAAGTGCGGGCATAGCCCGTGCAGGGGTGAGTATAAGCTACTCAGTAGGGACCCCGAGACCCTTAAGGTCTCACTAAATCCAACATGGATATCCACAAAGTAAAGGCAGCAATCACGAAGTAACATCAGACTCTACTTAGGTATACGCCCATACATATACCTAAGTCATCAAGTAACCCATCCAATCTCAAGGATACACAAAAGTCATGAAATCAACGGATAACCATCACCCAGGTATATGCCCATACATATACCTAAGTTATCAAGCGACCCATCTCAATCATGAGGAAACGAAAAGATTCATAGACTCAGCTCAAACCAGGATTTTCATTATCGAAACCGAAACTGCTGAAGAGCTCCGTCTCTAGAGTGTACAGTGGTCCTGTCACGACTCCGAGGCTGCCGCTCACTAACCTAGGACTGCTGAAGTACTCCTCCTGTCGAGTACTGCGGGTTTGCGGCCAACTACCTGGCGCTCCGTCCGCTGAGGGTCTGTCGCCAAATACCAGGCGCTACCCAGATAGCCTACTGAGGTACTCCTCCCGTCGAGTACCGCGGGTCTGCTGCCAACTACCAGGCGCTCCGTCCGCCGTGGGTCTGCCGCCAAGTACCGGGCGCTCCGTCCACTGGGCTAGTCGACTCACTCCAAGTCGAGTCGGTCAAGCAGTCGTCAGGTCTCAGCCGGCTACACGGTCTCCGTACTCCGCACGCACGTCTCCACTGTCGCGGGTCTGTCGCTACAACCAAGCGCACACACTCCGTAGAGTATCGCGGGTCCGCCGCTACAACCAAGCGCTCCACCGTCAAGGGTCTGCTGCTGCATCCAAGCGCACCACCACTGTCAAGTACCACGGGTCCTCTCCACGAGCTACTGGTCGATACTCCAAGTATCACAAGGTCCCGCGAAGAAGTGCCTCAAAGGTCCGACTCGTCACAGGGGTCTCAACGCTACAGACGGCGCGTCGATCGGACGCCCGGTCTGTGAGTTATTAGCCTTTTCGTCCCAGGGGCCCGGTTGGTTTCGTGAGCGAAACCAATCCCGGCCGTATCTCAACTGCACCCCGAACTCCCATAGGGTATACTCAAAGGGACCGTTACTCAACGTAACCACCAACGCCGCTGACGGCTCGTCAAGCGGACGTCCTGTCTGAAAGATATCAGCTTTCCCGTTCCAGGGGCCCGGTTGGATTTCGGGAACAACCCAACCCGGCCATACTCCGACTGCATCCAAAACTCGGGCGGAGTATGTCAAAAGTTCCGTCTCATCAAGAGGAAGTCAACGAAACAGACGGCGCGTCAATCGGACGCCCGGTCTGTGAGTTATTGGCATTTTCGTCTCCGGGGCCCGGTTGGTTTTTAAGGAAAAACCAACCCGACCGTACTCCACCTGCGTCCAAACCTCGGGCGGAGTATGCCAAAAGATCCGATTCACTAAGAGGAACACAACGCGACTGACGGCGCGTCAATCGGACGTTCGTGGCTCAAGATATGAGCGTTTCCGCTCCGAAGGCCCGGTTGGTTTCGTGAACGAACCAACCCGGCCGAACTCAAAGTTAACCGAAACCTTGAGTGCGATATATCGAAACGACCGTCTCGATCCAAGGATCGCGTTGCCGCAGACGGTTCGTCATTCGGAGGTCCGAGGCTCAAGTTATGAGCCAAAAACCAAATCAAGTTCGAAACGGGGGGGGGGGGGTCCGGGTCCGGGCCGACCCGGCCCGACCCCCCCCCCCCCCCCCCCCGGGGCGGTGCGGCGGCGGCGCGGCGGTCGGCGGCGGCGGACGGCGGCGGCGGCGGGCCGCGCCGGCGGCGGCAGCGGGCCGCGCCGGCGGCGGGGTGCGCCGCACGGGCTGCGCACGCGGGGTGGCCGCACGCGGGGGGACAAACTCCCCCGCTGTCTTCTGGCGGCGCGGCTTAGCCGCGCCGATTTTTGAGCAACCTCCCCCTCACAAGAGGGGGCCTCCTTGAGCGGATCCGAGGGGGCAGCCGGCCCCCTCCCATTAAAATAAAAACCGCCCCCCCTCTTTAAGAGGGGGGTTTGCCAGTTGGCCGGGGAATTAATTCCCCGGTTCCGGCCGGCCAGCCGGCCGGCCGGTTTTCTCCAACGGGACCGGAAATTTCCGGTCCCCTTCGGCTTCCGACGCCGGCGGCCCGGCCGCCGGTCTTTCCTTCCGCCGCGGCCCGGAACCGGCCGCGGTCTCGTCGTCCCGCCGCGGCCCGGAACCGGCCGCGGTCTTCGTCGTCCGGCGCGGTGCGACGGCACCGCGCCCCTTTCGCCACACGTTAATTTCTTTCGACGCGGCGCGACGGCGTCGCGTTCTTGATGTTCCCTCCATGGTGTGCGCGCGACGGCGTTGCGTAAAATAAACGCACGATCAACCACGTGGTGCGACGGCACCACGCCTCTTGCTTCCACCCGCAAGAACAAACAAGATCGTTGGAGGGGGTTCGGCCGTGTTCGTGCGGTCCGGCCCCCCCCCACGTTAAATTAATAACGCATCTTAAAATAATCAACATCCCACGTTAGTTATACGAACCACGAGAAAAAAAATGAGATAATTAAATATTAAATCAACCACCCCTACCTTGGGTACAAGATCGAGGATTCGACTATGTCCGCGGAAGACGGCGTCGCGGAAGTCGGGTGTCGTGGTCGTCGTTCGTCAAATCCGTTGACGAAGTGCTATGCCCGAAGAGACACGACGCTGGCGGATCTTCGTTTGCCGACGAAGGTTGTCCGAAGAAGAGATGGCGCCCACTTCGTTGTCACGGTGAACGAAGAAAGGAGTTGCGGCGTTCTTCGTCGGAAAAGAGAGCGTTCCTCGTCAAGTCTTGAGGAAAGTCAAATAATAAGGAGAACAACGAACTCAAGAATCTCTACCTCGATAGTCGCACGTTGACGGAGTCGTGGAATATCGGTGTCGATTCCTTTGACGTCGGAGGAAGAGTCGTTGTCGATGGCGTTCGTCGCGGAAAACCGTCGCGGAAAAGATGATGCGGAAAAAGAACGTCACGTCGTGGATGGATCGTGTTCTTCGGCGGAGAAGTTCTTCGTTGAAGAACGACGTTCTTCGCGTTCTTCGTTCTTCGAAGGTTCTTCGTCAAGGTTGAAGGAGAAGAAGGAAATCTCCCAAAAGCTCTCAAGCGCATAATAACCAGAGGTTAAGCGTTGGTCTTATTTTATTAATACGCCAACGAATTTGAAAATAAAAAAAGATTAAGAAACGATCCATCAATTCGTTGAATTAATTCAACGAAAGAAACGACCCATTTAATTCACGAAAGAAACAGCCCATTTAATTCACGAAATAAACCGCCCAATTAAATGGTCTGTTAAGAATTTAGAAAACGCGTCGGTTGACTTTCATTAAGACGGGTTTTCACGGGTGCGTTTCTTAGCGGAAAGAAACGGCGGGGTTCGTGCGGGCCCCACCTCACAAATATCCTACCAAGGGGTAGGATATTTCTGGATAGCACTCTATCCAGTTCAACTCAGTTCAAGCCGCCTTTAAGTGGCTTCAAGTGGCTTCCAAGTGGCTTAAGCGAAATAAAATAAAGTTGTCGCAAAATTATTTTATTTCTTAACTTTAAGCCCGAAAATTAAAAACCACACCCGAGCAAACGCAACTCCGGAAGAGGCGTTTCTAAGCGAATACCGGCGCTGCGATTTCATCGGTTCCCTCAGAATTTGATTCCGGGCACCGGTTCAAAAGATGGAAAAACCCGCTCGTCCGTTCACTGAACGTACCCGAGCCAAACTTCGGAAATTGATTCCGGGCACACCGGGCCTCGGAATCAGGTGCCGTCTGAAGCTGCGCTCTTGTAAAATTCCAAAGAAAATTAAGAAAAAATTTTCTTGAAATTTACGGGTCTTTACATTCAAAATGAGAATTATTTCATGAATTTCATCCTTTGACTATCAAACATCATGTAACCTAGTTGCATGACTTGAAATACTCATATATCCTAAAGAAAAATTCAGTTAATGCTTGGAGTCCCACCAATCTTTGACTTCACCATTATAGGTATCCTCCCAATTTCATTCCAGCCCCATATAGGCAAAATGAAAAAGAAAAACTACAATGAGGTTAAATATGTACCTGATATATTGGTAATGATATGTTACAATAATTTTTTTACACATTTATAAAAAATTAATTCTTCAACAACCTATTATTTGGAAATATAAATTAAAAGCTATTCAAAAATAAAGGAAATCATTTTCTGAAAAACTATTTGTATGTGCAAAAAATCATTTTATATCAATACATTAAATAAATATCTTTTTGTAAATGATTTAAATTATATTAATATAATATATATTTTAAAACTTTTTAACGTCTATCTTATATATTTTCTAGGAATGAGATAAGAATAAATCCAATACTACATGCAAAACTATATTTTTCCTAAAATGTATAATTTTATTTCATTTTGAGAACTTATTTCAAAAATAATTTTTGAAACTTTTAGAAAATTTATTTTAAAAAATTAACATAAATTTTTAAATAATCATTTCATAATTATATAATTCAGATATTTTAATATTTTTTTGAAGAGATAAATGGTTTAATGAATAGTGAAAAATATTGGTTTTTATTACAAAACTACATTTTTATTCAATGAATTTTCAAGGTAAAATTTATTTTAAAATGTTTTTTAAATTACATTAATTGAATTATATATTTATTAATCCAATTTATTTCATTTTAAACATATTCATAATTAATTTTTATATGAAAACATGTTAAACTTTTGGACATGATTTCTTTGGATAAATGCTTTCTCACCACATATGCGAGTTTAATTTTAAATTAAAATTTTACACATCAATGGATTTAATTTGGAAAAATTGAAAAAATATTTGAAAAAGTAATATATTTTTTACCTAATATATCCAAATTAATTTTTTTTCAAAATAAATATGAAAATCCTTTAAAATCAATTATAGTGGTTATGGATAAAATGTGTTTGGCAGAGGTTAAACTAAAATGATACGTGGTAAATGATGTTAAAACTTTTCCAAAACACATTTTTTTTGACATATTGTGAATTTATGACCTATAATACTCAATAAAATATCATTTTTGAGATTGGCACATTTAATAAGCATGAGTATAAATTAATCTTTTAAAATATTTCATGGGTGTCTTCTCCCCCACTTATAAAAGGCCACCCACTCCCCTATCCACTTCACACATAAAAATTAATATTGATCAATCAATAAATTCTAAAATACCTTAATTACATACCTAAAGACACACTACAGTCATTTTTGAGATCATAAATCATTGCATGGAAGGGTTTAGGTTAAACCTAAAGGGGTTTTCTAAATAAGATGTAATATTTTAAACTACTAGTCTATGTTTGACATCTTCATATAACTCATTAAAATATTACTAAATTATTATAATATAATAACACTAGTTTCTAACATTTTATAATGTATTATTATACTAATTTCTTAACTTATATCCATTTTATCTTTTATCAAATGAGATATAAAGTCATCAATTGTGTCTGTGATGGATTACTTCCTTGTGAACCAATGTTATACATTTTACATCACCACCTATCTTCAGTAGATATAAATTTGTTTTGAATTTTTATATATTATATTAATGATATTATTACATCTATTTAATTATAATACCAAATTCAACTTCCTATCTCCAAAAACATTAGGAAAAAAATAATATCACTCATGTGTATAGCGGAGTACGAAATCGGGATGCAATTAGCTATATTTTTCATTTCTATGTCACATGGATGATAATAAGGATAGAATAAATTAATATAAATGAGATATTTAACATAATTATACCAATTTAATAATTATATCACATATAATTTATTACTTTATATTCTGTGGGTGATATGATAATGTTGTTCATGTGAATGGCAGACTACCTCCTCCCGAAGAGATGCGATTTGTTTTCACTAACACATTGAATGGAAGCTAATTAGGGTAAATTTAAGGAATATATAGCTTATAAATGAAATAAAATATTATTTAATGGTAATATATTATTTTTATTTCATTTATTTAATCTTTAGAGAAAATGTAAACAACAGTCCTCCATATGTACAGACAATCATCTCCATAAACAATGTATTTAATTTTCATTCTGTAATTTTATGTATTACTCTAAATAAATATACAATGAATATATATTTTATTTAAATCACGTTTAAAATTATTTATATGATGTAACCATGATAAAATTAATTACACCAAAAATAAAAAATCCAAACATACTCAAAATTCAAAGTAGTTATTACCTGAAATGTGATTTGAACATGGAAATTTTAATAAACGAGTAATAAAAGGTCATAAATAAGAAATATATGGTGTGATATATATAATTTTGTTTCTTTAATATGTTTATAATAAAATTATATTTTTTATAATTGAGGTTATAAAGTGATTAATGAAGAAAAGACTTACGATAAGGGGTTTTGTCTCAATTTATCCTCTTTTGGACATATGTCATGTTATGGGCCTACCTTATTTTATGATGTATATAAACAGCCTATTTGACATGTAATTCATGATTTTATATATCCTTAGATTATTTTTCTTTTCTTTTATGGTTATTAATTCCTGGTGATTACGATTCTATGTTTCCAAAGTGTTACGAGTTTTATGATACAATATCATTGTCTATCAGGATTGTTTATGTTTGTGCTACTAATGATGAGGTACTATGAAATATATCTCAATAATCTAATGAAATTTATTTTCTTATGATTTTTTACTATGAATACATGTTTCTCATTATTTTATTCTCTATAAAATATCATTATTCTAAAAGAATGTTTTTAATGAAATCATAATTTCATTATTTTTTCAGAAATCGTTTTTTCTTCGATATCCACATTTTCTAAAAATGTTTTACAAATGTTTTAATGTTCAGAAAGTATTTTTAATGTCATTTGTAACATTTTTCTTAACTTTTTGTAAAAATATTTTAAATGTAATATTCATGTTTTTTTCCAAACAATGAAAATTTGGATTTTATTGAAAATATGAATAGAATATTTTTTAACATGAATGACATTTCCCACCATTAAGGACACTAAATTATTTATTTAATGCTTCAT
Source organism: Viscum album (assembly GCA_963277665.1). Taxonomy (NCBI): domain Eukaryota; kingdom Viridiplantae; phylum Streptophyta; class Magnoliopsida; order Santalales; family Viscaceae; genus Viscum; species Viscum album. The sequence continues at coordinate 772,313,929 of OY728125.1, read as the reverse complement.
AAGTTTCAATGTTTAATATCAGATAAATGTATTTCAGAAATATTTTTTTAAAAAAGAAAATTTTAAAGGAAGGTTGTTTTTTTCAAAAAAATGTTTTAAATAGTCGTTAAATGTACCTTTATGAGTGTCCTAGGTAATTTAAAAAAATATATTGAAATGTTATTTTATATTAAATTTTTATATCAAAGTGGAAATTATATTTTCCGTGAGAAAAATTCCATGTGATTTATCTTCTAGAATAATTTTCTATCAAACATGAAATCATATGATATTACTTAATCTTTTTTTGGAGATATGATATGATTATACCATAATTACTATTTATCAGGATGTTTTATGTTTATAATTATTTTTTTTATGAAACTCATTTCATTACCATGGGTTATCATATGATGAACTAGTTTTGAAACCCATTTAATTTCATGGGTTCTAATATTGTAGATGTTTTATGATCTTATGGAACACATATGAATTGATTTTTTGAAGGGTTGGACCTCTATATCCCTCTAAAGAATTTAATAATAATCAATGTTCTATTATATCAAAGGGTACATAAAAGGTTATCCCATCCCTGAAAAGAGGGTACATGGGAGGTTATCCTATACCCGGACTTGGTATATCAGTGGTTAGGCCCGAAAAAACATATTATGAATGTCTTGGTGGGTATCCTAGAAAAAAAATTTCATATGCCTATGTGTATTCCCCAATTACATGTCATACGTCCATATAAATATTTAATGTATCATGTTATTTAATTTCATTGGGATTCCAGTCTTATAAAATTCCAATACTAATGTTATGACTTAAGATTTTGATCTTTGATATAAATGTTATGGTTTTCATATTTTATTATTATGTTCTCATGCACTATTTATAACTTATTATTTATATACTACCTTGTATATCCTTACTGATAATTTTATATCATGCTTTCATATGTCTCTTTTGACAATGTTTTGATATATAGATTTTTTTCACATATGAAAAGAGGGTTCTAATTATGATGAACATTATAGGATACAATATAGAACTCTTATGAACTAGTGTTTTATTTTTCAAATTTTCCGAAGGAAATATACCTTTTATCATCCTTACATAGAGGTTTATGTAATTTAATGAATATTCATCTAAAAATATGCAATATAATTGTTTAAAAATATTGGTTCATTATAGTTTGTATAATAGGATACTTTTAGTTATCCTTTGGAAACTTGGATGATAATTCCATAGTGATATCCCTAGGGATATGTCTGAGGATATGTGTAATGATAATTCTGTTTATAGTTAGATAAACATGAATATTGGAAATGGGTAGATCATGTGGTTTCCTACAAATAAAACATTTTCTAGATACTACAAGTGGTCGTGGTTCTAAAACATATGTAACTATGGGTCATGACTGTCATGAACAATCTGAGGTACCCTGGTAACATGATAACCCAACTAGCCCTAACATATCTCGAAGGGAATTCCTAATACCCACTAGATGGTGTCCAGAACATGGAATCATATATATATATAATGTGGGAATGAATTTTCTAAAATCAATGCAAAAGGAAGATAAAAAATTTGTATGAATACAATAGAAACTCCACTGGGATTAATATACCAAAAGTAAAACAGTTATAAGAACTGAAATTTCTATAAAAAAGTACTATAATAATAAGAAAAACTACCCATGTAACAAAGGATGCATGTCACTATGTCCTCAGATCAACAGCTAGAACTATCTCCAAGTGGTTCCTTAACCCTGGTCAAACTTGAAAGAAGATAATCTATAAACGCGCAATGTCGCTGGTAGGGTGTAAGATAAACATCCTAGTAGGGTTTAACCAAGGATTCTATAACATAGTCTAATATGAAATTAACCAGAGAGATCTTTAAATTTGAAATAAATAGGCTTGGAATTTTGAAATCATTATTAAAAAAACTCACGCTCTAAATTTCAAAATATTGAAAAAATTTATCAAATCAGGGTTCACATTTCAAAATGATGGAATTAAATTTAAAAAATGGAACTTTTCAGGATATAAAGACTTCAATGTTAAGGTTATAGAGTAATATGTACATATATCCCTTCAAAATGAAGCCAAAGAGAACTTATCACCATCACCTAAGTCACGTTATGTGATAATATTATGTTTTATAATTATTGAGCTTCTCATGTGTTAATAATGTTTTAATGTTGTCAAATCTTATATATTTTGTAAAGCATGTCAATGCTTTTCATCAGACTCAAATCATGTGTACATATGGTTTCTTTCTTTACTCTTTAAATAAACCTATCCATGATCTTAAGTGGTATGTTTGATTATTGTAAAATATTTTTAATTTTTTTTATAATTGATTTTCGTGATAAATGATTATGTATAATACATTATATTAATACCACCTTTTAATTTTGTATTCATATATTTGGCTAATTCTGAGAAACCGTGAGTCTGCCATCAGTAATTTTTTTCTAGAAAAGTACCTGGACACTATGACCGAGACACCATGACCCAAACAACGTGACCGAACCCCATGACCAGACACCATGACCAGACACCATGACCAAGACATCGTGACCAGACCCCATGACCAGACACCATGACTAGACACCGTGACTGAGACACTGTGACACAAAAACCGTGACCACACACCAAGAACCAAACACTGTGACCAGACACCAAATCTATGCTACTGGTTCCTGATCTCTATACAACTAGGGAATCATAACTATTTCACTACTCAATAGAAAAAAGGATACACCTTCTCATGGATACACCGCTTCCAGCTGACATCGTTTCCAGACAGACCATGACACTGTTTTTTAATCTGTTTTTTGGTTTTTTCAATTTTATTTCTAACAGTCATATTTGAGTCTTTTAAATTCCCAGACTTAATTAATATTTATTTTTAGATGTTTCACGTTATAGTAAGAGGTTAGAGGTGAATAATACATGTATCCTGTCATCTCCAACACATGGAATCTAAGAATAAAAAGAGAATTGTTGCCCAAAAACAAAGAAGTGTGATAACGAAGAAGCATGAGAATTCATGGGTAAAAAAACTCACACATGAATCTCAATACATCATAAGAACAAAAAAATAATTCTCGAATCCAAAAAGTTAAGATACCATATATCAGAGTCAGTCAAATCTTCACAATACCAACTTCATGAAAAACACGAGCCAGATCTAACTTACTTGCGATACTCTGTTTCTAACAAGAGGACTTTATTAGTGCATAAGCTTCAACCTATAAGTCTAGTGCTAAATATACCAACACTCAGAGAACATCTAATCTTATATCGTATTTTTTTTCTCTATTGTGTATTGTTTTTAGATTTCAAGTAGTGTGTGTGTGTGTATAAAAACACACACTATCTCCTACATTAAACTGGATGAAACAAGATATCCTACCTCTAATATCTTTTTACACTTTTTGACTTCTAAAAAATAAGTGTGGAAGAGGTCCCCAAGTGAAATATTAGTTTATACCCACAATGAACTGTGGAAGAGGTTGTGTGACCTGGAATGTCCTGTGTACTTTTTTTTACCCCAATCCAGGGTGTGGATCATGTTTACTAATATAAACTACTGGGTGGTGGATAGTCACCAAGTGGATTGGATTAGGTCTTGGCATGAGACTTAACCACTTGATTTATATCCATTGGGTTGTTTGATTTAGTTTTATCTATTTTACTGTACAATTCAGAATTCACTAATTTTAATTTGATAGTTAATCTTGGAATGAAGTTATAATTGTTTGGACTTATTAGAATAGCTTAAAAATTTATCTTAATAACTGATATTATGATAATTGAGAATTAATCAAACTTATGAGAAGTTATTTAAACAGTCATACTTCATAACTGTATTAATTTGATTAATTGGGCTATATTTAATTTTTTTGTGGAACCTTTTAAGAATTTATTTAAAATATAATTTTTTATAGATAATCAATCAACCCCCTCTTGAGTACTCTTCTCCAACCAACACTTTGTATCCATGGGTGTCTGTTATTCTTGTTAAGCCTCTATTTTTGAAACTATTCAACTCTGATTTTAGTTGTAATTTAAAGACCTAATTTTTTTTTCAATTATTAATTTATATCTCTTTAAATTATTTCCTTGTTATGGATAATAGATTGGAAGGTGATGAAACAAAAAAACCACCATTATTTAATGGAACCAATTATTCCCAATAGAAAATTAAAATGAAAATGCATTGAGAATGTATGGGTTCTGGAATTTGGTATTAAATTGTAGATGAATATAAGAATCCTGCTACTGATAGAATAATTAGGGATGAACCAACCAAGACTGCCTACAATAAAAATTCTAAAGACATGAATGCTTTATATTTCTCTTTAGGAGATGATGAATTTAAAATAATTTCTGCACATAAAAATGCCCATGAAATTTGATATACATTGTTTGTTTAACTTGAAGGAACTTCTAGTGTGAAAGAAATTAGATTTAATAATAATACTATTATATATGATAACATTAAATGAAATTTGATGAGAATATTTCCAACATGTATCTCAGGTTCAATGAAATTGATAAAAATTCGTCTCTCCAGGAATAGATGTTACTGCCAAATAAAAAAATATTAGGATTCTCAGATGCTTACATGATAGATGGAGAGGAACATGTGTCTCTATTAGAGAGTCTTGCAACATCATCAAGTTACCTGTAAAAGAATTCATTGGGAAACTAATGATGTGTGAAGAGGAGATGAAAGTCAACAAGGAAGTGGAGGATGAGCCCAAAATAAAATATATTGAATTTAAGACCACCATCTCTAAACACAAAGAGAAAGGGAAATTGGAATCCTCTTTAGAAAGTTACACTGGTGAACAATCATCACTTGACTTTGATGAGGAGATGGATCAATTGCTTAGAAGGTTTAAGAGATTTTACAAGAGGATGAAATTTTTCAGAAAGCCTTTCTTCAAGGAAAGATATGATCAAAGAGGAAGTTGTAGGAAAGATTGGAAACAAAGTGACAAGTCTGATGAGAGAGTATGCTATGAATTTAAGTGAAAGAGACATGTAAAGGCTAACTATTCCAAGATCATTTACAAGAAAAATATGAGGAAAAATATAAAAAGTATAAAAAGAAAATGAATGTAACATAGAGTGATTTTGAGGACAATTCATGTTACTCAAAATCTTCACATGATGAACAAGAAAAGAAAGACAATATTTGTTTTATGAAAACCATATCTAAGGTAACACTGGAATATCCGGTACACAATTCCTATTATTCTGAAGATGATAGTAACTCTAAAAATATGTCTAATGAAGAAATGTTTGAGTATTATAATATGCCTAAAGAGACATGTAATGAAAAAAGATAAATAAAAGTATTTAAAGATACAACATGCTCTTACCTCAACTGTTAAATATAAAATTTCTGAATAAAGGGAGGAAAATGATCAATTACTCAAAGAAAATAACGAACTAAAGTTATCTAATGATCAACATAAAAAGGACCTTTAAATGTTTTCTAATGGTAAATATTCATTGGTACAAATGCGCTGTAAACAGATATGCTCCTAAATATACTACTGGTATTGTTAATGAACCTGGTAAAAGAAATTTCTGTAGAACTAATTTTGTTTCTAAGTCTAGGACATACCACATTACTTCTAGTTCTTGAAAACATTCATCTAGTTTAATGTATGATAAACACTCCACTGTTTCAAGATTTTCGAGACTAAATAGATTTTATTTTTAAATCACTTTACATAATTCCTATAAGAAACTTATAAAGAAAATATGGGTTCCCAAATCACTATTTACTAATATTTTTGGACCCAAACAAATATGGGTACCAAAGTTTGTTTTATTTGACTATTTTGTGGGAAAGCTACATAAATAGATCATATAAAAGATCATGGTACTTGGAATGTGGGTTTTCAATACAAATGATAGGATACCGTTAATGATTACAGAATTTAATAAATAATAATGGTGGATATGTCAAATTTAGTGACTATGGAAATGGAAAGATCATTTGCCTTTTCCAAATCAGTAACTCTAACTATGTTTTAATTTCTAAAGTACTTTGTGTTGATGGATTAAAATATAAACTGCATTTTATTTCACCACTATTTGATGATGTATTTCATGATAAATTTGAAAATCATTCTTGCAATGTTTTTAATCCTAAAGATGAATTAATGTTTTCTGCATTATGTAATGAAAATGTATACTCTGTTAACATAGATTCATTAGTCTCTCAAAATGATTCATGTTTAATTATATTTCACAAATATTATTGGCTTTGGCATAAAATAATAGGAAATTTTAATATTGAATCACTTAGAAAGTTAAATAGAAAATTATTAGTCAACGACCTTCCCAAACTAGAGTTTCTAAATGATGAAGTGTGTAATCATTGTCAAAAGGGAAAGAAACACAATATTTCCTTTAAACGAAATAAAGAAGTGTCAAATTCTCAACCTCTCGAACTGGTACACATGGATTTTTTTGGACCATCTAGAGTTTCTAGATTAAGTGGGAAGCATTGTGTTTATGTTATTGTAGATGACTTTTCTAGATACACTTATACATTATTTTTAGCTCACAAAAGTGAGGAATACTCTATTTTTACGAAATATACCAACATTTTAGAAAATCTTAGTGGACTTAAAATTAAAACATTTTAAAGTTATCATGGATGTGAGTTTGAAAATATATATTTTTAGTATTTTTGTTCTCAAATTGGATATAATAATAATTTCTCTACCCCTATATCACCTCTACTAAATTGAGTTGTAGAAAGAAGAAATAAAACCTTGCAAGAGATTTCTAGAACCATGCTTAGTGAATATGACATAACTATTTATTTTTATGCTGAAGCTGTTAATAAAACATTCTATATTATAAATAAAGTGTTGATTAGAACCATTCTTAAAAGAACATCATATGAGTTATGGATCAAAAGAAAACCGAATGTAATGTACTTCAAAGTTGTTAGTTGAAAAGTCTATATCCTTAATTCTAAGAGAAATCTTGACAAATTTTCATCAATGAGTGATGACGTAATCTTTCTAGGATATTCCATCTCTTGTAAATCCTATAGTGTGTTTAACAAAAGAAATATATGTATGGAAGAATCTATCCTTGTCAAATATGATGAAATAGATCCAAGTGAGCCTAAGACCGCCCTAGAGAACCTGGAGGATGATGTATCAAACATGGACATTAATTTAAAATCCTTTAACCATCCTATAAAGACTCTGTGAAAAATTATAGTTTTGGAAATTCATCAGATTTAAGTAATAATGAACCCAAACCTGTTGAAGAACCTAAAATCACTAGTAATTCTTTTTCTATATCTATTAGAACTCTTAAGAACCATCCATTAGATGTTGTGGTAGGATATTTAAATAAAGAAACTAGAACTTGAGCTTCTCATAGAAATCAGGTTGAACATCATGTATTCTTGTTATAATGTGAACATAAAAACATTAATGAAGCTATCAATGATGAATTTTGGGTGATGGTTATACAAAAAGAACATAATCAGTTTTAAAGAATAAATTTTTGGAAACTTATTGATAAAACCAAAGACACATTTACCATAGGCACTAAGTGGGTGTTTAGAAATAAAGTAGATAAAGATGGTAAAATACTTAGAAACAATGATAGATTTGTTACACAAGTCCATAGCCAAGAAGAAGGAATTGACAATAAGGAATCCTTTTAACTAGAAGATAGACATGAATCCATCAGAATTATGCTTGCTTATACTGCACATTTGAATTTAAAACTATATCAAATGGATGTTTAGAGTGCATTCCTATACGGGTATATAGCTAAGGATGTCATTGTTGAGCAACCCCTAGTTATACAAATCATCATTTTTCAAATTTTGTTTCTAAATTATCAAAATATTTATATGGTTTAAAACAAGCTAGTAGAGCATGGTATGATATATTAAGTACTTTTAATATTTCTAAAGGTTTTACAAAAGGCATAGTTGATCCTACCCTTTTTATAAAAATAAATTATAATTATGTTTTAGTAGATCAAATGTAGGTAGATGATATTTTATTTGTATCTTCAAAAAATTATTATTGTATTGAATTTTCTAAAATGATGAAAAACTAATTTGAAATGAGTTTTATGGGTGAACTAAAATTCTTTCATGGATTTCAAATCATTCAAAACAATGATGTTATTATTTTAAATCAAAGCTAATATACATGAGATCTTATAAAATGTTTCATCTTGGATAACACTAAAGGTAGTGACACTCCAATGAGTACTACTTGTAAGTTGGATTATGATGAAGATGGAAAATCTGTTGATCAAACCACTTACATATGAATTATTGGAAGCCTACTCTAACTAACTGGTAACCGACCTGACATCACATCTATTGTATTTATGTGTTATAATTTCCAAGAAAACCCTATGGAATCTAATTTAAATAATGTAAAATTGACATATTTTTAGACAAAATATATATTCTTGACATATTATTAAATTTAATCATTCAAGGTACACAGATGTTCCTTTTTTATTATTTTGGAATGTAGACAATGTTGGTAATTTTTTTTTCAAAAATACCAATTATATCTTCTCCACACATAAAAAATGAAACCCAATCTCATATTCTATTCACAATTACCTATACCATTGGTTCATAAAATACCTACCCTAATACCTTCCTTACATACTTAACCATTACCTAGATTCTATTATTGGATCATGAAACCATTCTAGGAAGGATTTTGGTATATACCTAAAGAGGTTTCATGGAAATAGGTATATCTCTTATTTATGAGTTTTAATTTGAATTAATTTTCTAATTCATAAATATCATCATGATAAAATGAAATAAAAAAAATCTTTCATATAATTATATATGACTATGTTAATTTCATAACCCATATCCATCCATATACTATCAATTGGTAAACAAAATGGTCGATCATGTGTATGGGTGGTAACTACCTCGCGAAACGATGTAAATTGTATTCCCAAAATGCTTCTCCTGGATTGATATAATAAAGGATTTAATATATATAGAATATATTAATGAAAAATTATATTTGGAAAATCATAACATCACATATACCTTATTTCCATCCAATCCATTGGAAGAAGGTAACATCGATCATGTGCCCATGTGGAATCCAACCTCCAAGTTGTGATGTGAAACATTTTTAATTATATATTGAAATGGATTGTAATAAGGATATATTTAAAAAATATAAATGTTTTTCATATTATATATTAATTATTTTATAAAAGTTAAAGTCCAGTTACCTTTGTTACATCCCATCTATGAAAAAGAGAGAATAATATTCATGCATATGAATGACCTAACATCTCCATGAACAATGTAACCCATTTTTCTATCTATATATTTTTGGAGACTACTATTAATACATATATAAAAATATATTATATATTTATATCATTATGAACCTTATTTATAATATGTAACCGTGATCGATTTACTAGGAATGAAATTTCCAAACCAAAACATACATGAAAAACAAAGCAATTATTACCACAAATAATGATTTTAAAAAAGAATTTTCAATAAATGGGTGGAAAAAAGTTATAATAAAATAATATATTATATATTATATATTATTATAGTTTTATAATATATTTTTAATAAATATATATTTATTAAACAAAAGGTTCTAAAATGTATTATGGAAATTAGATATGAGATATGTGTTCCACGTCTCACTTTTCATTCCATCAGACATATGCCATATTACTAGTTATATGATTTTTATAGTGTATATAAAGAAATTTTTTAATGTTATACCATGAATCTCTTTATATTCATGATATTTAAATTCTCATATTAAGAAATTTGTTTTTTTTAATTCAATATTTACCAATTTTGTATGGCCATTTCAATTATAATCTTATGGTCTATCGAGATTGTTTATGATTCAGTTTTCAATGATGAAATATTATAATATATATCTAATGAAAGTCATGAATTTATTCTAATATTCTTAATAATTAATTCATCAAATTATAATATCACTTTCCAATCTTTTTATCTTAAAATTACTATGAAGGGTTTTAAGAAAATCAGACTTCATTTATTTATTCGGTTGAAAATTCTTTCTCTTCCACATCCATATTTTCTAAAAATATTTTCAAAACTATTTTCAATATCCATTAAATTAGTTTTTAAATCAATTTTTACAAATATTTTAATTTTTAAAAAAGGTTTTAAATGGAATCTTCTTGTTGTTTTATTAACAATGTTCTTTTTACCTTCTTCAAAAAGGGATAAAATAATGTCTTTAAAGGGCATGAAAAAAACAATTCTACAATATTGACCACTCATTTATTTTAGGGTTCTATTAAATGTTTCCATAATTCTTTTTAATCAATTATTTCTTAATATTTTATATGTTTTTAGTTTCTAAAACAGATTTTAAATGTGGAAAAATATATTTTTCCTCAAAAATTATTTTAAAGTAATTTTTTATTATATTTCAATTATTTATTAAAAAAATATTATTTTACTTATGATTGATTCAAAATATTATATAATGATTCCACATTAATTATTTATCCAGATGGTTTATGACTAGCCTGATTTGGAATGTACTATTTGGATACAAACCATCCATCTTACTATGGATGGATTATGAATCTGTTTTTTGATTAGTGACATTATTATCATTTCATAAGAAAGTTTCCAAAATGAATTTTTAGGTTGATTCTATTTTTTTAATATATAAATTATTTACATTTTTTTTCTATATTCATAATTTGAATGTTTAAATTATTATGTTTATCCACATTCATGTGAGGAATACATTGGACATATTATGTGTTGTGTGGGGACCCCTATAGCCCCATAGTAGCATCAAATGTTATCATGGGTCAAACATAATTAATCATTTTTATGTGGATTTACATAGTTATATAAGATGTGTTTCTATAGTGCCTTGACAGAATGGTTATGATATCCAAAATTTATAATTCTCCCATTATAATATTTGTTATCAAAATCCATGTGATTATTTAATTATTTATTGTTTCCATGGATAAGTTTAAATATCATGTTATTATATATAGGTAATTATTTAATCATAAATTATTACTAACACGTTATTATTCATGTTCAAGATATTTATTACATAGAATTTGTTTCAGAAATTTTACTTTTTTTATTTATTATTACTTATTTATTTGTGATCGGTTCTACAGTATTCATATCTTTAATGAGCATTAGAGGTCAGCTACTTCTTATTCTTTCCTTTCCGGATATTCCATGTTGATTATTATGATATATATATGTACGGATATAATAAATGAAATAATAGTGTTCTCAAATAATTTTTTTTGTTTTCGTTTTCCAACTTTAATATAATATTAAAATATGTATCCCTTATTATAAGACTATCAAACTTTTACTTCCTCCACGATACAATTACTAGTGTCTATTTACATTATAATAAATTAACTAATGTCCCCCGGGCTACTTGGGTTAGGGAATTTTTAATCTCCACATCATCATTAGGGAACTGGTCATTCGAGACATAGCCTCACACCTCAAAACTCATCATTTCAACTATATAGCCACCAAGAATAATATCCTCACAACCATCTATGTAAGATCGCATAAATAACTACATTTATTTTATCCTAGTCCTAATATCCGCGGATTAGTCTATGAAATCTCTCTCCAAGAATATTTATAGTCCAATGTCTAGTATGCAAGAAAAGTGCCATGATACATGATTAGTTTCTATATAATAGCAATTTTAGGATGGATCTCAACCTGTCAGTTGGAAGAAATCGTTCTCTACCCCAAAATGAAATGTGTCAAAGTAATCATACCAATCATGATACATGACATGATTTCACTGAATCCCAAATAATGGTATCTTCATCAATATTGATAAGTGTAGATATATCACCCATCATCTAAAGGGCCAAGCCTCTAATTCTATCCCAGTTATCCTTGTAAAAAATGCTTCATTTTCCAAAATCAGTGTTTGGACATGAGACTCATCTTGACCCTCTTATACAATAAACCAATATATTAACACATTAGAGACATAGAAATTGGCTGATCTATATTTACCTAATGTGCTAAAAACAAACCTTCCATCTATCAGAGTTTGAAGAAATCCATTATTTTTCTATAACTTGTTTTTTTGTTTATCACTTTTCCTAGTGAGGTGAAAACATGCGGGAAGAAAGAATAAAACATTAAAATGATGATGGGTTTTTTATTGGTGGGACATCATACCTCCATCATAGAGATAAAATCAAAGTGGTTCTCTTATAATTCTAGGAAACCATGTCGACGAATCATATAAGATTGTACAAATATAAAATACTCTATTTCAATTCATAACATCATTATAATTCAACACAATTAATTTATCACTTTTGAATTTTTTTTTTTTTAATAAAGCTCTTAGAGAAATTTAAAACCATTTAAACTTTTTAAAGCCTTGTGCAATTATCCTTTGAGGATATAATCTACCTATACTAACACAAATACACCCCATTCCTACTATATCATGCTATAACATAGTGGAGTTAGTGTAGGACCATATCATAAATACAACCAATTCAATGAAAAATATAGGGTATAGGAAACATGAGGGAATAAAAGGAGGAACTCAGCTTGAATCATTCTTTAAACCTACCAATAATATCCCCTCTTCAAGGTGGATAAAAGTAGAAGAGAAATATGGGTATAACATACTTAATTGTTAATCTCTCACATGATTCATGATAATAAAGGCGCCCAATACTATAATTATAGGTCTAAACCTATTTTAAAAATAGAGTTTGTGACCATGTACAATGTTTCTATAGTGGATATACCATATAGACCCTTACCATGGGTGGATATATAACACAACCTACTAGGTTTATCACAAATCCCCAACCATGGGAACCTATTATGGCATAGTGTATAGATCATCGATGTTATAATCCCAACCACATCAATTTATACCTATACATCATGTGGACCATGCATGACATAACCCCGTCATTATAGAGAATCACTTATCACCCCAAGAACCCTTATATTGTATCCATATTGTAGAAAATTGATAAACCCCCCACATCAGAAACATATCTTTCAAGTTAATGAAAATTTATCTAGAGACTCTCATTAAACAACCCGTTAGGATATGGCATGGATACCTCCCTCACGTGAAATATCATGAACTAAAAAACAAAAAACTTTTTCAACACATAAATATAATCAACAACCATGGTGTAACCCTTAGGATGTAGTCTAGATCCCAAACATAAGATATTTTCATTTTTTTAAAAGTTCACAAGCTTAAAATTCCATACTAAAATACACCTAGCTATGAAATTCTCTTTCTATAAGTGTATATTTTATAATATGTTCACATCTAAAGAAATATATTTAAGATGATACAATATTTGGAATCCAAATCCAAGTGCCAATTCAGCAAAAACCCCTTGATACGTGCCTAAAATACCAATTTCCTCTGATTTTCACAACTTATTGAGAGAAAAATTGAAAGAAAAAATGAACATGTTGAACTATCAATGGATATTTTTAATAGAGGCATGAGAATGTGTAAAATCTAATGAATACCTATATATACTATATAATTTGAAGGAAAATATGATTATTACATGTGTTGTCCTAAAATAAAATAGTCTCCACAGTAGAAGCCTTAATGATTTATGTTTCTATCACATGTCCATATGATGTCTAAAGATAAATAATTATAAGAAATGAAAGTGGATATATTGTATATGTTATTATCATAATTATAATAACAAGGTATCAAATTTATTTATCATATATTCTAAATTATTATATATAAATTTGAATAAAATGTCACTAGCTATGTAGGAATGAAAATAATAGAGTGAAAAAAATATAAGGTTCCCGTGACATTGGAGTTCTCACAATCGAGGTAGTATAAAATGTAGTTACCCTGATTTTAGTGATTTTTTCATTCATTAACTATAATTTATTTATTATATATTTTTTATATTATTCCATGGTATTTATATTATTCACAATATTTTGTGACTATTCTTATTTTTATATTCTTTTACAATATAATATCCTATGGGTCATTACATACCATGGATGATTGAACCCACTCAAAGTACATTAATAAAAAAATTCCAATAAATAGACAAAATAATATCTTATCAACTATAAAATAACTTGGATCATCATTACCCTCAATTATTTTGATTAGTATAATGAATCATATAATGAAATAGAATTATATTAAATCAGAAAGCATAAGGTGAAATAAATATTTAAAACTAAGGGAATGATAAGTGTAATTTAATATATACGATCTGAAAGAATTTATAGGGAGTAATTATGGTAATGTAGACATGGTACATAGAAATATTGGCTTTTGAAATATGACAATGTTAAATATATGTACAATAATGGTATATATAATTGATTTATTTATAGTAAAAAAGTATAAAATAATATTATTCACAAATATTAAAGAAAGAAACAAGAAAAGAATAAATTTATTTAAAAATGTTATATATATATATAATTTCTATGAATTACATATTAATATTATTTAAATACGATCCGATATGTTGATAAAATTCAATCCAATATTTTAATATGAGTTTGTTACAATATTTACTTTATTATTATATAAATAATTACTTTTAATTATTTTCAGTGAATTTTTTTTAATATAGTGGTGAAATTCTTTAAAGAACCAAATTTTCATTTTTTTTATTTTTAGTGATTTTATTGGAATGTACTGATAATATAAAGATGAAAATAAAAAAATAAATAAAATATTTATTACAACGAATGCGATTTGTATAAATTCATTTTATGAAAAAAATAGATATATTTCTCATTTTTTAGTTATTATGAGAGATTATGATAATATTTAACATTATATACTCTATAAATTTATTATATTAATTTATTTTTCGTATTTTTAATCATAATATTTATATTTCGTAATATATTCATTTTCAGTTTAAACATAAATAAATATTTCCCTGATTTAAATTTTAGTAACTATGGTAAACAAATTTTTTAAAATAATTGTTTTTATAATCATTGAATTATTTTTATCTGACTAAAATTGATAATTTTTTTTAATATAATGTATTTTTCAATAATATATATATTAATAATTATTTAATTATTAATTTATTGGAAATTTTAATTAGAATACTTAATATTTAAGAATCTATTTTTCTTCAAAATTAAGTTTCCTCACATATATTATGCTTCAATATTTTTTTTGATAAATTTAGAAATTTAATTAGATTGAATGGAATCAAAATTTTGAATTTTCAGGTATAAATTTTGAATGAATGGTCATGTTATATTTTTCTTTTAAAAATGATAATTACCATAGTAAATATTTAATCAATGTTAATCGCTAAATAAGAGGTAATATATAAAGGATCAAATTTTATTAAATGAACTTCCGGACTAGACCATATAGAATGCATTTCTTAGGCTATAATGTCATATCCACTTGTATCACTATTTTTTATCACTTAATTCTCCTAACTCCAATTTGACTTTATCTTTTCCATTTACATAACTTTAGTTTTCAAGGAAATGAACCTCTTTTTCATCTATTAGAGTATATCTCTTCGACCCACTTCATTCCAATCTTATACATATATATTTACATTAAAATATGACATCCTTTTTCTATCCTAGATATAAATTCATATATTGGTATCCAGCGTCGTTCATTTCAAATATTTATTTCAAGATAAGATCAATATCTTCAACGATAGTATTATCCACTCTCAATCATTTTTTCTTTTTTAGTCTCATCAATCATACTCTAAAACAATTATATCCATACTAATATAATGACATTAGTATATTTAGTATACATAATTGTTATTTTATTTTTTGAAAAAAATTATCTATCACCCCCCAACTGTTAGAAAATTGAAATGCCACTCGTATTATATGCATATTCACGCCTCCATGAACGATATATTTTTCATCACTAAATAACATGGATTGATATAAAAATGGATTTGAAGGATAAAAATTATATATTGGACTTTACAAAAATTATATAATGATAATTTATCCATTCTATTAACATATATCCTCTTATTAATATACAACTGTTTGTTCATAAAAAATTACTTAAGCATTAACATCAACAATTTCATCTTCATGAATCATAACTAAACCAATAATGGATTTAAATTAGAAAATGATAAATCATTATGAAATATTTATTATAGTCTATAAAATAATATGGAAATTATGAACTGAATATAAAAGAAATACGATCAACCATAGCATTACAAATTGGGTGAGAAGAAATAAAAATCATTAATATCAGATAATGAAATTAAAAAGATAGAAAATTTAAATTGAATTATTTTAATTTAAAAAATAAAAGGTTATATTTTTCAATATGGTTCTGTCTGAAATATTTGTGATTTTTATATTTATTTTTCAAATTTTTAGTGTTCCTCTAACCAATAAATAATCTTGGTTAATAGTTTTTCCAACTCAACATCATTTTTATTGAGTCATAGTTTTTTTACCATTGACTGTTTTCCTCCATGTTTTTATATTAATATATTACATTACATAATATGCTAATTAGAACATCCCTATATAGATGTAAAATATTCTCAAAAAATATTCTTCATTGTTTTATTTATTTAATTAATATTTCATTATTATGAGAATAATTTTTATATAATATGATATTATGTTTATCTTCGTTGTCTAAATTATTTAATTTTTAAAATAAAGTATTTAATTATTATTTTGAAAACCAAATAATCATTTTATCATGTTATTTTTATATTTATCTTCATAACATTTAAAAATGGCGATTTTTTATTCTTTTGATTATTTGGCATTCAATAATTATATTTTAAAATATTAATATTTTTTTTACTTTCATAATCATATGTATTAAATTATAGTCCACATATATATTATATAACCTTTATTTATTTGAAGGAATTATATTTTGTATTTACATATAAATATTCTCTTTAAAATATCTTCATTTCAACTACTGATAAATAATCTTTTTGATGGTCACATGTAACTTCATTTCATTATGAGAATGTGTTTTTTATGACATTTATTTATGATTTTGATCCCATTATATCTTAATTGTAAATTTTTTATATTTCATGGATTTATGTTTTTTTACTGACACACTAAATTCTATAAATTAACACTATTTTGGGTTATTGTTCTTTTGGTATCAATAGTCCAATTTTTTGGGGCATTTTTTGTGATACCATTCAAAAAAATTTCAAAACCCATTTTTTTGTGTGGGATTTTAATTATTTAATAAATTAATTATTTTATGTTTAAAAAATGTGTATGTATAATCATTATGTTATGTTAGGGATCGAATATCCCCCTTAAATTCATCAGTAAAGGATTTATGTCTATTAAGATAAAAATGTTATTCATGTAACTCTATGTAATTTTCAAAATAAGATTTCTAAAAATTTATATTATATTCACAACATGATGTGTTAATAGTATTTTAATGTTCATATCTATATTCATATATATTGTTAAAGATAAATTTTCACATAATGTTATGATTTCTTATGATTATGTATATTCTAAACTCATATTAAAAAATCAATGTTATGCTATAGGTCTAACATATCACTGTGGATTGTATTTATTTTATCATAATTTCACAACCATATGAAATATTATATGTTTTATCATTTGTGAATAAATTTAATTCAATTATTACACACTGAAATGAATTATTTTTCCATGTTTTTAGTGAGATACTTCTCCAAGGCCCATGTTTTTTTAATTGATGATTATTTAAGCCTTGCTATCATATTTGTTTATTTTTTTCTTATAGAGATTTTTATCTTACCCTATAAGTTTTTCACAATTTTCCCAATGAATTTAATGAATTCATATATTTAGAAGGAAGTTCTTTATAGATATTATATATGGGATATGTTGGAGAAATAACCTGAAATTATATTTCTTTGTATCTATTCTCTATTGAACCCATGAAATTAAAATGGGTCATGTAAATTAGTGTTAAAGCCTATGTGTAATAATGTTTTTGGGAATAAAAATCAAGAGTGTGGGTATGAAATACTTTAATTGGAATCAGAGTAGAGTTTGTTTATTTTTAGAGATAATAAATATGAAACATTAGTGGGATCTATGTGGGTAATACCAAATGTAGGAAAACATGCAATTTTTTCTAATGTATTGAGATTTATGTTTCCTAGAAATGGAATACCTATCTAGATAAAAACAATCATTATAAATGTTCAAGATCATATTAAACATGGTTTATTTAATATTAATAATGTATAGTTATGGGTTAATATGATCTTTAAATAAGGCATAAATAATTTTACTAATTGCAATCCTTATTTGGTACTACTTAGAGAAAATATTGGTGGATAAAAATGATATTTATAAACCATTATGAAGGATCTAAATGGAATATATTCATATAAAATAAAACTAGTTAGTTTTGGTAACCAAATAAGAATGTAACCATGGATAACATAAATTTAGTACTTCTGAATCAAACAATATTCATGTAATGTATGAGTTTCATATTATAGATTAATTATTTTCATTTTATACTGTGATAAAATTTATTTAACATCATTACTCATTTATTTAATGTATTACAATAAGTTTATAGGAAGAAAGTAATTTTTTATGATAGAAAATAAAGAGATGTTCCAACTGGACCACCAAATGAGATATGAGTTAGTGTGAAAAATCTTATGTTTATTCCTCAAAATATATCATATGTTAAAATTAATATAATGGAAATATTAAAATTTAAAAATACACTAAATAAAATGAAAATTGAATTTCAAGGATGTTTATGAGAAAACTACCTTGTACGAAATAATATTCTACATCCTATGTGTTATAAATGTGGTAAAAATCACCCAAGGAAGTCCCTCAAAAAATGGTGTGTTGTATTATTCATGGTAAATGAGACCATCCACATGACTAATTATGATAAAAAAATGACGTGTGGTTAATGTAATAGAAAAAAATGTAATCACTAATTTTCCAATCATAATTCAATGTTTTAAAATATAGGAGTTTGGTTATTTGTAAAATAAATACCAAAATATAATGAATAATGAGGAATATAGACCAAAGTAACTAGTATGATGAAGGGATCAAGGAAGAGCATATGTGGTGACAAATACTAAAGTGAATCATTATAATTTAAGTGAACATATCCTAAAATATAGATTTATATATATATTTTTTTATTTTGGTTCTATGTAATATATTATTATAACTATTATATTTTCAATGTTTGTCATATAATCACCCCAATGTCACCGTATTGAATTATTAAAGAAATATTTTAGTTGAATGATTATTTTATGCCCTGATAAATTTTGTGGAAATGTGCCACATGAGAATATTATTATTCTTCCATTATATTAATTTGATGTTATATTGAAAAAGGACTCTCTATCTCAATATAGACATCATATTCATCACAGAAATAGGTAAATAAAATTTCATATTTATAATCATCCTATAACCATTTATCAGTGAATGGTAGGTTATAAACTCTCCAGGAATATTAATTAAATTATACGTTTATAATAACTATTAATAAAGAGTATTTAACACAAAAAATTTGATAGAAACTCAATATTAGGAACATTCATCTTAAAAGGGAAAAGTCATTCCACCTTATCCTACTGATGATAGAATATAAAATATCTCATTAAGAATTATATCGTGACTTGTGATTACCTTTTAGATTACTTTAGTTTTTTTAATTAATGAATTAGGTATAAAATTTCATGAAAACATTTAATTTATGTGGGATTGAATCTAACACCCATAATTTTATTATTTTCTCAGTCTTTACTCAAAAAATAGTGAACTTATAATAATATTCTTCAATTCATACACAAGAATTAAATAGTAATATAAAATAATATAAAAATTTATGATTTAGAGTAACTAAACATCATTAAATCAATACAGAAAGTTACAATATGAGTACATAAATACAAGTGGAAAATTTCATGGTGGGTTACATAAAATATGGATGGCACCCATTAATTGTTAATAAATTAAAATGGGACAATAAATTGAATATAATAATATTTTTACAACTAGAAAATCATGTATGTCATTTTCACACTTGAGGATCACTATTAGTAGAAGAAACCTAAAAAGTGAATGTTAATATTCCTAGAAAATACTATTATGAAATCTAAATATAATGTTATATGAGGGTGAATTTTAACTGATAAGGTAAGAATTCATGAATGTTTTACTTAGTAATGGTTGTGAAATAAACATTATAAAGGGAAGTATGGTAATTGGAAATATGCTACCTATAATACTATCATCGGAGAAATGTTCATTGGAAATTTTGTCATTGTATATACATGTTTTGGGGAGGTATATTAAATTGGTCTTTTTTTACTAAAAAATTTAAAATAATACAATGTGAAAATAGAAAAATATTGAAACAAATATAATATTTATTTAAATTATTTTTGTGTCTTATATATCAAATTTTGTAAAGAATTTTACAAGGTTTAAAAAAGAAATTATTTTAATATATATGAATAGATAAAATTAGAATTTCAGTATTTAAATAAATGATTGCAATAGTATTTGGTGAAAATTATATAACATAAAATTAATATATTTAAAATATTTTTTTTATTTTTTATCATTATTAAAAAATCTAATAGAAATTATTGATATTAAATACATGAAAATATATCCACATTCATGCTATTTTTTATTATGAAATTAATATAAAAAAATCAATTTTTTCTTAAATTTTATAATTTTTATAATTATATTTGGGTTATACACATTTGTATTAAAGTTAATTTTTATCAACTTTGGAAGTTGAGTCAAATAAAGTTTTCCCAAATTTTAAATCATAATATCCATATTTAATGACATATTTATTTTTAAATATAAAATAATAATTTACCAAAATATATATTATTTACCAGGGCAAAGTGGGTTTTTATAAAATAATAGTTTTTTAAATGTTGTCTAATTTTTTACAAAATAAAGTGACATAATTTTATTATCTCTAATATGATGTTTAAACATGTACATAAATTAATTAAAACTCTTTTAATTGGTAATTTGTAGGAAAAATTAAATGAAAATTTAAAATTTAATATGTTATTTTTCAACAAAACCGTTTTTATATGTATTTTTAAAATTTAGAAGATAATTATATTTCTATTTAGAAATTAAAATTTGATTATATGTAGTCCATATTTGGTATCATCACATTGAATTATTTTATAAAAGGACATCATCTTGTTTAGGTGAAAGGGATAATTACTATAGTATATATTTAATAAATTTTAAAGGGTAAAAATGAGGCAATTTTCTATGGCTAAAATTTTAAAAAGTAAAATTTAAACTTAGAACAAGTACAAGTGAATTTTTAGGTGGTAATTTCTAACCCACATTTTTCACTAAATTTTCTCACATAATTTACTTAATGAACCTAAATTCCATGTGATTCCTTATTACTATTAACCAAAATTACATTTCTATGGAAATGTTTTTATTATTAATCTATAAAAGGATTTAAATTCCACCAAATTATAGTCACACTTCTACATCAATATTTCATTGATCCTAAACATTTTTTTCACCATTGGGACATTTTCTACATATTAGGACCCTATATTCAAGAAACTTCCCATTGAACTCTGTATTGATAGATGATTTAATTCCCGAATGAGAATATTATCCACTCCATAAAATTTTATTCATTGTATTTACAATAAAACATTGTATAAAAATATACATAAAATACTAATATTGGGACATATATATCATTTTTCTGAATTTATTTATATTTATGGAGCTACCCATATCTCTTTCCCTCTAATCCACTTGAAAATGGAAACATTATCCAAGTTATGTAAAGACTACCACCTCCATAAATAATGTATTAAATTTTTCATAACTATCATACATATATGGTTCAATGAATGAATTTAATGAATAAAAAAGATATTTTAACGTTTTTATGATTATTTAATGATATGTTTCTAATTTTGTTATTATCTAACCCATTACCAATGTACAACATTTTGTTAGTTTGAAATTATGAAAACAAGATTGTCACTGATTTCATTATCATCAATAGAATATAAATCTAGAATGAAATGAAACTAAAAAATTATAAATCATTATGGAAGAATTTTATTAGAACATTAAATAATTTTGTAAAAACGAAATTGATATCATTGAATGAGTATTGACATAGAAATTGAAAATAATTGAAAAAATGATCTAAATCACAGACATATTATGATGAACATATATAAAAACTAGATAATAAATGTATAATAAATTAAAATAATTAAATAGTATAACTGATAATATATTTGAATAACTAATTTAATTTTTAATTAATATTTTTATTTATAACAAACCATATTTTAGGGCACATTCTACCATGCATGAATCCAAGGTAAGGGTTTTGTCAACTCGACCTCCTTTTTATTATTTCATTATTTTCCTCAATTTATTATACTTTTTTACTATATTCATCTATTTAATTACTTAATATATAACATTCTATTTCTATGTGTGGAATTTATAATTTGATAGAAAAATACTATTCATTATTGAATATAATTCTTTAGTAAAAAAAGGATATCGTAAATAAATAATTCTCAATCTCCCTAATAAGTTCTTTCCCTTCCATGTTAATATTATTTCATTCCTTAAATATTTACATTCTTATTTTGAAACCCAAATTTTTATTATATTATGAGATATTCATATTTATAGTCACCCTTTTTCAATAGGATCTTTTTTTTGGTCATTTTTATAATTTGGGGTTCAACAAAGGTATTTTATATTATTAAGATTATTTTCTTTTAATGATCATATGTATATCTTAAATTACATATTTTGGAAAAATATATATTATGTCATTATCATATCTTCATTAGTGTAATTTAACTCTAAAAAATGATTGAAAAAATTATTCATGTTAACTGCACAAAAATGATATTCGCAGAGGGGACTCATAATGGAATTATTTTACAATAATTATAAACTATTTTTACTAAATCTATTTATTAGAAAAAATCTGATCTACATTAAAATTCCTATTTCCTATCTTCTATAGAGTTATTTTTAATGAACTAACTTCTAAAATCTCTTTTAAAATAAATATTTTTATGATTTCACTTTTCGTATCAACTTGCTTAATTTATTTAATCATCTTATGCGATGACACTTAAAAATGTTATAAAACTGATTTTCGATAGATTTTTTGTGATTTGAAAATGATTTATTTAATGGTTAATAAATGTGTACATGTTAGTATTATGTGATGGTTGGGGTGCTATATATCCCATTAAATAATTGGTTAATTTTTAATGTCTCATTACATATTGATGTAATATATTGAATTTATTGCAATGTTAACAATATGATGTGTGTAATTATTATTTTGTTCAGAACATGATTCATGGAAATTGTTGTTATGTTTAAAAATATTTTCATTGAATTTTTTAAAATTATGTTATCCCATATTGTTATGAATTATTATTTTTACTTATATTCCATATTATTATGCCAATTAATATATTTTTCTATATTCATAAGAAATGTGTTAGGGATCTTTTATATTGTCCCCTATTTTTTCACAATTATGACTTGGAATATGTTTTCTTATTTTTTAATACATGTGCATATATTATTCCTTAAGAGAAAATATTATTCTTCAATGTTCGTTCTAATCTAATATCCCTCCCTTGACTATGTTATCTCACATGATTATGATATAACTATAAGGACACGACCTTAAATATTACATAGTATTGAATTAAATGAATAATTCACATTGAGGATCTTTTCAGGTTTAGAGTTTTAGAGAATTATGACATAACTATTACATCTCAAAAGATTACAAGGTAGACATATCAACAATGTTTCCATTATTTTTCATAAAATAAAAACTCTTGATAATAACAGACACGTCTAGTTCCATGTTTTAGACTGCATGACTTTTCCATGATCCCATCCTTGATCTTATTCATCTTTATGTCTTGTGAAAACATTTCAAAACATGGGATGAGCATAAAAAGCTCAGTAAGGGTTATAAAACAAAGAATAAAACATTTGTTCATAAATACATTCAAAACGTGAACTCTTTTACTTACCTCATGAAATCATAAGATTTATGAAAGACACATAGAAATCATTAATCATAAAGGTAATATGTGGCATCAATATCATACTTACATTGTAGCTATCACAACTACATAGGGAGTTACTTTCGAATACCCATCACAATATATTACTTTAATCTCTTAGGAGAAACATTCATGTTTACCTTCGTCACCTTACCCAATGCATTGGAGATCTATCTCGGGCTCACCTGCCCTAGGTTTATCACGGAACCACCCAATATGTAAATAATTCCCAAGAACCACAACATGATCATAACACATAACATAAGCATTATGGAAAGATAACATTTCCACATTGCAATAATAAAATATCATTTCAAGATATTAAAATAATAAATCCATTGTCAAAATCATTTTCAATACCAAAATAAATAAAAACTGTATATTGTATTTATTTTTCCTTTTAAAAACATTCCGGCTTGTTAAAGAAACCAAAGATCAAATAATACTCGCGGCGGCGGAAAAGAAGTTTTCATCACTTACGTTAAAAAAATATTCTTTTTGCATTTAGTAAAACAATTCGTATAAAAAGATTCCCTTTGAATAAAATTATAACTCAATGGGGTTTATACACTGTATAAAATAAAGTCGTGTATAAAATTAAAATGCCTCAATGAAAGGAGATTGAGACAAAGCCCCTTACCTCACATCCAACTTGACTCGATCGTTATTTAATCTCCATAATAATAAAAAAATGTTAATTTATACATTCTTAAGATCCTTTTTCAAGTTTACTATTCCTTTTATATCACTTATTATCATTTCATAAGAATTATGCAATCATTTATGTTTATAATGTTCATTTTATGAATATTTGGTACTTGAGTAAAAATGAACACCTTATATTTACAAGTTGTCCATGTCATCAAAGGTTCATTATATCCAGAATGATATTCATGATTTTGATATCATCTATATAATATATATCCAGTGTATACATGTTTTTTATAAAAGTACATAACATTTAGAGGTAAGAAATGAAATGCATCGTTCATGGAGACGGTAAGCCGTACGTATGCATGAACGCAAGTTTCATTTATATTTCTTATTTTAATGGAAATAAAACATAATGATACAAAGGTATATTATAATTCCATTATAATATCATATATAATATCATTAACACTATCCTTTATACATCCCACATAATTCATTAACAAATCACATCATTTTGAGGGGGCGGTAGTCCGCACTTCCTCAAATGAGATTATCGTATTTACCCACTATGGAAACCATAAAGGAATGCTATAAATGGAAAATACAGAAGTATAAAGAAACTATAAACATAATATATAACATATATAAATATAGTTCGATTATAATGGCCACGATGAGAGGCGGTAAGATGTAATTGAACAATCATTATTTCATGAGGCCTTAGTTTTCCATCCATAGAAACATTATGTTCTTCATCCATTAGATGGAGGTGTGTGTAAGTGTAGTTAGAATTATTATAATAAAAAAATCCTAGTATATTGAGGATACTATTTTTGTTACAAAATAAAGGAATAAATAGAGTTTAAGAGTAATAGATGTAAAATGAAAGAAAACAATTTAAAAGAAACCGTTACCTTTAATTTGGGTAACTCTCTTTGGCTTGACCCAAAGGACTTCTTAAAGTGTCTTCTACCTAAGGTAATGTTTCTAAGAGTAGTAGAGGGATGTAGAAAGATTAATTGGGAAGAGTTTGGATGAGCCAAAAGGCTTTATAGGTGTGTGGAATTTGTTAGAATTAGTCTCATTTTATAAGGGAGATGAGGGGCTCTTTAAGAAAGTGTGAAAATATTATTTTATAATATAATTATACTCAGTTTCTAATGGTCAAAAAATCATTATAATTTAACATAATATGAGTCGTAGTTGAAATAAAATTTTCCAATTATAATTGGACATGTTTCGGATAATATTTTAATCATTATAATTTTATTTATTTTAATGATTTATTAATGTGGTAAATACTGCATCATTATTATGTCATAAATAATTTATTTTATTTTTTGTCTAAAAATTATAAAAAAATACTATCATGTAGTAAATATTTTTTTATTTCCAATGAATATTTATAGTCTAAATTATGACTTATATAACACTGTATACAAATTAATTTACTAAATATTTTTGTTATTGTCAATTTTGTCTTTACAATAAATTAATTAATCTAAAGTGTTAGTATCCTTCATAAGTGGCTCCATGGGGTCCCAAAATCAACCCAAAGATTCCCATGGTCATTAATGACTGAAAAAAGGTTTGGAAAAGTGTTAAGGTATTTTTGATTTATTATAATATTCATTTTACCTTGAATAAACCTGTTTACCTTTAACCGCGGTAAATAAAAGTCAAAAGTTACTATTCACCAAAAATTATTTTCATCTTAATGAACAAAATTTTATTTCTTGATAACAACCATGTTTGTTGGATTTGTGAAATTCAATTCACAGAAGTGGTAAAATTTCAGTTAAATGAAAAAGTCAAATTTTTAACTACCACTAAGTGGTTTCACTATTCATAAAAAATTGAAGTTTTTCAGAAAAATACAAAAAATTCGTCCAAAGCTTTATTTGATATTCCGAATTCAAAAATGATGTCTATTTTTACAAATTCAAAACATAGAAGTGAAATTATTTAATTTTAAAATTAATTCTTGTTATCAAAACAAATAGCATGTTTTTATGAAACAATAACTATTAAAAGATTGACACTTGTTTATGTCCAATTTCAAAGTGAAATTAATTTAAATGACCAAAATTGGATTAAATGGTAAAAATATATTATAATTACACTTTAAAACCAATTAAAAAGATAATCTAACCCTATAAATAAATTATATTAAATCACAGTTTTGAATTAAAATGCAATATTTTTCACTATTCATTAAAAAATGAACATTATCAGAAAAATACCAAAAATTCACCCAAAGTAAAATATAATGCACCCATTATAAATAAAGATTTTATTTGATGAATTAGAATGTATTAAAGTGACCAAAACTATATTTAAATATGATTCTCCATTAAAAGGTGATAAATTGGTCTTTTAATGCAAATTATGCTTAAAATTAGATTCATTCACATTTTAAGCCTCTATCTTTTTATTGGATAAATGTAAATACATTTAACAAAAATTTATAATCAAATTTTAGTTCATTTTTTTCATTATCGACAATACAACGGCTATGAGTTGACTGCAATTTAAAATAATAATGTTATATTATTAGTGTGCAATGTAAGATTTCAAAGAAACCCATTGTTGCATATCAGGTACGCTATCGAACATAGAAACCCTTTTAAAGTAAAATTAATATTTAATTCAAAAATATTAATAAGTATGAAAATATCTTATTCTTCATTTACCTAGGATGTTACATCCTTCCCCCCTTTTGCGAATTACGTCCTCGCAATTTTTTTCACATATCAAAATAAGTGGGGGTATTTATCCCTCATAGCATTTTCAGATTCCCAAGTTGCCTCTTCAACCATATGGTTTTTTCAAAGAACCTTTACTTGGTGAATTACCGGATTCCGCAACACTTTCTCTCTACGGTCAAGAATCTGAACTGGTAGTTCTTTAAAAGAGAGATTCTCTTCAAACTGAACTACCTCTCGGCTCAAAACATGAGATGGATCTGGCATATACTTTCTCAACATCGAAAAATGAAAAACATTGTGTACCTGGGATAAACTTGGAGGTAAAGACACTCTGTATGAAACTGATCCAACTTTCTCCAAAATTTCATAAGGCCTAATTAACCTCAGACTCAACTTTCCCTTCTTACCAAAATGCATCACAATTTTCCATGGAGAAACTTTGAGAAAGACATTATCAACTACATCAAAATAAGGATCCTTCCTCTGGTTATCGGCATAAATTTTCTATCTACTCTGAGCTATTCTCATGTGATTCTGAATCAACTAAACATTCTCTGTCATCTCTTCTACTAATTCTTGTCCCATTAACTACCTTTCACCTACTTCATCCGGAAAAGCTTAAGTTCAACAATGCTTTCAATATAATTCCTCAAATGTATCCATCTATATACTCTAATGAAAACTTTTATTATAAGAAAATTCAACCAAAGAAAGATATTGGTCCCAACCTCCATGATAATCCATCGAGCATGCACGTAACATATCCTCCAAGGTGTGAGTTGTTCGTTCTGACTACCCATCTGATTGAGGATGAAAAGCTATACTAAGATTTAATTTAGTACCAATTAATTCTGAAGGACTTTCCTAAAGTTAGAAGTGAACCTGGGATCAAGATCAGATACAATGGAGAGGGGAACTCCATGCAAACTGACTATCTCTTTAACATACAACCGAGGAAGTTGATATAGAGGAAAATTATCTCGAATAAGAAGGAAATGAGCAGATTTAGTCAATCGATCAACTATAACCCAGATTGCATTATTACCTTGATATGTCATTGGTAACCCCTCAATGAAGTCCATGGATATATTTTTCCATTTCCACTCTGGCACCAGTAGAGGCTAAAGCATTCCATTTGGTAACTGTCACTCTACTTTAACCTGCTGAAAAGTCAAACACTTCACAGTAAAATCCGCAATATCCGTTTTCATTCCATCCCTCCAATAATACTCCTGAAGATCTCTGCATATCATAGTACTTCTAGGATGAACTGTTAATGGAGAACCATGAGCTTCACATAACAACTCATTCTTCAACTGCGAATCAAAAGGCACACATAACCTCTTTACAAATCTCAAAACACAATCATTATCAATGTTAAAATCAGGAAACCTACCCTTCAAAACCAATTGTACCATTTTCTACAACTCATGTCTTCATTATGTTCTTGATTAATTCCGTCTGATAGAGATGATCTCCCTGACACCTGAAACAAAATAGAAGAATTTCTTGCACCAACAACCTCTATGCCAAAGTTACTCAAATCAAAAACCAAAGGATCTTGTTCAAAACGTAACATGGTTAATGAAGTATTACTTTTTAGACTCAAAGCATCAGCCACTTTATTTTCTTTTCCCGGATGATAAAGGATCGTGAAATCATAATCCTTGATTAATTCCAACCATCTCCTCTGTCTCTGTTTAATTATTTTTGAGTGAATATATACTTTAAAATTTTGTGATCAAAATATATTTCACACTTCACTCTATACAAATGATGCCTCCAAATTTTTAAAGCAAAAACAATAGTAGCTAATTCCAAATCATGTGTAGGGTAATTTAACTCATGAGGTTTCAACTGACGTGAAGCAGAAGCAATTACCTGATCATTCTACATAAGGACACATCCCAGTCCTTTCAACAAATCATCACTATAGATAACAAACTAACCATTTCAGGATGTACATTCCAATATAGGAGCATTCACCAATCTCCTTTTCAATTCCTGAAAAAAATCATCACATTCTTTTGTCCAGATGACTTAACACCTTTTCAAGTTAACATAGTCCTTGGACTAGATAACACTGAAAAATTTTCAAGAAACCTCTGGTAATAACCTACCAAACCTAGAAAACTACAGATCTCGGTTATATTTGTGGGTCTTGACAATTCTTCAACAACTTTTGTTTTAGCTGGATCAACAGTTATGCCATTTCTTTTTTGAAAAAATGTGACCAAGGAGAGAAATTTTTTGTAACCAAAACTCACACTTGCTGAATTTCCCAAATAGTTTCTTTTATTTTAAAGTTTTCAAGACAAATGTTAAATGAATTTCATGTTCCTCTATACTTTTGGAACAAACAAAAATATCATCAATGAACACAACCACAAACTTATCCAATAACTCACAGAAAATTCTATTCATAAGATCAGTGAATACAGCAGGTGTATTGGTTAACCAAAAAGGCATAACTAAAAATTCATAATGGTCATATATAGTACAAAACGTAGTGTTTGGAACATCTTCTTCCTTAACATTCAACTGATGGTACCCTGACTTCAAGTCATTCTTCGAAAAATACTGAGCTCCATGGAGCTGATCAAACAAATCATCGATATGAGGCAATGTATACTTATTCTTAACAGTGATGTTACTCAATGGTGTATAATCAATGAAAAGTCTCATTGAACCATCATTATTTTTAACAAACAAGACAAGATCACACCATGGTGATGAGCTAGGTCGAATGAAACCTTTATCTAATAACTCTTTAAATTGCTTCTTTAACTCTAAATGTTCAATTTGATCCATTTGATAAGGGGGTTTGAAATTAGGATAGCATCAGGAACTAAGTAAACAGTAAATTAAACTTCTCGATTAGGTATAATACCAAGCAACTCATCAAATAAAATAGCAAGGTACTCGTTTACCACTAGCACATCATTAATCTGAATAGTTCCATTATTTTCAACAATATGTGCAAGGTAACATTCATTTCCATTTTTTAATAGTTTCTCAGCTTCCTGATATTTTATCAAAAGCAATGGTTCATTCTTGTATAGAAACTGTAAATCTTTCTAAAAAGAAACCTATTTAGCTCTACAGTAAATCTTAGCATGATAAACATAAATTCAATCCATGCCCAAAATAACATCAAGCTCTACTAGAGGAAACAAATAAGGTTTGCAGGTAGATTCTTTCCACACACACAAGGACATGAATGTTCTTATGTTTTCTTTTTGTGTCAACATTTCCTCAAGGTGTTTTTATTGTAAGTTCTGTTTTCATATCTTGATATGGAATTCCCAATTTTCTAGAAAACTTCTCAGAAATGAAAAAGTTTGTAGACCCTGAATCAAACAACACATTGGCATAATCTGAACAAACAAATAGTGTACCTGATACTACTTCGTTTGATAGCACAACATCTACTGAAGTAGTTGCAAAGGATTTCACCACCACTTTCTTCTTGTTTTTTGGCATCTTTCCTTCATTTGAGTTTTTTTTGGACACTAATTTGCATAATGACCCATTTCATTACACTTAAAAAATCTTACCGATGGGTTTTCATTACCTGATTGATCATCTTCCTTACAGTTACGAGCAATATGACCAGACTTACAACATCAGAAGCACTTTCCAGACTTTGATAAACATTCTCCGGGAATTATTTTACCACACTTCTCACCAGATGGATTATTAGATTTCTTACCATTAGGCTTCTTTGATGAATTCTTCCCCTTTTTCTACCAACTAGACCTCTTATTATGTTGTTTGTCAAAGAACACTTGATCATCGACACACTCCATTTCCACATTCTCTGCACATCAAACAAGTTTTTCATAACTTTTGAACTCATAAGAGGCTAATGCTCTTTGATATCATGGCTTCAGTCCTGAGTAAAATCGATTTATCTTACTATCAAGATATCATTTGAAATTTATAGAATACCTTTCCTGTCGAGTGAATTTTTCTTCATAAGCAGCCACTGAGTCATCCTCCTGCCTCATTTCCAGGAATTGTTTCTCCATCCTAAGAAGAAACACCTTAGGAAAATATTTCTCATGAAACATACCTTTGAATCCTTCTCAAACAAGAGCATCAATCTCATCACTATCCCTGATATTTTTCACCATCTTCCACCACTGATCAGCTTCACCTTCAAAATGGTAAATAGTAAGACTAACCTTTTGATGTTCTGAAAAACCCATGACATCAAAAATCTTCTACAGTGCTTTAATCCACCCATCAGCTAGCACAGGGTCAGATGATCCTCTGAATGATGGGGGATTTTGTCTCATGAAATCATCCACTACTGAAATATTCCTCTGCAGCTGATCTGGCTGATCTTGTACATGGATACCACCACCATTCATAGCCTGATTAAACTGCCCCATCACTGTAAAAAACATTTCAGTTCCGATTCTGACCATCTCAGGTTGCAGGTTTGGATGGTTATCTTCCTCCTAGTGTTGTCCCAACATAGCGGCCATGTTTCCTCTATTGAAAACCATTTTGAGCACAGAAATATCTTAGGCCAAGCAACATGGTAATCTGTAAATTCTATATGATTTCCATATTAACATAAATTACTTTATGGATATTAATTTAACAATACCCTAACTCCTAAAGTTGTCTAAACTAACATCTGATACCAACTATAAAGACCAAGCCTTAATCATTACATAATATTGAATTAAATGAATAATTCACATTGAGGATCTTTTAAGGTTTAGAGTTTTAGAGAATCAGGATATAACTATTACATCTCAAAATATTACAAGGTAGACATATCTATAGAGTTTCCATTTTTTCATAAAATAAGTACTCTAGAAAAAAAGAGTCATGTCTAGTTCCATGTTTTCGACAACATGACTTTTCCTTGATCCCATCCCTGACCTTATTCATCTTTATGTCCTATGAAAAAAATTTCAAAACATGGGATGAGCATAAAAATCTCAATAAGGGTTATAAAAAAAATAATGAAAACATTTTTTCATAAATACATACAAAACATGGACTCTTTTACTTACCTCATGATATCATAAGATTTTTGAAAGACACATAGAAATCATTAATCATAAAGGTAACTTGTAGAATCCATAGCATACTTACGTTGTAGCTATCATAGCTACATAGAAAGTTGCTTTGGAATACCCATCACATTATATTCTATAAATCTCTTAGGAGAAACATTCACGTTTACCTCTATCACATTACCCAATGCATTAGAGAGCTATCTCGGGCTCACTCGCCCTAGGTTTATCATAGAACCACCTTTATACATAAATAATTCCCAAGAACCATAACATGATCATAACACATAACATAAGAATAAAGTAAAGATAACATTTCCACATTGCAATAATAAAATATCATTCCAAGATATTTCAATAATAAATCCATTGTCAAAATCATGTTCAATACCTGTTTCCTCTGGAATTGGGGATGATCTCATTGATTTAAGATTCAATCATTTCAAGTGGTTTCTAACGGGTTTGTTCATAGAACCGGAAAATGAAATGATTCCATATCCATTTGAACTTACTTTCCAAAGGTAGGCTCTCATTAGTTGTGGATTGATGAGGCTTAGGAATTTGCATTGGTTTAGAGGATGGGAGTTCGGACTCATCACACCATTTTTAGGGGAATTATTGTCTACTCCGAGACTCTCTTTATAGATTTAAGTTATGTTCGTGAATCCTTATTAAATTACCAATTATAAAATGATATTTCCTTTAGATCTTACAATCAATGATGAAATATGTTGGAAATTTAGAGAATCTTTTATTTGTATTTGAAGTTCTTCATCGATAGAGAATCATCTGTATTTGTTAGAGATTCTTATTCAATGGTATCCTTCATTACATAAAGGTCTCTTGGTCATTATGATGACCATACTAGCTTTAAAGCCACTCATTGGGGAACTTGAAGTTTATTGTCATTTAGAAGGACATGGATTATTTCAGAGTTGGGATCATACCCACAGATGGGCTACCTACGTATCCTTTGTTTTAGAAAAGGAATTAGAACCCATGTAGTTCGAGTAAGGGAGTATGATGTTTATGATTGATGGATCAAAGAAAGATGTCATAATTACTTTTACACTCTAAGCTCACATGAGTCATGCTCGTTGCAAGAAATAATAGGTATTGGTAAAACTAGACAATTGTGCCATGAAAGATATAATCATAAGATATGATATGGGGCTTATGTATGTATGACTTCCCAAACAGATGAAGATTAAGATTTAATTTAGGGAAGAAATACAGGAACATGGTCCATAAAGGTATATCTGCTTTATGGAGATTTGGATACTCTAATCTTGGGGCTTACTCTTAAGGAAGATTCCCAAGTTAGAAGGGGAAATTTGATTGGGTTTTACTCCTGATAAGGAAGCCCAGATCAAAAGTAAATTAGGACTGGTTAAAAGAAATTTAATACTGGGGCTTACTCCTAAGGAGGAGCCCCAATTTAAAGGGATTTGAAAACTGGGGCTTACTCCTAAAGAGGAGGCCTAGGTTAAAATTCAGGGACTTGGGGCTTACTCCTATAGAGGATTACCACATTTGTAGATTTGAATTTCTTGTTTATTCCAAAAAAGGTTGCCCAGGTTAAAGGAATTATGGTTGGGGGTTACTCATGAGGAGGATGCACAATTAAGAGAACTTGGACTGGGACTTACTCCTGAAAAGGAGGCCCAAGTTAAGGGAAATTATGACTAGGGATAACTCCTAAGGAGGATGCCCATGTTAAGGGAATTTTGACTCGGGCTTACTCTTAAAGAGGATGGGAAAATTAATGAGGACTTGGGGATTACTCCTAAGGAGGATTCCCAAGAATAGGGTTCTCTAATCTTAAAGGATGAGGTTGAATGAATGAAATCACTTATTTTAGTGACATCAATATGTGTAAATCACTAGGTTTTGAGTGATGTTCCACGGAATTCCTTTCAGATTAGGACGTAAATCAAGAAAGCATGCCATAAATGGATTTGAAGGGTGTATTGAAGATTGAATCTTGAATATGAGAGGTGGAATGACATAAGAGGTGTTAAATGGGCAGGAAGGGAACCCAAAAATAGAAGGGCGCACATGTCCTGGTGGGCGCGCAGGTACTGCGTGGGCGCGCAAGTCCTGGGCATGCAGTTATACCTACACGGCACATGGGTACTTGCACTATTGTTAACCAGTATAGTAATACTTGGGAGATCCTTGATAAAAGCATTGAGAATTATCCCATGGTACTTCTAGAAGAGTGGTGCACAAGTTTCAATGAGTAGGTAAGGAGGCGTGCATGTGTGTCCATTACCCTTAAGGGTAAAACACTAAGGCGCACAAGTGTTAGTGAATTCTAACACTTAGAACTTACTCCTCTTGTTTAGACCGTCCATTCTAGGTAAAGAATTACCTTAGAAGTGTTCAGATGACTTGAAGAAGAGACTTGGGCATTCAGAGCTTTGTATCTAAATTCTGAAAAAATTCTTCTCAAAATGGGGGGCCCACCAGGGGTATTTATAGGCTGGAGAAGACACCGGGCAGTTTTCAAAGAGGGTGCACAAGTCACTTGAGCGACCATTAGGCGACGCGCAAGTGTACTTGCACAACTGTGAGGGAACTTGCATGACCCAAAGGTATTTGACTCCTTTTTCATTCCTTTGACGATTTTTTATGTTTTCTTCAAAGGATGGATCAATTTGGTCTAAGTCATTTCCCTTTCCATTCCTTTAGAAAATTTGTTGAAAAGGAGGGTCAAAAAAGTCCCCCTCAGAGTTGGATCCGAATGAATAAGGATGTGACTCTGAGGAAAATAAGAAAACCAAAGGGAAAGAGGTTTGCAAGTGTTCAGTGCGCAACACTCGTCGTGCAGGTGTGAGTTGTACAGGCTGGAGCGCGCTGGCTGTAGGGGCACGGGTGACCGACCTGGCCTATATATATGCGCTCATTTGTCGTGCATAGCATCAAATTTCAGATTATCGAGATCTCGCCGCGTAGGTCACATTCATCGCACAAGTTGCTCTCTTTTCCTCATTTCCTTTGCTATCACACTTTTGTCAAGGTACCTGTATTTGCGCGGTGATACTTGTGTGCTAAATACTTGCGCGACACATTATAATTGCACGACACATCCACACTTGCGCACCAAGATCAAACTTGCACGCCTTAATGACTTTGCCTTTTTTGAATTCTTTCACAAATTTTATGAAAAATCAACTTACTCAAGGGTTAATTATTCAACTTTTGTGTAGATTCAAATGGCTACCAAAAGAATCGAAACAGCTAATGAACTTGACAGCAAATGTCTTGATGATATGATGAACATCATTGACCACGATTACAATACCATCTGTGATAGCACTCTTCCGGATTCAGCCAAGTATTTGAAAAAATATCACTTTGATTTCCCACAAAGCACTTATCTACCTTTGTATGGTTATGGTCATCTGTGAGAATTCACTATTCTAGAAGCAAAGAACTATCTCCCATTTTCATTGTTTCAGAATTACACCAACATTGCTTCAGCAAATATCTCATGTAGAGGAGGATTTATAAATGTTGGAACAGTGGAGAAGGCCCACATGATGCATCATAGCCCTTGTACGCTAGATATGAAACCACATAAGCCTGAGCTTGAACCACATTGTCATCCTTCAATCATCCGAAATGTTCAGATGGATCCATCTAAAGGTTGGAATAAAAGTTAGGACATCCGTCCTGGGGGAGCTGTGAAGCCAACTTGGATGTGGGCATACTGGGTGTGACAAACCTATGTAGAGTTTATCGAGGATTTGAAAGGAGTGGCAATATACGAAGATGTCTGGGTTGGGAAAACATATATTTACCGAAATGATAACTTCGTGTCGGAGATACTAAGCAACTAGAGCCCAGAAACCAAATCATTCCATTTGACTCATAGAGAAGTAGGAATCAGTCTATGGGATGTCCACAGGATCTTAGGGGCTCTAATTTTGGGAGACATGTATGATGAAATCATTCCTCCTAAGGTGACTTAGAATGATTCAGAGAAGACTCCTTCTTTGGATTGGGAATTATTTAAAATCTTCCAATGGCTCAAGAGTTAAGAGACCTTCTTAACACATTCTTGAAAGGATATTCATTCGGAGGAGTGGATGAATATATTTCTTATTGAGAAGAAATAGAAGGATCCAAAAAAGAAGGAGCCGAAGGAGAAAGGATCCAAGAAAAAGAAATCCAAGGATAAGAGGTCCACCCATCCTACCACCTGCCCAAAAATCGAGATGAGGGGTGCTCCTGGAACATTCTGGGAAACTCTAGAAGCATGAGAGTTTGAGAAATTGGGATATTAGGTGAATCAAAGGATCCCAAATAAGACTCATCTAGCGGGCTTCTTGGATTTGTGGCTCAACATTTATCTCTTTCCAGTCAGTGACTCGAAGGGAGGCATCAGGCCAGGGTCCTTTGTTATTGCGGAAAAGTTATATGAGGGAAAAATGGTTGGTTTGGATACCCCCATTTTAGCAAAGATTCACAGAAGTTTACTTCATGTATTCATGGGTAAATCTCTTTTGAGAATAGTGGGACCATTCTATGTTTTATGGAGATGTATCACCACTCACTTCAGGACTTATAATGTACAGAATACGGTACAAATTCCTGGAAGTTCTTTCAGGCCATCAGTGCAAGCATTATCTGGATTTGCCTCATTAGATCTTAATACCTATGACATGAAAGTGAGGCTGAGAATGTTTAAGGAATTCAAATTCTTTCCCTATAGAAATCCGCCAACCAGGCAGTTTGTTGATGATGGAACAACCCACTTGGATTTGAGGGCATACATGCTATCCTGCAGAGATGGTGTGATGGTCACCAGGATTGATGATGAGATTATATGTGTGGCCTATGCTCTATATAGATTTGCACGCCAATTCAAGTGTTTGTAAAAGATTGTTGTATCTCCCCATGTACATGTCAGGTTAGAGAAACATACGATGGTTTCTCAGTAACTATGGTTGTTGATGACTAGGGAGAAGACCGGGGCGGTGTTTGGTCTACCATTTGAAAGAGTGGAACATAAGTTGACTACATGGTATGCCGAGTACTGGATAGCATCATACCCTAAAGGGGTGCTGAATCAACCAGTTTATTAGGTGGGGAAAAGGAAGAGGACTATAGAGAAATAAACCCTTACTCATGAAGTTGATTCTTCCCCACCTGAAGCTGATTATCTAGATTCCTCATTTAGGATGGATTCACTGGATTCCCATGATGGGGATGATGAGGCACAACAAGTGGAAAAGAGGCCTCATACCCAATATAATCCTCCGATCAGAATCAAAAGACCTACTCCATCAACTCCTAGTGAGTTACCTCATTGTGGTAATTTAATCACCATCACTTTATAATGAAATAAGTATTATTTTCTTATTCTATATCAATAGGTGCTGGAGCTGGGAATAAATTGAAGTCGAATATTGTTGGACCTTCCTCGCAGCCTTCTGGTACACGCACTGAATATCTATGACCAGAGGTTGTCCAGACATGGAAGAGTTTATTCTGTGGTATTGAAACTTCCTGGCTGGATTTATGCGAGGGGCTGTAACTCCCTAGAATAGGAACTCTTCTAGATTTTATCGACATTAATTTCGAATATAGCCTCGATGAAGTGTGAACTTATATCAAAGAGCTGTAAATGCTCATATATTCCATCAATGATTCAATTCTTATCACAATGCAGGTGAAGGAAATGATAGATCGTGGCACCGCTGAGGGGACGGATGAGGAGTGGCACAATTTCATGGCCCCTGAAGATGTATGTTTTCATTACTTATTTGCTTTGCAACTTGATTTCAGTCAAAGCTTTGTTACTCGAGAAAGTTATTTTCTTCATCTTGCAGCTTGAAAAGAAAGGAACTAATGATTTTCCTTCCCCACATTATAGCCCTGGTGGTACTGCCATCGGGGCTGCTGCTGAATCTACTCACGAGTAGGGCGAGATATCTCTGGGCCAGAAGGCCATGGATGATGAGTTGGACATGTCTTTCCATTCTCCTATTCAGGTACCTATAATAGAGACTGCCGACACTTCCAAAAAGCCCAAGAAGCAAAGGCATCAGAGGAAGAAGTCCACAACTAAACGCTTTATCAGTAGTGGTAAGTTCTTCGGATAATCATGAATTTTAAATCATGAAAAAGATGGATCATTTTCATTGGGATTTCAGGGGCTTCTTCAACTTCCCCTCTGAGGGAGAGGACTAATCCTCCTATGAGGACCACGAAGGGTGTTTTGGAACAATCGCAAATTCAGGTTGACTTGGATGCTCCTAGAAAAGAGCCAGTATCTGTTCCCAGTATCCCTCCTGCTACTATTTCAAAAAGAGAAGAAACCACTTCTGGTAAGTTAACAGTGCTTTATAAAATGTTGAATGAAACATCTACTGAATTCCATTCTGTTACAATTCAGGTTCAACCCATGCATTAGAGCTTTTGGCGGCTATTTCAACTGATGTCGCAATTTTATCTGAAGATGTTGTCTTGGGTCAGGGACCGCAGGATGAAGGTCTCCAAGAAGACACATCAAATGCTCCCACTGGTGAGACTAACCAGGATTCTGAGATAACATTAGATGATATGATGGAACTTGGAGCATCTTTCAAAGATTTTAGAAATCATGTTAAATTACCAAGTAATTTAGAAGATTATGAACGTGAGTGTTATCCATCATCCAATTAAGAATAACTTTTTATTACATGTCTAATCATGATTGGTTCAAATGTACAGGTTTTTTTGAGCAAGATGCTGAACTACCCATGCCTGAAGGGGGTACAGAAAACCCTACCATTGCAAAATCATTAGCACAAGTGGAGGTGAACCCAGTTGAGCTTCCTCAAACTCATCCTGAATATCCTGTCGAAGCTAGGAAATATGGGGAGGAGGTTTCTCAAGTTACTGATATACCATTAGGTAAGGTATAACAATATTTGTTATTGTACTTAATTTTGATGACAACCGATTCTTTTGTTATCATTTGAAACTAACCAAATCTTTCAATTAATTATGTAGGGCCATCAATTGCAGTGGCTAGATCTGGAGGTGAGTCCTCAGCCTCCGCCCCAATGGGAATTGATAGTGAAGAAGCTCAAGTCAGGGGGGAAGGAGCAGAACATATCACTTCTCTAAGGGCATTAATCCCAGATTATACCCCCCCTATGATAGTGACGTTGAGTGGGACCCGGAAGCTCAAAAGGCATTCCAATTTTCATGATGCAAGGCATGGAAGAACATATGGAAAATCATATCTAATGTGCCTTTAGAGGAGCTGCCATCGAAGATTCCCCGACTGTCATCCCTATTTGTCATATTGGAACTTGGCGGTTTTGGATATGAAAAGATCCATACCACGGTGAAACATGTCATTTTCAATAGGGAGCCGGAGAAAAAGTGTCACAAAGATCTGACCAGGGTGAAACTGTTAGCCAATATTAGTGAATTTGAGGCTGCGGTATCCCGAGTTGAGGCTGACTATGCTGCCAAGAAGAAGGACGTGAACCATATGATCAAAGATAAAGTCGTCCAACAAATGCACGTTTCGCAACAGTTAGACACTGCTACTGGGGAACATGACCAACTCAATAATTCATTGGAGGGATATCAAATGAATGGTATGAAGTCCATCGCGGATGCCATGAAATAACTCCATCAGGCCGAAAAGAGTGAAGTTGGTCGGGTGCATGAGCTTCAAGTAGCTGCACATGAAGTTCGGGATGCTGTTCATCAAGTGAAGACTTATGTTGACAACCTCTTGTAATTTCTTTAGAAAAGAGATGAGACTCCAATCTGTGGATGTCCTTCTAATTCTTGTGCATCAAATGGAAATAATTCTTTCATCTTCAATCACTTGTGCACGTATTTTCCTGCTACCTGCTTTAAATATTACCTAAGCCAATGGTCCTAGTAAGCATAGTTTTATTTTTACTTGGATTATTATAAATAACCCTACAAACATTGAATCTTTTAATTTCTCAATATTACCTAAATCATACAAAATGTATGTTTAGTGAGCTAGAACTTGACTTTATTCAGAGTTCCCTTGTCTTTTTTGGGTAGATTAATGTCATGAACATTGGGCATAAAAATGGATAATGTTTAAGGTAGAAATAGCTTTGACTGAAATGGATTAAGATTGAATCTATCCCTTTAAAATTTATCTAAAAACATATTACCACACTCATGTATGAGGAAAAATATGTAAACTATGACTTAAGAAAATTTGAATATGAGGAATGATATGAAAAATAGCTAAAAAGACATTAGAAGAAGTAGTTTCCAAGATTGATGTTTCCATTATTTAACAAACCTGTTAGGGGGTTGAATTATGTAGGGCCACCTAAGGGCATTGGCTGCATAGACAAATAATAGCATCTTTTGGCTGATTGGTCCGTTATGTAGACTACTTATGCAAGGCCGCCTAAGGGCACGTGCTGTATAGTCAGGAAAAAGAACTCTAAAAAATTTACTTTTCTACTGCTAAGAAGCTAGTGAATGCTTATGGGGATTCAACTTTTCCAAAGTATAGAGTTTTCTGTATGGAAACAGGTACTTGAATATGGAGAAGATATTTTCAATCAAGATTGTCTAAGAATTGGATAAATGTTACTCTAATGAAGGTGTGACCCAAGCGTAGGGAAGGTAAATATAAACCATAGACTTGAATACTTTGAGATCATGAAAAAGAACATTAAATAAATATGTTAAAGATGACTATTTTTTTACAGATCCTTACATATTTTTGATAAGACAAATAAGGACAAAAGAAGATTTCTTCCCAAGAATGAAGTTGCAAGTATCTGAAAAACCTGATAGGGGGTCGAATTATGCAAGGCCACCTAAGGAAATTGGCTTCATAGTCAAATAATAGTATCTTTCGGTTGACAAATCTGTTATGGAGACTTTTTATGGAAGGACGCCTAAGGGCACATGCTGCATATTCGGGCAAAAGAACTCTAAAATATTTGACATTTTTGTGACCAGAAGTCAAGAAAATGGTTATGAAGATCTGAAAATATTTAAGGTTAGGATTATGACACACAATGATGGGTGTTTTCCGATGTGTGCAGGGATGAATGGATCAATGCTAACCATAATAATGTCGTGGCTGAGTCCTGAATTGAAATGTCGGACTTCACTACGTATCCCATAAGAGAGGGAATCAAGCCATACGTAGTTCTTAAACTACAGTTTAACATCATGCGGGACAAATGTATAGGAGATCTTAGTTTAGGGTCATAGAGCCTGGATCATTATAAGAAATACACAGCGTGTGTTTTCAGGGGGACCTTTCATCCAAGGGACTGAAAGTGGAATTTGGGGTTAGGCCCAAAAGACTTGGGGTAAGATTCGAGGGACACGCAAATGTTCCTACGTATCCCATAAGGATGGGAATCAAGCCCATTTAATTCTAGAAATACCCTCTGTACAAATTTGGTTCGTACATGTGAAGGGAGAAAGGGGACTTTAGTGCAATGATGGTTTAACCCAAGATAAAAGGTTCAGGTATTTCCATGTATGCACATAGTTTTTTGGAATGTAACATGATAGAAAATAAATGTAAATAATGATTCCCTCTCAGGTGAGGGTATCAAATAATATTTTATTTTATTGTCATACATGACAAAAGTGTTGTAGAGTTTAACGTCATATAGTACGGATGAAGGTGAACCACTGTAAAGATATTGATTTTGGGGGCAGTTTCACGAATCAACATCATATGAGATAGAGGTGAACCGATGTGAAGAGATTGGTTTTGGACTTGAACCTTGGGAGGTTGTCGACGTACCCATCCTGGTAGGTAAGGATCAAATTCCACGTAGTTCAATTAAATAATGAATTAGTGATCAAGTTATTTTTGGGGACAACAACATAAAAAATGATGTTGCGACTTACGCGTGGTTAGCAGCCCAATGAAGGTGTTATGGTTGAAATTTTCTCTAAGATCACATGAGTTGACCGCGTTGTAGTGCGGGTGGTGGTTCGATAAGCACATAAAGAATGAAAGAGTTTATTAGGCCATGACTTCTTATATTTACCCAGCATCATTTGTAGTATATTTGACAGAGTCTTATTGAAGGCTTCTATCTGGCCATTGGCCGCTGCATGATACCGAGATGAATGATTGGATTTGAAGTTGTATTATTGATACAACTTCTTCATCTCGGATGAACAGAAGTTGGTGCCATTGTCCATCAATATGGTATGAGGGACACCAAATCTGGTAATGATGTTAGACTTGATGAAGCTAACAATTCTTTTAGAACTAACTTCTTTGAGAGGTATTGCCTCTGCCCATTTGGAAAAGAAGACAGTAACAGTAAGAATATACTTAAACTGCTTGGTCGTAGCTGAAGGGTAAGGTCCCACCACATCCATTCCCCATGTGGTAAATGGCCACGAGTATTTAGCTGTATGAAGAGACTCTGGAGGTTGATGAATGAAGTTGGCATGAACATTTCATGAATGACACTTCTCTGTGAAATCAACACAATCTTGTATCATTAAAGGCCAAAAGTATCCAATCCTTTGAATCTGATCAGACAGTCTATGTCCTGACTGCTGGGAACCACAAACTCCTGCATGCACTTCTTTCATGACAACCATTGTCTCTTCACCATCAATGCATCTGAAGAGAAGTCCATCAAATCCACGCTTGTAGAGAATTTCCTCTAGGTGATCCTGGCTATCATAAAGAGTAAAATTGACCATAGGTCTCCAGATTTGTTCTTTCCTGGATCTATTAGGTGGAAGTGTTCCATTTTGAAGGTATTCCCTAATAGGTGTCATCCATCATGTAGTATGACCATATTGTTTAGAAATGGGACTAATTTCATTGATCTCTTCTGTTCTGTTTCGAATATAAGGTGAAATTGTACAACGACGGGAAATGATGATGGTTGTTTTGTCCCGATTTGAATATTCTAGAGCT
This sequence comes from Viscum album, assembly GCA_963277665.1. Classification (NCBI taxonomy): domain Eukaryota; kingdom Viridiplantae; phylum Streptophyta; class Magnoliopsida; order Santalales; family Viscaceae; genus Viscum; species Viscum album. The sequence continues at coordinate 772,270,398 of OY728125.1, read as the reverse complement.
GTGGCTATATTAGCCAGTGCATCAGCTTGAACATTTTTTGATCTTGGGACATAAGAAAATGTTAGTTCTGAAGGGAATTCGTCCATTAACTCTCTGACGTAACCATACAATGGGATTAATTATTCTTTTCTGATTGCATAATCCCCATTGACTTGTTTGATCAGCAGGTCTGAATCTCCTTTCACCTTTAAGTGATTCACTTGTACTTGAAGCGCCAACTCCAATCCTTCAATAAGAGCTTGGTATTCCACTTCATTATTTGTACCGCCTCCCAACAATGCGAAGGAATAGGGTAAAACTTCCTTTTCTGGAGAAATGACCACAATTAATAAGCTAACTTTGTTGAATTTAGGATTTTCCATTTTCCTTCCAGTTGGACTTCTGGAATCACCCTCAAAGTACATTTCCCATGTTTGAAGACTTTCATGAAAAGATAAGACTTATTTATCAGAGAGTTCAATATCTGAAGATGTGTTTTCCACTGAAGGGCGTTCAGCAAGGAAATCATCCAGAGATTGGCCCTTTATTGCCTTCTGAGACACATACTGAATGTCATATTTCTGCAAGATAACTACCCACTTTCTAGACGTCCTGTAAGCATTGGACGACTAAGGATGAATTTGAGCGGGTTATTGCAAGATACCAATTAGACCTCATGATGTTGCAAGTAGTGTCTCAACTTCTGAACTGCAAATATTAATGCTAGGCAACACTTCTCAATACTTGAATATTGGGTTTCTGCTTCAAGCATAGTCCGACTGAGATAGTATAGGATGTTTTCATTCCCAGCATCATTCTTCTGAGAACGAAAGGTACCCAATGATCGCTCTAAAGCTATCACGTAGAGTATAAGTGGTCTTCTTTCAACAGGTGGCATTAACACTGGTGGGCTCGCAAGATACTTCTTGAGAATATCGAATGCTTCTTGACATTCTTCAGTCCACTGGTAAGTGACTCCCTTCTTCATAAATTCTTTAAAGGGTAAGCTTTTGCCTGCCAAATTGGTGACGGAACGCTGAATATATACTAAGTTTCCTTGAATTCCTCTCAATTCTTTTAAATTTTGAGTAGGTGACATACCAAGGATTGACTTTGACTTCTTAGGATCGACTTCGATACCACGATGGCGTACAACAAAGCCGAGAAATTCTCCTGAGGTTTCCCCAAAAGAATATTTTAAGGGGTTCATCTTCAAATTATGTTGTCAAAACTTGAGCAATATGACTTCCAAATCAGCCAAGTGATTAGAATGTTGTTTGGATTTGACCATAAAATCTTCCAAACAACATTTAATAAACTTCCCTAAAAAAGGATTGAAGACACAATGCATGACACGCTTATATGTTGTGTCTGCATTCTTTAAGCCAAAGGGCATTACCCGATAGCAAAACACACCCTTAGTGGATATGAAGGCTATAAGTTCGTCATCTTCTGGAGCCATTCTAATTTGATTATACCTAGAATATCCATCCATGAAGGAGAGTTCTTCATAGCCAGCTGTTGCATCAATTAGGAGTTCTGTAATCGGAACTGGAAAATCAACCTTAGGAAAATGCCGATTAAGATCTCTGAAATCAATGCAAACTCTAATTTTCCCATTCTTCATTTTCACTGGAACAATATTAGCCAACCACTTGGGATGTTGAACTTCTCTGAAAAAGTTAGCTTTTATGATCTTATCTACTTCAGCCTCAATTTTGGAAGCATAGGTTGGGTGTGTTCTTCTAGCAGCTTGTTTGAATCCTCGATGTTCTTCTGGAAAACCCAAATGATGAGTAGCAACATCAGGATCAAACCCGGGCATATCTGTATTGTTCCAAGAAAATATGTCTTGATTTTTCTTTTAAAAAGGAAATATACATCTCTTATTCTTCAAGAGTCATAGCCGCACTAATTAAAGTGGGGCATGGATAATCTTTTTTATCCAGATTTATTTCTCTGAGTTCATCCAAGGTAGTAGAGATACCCTCCTCAAATACTGGAGGATCATCTCTGAGATGTTCCTCTTCATCTTCAACATGTTTTATTTCCTCTGTTTCTACTTGCATAGTAGATGATGAAGCAGAATTTTCATGATCATAAGTGACGTTGAAATTATCACATCTTGAAGAAGAAGCTTCCATTTCCAACTCAATTGATGGTGAAGGGTTTTCTTTGGGTGATAAATAGGAAATGATGTATTGAGAATCTACATCATCGTTAACCACTAACATTTCTATAACTTCTTCTGGCCTGGTTGGCGAAGTATAGACTTGCTGGATTTTAGCAGATGAAGTGAAGACATCTCCATTTGAGCTTTCATCATTTCTTGGTGGATCACCACTTTCTCCCATGTTGTCTGGATTGATTTTCGTGATTGACATTATGGAGGTTTCCATAAGAGTATTTTTTGGGTCTATCCTGTCAATTTAACTGATAGGAAACACATAATCTGTACTCACATGTGAAAATGGGTTTACTGGAATCTTTTCCAAACCATATGGAGAATTAACATTGGTAATATCCTTTGTTGTGGATTCCTCCTTTCCCTTCATGTGGTATAATTCCACCTCAATGTATTGAGATTTACATGTCTTGAATGGGGCCTTATCACCAAATAATGTCCCAACTTGACCATCGAAACAATATTTGAGACATTGATGGTATGATGAAGGGATAGTCGCATGTTGATGTAGCCAGGGTCTTCCAAGCAAGATGTTGAAGGCCGAGTCTTGATCAAAAACCATGAAATTTGAATTGGACACAAGATCTCCAAACTAAGTTCTGAGTGTAATCTTGCCCAGTGGTTCTTTTTCATTTTTATCATATCCTAATAACATCATAGATGATGGAGATAAATCAGATTCCGTAAGGCCCAATCGACCAAGTGTACGAATGGGCATGAGGTTGACTTTTGAACCATTATAAATGAAATCTCTTCGTATGTATACACCATTGACCTTTCCAGATAAATACAAAGGTTTAATATGTCCATGCACGACATCATCTTCATCTTCATCCGTAGAAGATATTACTGCATGGCATTCTGCAGGATTATTCTCTACAATGTAGACTTCAGCTGCATCAATTTCAGTCTCAAACTCTTGAGGACTTGACAAAGCCTCTATTAGTGCCTCCCGAAGATCCTTTGATAAATTAAAGGCATCCAGAATTGATAAATTGACCGGTACTTGGGAAAGGTGTTTCAATATATCATAATATTGATCCAAAGGTCTATGTTTCCCAATAGGAACATGTGGTTTAGCAGGTGCCTTGGAAGTTGATGCTTTGGAATTTGATGCATCTTATACCGGGATTGGAGTTGGTAATACTCTTGGCTTTGGAAGATTAGACCGATTATGTCTATTTACTTGTAGTGAGGAAGAAGATGGACCCTTCAACGATCTTCCAGAATAATTGTTCCAGGACTGAGTCTACCTTGTGTGGAAGAACTTTCTTGTTCTTGTTGAGCTCGTTGAAGGGCTCTTCCATGAGTTTCTACAGCATACAAAGTTCTAGCAGGGGTAGAATTGGAATAGTGGCCTCTGAAAGATCCACGTCTTCCCCTGCATATTGAGCCACTGAAGCATCCTCTAATTCCTCTGTTTAGTACAGGGAACTCTGGCTCATCAAAATTGAAACTGCGACTGGCATATGGATATGTTAATTGAATCATATTAACAAGAACCAAAAATCAACTCTTCAACCGATAAAGACTCTACCCGATTAGCCTGTTTAGGCTGTGGCGTTTGGTGGGGCGGTGCCCATTGCTTTGAAGTAGATGGAATAAAATCTACCAAAGTCAAAGACAACTTAGGCTTTGACACATACTCATATTCTTATGATTGTACCTCTTTCTTGGAATTGTTCCATTTCATTGAAGATTTTCCCTCTGATGAAGAGGGTTTTACTGTGGAATTCATGGCAGAAGGCAGAATTGCTTTCTTTAATTGTGTTCCAAAAATAGCATGATTTCGGTTGATCATTTTTCTAACCATACAATCATCATATTGTTGCGCATTTTCTCTTTTGACTTCATGCCATTCACCTTCTTCCTCTGGAACTGTAGCAGTAACACATGCTACCTGGGCTGAAGGGCCTTTTAGTTTAACTTGTCCCGAGTTGGCCATCATTTTCAGGAGGTCTTTGAAGAAAAAACACTCCAAGATGGGATTACCCAACTTTTGATGAAAGGGGAAATAATTGGGATGGTCTTCATCTCCTTCCTTGTTTGGCCTCTTGGGTCTTGGAAATTGAACCAAATTATTTTCCATAGCTGAAATGAAATAACCAGGAATTTGTTCATTTTGGAAAGAGTAAATTTTCTCTTTAGATCCTCAAATTGTTTCCGTATTTTATCTCTTAGATAATCTTTATGAAACGACCTTTGTTGTTGACGATTAGGAGGTGGATCCCTTTGGGAAGATGACGGTTTTGACGTAGAAGCAGGTACAGGTTCTTGCCTAAGCATAACTGTAGCAGTCTCTACTTTACCCATTCTCCTTCCTGGAGCTGATGGAATTATACGAGCCTTATCCTTAGTCTTTATAAGAGAATCTTCAATCTGTTGAACGATTGAAGTAAGGTCCCAAAACCCTCTTGTGTATTTCACAGGGATCAGTGGTGTGCGCAACTCATCATGTAAATTTTCCACATAGATTGGCTACAGTTCTTCTTGAGGGAGTGCTAAGCTTAGGGAATATGTTAATCCCTTCCAGTAAGCAATGAAATCTGAAACCCTTTCAATCTCCCTTTTTTACAGTTTTTAATATAAAAAAATGTTTTCTTTGGAAACGTTGAACTGAATTGAAGAAGGAATTGTTGACGAATATCCTCTCACCCGGTAACTGACCGAGATAGCGAGTTTGTGTACTAGACAAAGGCTGGTCCTTGCAAGGTTTGCACGAAGCATCTAAGTTTCACTACTTCTTGCTGTTCCAAAGTCCCCATCATAGGATAACAACAAGACACATAATGTGTCAAATGCTGTTCAGGATCGCCTGATCCATTGAAAATAAGGAATACAGGGTTCCCCAAACTTAATGGGGGAAGGATGGAATCTACCCATTCAGGGTAAGCTCTCTTTTCTGGTTGAACATGTGCACGTTTCCCTTCCATAGACTCTAACTGAGCTGTTAATGGCTCAATGGTAGTTATTAACTTTTGAGAAACATCCAGTTGAACATGGACTTGAGCAGGTGCAATAATTGGAGTCTGGACAGGTATGGTGGCCGGTACTGTAACTAATGGTAGCCCCACCGATTGTTGTTGCACTTCACCCATAGGATTATACCTATGAGGTTGTACTGATATAGGAGGATATTATTGATCCATCTCTGTAACTACAAAAAACACCAATTGCTGACTGACTTCAGCACGCTTAGGGGGAAGACTACCCTGAAGTAGTTCTGAATTCATCTTCCACAACTCATTCATTTCTTCCTCCTGTTGCGCAAGTCTTTGCTCTAGTGAGAGTGATTGGCCTTCTTCAGAGGAAGGATATGTAACCTGATTCTTTCCCCTACATTTTTTGGATCCCTTTCGGAGAGGGGGAAGTGGTTTATTTGAAGGAACACCCAGATTGTGGGTAATCCTTTGACTTCGTGTATGCACAACTTCTTCATTTGTGTTTATGCGTACAATTTATTAACTAGGAACCTCTTCTTTTGAGTCCCCTGAGAGAGCCTCAAGTTCTGGAGGATCAACAACAATGACATTAATGACATTAATTGATTCATAACGCATTTCATCCCTTCTATCAGCATTTCTGTGATATTTTCTTCTGCCATGCCCCTGACAAGACATTGCCTTTTGTTGGTTTGATCCCTCAGGAACTTCTTGGTGAACCGTAATTTAGAGTCAATCTCCTGATGATTTGGATCTTCATTCCTCTTGTGGTTTCTTCCCCAATCAAGAGAAGACCGACTTTCACTGAGGAGGGGATTGATGATTTGAAAAAGTCCCCAGTCTAGTGGACTGGGGCTGTTCCTGCTGTTCTCGCTCAACTCCTCGAATCCTATTTGTTGATTTTGAGGGTTGGGTTAAAAGAATCCCCAATCTGGAAAGCTAGGGTGGTTCTTGACATGCTATATCTGAGACTTTCTTAAAATCTATCTTGATCTTGCGGGCCTTAGTCCGGAAATTATCTCGATGCATCAATCGACATCCACTTTTATCACATGGATCAAAAGACCATTGGATGATTTCTAACACTTATGTCACTTGATAATGTGCTTACTCCATACGAGAGGCCTGTTCAATATTATTGTTTTCTTGATGCAGGAGTAAATCAAAAACTTGTTATCTGTATTCTTGATTTTGAGAATAACTAGTTGAGGCATGTTCTTGGGCAAGCTTTTGATTACGAACAAAACCCATTTACTTTGGCCATCCATGGGTAATAACATTGCACAAAACCATTTTCGGAGGGCTTTGCTGACTGGAGTGCATAGTGAAATGTAGTGCTCCATGAACACCCAATCCTATGACATGAATACCAGATGGGGCATTGGAAATTAACTGGCGCAATCTTCTTAGAGATCCAAGTAATGAATGTTGAAGGTCTCTCTGCTGCTTTTCAGCCTTCAGATATCGAGATACTGATAAAGATGCCAAATCAATCTGATGTTGTAACTCTTCTATTATCTTAACATGATTTTCATATTCATCATAAGTTAATAATTTATTTTCCAACTGACAAATAGTTTTCTATATGTTAAGACAAATATCATGAATTCCATCTTCCTTAAACATCTCTAGAATGTCATACTAAGAGTCAGTAAAAGGCCAAAACATGACTAGCACTTTACCTTTCGCTAGTTGTTTTCTCATGTTCATTATTTCCTCTTTAACATTTAATGAAGATTCTTCTACCTATTTAGACCAGAGCTGGTTCTTTCTTGTTGCTTCATCAGATTCAACAAGACTGGTAGAGAATCCACTGATCAAACTAGAAGATGAATGACCCAGGGGTGGTTCGGATAATGAACTACACCCCGAGCTATCCTCTTATTGAGAAAGTATTTCACCTACTCGCAATGAAACATTAGACATGACTAGTTTGGCATTTTCATGTGCCTAAAGATAAGAGGGCTTTCTCGTCACTGCATTTTCTTCTGAAGAATTTTCTAGACAATGAAAATTACTACTGTGGAGAGGGCTTTCGTAACTAAATTCATCAGCATGGGGAGGACCACCATGATGGGTTACACTAAAAGATGAAATCTCTTGATCCTTGATCTTCTGGCCACACAGAGGGTTATTGTGGCTCTGATCTGAAGACGAAACTTCTTGGTCGATAGAACTGTCATGAAGCAAGCCTTCATGAAGAAAGTGTCTGATGAAGACCCTTGGAATTAATGTTCCCACTATTGGGAACTGAGAGAGCAGAATCTTGAGTTGCAACAGATAGTTTTCTGAGTGCATCAAGAACACCAGCATCGAGCAAGGCCTTGTTACAAATTGGCTCTTTATTTCTTTACTTTGATGGGCAGGTCTTCTTCTTAGACGCCTTCTTACTCAATTTGACATGTGTATGTTTCTTCTCAAGAGAAACGATCAGGTTAGGCTTATTATCTCCACTCCAACTAGGTGTATGGTCCTGACTTCGTTGTCCGTATGATATGAGGGAGTATGCCCCACAACCCTCTTGTACTGGAACAGATGTGTGTGTATGTTCCGGAGTGAACTATTGATGTGTCACTCCACTGGTTGGGATAGATTTATTTGTCTTTCCCTGAGATGCTGCTGAAGCTGTTATAATATCCTGGTAGGAATCCCGAATATGAGCAGGGATTTGCTTCTGCTCTTTAACCATCGACAGAATGTGCTTGGTGACTTCATCTGCCGGAACATGGATATAAATCAATTTCATGCTTGGAGTAGGTGTATGTTCCTACTCATGTCCTCCTTTTCTTGTCAGTGAATCCTGACAGTACTCAATTGTGGGGTAGAGTGTTGAGTCTGCCTCTTGTTTTTCGCTGGAGCTTTCTGACTAACTTCTCCGAGTGCTACCAAGCGAGACTATTGGTAGGCTTGGTTAATACTAGCAGGTGTATGTGCCTGCTGATTTCACTTCGCCGAATGTGGTTGACGAGCTCCATCATATGTAGTCAGACGAGCATGCTGACTAGCTGATGATTTATAAACAGGTGAATGTTCTTATTTATAGTACTCCTCCAGAATTTCCTGGTGGGATTGGTGTGATGCTGCCAGACGAGTCTGTTGGACATCGGAATTAAAACGGACGGGTGTGTGTGCCCGCTCGTTGCATGCCACCAAGTTATGTCGGTGGACTTCTCCGGAGATGGAAGAGATGAGAACCTTCTCACTGTTGACCAGATTTAACCTCTGGTGATTCTTCTTGCCTTCTCGGGTTCAAGGAACCTGAGCCGAATTCCTGGAGATGATACCCTCATCATGTTGAGGGCATACTGCCGCACGAGTCTGGCGGCGATTATTGATGGGAGCCCTCAGGAAGGACTCATGTCTCCTTAAATTAAGGCCCTGAGGGGCGTACTCATTCAACTCCTCAGAATATGGGAGTGAATGGTTATTGCATTCTGGGGATAACGACCCGAAACAATTGGAGATGGTGGTTAGCACCGTCTGCTTCTTAATCACTGGTCGTCATTTTTCGGGCGACCGATGTGAGTTGTTCACTTGGAGGGATTGTCTAGAAGCATCCAGAGTTGGAATGGTACCGTGTTGACAGTACTCTTTTACCAGCACATTTGATACCCAGCATTGAAGATGTTGAGTAGGTGATGTCATCCTCAGAGCGGATGATGATCCAGCAGAAGTAGCAGGAGTGGCATTTGCAGTAGAAGTTTTCACAGTAGACGTATTCACGGGTGTAAACCTGAGAGAAGCCATTTTGGAAGTGCAGAAGATCTTGGAAAAGAGTGAATGTTTGATATAACATACATAATCAAGATAATTCCATCCACTACATCTTTTGGATGAGTAAAATATGTTATTGATTTCTTTGTTGGCCCTCTCATTGAGTTTAAATAGGGGCCTAACATATAAGAAAATCATCATTTTATCTTGGTTAAGGATTCACGTGAGGTTCACCATTTTTTGTTTCCTCTATAATTGGGGATGATCTCATTGATTTAAGATTCAAACATTTCAAGAGGTTTCTAACGGGTTTGTTCGTAGAATCGGAAACATCCAATGATTCCATATCCATTTGAACCAACTTTCCAATGGTAGGAGCTCATTAGTAGTAGACTGATGAGGCTTAGGAATTTGTATTGGTCGAGATGATGGGATGTCGGACTCATCACACCTTTTTGAGGGAAATTATTGTCTACTCCATGACTCTCTTTATATATTTATGTTATGTTCATGAATCCTTATTACATTACAAAGTATAAAATGAGCATTCCTTTAGATCTGACAATTAATGATTAAATATATAGGAAATTTATAGAATCTTTTTTATGTAATAGAGGTTTTTCATCGATAGAGAATCATCTGTATATTTTAGAGATTCTTAGTCAATGGTGTCCTTCAATACATAAAAGTCTCTTGGTCATTATGATGACCATACTGGTTTTAAAGTCACTCAGTGGGACACTTGAAGTTTATTTCCATTTAGAAGGACATAGATTATTTTAGAGTTGGGATCGTACCCTTAGATGGGCTACCTATGTATCCTTTGTTTTAGAAAATGAATCCGAACCCACGTAGTTTGAGTAAGGGAGTATGATGTTTATGATTGATGGCTCAAAGAAAGATGTCATAATTACTTTTACACTCTAAGCTCATGTGAGTCATGCTCGGTGTGAGAAACAAGAGGTATTGGTAAAACCAGACAATTGTGCCATGAAAGATATAATCATAAGATATGATACGGGGCTTATGTATGTATGACTACCCAAACAGATGAAGATTAAGATTTACATCACGGAAGAGATCCAGGAATAGGGTCTTTAAAGGTATATGTGATTTATGGAGATTTGGATACTCTAATCTTGGGGCTTACACTTAAAGAAGATGCCCAAGTTAGGAGGGGACCTATGATTGGGTTTTACTCCTGAGAAGGAAGCCCAGATCAAAAGTAAATTAGGATTGGTTAAGAGAAATTTAAGACTGGGGCTTACTCCTAAGGAGGAGGCACAGGTTAATGGGATTTGAAAACTGGGGCTTACTTTTGAAGAGGAGGTCCAGGTTAAAATTAATGGAATTGGGGCTTAGTACTAAAGACAATGCCCACATTTGTAGATTTGAATATAGGGTTTATTCCTGAAAAGGAATCCCATGTTAAAGGAATTATGGTTGGGGCTTACTCATGAGGAGGATGCCCAATTAAGAGAACATGGACTGGGACTTACTCCTTAAAAGGAGGCCTATGTTAAGGGATATTATGACTGGGGATTACTCCTAAGGAGGATTCCCATGTTAAGTAAATTATGACTGGGGCTTACTCCTAAGGAGGATTCCAAAATTAATGAGGAATTGGGGCTTACTCTTGAGGAGGATTCCCTAGAATAGGGTTCTCTCATCTTAAAGGATGAGATTGAATGAATGAAATATCTAATTTTAGTGACATAAAGATGTGTAAATCACTAGATTTTGAGAGATGTTCCATGGAATTCCTTTTGGATAAGGAATTCAATCAAGAAAACATGCCATAAATGGCTTTGAAGAGTGTCTTGAAGACTGAATCTTGAATAGGAGAGGTGGAATGGCATAAGAGGGGTTAAATGGGCCGGAAGGGCACCCAAAAATAGAAGGGCGCGCAAGTCCTGATGGGCGCACAGGTACTACGTGGGCGCACAAGTACTGGTCGCGCAGGTATACCTGCGCGACACATGGGTACTTGCACAATTTTTAACTAGTAGGGTAATACTTGGGCGATCCTTGATAAAATCCTTTACAATTATCCCGAGGTACTTCCAGAAGAGTGGCACGCAAGTTTCAATGAGTAGGTAAGGAGGCGTGCAAGTGTGTCCATTTCCCTTAAGGGTAAAACACTTAGGCACGTAAGTGTTAGTGAATTATAACACTTATACCTTACTCCTCTTATTTAGACCTTCCATTATAGGTAATGAATTACCTTAGAAGTGTTTGGAAGACTTAAAGAAGAGACTTGGGTGTTCAGAGCTCTGTATCTGAATTCTAGAAAAAATCCTCTCGAAATGGGGGGCCCACCGGGGGTATTTATAGGCTGGAGAAGACCCTGGGCAGTTTTCAAAGAGGGCGCGAAAGTCACTTGCGTGACCATTAGGCAGCGCAGAAGTGTACTTGTGCGACAGTGAGGGAACTTTCACGACCCAAAGGTATTTGACTCGTTTTTCATTTCTTTGTCGATTTTTGATGTTTTCTTCAAAGGATGTATTAATTTGTGCTAAGTCATTTCCCTTTCCATTCTTTTAGACAATGTGACAAAAAGGAGCGTCAACAATACCAAAATACATAAATAGAGTATATGGTATTTATTTCTCCTTTTAAAAACATTCAGGCTTGTTAAGGAAGCCAAAGATCAAATAATACTAGCGGTGGCGGAAAGGTCGTTGTCACCGCTTACGTTTAAAAAACATTCCTTTTTGTCTTTTAGTAAAACACTTCATATAAAAAGATTTCATTTTAATAAAATGAAAATTAAAAGGTGTTTATACACCATATAAAATAAAGGCGTGTATAAAACTGAAAATTCCTCAATGAAAGGAGATTGAGACGAAGTCCTTTACCTCACGTCCGACTTGACTTGATCGTTATTTAATCTCCTGAATAATAAACTAAAGTAAATTTCTACTTGCTTAAGAATGTTTTCCAAGTTTATTATTCCTTTAATATCACTTATTACCATGTTATAAACATTATGCAATCATTTAAGTTAATAACATTCATTTTGTCGATATTTGGTACTTGACTGAAAATGAACACCTTATATTTACAAGTTGTCTATGTGGTAAAAGGTTAATTATATCTAGAATGATATTAATGATTTTATATCATATATATCATATATATTCAGTATATACTTGTTTTTATAATAGTGTATTACATTTAGAGGTAAGAAATGAAATGCACCGTTCAAGGAGACGGTAAGTCGTACATACGCATGAACGCTACTTTAATTTCTATTTATTATCTTAATGGAAATAGAACATAATGATACAAAGGTATATTATAATTCCATTATAGTATCATATATAATATCATTAACACTAACCTTTATACATCCCACATAATTCATTAATGAATCACATCACTTTGAAGGGGTGGTAGTCCGCACTTCCTCAAATGAGATTATCGTATTTACCCACTATGGAAACCATAAAGGCATGCTATAAATTGAAAATAAAGAAGCATAAATAAAACATAAACATTATATATATCATATATAAATACAGTTCCATAATAATGGCCACCATGAGAGGAGGTAAGATGTAATTGAACAATCATCGTTTCGTGAGGCCTTAGTTTGCCATCCACAGAAACATTATATTCTTCATCCATTAGATGGAGGTGTGTGTAAGTGTAGTTCACATTATTCTCAAAACAACTTCCTAGTATATTGATGATAATGGTGTCGTTACAAAATAAAGTAATAAGAAGAGTTTAGGGTTTAGAGAAGTAAAATAAAGGAAAACAATTTAAGAGAAACAATTACCTTTAATTTGGGTAACTCCCTTTGGTTTGAAACAAAGGACTTCTTGAAGTTCCTTATGCCTAATGTAAGGATTCTAAGAGTAGGAGATTGATGTAGGGAGATTAATTGGGCAGATTATGGATGAGCCAAATGGCTTGAGAGGTGTGTGGAATTGGTTAGAAGTGGTCTCCATTTATAAGGGAGGGGAGATGCTATTTAGGAAAGTATGAAACTATAATTTTATAATATAATGATATTCGGTTTCTAATGGTCCAAAAATCATTATAGTTGAAGATAATATGATTCATGGTCGAAATAAAATAATCCAATAAGAATTGGACATGTTTTGGATAATATTTTAATCATTATAATCTTATTTATTTAAATGATTTATTAATGATGTAAATACTGCATCATTATTATGTTATAAATAATTTAATTTATTTGTTGTCTAAAAATTATAAAAAAATACTATCATGTAAGAAATATTTTTAAATTTTCAATGAATATTTATAGTCGAAAATAGGACTTATATAACACCATATAAAAATTTATTTACTAAAATAGTTTTGTTATTGTCAATTTTGTCTTTACATTAAATTAATTAATATAAAGTGTCATTATCTTTCATAAGTGGCTCCATGTGGTCAAAAAATAGACCCAAAGATGACCATGGTCGTTAATGACTGAACCAATAAGTTTTGGACAAGTTTTAAGGGAATTTGGAATTGTTATTATATTGTTTTACCTTGAAATAACCTATTTACCTTTAACAGCGGAAAATAAAAGTCAAAAGTTACTATTCACCAACAATTATTTTCATATTAATGAACCACATTATACTTATTTATAACAACCATGTATGTTGTATTTTTGAAATTTAATTCACAGAAGTGGTAAAATTTCATTTAAATGAAAAAGTCAAATTGTTTAACTACTACTAAGTGGTTTCACTATTTATAAAAAATTGATGTTTTTCAGAAAAATACCAAAAATTCAGCCTAAGGTATATTTGATATTCCGAATTCAAAAATGATATCTATTTCTCCAAATTCAAAATAGATAAGTGGGATTAATTAATTTAAAAATTAATTCCCAATATCAAAACAAATAGGGTGTTTTTATGAAATAATAACTATCAAAAGATTGACTCTTGTTTATGTCAAATTTCAAAGTGAAATTAATTCTAATGGCCAAAAAAAAGTAAATGGTAAGAATATATTATAATTACACTTTAAACCCAATAAAAAAGATAATATAACCATATAAATAAATTAAATTAAAACACAGTTTTGAATTAAAATACAATATTTTTCACTATTCATTAAAAAAATAAACTTTATCAGAAAAATACAAAAAAATTACCCAAAGTAAAATTTGATGTCCCCATTCTAAATAATGATTTTATTTGGTCAATTATAATTTATTAATGTGACCAAAACATTATTTAAAAAGGGTTTTTCATTAAAAGGCGATAAATCGGTCTTTTAATGCAAATTATGCTTAATATCAGATTCATTCACATTTTAACCCTCTAACTTTTTGTTAGATAAATGTAAATACATTGAACAAACATTTATAATCATATTTTAGTTAGTTTTTTTCATTCCCACCAATACAACGACTATGAGTTAACTACCATTTAAAATAATAATATTATATTTTTAGTGTGCAACGTAAGATTTCAAAGAAACCCGTTATTGCGTATCAAGTATGCTATCGACCATAGCAACCGTTTTAAAGTAAAATTAATATTTAATTCAAAAATATTAATAAGTATGGAAATATCTTATTCTTCATTTACTTGGGATGTTACAATAACCATAGAGTAAATCTTGATATGCCCTTCCCTTACTGAGAATTTTAAGAAACTCATTTTTTTAGCATTTACAAAGAGATTTATATACTAGATTATATTCATATGTAATTCATGTGTACATATAATTTTATAGAGATATTTTAGAAATATAATGAAAAAAAGTGTTTTTATTTTTCTAATCTCTAATACACTAACCCTTCGGCTTTTGAGGTTGTAAAATTATTTTTGAGATTTTTTTATTATGAAAATGGTGTAAACATTATGCATATTTCTCTAGATTCATATCATTTGGTATGAAATAATATTTGTAATGTTTATTTTTTTAGAACTATAATGAAGAGTGTGGGATCATGTTGATTCCTAGAATACCATCATCTAGGATATACTTTGGCTATATAGAATTATATATCTATTAGATCTACTCAATTTATAGTTGATTTTATAATCAAGGAATCTTATATAATCCAAATTCGAGAAGTATCATGTGATATGGGATTAGATATCCTTAATAAAGGATTATTTTTAATCATTAAAGGTATATCATTCCTTAATGGCATCATGCATTTACAAAATATAATGAAAATAGATCTATAGATCATAAAAAGAACTTCTATTTCTTCCATGGGTACATAGATTATCTATGAGTACACATCCTTTTCCATACGTATATTTTTTTAAGAAACTATAGGTAATCTTATATAGTCATATTTTTTTGTAATTTTAGGGTAGATTTATAATCACTATGAAAATTTGTAGGAAATTTCATATCACAGAGACTGTTGGGTCTTATAGAATTATCTATCTATAAATGCATATATTTGTTTATAAATATTTTCCCAAATAAAATATAGACTAAATATATTTACACGGTAGTAGAATTTATGATAAATTGATATTCGTTCACTGTAAGTGGATGATGGATCTCTATAAAGGGTATGAACTCAAATAAACAACAATATGGGTTCATCTAGAATCATTAGATATAATATTCAATAATAAAATGACATTGATAATGAAAATGGATTATTTTTTTCATTTTATCTATTACAATGTAGTAAACATAATGTTGAAGAACATGAGGATAGATTAAACCTCTATGGAGATGGACTTCTCATCCCCATTGAGGAAACACATTATACACTAATTAGGGAAATACATTTTCTTTTTTGGAGAGGATATGATTTCTTAATAAGGTGTTTATTTTTACTATTCCTCCATCAAAAACCATATTTCTGAACTTACCAGAGACTTAACCCACTCCCCACCCCCAACCCTTTCATCACACACATATTTATTCACATTATAGATGATAGTCTTTTAATGGTTTGTTTGTCTTAATATCCAACATAATGAAATAATTTGATCATTAATAAATAATTAGGAATATAGATTCACTAAGTGTTATATGAATCTAGACTAAAACCAATAGGTTTTGATTATATAGTCACTAAGTACAACTATATAGGTATAATAGATGGAATGTATTATCAAAATACTTAAAATTCAATGTATCATAATAAATAAATGGATGTGGTAAATCATTAATAAATCAGACCTTCCTCTTTAATAATATAAACTTTCAACCCTACAATGAAATCGTAGAGCATAAATGTATCTTCACATATACTTCATGTAGTGTTGAACCATGAGACTTCACATTAAAATAAAATGGATTGTCCTTCCCCCAACGAACCTAAATTTAAGATCCTAGAAGAAATCCTATATATTATCAGTTCAAAAAATTCCTAATATCTGAACCTAGATTCATCCAGAAGTTTCAAATATTACATCTACCTAAAATTCATCCATTTTACTATCATATGTGTGTGAGGGGAACCTCAATTCCACATCTTTATTGGGTTATTACATGAATAATATCTTCATATTATGTGAGGAGGTGTATCAAAGATAGCGAGAACTATAAAATAATCATAAGAGTGTATTTATTCCCCTTATAGAAATACTCAAATGGTGTAAATATCACATCCAAGTATGTTAAATTATTTAGTGGGGTTTCCAGTCCCTAGTTAAATGTGAATATGTTTCCTATGAATTAAAATAATCTATCAAATCTATTTTGTAAATTTTATAACCCAAATATAAAGTAAGATTAATTAATAAGGAAGATTAAAAATATTTCATTAACATTTAATTGTTGGTAATCCCATGTAATTTGAATATTGTGATTTTATAGAAGTTGATCTTATATATAGATCATGCCAATTTTAGCAATAAAAATATCACACTAAAATCCACTCATCCACATATTCTAGTCTTTTTAACATTTGTTAATATATATTTTGATGTTTTAAAAATAGAATCCCTTCGGCATAAATTATATTTTATTGGTTCAAGAACTCATCCCTTTTTCTAAAAGGATAGTTAAATTACATCCTCAACCAATACAAAAATATGTTTTTACTTACTCAATAAAATCGTTAAAAAACATAAATTTATTATTTATGTATATAAACACCTTGAACTGATATTATCATATGATTTTTTCATCTCGTGTTACAAATGGAAATGTAATATGTGGAATTGTATCTAATTAGATAGATATTTATCAAACCACTTTGTAATTATATATTTTTAGTCATTTTTTTCACCTATATATTCAATACCCTATCATAGCACTCCACATTATAATAATATTTTCATAGAAATATACTAATATCTCCTGAGTAAATTTTTCATTAATATAGAACCATGATAATTATTTTATAATAATAATATGAAACTCCTAAATTTCATGTATATATGGGACACTACATGTTATTAGTTTTTGTATGATAATATTTATTAATGATGATCTATCGAAATGGGAATCAAATCAAACAAGACACAGAAGGAATAAAAAGGAAATATCATATGAGATTCATGTATTATACTATATAATGAAGTTGAATTATAATAATGATATTTCATTGAAAATAATTTATAAATAGTGAAATTAGTTTGATAATATGTGAATGTATAAAATGTTGGTTAATGATAGATATAAGAAAAATTGAAAAAAGATGGGCATGAAAATATATTACAATTTATAAATGAAGATATGTGTTCACATGTTTTCTATAAAGAACCATGATAATGGTTCGTTCACTGTTAATGTTAGTATCCCATATACTCATTATTTTTAATATTTAAACTCATTATTGATGGCAACACAATAAGATTAATGATAGGGATATCCAGAGGGGGAATAAATGAATGATTCATCATTGATAAACCAAGGTCAAGGGAAAAAATACCAATGAGATACTAATAAATGTATTTATAAGCATATGATCATATATGTGAAGAAAATATTAAATTTTAAGTTGTATATAATCCTAGATATAATACCATGTTTATTATATGTTATAGTTCAAATATGGTTTTAATTTATTTCATCATGGTAGTTTATGACTATTTTAATAATGAAGGATAACTAAAGAGTTCTTGTATGATGTTACTTTTCCTTATGCTAAAGGTCAAAATCCTACACATTTTAATATTATCAGCTAATAATAATACATTATTTTTACTGACCAAATCTATTCAATTCTTTTAAAGGACAAACTTAATTGGTTTCTTTCTACCATAGTATTTGAGAATCCAAATGGATTTATATATGAGATGAATATTCATAGTAAAATCACCTTTACCTTCATAATATAGACTTCTATGAAAGGGAAGTGATATTCCCAACCATCTTACTATCTATGACCATTAGGTATTATAACAATGTGCAACATATGTACATTATTAGGGTCTTTCGATGCTGTGGATTTGTCAAATGGTTATGTGAATTCTATTTTAGATGTCACTCATCCAAAAATTTATTAGTCAATTTTATGGGATGGAAAATTTTCTAATAATATCCTATCATGTAATTAGACAAAATTAACCACTATCTCATTGTATTTTTTTTCCTTTCCCAAAACTTTCTTAACAAAAACATAAAAAACATTAATCTTACTATCATGGAAGACCCATTCAAAGGGTAGTATAAGACCCTAGGTGTGTCTAAAGAATTTTTCATTAATAAATTATTATTTTTAGATTAAAAAATATTGTTCCATAAATATATGATTGGATATTTAGAAAAAATAATCTTGATTTATAAACACTATGATATTAAGATTGATAAATAAATTAACCCACATAATATATTATTTATATCACTTATCGATGCTCTGATTAGAGTTTATAAATTATTGTGAGAAGGATATATTATTCTATGGGATGATTGGGTTTGAATAACTAGGAACTGACCTATATACTAGAAGGAAAAATATTCACCACATCAATGATATGATCAAAATTATCATGGGAAATATAATAAACATGACATAAAATTGATATGTCAGAATTATTTTGATGAAGACTTAAGGGGGGATGAATTGTGATCCTTAAAAACATTAATAGATTATAAAATTACCTATTGATATAAAGTGATTATTTCCCTCTTTATGAAGTATGAGTGAGAGGTGAAATTAAATAAAGAAAATAATATGGTGATGTATAGTGGTTCAGAGCATAAATATCACTTATACTTCTCCGCCAAAGGTCTCTCCATGAGATTGATGGCTTTGAATAGTATGTTTGTTTGCTAATGAATTCCAAAACTGAGTAAATTTAGTTTATACCTTTATAATAATACCTTTTCAAGGCCTTATACTTCTTTCAAATGGAATAATAAATCCACATCTTATTCTATGATGCCGGTACGACGTCATCGGAACAACTATGTTTGAGAAAATGATAGTCCAATAAAAAAAATTGAGATTTATTTGATTGAAAAAAATATGTTTTATTAAATTGAAGTATCAATTAATAGATGAATATGTTCTTTAATAATGCACAAAAGAGTTACAATAAAATTAAATGCCACACATCCTTTTTTAAAAACATAATAGGGAAAACACCAGACCAATGAATAAACATGTATGTCCCCAATGTGTGTCTCTGAAAAATGATATGTCTAACTTGAAGAAGAATATTTAATAATAATATACACTAGTAATTACAACAACAACAATAAGTTGACCAATGAAATCATAACCGGAATGTCTCCAAATTGCAACTATGAAGGTAATGAAACAATACTCTATAGAAGAACACATTTCTTTCTTTTTTAGAATAATTGTATATTTAGATGATGAATATCTCAGTAGTTATTATGTCATTTGAATAGTACCCTATCTAATAGTTCCATAAATACCACGTAATAAATAAAATATTTATTATTTCAAATCATTGAAAGAGAGTGGTATTTTTCATTAAAAATATGAATTATTACAATTAATTTGTATGAGCCTTTCAATCAATGATAAAAAAATTTTAATAGATATTTACTTCTTGTGAAATTTTTTAGAAACCAAGAAAAATTTACTAAATTTAAAACACTATTGTTGACCAAGTCAAGTGTAGGGTATCTTCACCTAGTGAAAAACAGAAAATATATGGTTGACAGAACATGATTGATTAAAAAAGTGGGGATAATGAACATTAGGTTTTTCTCATAAATATTAGTGTTTCTACACCATAAATTCCAATTATATATGTAGGGTTTGAAAAATGTTTTCAAATTACTTTCAAAATGTTATATAATACTTAGTCAAATATATTCCAATGAATTAAAGTCATGTGGTCACTTATAAATTAAAAATAAATATTGTAATTAATATCATCTTCTTAAAATTCACATAAAAGTAGACCTATTTGTAACAAAAATGTGGGAAACTATGACCAAAAAAATCAAAAAGAAATTAAGGAATTTATTGAATCAATACATGCTCAACAATATCCATATTTAGGATGAGAAAAAATAAAACAAAATATGTTTTAAAATTAAAAATAATTTTTTTTACAAATTTAAATAAGTTAATTACTGGTAAATTTATTCCCCTTTATATATATTTATTTTAGGATTATTTATTTCACACTAAAAAATATCTTTCCTAAAAGTTAAAAATATTATAATGAATATATCATTAATTTTTGGTAATTTTCATAAAAATATCTCCCCATTTTATGATGTAATAAAATTAAAAAAACAATTTATATCCTATTTTTACTACTAATAATAACAATTAAAACAATATTTAAAAAAATAATATAATATAGAATTTGAGTAATATGTAGAGATGAATAACTGTCAGGGAGTTATGAAGGGTTAGACGAATCTTCAAAACATTCCAAACGTTATAAATAATCACTTAAATATGATAAAACTCATGGTAGTTTCTATTTTTTTCATTGAACATTGGTTGATCTTTGATACATAGAAGAAGATTAAAAACATTTGAGTTAAAACTATTTAACGCATCTAGATAAAATTTAGCAATAGCTTGCCCTCTAAATAACTTCATCTAAATTTTCATCAAAATTTTAAATTCCTGAATGTGTTGTTTAGTAATCAATCTTCCATTCATATTATAGTAATCCTTTTTAAGCGTATGATAAACTGTTTTCAAAACAGAAATTTTTTCAGTTATTCATAAAACATTATAGATGAATTCAAAGATTCATGAATATTTACAATTTCTCTTCATTATATTATTAACTTTGATCAGAATCTCTTCACAAGATATTACACATTTAGTCATTTAAGAAGACAAATTTCCTTCTTCTTCAAAACCATGAACATCTTTATTTTTTTAGCATATTTATCAAGGGGATCATTATTAAATAAGACGGAAAGTTATCTAAATAGTTTAGAAAAAGGATTACTTAATTTCTTCTTTTTAGAAAATCTCTTTTAGGAACTTGATGTTCCTTATTGATTCATTTCACCTAGAATTTTTTTATTTTGAAGGATTCAAAAATAATATTTATGTAAAGTAGGATAAATAATTTAATAGGTTCTGAGAAGAAGATTATAGGGTTTTAAAGAGTAAGACGATATGTATCATTCTATAAAAATTCATATCAAACATCAAATTTTCAACCGAAAATAGAAATTAGTCATTTTTAATTTTTAATTTGTTAAAATAAAATTTAGGTAATAAAAATATTCTTTAAAAATATTACGTAAAATGATTAATTTTTTTAAAAACATCAAATTTAAAGAAGATAATATTTTGAAACATTAAATAAATAATATTATTTTTCATAATCATATTTAAATAATTAATATATTTTATAAAGATAATTTTCTAATATCGACATATATAAAATAATTTTTATAGAAAATTGAATATTTTACAAATTTCATTATATACTTTAATATAAAATTATAAACTATTCTTTAATAGCTTGATTCAAATATTATGAATGTTTCAACAATAATTCATAAATGATATTTATCCAACTATATAAAATAGTTAATGTAATAAAAACATATATAATGATAAGATTGAAATACTTTAGGGACTATTTGTTCTAGTTCTGAGGACTTTTTGACAATGAACAAATTTAGCATTAATCACTCCTTTTATAGAATAGATATTTGACTATACTTTTGTGATTAAAACATGATGATTGAATGATGTAGTTCAATGGTTTATTCATGTAAAACATCAACTAAAAGATAATTTTATTACCTATATGTGTTTGGGTTTTTTATTTTTAGAAACTAATTTTTTATGTATCCAAATATGTTTATTTTTTTAGAGATTATACAATTTAAGTTAGATAATTATTTCAAAGAATTAAAATATTTAACACCAAATATTTAAGGTTTTATAAAGAAATAGTAATTTTAAAAAATTTCATTCATACTACAATAAAAAAATTTAATATTGGATTTGATATTACTATTTTATCTAGGGAAACAAATTCAAATATAATTTTGGTATTTCACCATTACCAGAAATTCCTTGTTTTCATTTGCGAATTTAATATTTACCATGAATTTAATATCAATAATTTTATACATTGATGGTAATACTAGAAACATGCATTAAATTATTTAATTCATCCAAAAATTCTTCAATTTTAGTCTCATTTAGGCTATATGAAATTTTAAAGAATTATTTCTTAAATATATATATTGTTTTGAAAATATTTGTTTTTCATATAAAGTTTCATAACAAGATTTTTTATGTTTTTTATGATCTTTCATTTTTCATTAAAATTTATTTTAAAGAAAAAATGAATAATTATTTAGTTCATCATATGATATATTTTTAGAATTAGAGTTTTGAGAGTATGAATATTTTACCTCATCAGTATGAGTCATCAGACATGATATGGTGGATATCCCTGGACCAGCATGGATTCATCCAGGGCCACTCGATATTGGAATCCATTTCTCTAGCTCATGAGATTCTCAATGTCATCAAATTAAAATCTTGGGGGGTCAAACATGGTTATTAAACTTGATACAATCCAAACCTGTGATTGGCTAGAATGGAGCTCCATTAACATAGTTTTATTAGGTATGGGTTTCATCTCCTGAAACATCAATATTATCTTTCATTGCTTTAGCTCTTCGTGGATATCAGTGTATTTTATGGGAAAATCTAATGGTTTCTTTATGTATTCTTGTGGCCTCATGAAAAGGGGACCACATATATTCATCTATTTTCATTCTCTTTTAGAATTTTATGAGTCGTCTAATTTA
Source organism: Viscum album (assembly GCA_963277665.1). Classification (NCBI taxonomy): domain Eukaryota; kingdom Viridiplantae; phylum Streptophyta; class Magnoliopsida; order Santalales; family Viscaceae; genus Viscum; species Viscum album. The sequence goes on along the minus strand of OY728125.1, from coordinate 772,247,442 downwards.
AATAACCATTAATAATGTTGGAATCCTTCCTTATCGGTACTTGTTGAAGGCCCCAACAATCCCCCACCTCATGTTCACCGATGATAGCATTTTTTTCTTGAATGCCAAGAGTAGATACTTTTTCATCTTAAACAAAGTGATGGATGTTTATTGTCAATGGATTGTTCTGATAATTAATAAATGTAAGGGTGAATTATTTATTCCCAACAAGTGAATCACTAAGATGGTGGATTCTGTCAGTAGGTTTCTCAGCATCAAGTGGGGTGAGTTCCCTATAGTTTTTATCGGTTCTCCCATATCATCAGGAAGGATTCAGTTTCAGGAATTTGATTCTCTCTACACCAGGATTACAAATAGATTACTAACATGGGAAAATAAATTTCAATCTTTCAGTCGATGGATCAATATAGTGAACAATGTTTTGGTGGATTCTCCAATTCATAGCCTCTCCTATATCATGGTCCCAAAGTGATTTATCAACTCTATTGATAGGATTGTCACCAACATCATTTGGGATTACTCTTTGGAAGGGATAAAACATTGGGTTTTTTAAGAAACAATGGTGAGGCAAGTGGGTGAATGAGGTATCAATGTGAACAACCTGATGGATACCCTCTACTACATGAATGCAAGGCTTTCATGGAGCATGCGAAAACAACACACTCTCTGTGGAACCACCATGAACGAGTGCGTTTTGGATCTTAAGGACTCATTAAAGGGGTGTAGCTCATCCCTCTTGTCACTGATATGTCTCAATGTCGATGTTCTTCATCCCTTCTCTCAATGGATGGTTTAGAGAGGTCATATTTCCTTCTGGAACCAAGGTTGGTGTGGTGGCATGCTGGGGTTCCTGGGGTGTCCGGTCACTGACATATCATTCATGGAAGCCATCCTTATCCCTGAGTTCATCAATGCAGTCATGGATAAGGAACAACATGTGTAATTTCATCTTATCGAGCACAATATAGAGGATGACAAGTTTGTTTTCACTACTTCCTCCTTTGGTCTCTTCAATTAAAAAGAGTTCCGTAGTATGGACCAGGGACATGTATAGTCTAGGGGGTGGGATGAGATTTTTGGGTGAAAAAATACACACAAAGTTTTACATTATCACTTGGAGGATTCAAAATAGATCCATCCTAACTGACGATAATATCTTAAGATGTGGTATTCCCCTTACGTCCAGGTGCTTGTGTTGTAGTGTGCATAAGGAGGATAAAATTACTCATCTGTTCTTCAGAAACGAATGGGTGAGTGAGGTGTGGAAAGAACAGGGGGAATTCTATACAGAACTCTCCTCGAATGTGGATATCCTTTCCGTTATAGATAAATGGTTTCATGGCTCTGAGGGGAGAGGCCCAGAGAGGGTAGCCCACTTTGTGGCACTACATGAAGAATGCAGGAGTATTTGGAAGGTATAGAACAAGTTTATGCATGAGGGTGTAGCTATAACAGCTCATGTGATTACAATTTGGGGAAAAAAACCTTTTACTCTGATTGAATAAGGTGGTGAATTTATTGAGCGTGGCCCCTTATTTCCATCATTTTCATTCAGGATCTAGGGTGGGGTTTCCTTCAGTAGTAGGGCATGAAACTGGGTTAGTTGGTGACCTCCCTCAGGTGGCTTGAAACTTAAAATGGATGGTTATTCTATCTAGAGGAATATGCATGAATGAGGAGTGGTGCATGATATTAATGGCTTAGTTTACATAGCGTTCTCATCCAGGCTAGGCTAGATCTCTTTCCTTAATGTGGAGGCTCTATCTATGCACACTGATCTTAGACTTTGTAGAAAAAAGGGACTGGATTTATCGTAACATGGAACAGACTCCATGGTTGTCCATGAATCCTTGAAATGGCGTGGATTCTCTCCTTGGTCGATCTTATATGCTGTTAGAAAATGTAAACGTATACTCAATAACAACATTAGTGTGATCCATACCTCATGGGATGGGAATAAGGTAAAGGAAAACATGGCCTCAATGGAGTTCCCTAGCATGGGGGAGGTCTTTTTGCACATGGATAGAAGTATTAAGCCCAATGGGGTGGATTTTATAGAAGGGGATGTTCTTGGGAAACAATACATTAGACCCCCTTAGGTAATTTATTTAGGGGGTTTTATCCTTTTTTCAATTTTTTTCTCCCCCACCCCATTAACAAAATTACTTAATGATGATGATGATGATATACCACTATTTTTCGAATAAATAATCATGTGATATTTGCAGCATCCATAATTATCATAAATAAGGTAAGGAGCGAGAATCATCGACATAAATTTTAAAAAATAATCAATTTCAATATTTTTCTGCCTCCGAATAATTACATCAACCTTATTAGATCAAAAATATACCATTGATAATACATAAGAGTGAAATTTTTTTATTCACTTTATAGTATCATATAGAATTTTCATGTATTTATGAAAAATGAATTTAGTAAAATAGAACAACCATTGATAATACTCATTGGTATCATATAGAAAGAGACTAATTTTGATTGATTTTAGAATGAAAAATATATATTATGATGACAAACCACTTATAAAATTTGTTAGTTCAGAATGATTATGAAAAAGACATAGGGTGTGAATTAGGATCATATAAAAACACCAACATATTTAGAACATCCCTCTTGATATTCATAAATTTTTATTATCTCTTAAAGGATTGTGAGCACTAAAAATAAATAATTAATAGAACAAACATGTGTATATTGTTTCTAGTCATAATGATCAATTATTCTACTCCAAAACACTCTCTCCATGAGATGCACGATTTTCACTAGTATTTCCTTTTATCCAGGGCTTTTAAAACTGAGTACATGTAACTGAAACCTTTATAATAATGATTTAACAAGTCCTACTGGTTATTTCAAACAGAACTAAAAATTCATTTATTAGTCTGTGAAACTTATAATCCTTCACCACCAAGACATAGACTGAAGGAAAAAAACACGAATAAAAAAATAGAGGTTTATTTTATTGATTTTTTCCTACAATTGCATAAATAACTGATAAATGTATATGATCATAAATAATTCAAAACTATATTACAATAATCATCAATGTCACACATGGTTCAATTAAACCATAATAGAGAAAATTCCAATTAGATTAATAAACAAGTTTGTATGAAAAGTGTAACTCTCAAAAATACATTGTTGAATATATTGAAGAATATGTAATAATAAGATATATTAGTAGTGTTAAAAACAATAGTTTGTTAATTATCTATAGCAAAACATTTATTTCTCCAAAGTGTAGCTCTGAAATAAATTGCACAATCTTTTTTTAAATCGCACAACACTTTAGTTTTTACTGAATATATATATATATATATATCCAATATATGAATATTTAAATATTTATCAGGTCGATATAATATATCTAGGTAAAATGGTTCTTGGAAGAAAAGATAATAAATCTTGAATATTTTAATTCAAATTAGTCAAATAATTTTATATCTTCCCTTATAAATATTAATGCTATAATAGATTGAGTATGATCCTTGGAATCGGTTGTAAAATTGATTTAAAAAGATATTTACATCCATTGAGACTTTTGTAGAAAACAAGAAAAATATCTCAAATCGAAAACTTCATCATTGAACATAAAAAATGTAGGGTTTATTCAGATAGTGAAAAACATAAAAAAATTTGGTTGGAAATGTAATGTTTACTAAAAATGTATGGTATATGAGATGTATGATTTCTCCACAAATGTAGGGTTTCCAAAATATATATTAAACATACATATTTTGGGTATAACCTGTGTTCCTAGATTTCTTTAAAACATGTAATAAAAACATAATCAAATATCTTCCATTAAAATAATTACCTGTTAATGCTTCCGAAATAAAAATAAATATTCTAATGAGTATCAATTTCCAAAAATTAACTTAAAATCAACTTAATTACTAACGTTATTGGGAGTGTTTTTGAGATGAAAAAGAAAAAAGAAAATCAAAAAATTATTGAATCAACACATGCACAATAGAGACATCCTTGAAGTTATTAGCATATTGATGCTCCATAATCTCTCACTAGTCTCAGTGACTATGAACATCGTCATCATTACTAGTTTATAAAAAAGTTTTTCATTTGGATCATGTATTAAATAGTTTCATATTTCTATTTGGATTCCTCTATAAAGGGTTATAACTACTCTATTTTCTAGAAATGTTTACCTAATTTGATTGAGGAATGATATTTCAACAGGAGGAAACATAGTGAATCTATACATTCCATGTAATCCAAGATATCCCATGATGAAATAACATAACACAACATAATGGTATTTTTTTATATTAAAAATATGGTAAAATTTTTAATCCATTCTATAACATGATTACATTGTGAAAACCTTTTTGGTACACCTTTAATTATTTTCATCACATCTTGATGATACATTTCAGAAAAAAATTATCAGAGAAATTTTCTATTTGTGAATGATGAATTTTAAGAACCTAAATGTTCTTCATTGCATTTCATATTATAGATTTCATATTATCAGTGTTTTTATAACTTCAGAAACCTTACCATTTCTCGGGATTAGAATTTTATGAGTGTAAAAATATAATATTCAACTCATTAAAGACAACAAATATGGTTCCTTCCTCATACATGGTAAATATTCTTTGATAAGAAGGATTTACACAACCAAATTCATGAAAGGAAAGTTTTAGATCCCCGATCCATGTATATATGGATGTTATCATCCAATCATTATTAAAAATCCCCATATGTTGTGCCTGCCATGGATTGCATGATATTAAAAATTCACATTAACGCAAAGGGAATTAACTTGAATCTATATTTTTGTTCTATATAAATCCAAAAGAAAAGGATTCAATGGATCACCATTAGCATGATAAGTAATTTTAATGATTTTTAGTTATATTCACAGTGGAAATATCAATTTTAATCTTAATCATGGATCAATCTATCAATTCGTTATTTTATGGTTTCAAATTTTTTATTAGACTTCTATTGAATGTCATATACATTATACAAAACAAAATATAGTATATTAAACCCTCATGAATTCTCAGAAAAATTAAATATATCATCAAATTCGTACTAAAATGTCATATCTCGAACTAAGGTCTCTATATATAATCAATGATATGATACCCAGGATTCAGTGATAAGAATTTTCATCCCAAATTATGAGTTATACCAGTCTCATTATTTCATCCTATAACAACATGGACAATGGGATATGAGGGAAATTGGTGGCCTAAATACCTACTATACAAGGATATAAATGACATATATATGATTATTTTGTGAGTACAACCTGAAATTTTAGTGGTATTGTCTATGAACCAAGGGCCTCAGTCCACCCTGCCTTAAATGATTTCTTCAATAATATACAATTTTATAGTAGATTATATGGAACTACTCCTAGGACCTGACTTTAATAGTGACTATAAAGTGAAATTAAATATCATAGAAAGGAATCTAATAATATTTTCAAATTCATTACTTGGATGACAAGACTCATTGATTGGTTAGCTATATTTTATGAATATTAATGGATTACTTGGGTAAAGATTTTTTTTTTGTATTTGGATCCTTACAATAGGGAATTCCATTAATTGGTCTGATATACTCGTCCAACTGATCATCATCCCACATCCCCCCTTGAAGGGATAAGAATGTTTGAATTTAATGCAAGTTCACATTCCTAAGAAATTCACTTCTCTAGGGAATCTACACTCCTGTGTTATCCTAATATCATGGATCAAGGGTAAGCCGTCAATTCACATTTTTTCCCAATATCATGAATCGAGGGAAAGAAAACACATTGTCCACACTGCCCCCATAAGGGAGAAATTGGGAAGACTCAACCTAGTCACTCTATTATATACACAATGGAACTACACATGTAACACATAATACAATTATATAGAATTTCATAGTTTTTAATTTCATGAAATATATATATATATAGACACACACACACACACACATATATATAATAAACACACATCGATATGTGATTCATATCATGTGTAGGTCACTCAGGGATACACTCATAAAAAACATAATATTTCTGAACACCATATACATATTATTAATAAGGAAAGTCTAATAGCCTAAAGTTCAATGATGTTCAAATTTTAGGAATCAATTTCTGAGTCATTTTATATATCAACAATCTCGATTAAGTGTTGTTGTTTTCAATGGACTAATTTTAATCGAGAAGCATATTACATTTATATAAATCCTATTATTATATCTATAGATTATAATTCTCTTTTTAGATCATGTTGGATCTCTTATATATAAACTTGAATCCTAGAATCCATGGTTTATCCTAAAAAAGGATGGATTTTTGATAGAACAGATGAAACATAATAATTTGGAAACACAACATTGATCCTATACTTAGGAATTGAAGAAGGGATATAGAGAGAGATAGAAAAACACAACATTCACCTTGGTTTTGAGTAATAATGGAGGAGGATTAGAATTTTCATAAGGGATCAAGTAATTTTTGGTATACTATAAGAGGACACATTCCACATGTGGAAATTATGTTCAAGATATGAAATAATCGAGAAATTATACATTAATCATGAGATGAATTGGTTCATTCCATAAACCACTTAAGTTAAATATATAGAAAATTTCAATGTTTATGGTTGTTAAAAGGCATGAAACCCATGAAAACAATGAATAGAATTTAATACTATGAACTAACTCAAAAAATATTTTCTTTGAATATTCCAAGAAATAATTCTTGAAATAAATTATTACTATAGATAGAAAATACAATCCTCCTAGATAGAATTTTGAAACTATATTCCCCAAATCCCTCTAATATTACTCAATCATTTAATTAAATTTTAAAATGAAACATAAAATCTTAAAATAAGGTTTACCTTAGGATTGAGGTTGTCATAATATATAATCCCTATCAATAAAAAAACCACATAATAAGTTTGAAGATGATAATTACATTTTCCAAATACGTTATTTCATTGATAGTAATAAAAATTAACATATATATATAAGATTATTAGCTTTATATCTATTTATACTATATTTTTTTAGTTTGACATGTAGTTTGGTATATAATTTTATAGAGAACCACATAATAAAAATTCAATGACGTACATAAAATAAGGTTAGAGAAGAATGCAATAATTAATGGACATTACTTGAAATTTATATTCTTTGAATACTAATCATATTGTTTGTATTTTAGGATAATATATAAAAATAATAGAATTCACTTTAGTCGTAAGAGAATATATATGATAAAAACCATTATAATCAAATTAGAGACCAATTTATGAGTAAGTTTATTTGATGATTGCATAACGGTTATGTTTGAGATAAATTATATTGATAATTATGAATAATATAGAATATAGTGCATGTTCAAATTAATAGTGGATTACTAATAATCCCTAATTTTTGAAAAATTAATATTAATCTTCCAAAAAAGTATGTTTCAATTTATATATAAAATTAATTCCACAATTATGATGTAGTGTTATGATTCATCATAACCTTTTCCTATTATTATATATGAAATAAATACTAATATTAGAGAAAACAAATATACATTAAATGAATTTTTTATAAGTAATATAGGTATGTATACATTGAACTATTAATGGGGATCATAATGATTATGAGAACTTGATTAATTTGTAATAATCCCTATGTAACAATATTTTCTAACAAATACATAGAATGGATGGAATTATATGATCATGGATTAATAGAAAAATAAAATTGTGAAATGGGGACCCCATCAGTCATTGATGGATTTTTATTAAGGATACAACCAATAGAGAGACTAGAATATGAAGCCACAAAACCATGAACATACTTAATTTTCATCTAACACAATGAAAAAGTAAGGATATAATGTATATGGTGATAACGACAAGATAAATATATATGTTTACCCATTTCTGTGATAATATTTAAGAATAAGAAGACCACATTTTTAGATATGAACAACACACCCTGACATGTTAATTAATTTTTAAAAAATAACTGAAATGGAAAATAATATAGAGTATTTTACTCCAAAATAAGAAAAAAAATTCCAGGAGTCTATTGAATAACCACTCAACAAGGAATTATTTTTTCTAAAAAACTACTCAGAATATTTCTACCTGGTGGTGGGATCTTCCTATTAGAATTATTGAATATATTAAATTTATCATTAATGAAAATGATGCCCAAGTAATTTTATATCATGGTAAACTCATTAATCAAATATGTAATATTGATTTTTTAACATCAGTAAGAATATAATGGTTTCATAATATAAAATTTAGGAACACATGAATGTCAGATGAATTGAGATTAGAAAGGTAAAAAATATTATCTATGAATAATGTTTATAATTATTCTAATAAATTCATATGATATTTATCATTTTTGAATCACTTTGTGTATGACTTATAAATTATCCATGAATATTAACAATGGAATTTTATAGTTGTTTAAAATTTATTTAAAATTAATGTTTACATAGGTGAATATATCTTTAGTCACAGACCATTACAATATGTATCATTTCATATCAAAATTGAAGAATTAATATTATATATATGGGGAATTATCCTATATTTTTTCGGGATAGAGTTGAATATAAATTTAATCTATTATTATTATAATGACTCATGAGGATAGAATATTATAGAAAATAATAAACATCAATTGAATTTAATCTGATGGAATTTCACATTTTCTTCTGGGACTGTATAAAGGTTTCCCATTGTGTAGTTACTGAAGAAAATATAGTTGGTTGTATTTTATGAAAAACATTATTTTGAATAAATACAAATTTACATGATGTATTAAGTTATTCATGAATCAGATTCATACACAATTTAATTTATTAAATAATATATGTGGATAGGAAATAAAATGGTAATATGGTTACATTATAGATAGTGGTTAAAATGACTTCTTGATGATAAATTAAGATGTATTAAAATAAATTTATAGAAAAATATATCAGAAATTTTTTTTATTAAAATAATTAGAATTAATTGATAAATAGGAAACTATTATAGGATATTTAAAAAAAATTCTGAAATAATTTATGATGAGGTGTCTTTTATTTTCTAGATTATTATATAATTCATTTCAGCTATAACAATGAAAAAATGTTTCCAAATGAAATGAAATATAAATATGTGGTTTGGATACTACTAGAAGTATACATGTTTTTGAGTTTAACAATGATTGATTTATGTTTTTATTTAAAAATAAATGTTACTTTAGTAAATTCTCAATTCCAATATACATTTAATCACTTTAATAAGATAATAAATTAAGATGTTTGGGATTTTTTTAATAGATTACCAGAATTCTATTAACATAGGATAATCATAGTATATTTTTTTCATATATATGGAGAATCCTAGTGGATTAATATATATATATATATAACGTGTTACATTACAATAATTTATTCATAACATGGGATATATTAAATTGTCGTGGATTATTTTACTCTAACAATACTTAGCTAAGATAGTGTAAAAAATGAAATATTTTGCTGCCCTAAATCGACCTACCTTTTAAATTAACAATGTGGGAAGACTATTTTTCTATTATTAATATTATTTCATGGGATTATTGATCTTTTAAGATATAGTATTTTTTAAAATCTACCTTTCTTATTTTTATGAATTTAGAACGATAAATATGTTTTTGTGGGGATTATAATTGGTAAAGGTTCTATTAATGGTGTTTATAATGATTGAATATCATTTTTTAATATTACATTAAACTCCACTAAGAATATAGAGGGATACTATTATTATGTACAAATTTTAATGAAATTTCTTATAGGTATGTACCTTTCACTGTTGATCACAACCAAATTAAAATTCTAAAGCATAATTGAATGCTTCTAATAGAGTCTTAAAAAATTGAAAAAACATTTAAAAAATTTATTCAAATGATAATGAGTGAAAGGAGTGATCAAATATATAAATAAAGTGTATTATAAGAATTAATATGGAATATATTAGGTTTTTTGTCACATATATTAGTGAATTATTCTAAAATAAGTACAATAACAATCTGAAGAGGAAATGATATATAAATTGTGATAAAAATTCTAGCACTAAGGAATATAAATTAAATATCATAAATTAACTAGGTAGAAAATAATATTTTAGGATCATTTTTACATTTTATACTAGTTTGTGAATATTATATTGATCTACTACATGGAACTAGCAATACATCATTTCTCACTAAGGAGGTTTCTTCAGACACCTTTATCAATATATCACCTTATCTATACTATATTGACGTTTTTTTCTATTTTTTTGGAGGAAATGTATTTTATGAAGTGGAATGTGTGGTTTTATCATTTTTTTGTGTCATTTTAAAGAATTTTTGTTTTTAAAATTCAAAAAATCATAGCCCATGAGATGTGGGATGTCACATAGTCCACACAACAGACTATTCCCTCATTAAGGAGTGGGGAATCTATAAATTACAATAGATTTTGAAATTCATTTCATTATATTTTATCAAATAGTGGAGAGATAAAACAATTAATATTAGTGAGATAAAATTAATATAAAATAGGTAATAAGAATAATAAACATTTTTTAAGGAGCGAAAAGATTAAATTTTTCAATGACCACTAATTATCCACGCTGTTATTGATTTATAAACCACAAAAAATCCTAAAAATGTAGGAAGTTATAAATAATATAAAAAAATAGAAAAATATACATTCATTCACCAACTATCTAATTCATTTGAAATTTTTCAAAAAGAGAAATTGTAAAATATTTCCATTCAATAAAAGAAAGTATTTAATTCTCATAAATATTTTCTTCCACATATTAATATTAAAATCAATCCTAAAACTAATAAATAGAAAAATAAGTATATGATATCAATTTTATGTAGAATATAAGTAATATATGGTGGTTTTAAAACCATTTCCCACTATTTACAATAGTTTATACATATGATTGTAAATTTATTTCAATGAAATATTACTAAAATGTAATTCATCATTGGAAAATCAATAATGTTATTTTTATAGGTTCTTGTGTAAAATCCATACTTTCAAAATGACAACCACATGTATGAAGTATAAGAATGTATGAAAATAGAATCATACTATAATGGTTTCTTGTAAGGGAAAATTAAAATTTCTAAACTTTATATACATATATAAATTCTCTCGATCAGTTGGTACCTACTTATATGGGTGGGGATTGGGTAGTATAATATTTCAGGATTTTTTTAATTGTATATCTTTTACAAGTATAGTCTAGATCCATGAAATATTGAATAATCTCATCCTCACCTTAGATGGAATAGTATTTATATTTATCACATAACACAATAATTTACTATGATCTTTAATCAATTCCTAATCCATTTCATAATTCATTATCTATACAAACCACAACATAACCACTATATATGTATGTTGTTACACCAGGAGCCTTCCTAGTTCTATTAACAAAGATCACCATTATGTTTCTTATCTAAATTTCCACAATATAATAAATCTTCCCACTATTAAATTTATATATTTGATATAAAATAAGAAATATATCCTTATACTCCGGATATTTTTATCACCACTTGTTGTTTATATTCATTAAGGAAAACCCTTTTTCAACTTGTTTTTATGAGTACACATCTTCTTATCTATTCACCAAATTATTCATTAGAATATAGTCTTATATCTTGGTCAAATTTCAAGAACATCACACAATCTAGTTATCCACAACACATTGAATATATAATAATAACAAGTCACTTTCTTCTCAAATGGATATTTGATTTGATCACCCATTTATCATAATTATAAGGTTTCGTATCATGTTCACAAATACCCTATACAGAACCATATTTTTTGAATATTTTTGTTCATTTCTTGTATCATAAATAATCACTATTTCCTGTGTGAAAATTAAAAGTTTATTTCCATAATTTTTATGTAAAGTCTATAAAAATATTAGAAAAAATAAATATAAATTGAATTTAAACTAGAAAATAATATTCTATCTTAATTAACATTTATAATAATTAAATCAATTGGATAATATATCCTTCTAAATCATAAAATACATGGGTTGATTCCATATATTAATTACCCACTCATCCATATCATTGATATTATTTTTCAATTCAATCTATGTGTACATGGACCCTTGATGTGGAAAACCATGATGTTTTGTAGAACACATCATATAAATAGCTACTTACATGGATGGAATTCATTTCAATCTGGAACAAATCAAAATCATTTATATAAAATTGTTATATATAAATCCATGAAGAATGTTTCAATGCATAATCTAATTTTATTCATTATTTATAATAACACATAATGGTGATATTATTTTTTAAATTCAAAACTAAAACCCCATATATTCCATTCGGAAAATTATTATTCACATTGTTATTTTGATACAACTTACAAATATATATTTAATGATTTTTCATTGGGTAAAAAATATTCTAAAATTGTCCATAGGGTTCATTTTTAGACCCACTATATCAACTAAGTTTCTTTTATTGTAAATAAGAATCCCTACACCTCAAAATGATTTTATATTTTTTCAAATGGATATAACCTCTGAATTCAGGTTGAATATTATGATGATCTTGTGTACCCTATGAAGGCACCTTATAAATATGGTATGTACATATGTTGTTAATCATACAGTTAATTATTTTTCCAAATTAATTGAATTTTACTTATCTTTTACCTTAGGAAGTCCAACGTACGTACTATAAGATGATTCCAATATACCTAAAGATGTTTGCAGGGTTCCTTCCTCTTATGATTTTTTCAACCAATATGTCATTTCCAGAAATACATAGATCATAAAATTATATCTTTAATTATCATATCGGTCATTCTTAGTAACTAAAAAGATACCCAAATAACTATCCATATATTATATTATCACTTGGTTTATCTGATGTTATTAATATTTTCACGACTTATTATATTCCCCCTTTACTTATTTTATATGAAATGTGCACAATTTGTGTGAAATATTAATGTTTTAATATTAAGTATAATTTTTGAGCATTTTTAGAAGTAGTCCAATTGAGTCAGTTTAATGTTTTAATAATAACTGTCACTATACTGATCCAAATTTTGTGGTTCTTGTTATTTAGGATTCTACTTTCAAAATAAAACATTTCATTAGAAGGTACCATGAGCCAATTCTGCCATTTGAAGGGTCATATGGTCCTCACAAACAAGACCAAAGAATCTGTGAACAAACTGGACCAGCCTTGAAGATTTATTTACTGGGCACAATACAGAAGTCCAAAAACATTAACTCTCCACCATAATTCGTGGGACACTTCATGTCATCCTGGATAAAAATTTCAATTCCCAAATCCGATTACAAGGGGCCCAAATAAAGCTTTGAAGTCCAGCCCACCATTCTGGCCGAGAATTAAAATCAGTATAGTATGCATGAAATATCTCATGATGTAAGAATCAAATAGAGGTGAGTTTTACAGTGTGAAAGAGGAGATATATCAGGACGACTTTGTTGAAGAACCCATTCGGATTTGAAGGCATCTTCATATTCAAAAACCCTTTCACATTCTAGACTTCAAAAAGACTGGATTTAAATGGACAGTTTTACTTTGTTTAATCAACCGACCATAACTTTTGATACTTAAGTCCAAATGACTCAAAATTTTGAGAGTAGTCGTACAACTTTATTATATACAACTTTGAAGAAGGAGATATTTAAATATTAGGCTGTCTGAATAGCCAAATTGTCAATGCAAGTGGAGGGACAGATTGGGAATGCAAACAGTCCACTCCTTGGGCTATAAATACTCTCCCCTTCTCTCCTTGAGAGGGGTTAGCATTTCAGAAGAGAGGAGATCATATTGGGACTTCCAAATCTTTTACAATGTCTTGGGAGGACCTTCCATACTCATGTTTTCACTTGAGAGACCTTTCCTCCTCTCTTTGTTTTCACTTACTTTTGTGTACTTCGTTTTTGTAATTTTGTAAGTCCTTTCTTTTGTAATTCTATTTTAATGAAAGTTTCTTCTTCAATATCTCTTATTCTCCTAAAACTTCTGTATTTTAATATTAATGTTCTTAAAATAGTTTAAATTCAGTTAAATGTCCTTCCCTTATTTTTCTTCCTCATTCAATCAAAAATCTGTTTTTAATTATCATCATTGTTCGTGTGTGTGTGTGTGTTCAACGTACCACTCTATTATAATCCCTTTCTTTTTATTGTATTCTTAATTTATAATCATAAGTATTATAACCAGAATATTAAACACCCAAATGTCTGAGTAAAAATCTCATTGGGGTGAGTCAAAATTTAGGGATGTTAAGTTATTGAGAGTATTTGCTCGATGAGTATTCGTTAATTTAACATCGTGTATGTTGGACTTAATATGTCATGGATTAATGACATATTTTGTTTATAATGTGGTTTCCATGGATTATTGGAACCATAAATACACTACCATAAACAAGTACAGATTGATTTTAGAATCATAGTTATATTAAGTCTTGGATTAAAGCTTTAACACTTAGGAATTCTAATCGACATCAACTTGTGAAGTGGGTGTTAACTTAAAAGCAATATAAAGAAAAGATCAAGGATATCACAAGCTTAACTCCCTAATAATGAACTCACCCCAATATTTATCAATTTATTAAATCAATTATAGTCAATCAACAATTTCAATTATGCTATGCAACAAACCCCCTAATCAAAATACAATAAACTAAAAACAAACGACTAATACAAAGTATCATCGCTGAGGATTCAACCCGAGTGATGCTATACACATTAGCAGAGCACCAGAACTTTGACAGGTCGATAGGTGACAATATGCCGTGCGTTTCAAATGGCGCAGTTGCTGGGGATGGTGCTTTATGTAGTCATTAGTTTCTGGTTATTGTAAAAAAACAAAAAAATTTTTTTTAAAAAAAATTGAAACAAAACACAAAGAAAAACCCATCTTCCTCTTAAAAATCATAAACTGAAAAAATACAAAGAAAAACTCGCCTTCCTTATCCTTTATAAATCTCTCTGAATTCCCCATATCCTCCCAAACAATCCCTCAGAATTTTTTGACCCTGAAATTGATAGAACTCTTCATCGACTTAGGAGTACCATTAGGGATAACCAAATCACCCAAGAACCAATCATTGCCCAACCAATTGAATTCGATATGGCCAATCCTAGGGAACAAACATTGAAAGAACTTGCTGCCCATGATATGAATTACCAACCCATTGGTATTCAATATCCAAACATAGAGGCTGACTTTGAACTCAAATCAGGTTTGATTCATCTTCTACCTCATTTCCATGGGCTAGCCGGTGGGGATCCTCATCTACATCTCAAAGAGTTCCAGGTGGTGTGATCTACCATGATGCCTCAAGGGGTTTCTGAAGAACAAATCAAACTCTGAGCTTTCCCTTTCTCCCTAGCTGACTCTGCCAAGTCATGGCTCTACTACCTCCCTCCTGGTTCCATAACTACATGGAATGACATGAAGCATCTCTTTCTAGAAAAATTCTTTCCTGCTTCTCGTACCGCTTCCATCCAAATGGAAATAAGTGGTATCCATCAATTACTAAATGAATCACTCCATGAGTACTGGGAGAGGTTCAAAATGCTTATTGCAACCGGCCCACATCAGCAAATCCCTGA
This sequence comes from Viscum album, assembly GCA_963277665.1. Classification (NCBI taxonomy): domain Eukaryota; kingdom Viridiplantae; phylum Streptophyta; class Magnoliopsida; order Santalales; family Viscaceae; genus Viscum; species Viscum album. The sequence goes on along the minus strand of OY728125.1, from coordinate 772,231,756 downwards.
CCAAATCTTGATCCAATACTTCTATGATGGGTTATTGTCTATGGAGATAACTCTCATTGATGCCGCAAGTGGTGGTGCTCTGGTTGATAAAACTCCTACAGCTGCAAGAGATCTCATAAGTAACATGGCTTCAAACACACAACAATTCCATACTCGAGTACATGCTCAAGTCAAACAAGCCCAAGATAATCAATCAACTGTGCCGACCAAAATGACTGAGTGGATGAGTGAACTTACAGGTCTTGTGCGTCAACTAACAGTGGCTACCAAATCCCCAACCACATATTCTCCACAGTCACTATTCCCTGGACCTATCAAGAAATGTGGAATCTGTAGCTCCCCAGCTCATCCAACATACACATGTCCACAACTTCAAGAGGATCAATCTGATTCATCCGAACCAATGGAGCTCAATCCAGCATATGCTCAGTGGAACCCCAACCCTCAACAATCAGGTCAGTTTGTTAGAAACTTCAACCAACCTCACTCTGAGCCTTTCTCTTCTTCCTATAACCAAGGCCTTAGGTATGGTAATCCCATATCTCACCCCCCTCAATTCCCTCCTCAAAACCCAAACCAATTCCAACATGGTCAAGGTGGTGGTAACTTCCATCAACCTTATCCTTTTGTTCCTCAACCTCAAAGCAACAATCCTCATCCTAGATTCCACTATCTGAATGAGCCTTCCCAATTCCCAACCCAATACAATCGCTTTCTGAAGAACCAAAATCAAGGTAATCCCAATCTGGGACAAACCTCTTCTTCCAAACAACCATGGGAAAGTGCAGTGGATGATCTTGCCTCCTTCACCCTTTCTAGCCTTAAAAACATTGAAACTCAAATAGGTCAACATGCATCCCACCTGAGCCAGCAACAACAATCAAATTCTTCCCAACTCCCACCTCAACCATTACCCAACCCCAAGGGTAATGTAAGTGCAATTGCACTTAGATCAGGAAAGAAACTTGATATGCCTCAAGATAAATCCTCAAACCCTCCTTTGAATGTTGACCTAGAAAATGAAAATAAAAAAAAATTGAAGATGAATCTGAATCCATTCCATCACCTCCTTCCATTACACTTAGGAACCCAATTCATTTTCCTCAAGTTGTCTCTAAACCAAGGAAGTTCTTTGAACCTGATACTGAAATGCTCGACATGTTTAGACGTGGTGAAGTCAACATTACCCTCTTAGATGCCATAAAACAAATTCCTAAGTATGCCAAGTTTCTCAAGGAGTTGTGTACCCACAAGAGGCAACTTAAGACCTTTTAAAATGTTTCCACCCTGCAGTCTATTCCCATAAAGTGCAATGATCCAGGGACCTTTACAGTCCCATGCCAAATTGGAAGTTCCAACTTTGATGATGCACTCATAGACCTAGGAGACTCAATTAATGTCATGCCCAAATCCATATTCACCAACCTTGGTCTAGGTCCCTTGTACCCAATGGGTGTTGTCATTCAGTTATCCAATCAAAGCACAGCCAGTCCTGAGGGAATAATTGAGGATGTCCTTGTCCGAGTCAATGATCTTATCTTCCCTGCTGATTTCTATGTCCTTGACATGGAATGTGAGACAAAATCTTCTCGATCTCCCCTAATTCTAGGAAGACCATTCCTCATGACTGCGAGAACCCAGATTGATGTCCATTCAGGCATCCTATCCATGGAATTCGGTGACCAACTGGTCAAGTTAAACATTTTACAAGCCATGTGATACCCATCTGAGGATCACTCTGCATTCTCAATCCGTGCTTCTGAGGACACTTCTAAGAGTCAATCGTACCCCAATCCACCATGTTCTTCATGTTCTAATGATAAAGGATCTTTTGAAATCTGCACCATGATTAAGAAAGTCATAAATGGTGAAGTTGATGTGAAACTTTTATTCATAGACTCCATCAATTTAGAGGATCTTGAAAAATCTCTTGAATCCCATATCAACTCTAATCTCTACTGCTCTACCTTGGACAATATTAAGAAAAATGAACCCGAAGCAACTGAAGTCCCTTCTTCCATTCCTGAGTTGTCGAGCCCAAAAGTGAAAGATGATACTGATCTGAAACCTCTTCCTGCACACCTGAAATATGCATTCCTCTTCCAGGATCACTCATATCCTGTCATTATCTCTGCCAACCTTACAGAAACCGAGGAGTCCAAACTTGTTCAAGTGTTAGAGAAAAAAAAGCCTTAGGTTGGACCCTATATGACATACCAGGAATCAACCCTGCCCTTTGCATCCATCACATCCATCTTGAGGAATCATCCAAGCCAATTAGACAACCACAAAGAAGACTGAATCCACTAATCCTTGAGGTAGTTAGGGAAGAGATCACCAAGCTTCTTCAAGATGGTATTATCTACCCAATTTCTGATAGTGAATGGGTTAGTCAAATTCAAGTTGTACCTAAGAAGGGTGGGATAACTATTGTCAGAATGAACATGGGGAGGTAGTCACAACTCGAGTGAATAGAAAATGGCGTGTATGCATCGATTATCGAAAATTGAATGATGAAACATGAAAAGATCAATACCCTCTTCCATTCCTTGATCACATGCTAGAAAGATTAGCCGGAAAGTCACACTATTGCTTTCTTGATGGATACACCGGCTATTTTCAAATCCCAATCTCACCTCAGGACCAAGAAAAGACTACTTTCTCATGCCTCTTTGGAACATATGCATATAGAATAATGCCTTTTGGCCTTTGCAATTCTCCTGCAACATTATAGAGGTGTATGATGAGTATCTTTTCAGAATTCGTTGAACACTACATGGAAGTCTTCATGGATGAGTTCACCATTTATGGTGAGTCATTTGAATCTTGTTTGAATTCACTCTCTCTAGTCCTTCAAAAGTGTGTCAAGTGCAACCTTGTGTTAAATTTTGAAAAATGTCACTTCATGGTTTCAAATGGGATTGTTCTAGGGCACATAGTTTCAAAATATGGTATTGAAGTCGATCCTGCCAAAATTGAAGTGATCCAATCACTTCCTCTACCCACTTCTATTCGAGACATCCGTTGATTCCTCCGTCATGGAGGTTTCTATCGGATATTCATCCATAACTTTAGTAGGATTTCCCTCCCACTCACTCATTTTCTCCAAAATGATGTCACTTTCCATTTTGATGAGGTTTGCAAGAGAGCCTTCATTGAACTCAAAACTGCTCTTACATCTGCCCTGATAATCCAACCCCCAGATTGGTCATTACCCTTTGAGTTGATGTGTGATGCTTCTGATAGAGCCGTTGGGACTGTTCTTGGTCAAAGAAGAGAAAAGATTACTCATTTAATCTATTATGCATCAAAAACATTGGATGAAACTCAATATCACTACACTGTGACTGAAAAGGAACTTCTAGCAGTGGTTTTTGCCTTAGATAAATTCCGGTCCTATCTCTTAGGTGCCAAAATCATCATCTTCACAGACCATTCTGCTATTAAGTTCTTACTCAAGAAAATTGATTCCAAACCGAGGCTAATAAGATTGATCCTAATTCTCAAAGAGTTTGACCTTGAAATTAATGATAGACCAAGAAAAGAAAACACTGTTGCTGATCACTTGAGTTGAATTTCTAGTTCTTCACAATCTGAAATCATCGATCCTAAATTCCCCACTGAGCACCTTTCATCTCTCACTCAAAAAATACTATAGTATTCCCCAATTGTAAATTAATTGGTTTCTGGTGTTTTTCCAGAAAATTTATTAAATGAACAAAAAATGAAGTTGAAAAGTGATTCAAAATACTATTTTTGGGATGAAAATAAACTTTGGAAAACTGGGGCAGACATGGTAATAAGGAGACGTGTCGATGAAAATGGGCATTCTTCCATCTTAGAATTCTGTCACTCACTTCCTGGAGGTGGCCACTTTGGACCACAAAGGACCTCCCGAAAGGTCCTAGACACGGTATTCTTCTGGCCTTCACTCTTCAAGGACTCACATGAGTTCTGTCAATCATATCCCACTTCCCAAAAGTTTGGCACAATCTCCAAAAGAAATGAAATGCCCCAAAAGACTTTAATTTTCTGTGAGATCTTCGATGTTTGGGGTATCGATTTCATGGCACCATTTCCCCCTTCCAATGTATTCTCATACATTCTTCTTGCAGTCGATTATGATTCAAGGTGGGTTGAGGCCAAACCCACTAGGAAGGATGATGCTCATACTGTTAGTGAGTTCCTAAAGACCCACATCTTCCAAAGATTTGGCAAACCATGTGGCTTGATCTGTGAATTAGGAAGCCATTTTTGTAATAGAACCATGGAAGCTCTTTTGAAAAAGAATGGGGTTGTACATAAAACTTCAACTGCATATCACCCTCAAACAAATGGCATGGATGAACTCCCTAATAGAGAAGTGAAAAGAGTGCTTGAGAGAATTGTAAAACCCACCAGAATGGACTGGACTGAGAGACTTGGTGAAGCCCTTTGGGCTTATCGAACTGCCTATAAAACACCCATTGGGATGTCTCCTTTTAGGCTAGTTTTTGGTAAAGCATGTCACTAACCAATCGAAATCAAACATAAGTCATTTTGGGCTGTGAAAACCTGTAATTTTGATTGTGAAAAATCTGGTGAAGAAAGACTGTTGCAATTGGATGAACTGAAGGAGCTTCGACTCGATTCTTTTAAGAATTATAATCTCTACAAAGAAAAATCTAAGGCACTCCATGATAAACACATCCTGAGAAAGGTATTTTATGAAGGTGAAAATGTAATGCTCTTCAATTCTCGATTTCGGGTTCACCCAGGTAAGCTTAATTCTCGTTGGGAAGGTCCTTTTTTTATTACTAATGTTTACCCATTTGGTGCAGTGCATGTCCAAGACCCCTCTTCCAAAAGGACATTCATGGTTAACGAACATCAGTTAAAGAATCACCATGAGAGGTCTCACAATCCGGGAACCACGTCGACTTCCATCGAATCCCCATCCACTACAATAGAACCACCACTGGATGGAGACCTAGCGAATCCAAACCAGGGGGCACCTCTTTCCCTTTAACTCTCTCTATCTTTTCCTCTTTCTACCTCTTTCTTCTTCTTCCTCTCTCTTTAATTTTTTTAACAATTTTCATTATCAAAAAATTTATTTTTCACTTTCAATTTTGTGTGGGTGTATCTTTACAAAAATAAAAACCTAAAAAAAACAACTTTAAAAAATAATAAAAAAATTATAATTCATGCATACTCACCATCAAGTTTTGAAATTTTTTACAACCATTTTGGGGAGTTAACAAACATGTTTTCATCTAAATTTTTTTTTATTTTTATAATGACTTTGGATAAAGAATTTTTTTTTCAAACCCAACACATTTTGAATGCTCAATTTTTGATTTGGAAAATTATTTTCCCCAACCCTGATAACAAACATTTGCTTTCATTCCAAGGCCACCTATGGACATCTTTTCAAAATTTGTGTTTTCACACCCATTTATGAGTCTTGAGTTTGTGGACCTTCGAGCTGAATTTCCTACCTTAGTGTGTATTAATATGATAGAGGCATTTTCTGAACCACATGAAAATCACAATAGCCAAATAGCCTCCCATTTCCATTACATTAATCCTCCTTTTGAAAGACCCTTCAAGCCTATGAAAACCTTTTCTTTGATAGCCACATTACAATCCCAATACCTTATCCCACCCATTATCAGCATGGATTTTCATTGCATAAGTTTTTGAAATTTAAGTCTGGGGGGAATGTATTACATTTTTGGGTATCATTTCCTTACTTTCTGTTGTGTTATCATATGCTTGAGGTCAAGCATCCATTATAGTGTGTGGGGGGGGGGGTAGGTTGTCATTACGTGGTATTTGGGAATGTATTGTACAAATGATATTGAGAAGTGTTCAAAAAAATTCAAATAAAATAAAAATTCAAAAAAAAATCAAAAAGAAAAAGAAAAAATGGGTTGTGTCTTGTGTAGGTCAAAAATCACTCTTCCTCAACCTTTGATCTTGTTATAACTATTATAATTAGTGTCATGAGGAGATCAAACACGGGTTGGGATATGAGTGTGAGATCTGTTTCAAGGTCAACTTTCGAAAAAACAAAGAAAAAAATGAAAAGAAAAAAAGAACACTTGCGTTATATTCTTATTGGGAGAAGTTTTTTGTGTTGTAAATATTCCATCTTCTCATTACCTTCATATTTTCTTCCTATATTGTGTCTTTCTTCACACAATCATTACCTTGTAAATATGTGTTTTCATTTCCTTCCATGTTTCATTTCAAAAAAATGTGCATTGCTTTTTCTATGTTGGCATTTTAACCCTCTTCTTCTCTCTCTTGGACATTTTATTCATACCGTCCCATATCAAAATAACCCCTTAAAAAGTCCTCTTTATTATTGTGCACTTTGGATAGGTATTGGAAGATGAGAGCTCTTTTCAAACTCTATGATTTTCACTTCTGGTTGGTGAAAGAGTGAACCTCCACAAATGAATTTTATCATCTTGAGAGGTGTGAGTTTTGAGTGTCCACATTTTCCATTTCTAAATTTGAGCATGAAAAAATGAATTAGTTTTGGAACATTGTTTCTGTAACAACTAGTGGTGGAATTCAAAATGGATGAGTGAAATAGTCTAAACCTCCCCGGATTGTAGAAAACAAAATTTTAATATTTGTTGGTGAGTAAAAATGATTTTGTCATGTTTTTATATTTGTTTCACATGAGAACATGCACAAAACTAAGTGTGTGGGAGTTGATGTTATTAATATTTTCATGACTTATTATATTCCCCCTTTACTTATTTTATATGAAATGTGCATAATTTGAGTGAAATATTAATGTTTTAATATTAATTATAATTTTTGAGCATTTTTAGAAGTAGTCCAATTGAGTCAGTTTAATGTTTTAATAATAACTGTCACTATACTGATCCAAATTGTGTGGTTACTGTTTTTTAGGATTTTCCTTTCAATATAAAACATTTCATTAGAAGGTACCATGATCCAATTGTTCCATTTGAAGGGTCATATGGTCCTCACAAACAAGACCAATGAATCTGTGAACAAACTGGACCAGCCTTGAAGATAGATTTACTGGGCAAAATACAGAAGTTGAAAAATATTAAATCTCCACCATAATTCTCCGGACACTACATGTCATCTTGGATAAAAATTTTAATTCCCAAATCCAAGTACAAGGGGCCCAAATAAAGATTTGAAGTCCAGCCCACCATTCTGGCCGAGAATTAAAATCAGTATAGTATGCATGACATATCTCATGATGTAAGAATCAAATCGCACTGAGATTTTGCAGTGTGAACTAAAAGATATAGACGGCCCACTTTGTTGAAGAACTCATTCGGATATTAAGGCATCTTCATATTCAAAAACCCTTTCACATTCTGGACATCAAAAAGACTGGATTGAAAAGGACAGTTTTACTTTGTTTAATCAACATGCCATAAATTTTGATCCTTAAGTCCAAATGACTCCAACGTTTGAGATTAGTCGGCCAACTTTATTATCTAAAACCTTTAAGAATGAGATATTTAAAGATTAGGCTGTCTGAATAGCCAAATTGGCGATTCAAGTGGATGGACAGATTGGGAATGCAAACAGTCCACTCCTTGGGCTATAAATACTCTCCCCTTCTCTCCTTGAGAGGGTTTGGAATTTTAGAATAGAGGAGATCATATTGGCACGACCAAAGCTTTTCCAAATTCTTGGGAGGACCTGACATAATCATGTTTTCACTTGAGAGACCTTTCCTCCTCTCTTTGTTTTCTCTTACCTTTGTGTTCTTCATTTTTGTAATTTTGTATGTCCTTTCTTTTGTAATTATGTTTTAATGAATGTTTCTTCTTCAATATCTCTTATTCTCCTCCACCTTCAGTATTTTAATATTAATGTTCTTAAAATAGTTTAAATTTAGTTAAATCTCCTTCCCTTATTTTGCTTCCTCATTCAATCCAAAATCTGTTTTTAATTATCATCATTGTTCGTGTCTGTGTGTTCAACGTACCACTCTTTTCTAATCCCTTTCTTTTTCTTCTATTCTTAATTTATCATCATAAGTATTATAACCAGAATATTAAACACCCAAATGTCTGAGTAAATATCTCATTGGGGTGAGTCAAAATTTAGGGATGTTAAGTGATTGAGAGTATTTTCTTGATGAGTATTCGTTAATTTATCATTGTGTATGTTGGACTTAATATGTCATGGATTAATGACATATTTTGTTTAGCATGTGGTTTACATGGATTATTGGAGCCATAAATACACTAGCATAAACAATTACTGATTGATTTTAGAATCCTAGTTAAGTTAAGGCTTGGATTAAAGCTTTAACACTTATGAATTCTAATCGACGTCAACTTGTGAAGTGGGTGTTAACTTAAATGCAATATAAAGCAAAGCTCAAGGATATCACAAGATTAACTCCCTAATAATGAACTCACCCCAATATTTATCAATTTTTTAAATAAATTATAGTCAATCAATCATTTAAATTAAGCTCTGCAACAAACCCCCCTAATCAAAATACAATCAACTAAAAACAAACGACTACTACAAGGTATCATCACTGAGGATTCGACCCGAGTGCTGCTATACACATTAGCAGAGCACCGGAACATTGATCGGTCGATAGGAGACATTCGACAGTGCGTTTCATTATCATTCAGCATTATTTAATAGTTTCTCTAAAAAGAAAGTCATCCAAATAACTGATACCCCATTATCTATAAACTTCTAATATAAATCTCATTTTAAAAAAACTCATCTTATAAAATTCTTATAAACGTGAAGAAAAATTCATCAATATTCATATTTATACACTAATATATGATTCTTCCTATATATGTTCATTAATAATAAGTCTTCAATCATATTTACTATTTCACATGGTAGAAACACACATTAATTTAATAAAATAATCAATAATTCCATCTTTACAACCTTATTAACAACAAATACATCATAATCATTTGGTCCCTTCAATATCTACCTATATATTTGTTTTTAGTACCCCATTCATCTTTTCAAAAGTCAAAGTAACTCCCCTCCCTATTAATGAAAATAAATTCAACCACAATTTAGGAGTCTTATTATATCAACATTGTCTACACATGCCTTCAAAACATGTTTTCCATTTCTTTCACTTTGAATAATGTCTTATTAAACTTTTTAGAGATGGGTGAAACCACATGTTTTTTATTTGCATTGAACCATTACATAGTTAATTATATTTCAAAATTATCCATCCCGATGTAGAAAAAAATCATTATAACCAATGTGATCAAATAAATGTATAAAATTAAACACACATGATACCAACATATTATTTCCATTATACGGGATCAACATCTAGTTTTATGAAGAAAAACAATTTAACCTCCCCTTAACATAATTAAAAAATCATGAATCAAAGTAAAATACATGTAAATCCCAATTTTATCTCATCTCATAACCCACCCATTTACTCCCTTTATAAATATTTTTAATATAAAAAATTTAAATTTGTGTATGTTTGATTATTATACCACATTCTCTAGTTTTAAAAAATCCTTCCAAAAAATTAAAATTCCCTAGATGTTGATATATTGGAAGATTTATCACATACATTTCCACATCAATGGATGAACTCAATTCATCTTCATCATGGTAGTTTGATCAATCCATGAAGATGTTTTTCATTATGGTCCATTATATTGAAAAAATATATTTCTACATTAATTTCATTCATGTTAATAAAATGAAAATCAAATAATCAAAAAAGGAGTGTCCTCATGGTTATGTACTAACAATAAAAATGTTAATGGATTCCTTTCAACCAATACCAGTAATTTTTATCAATCTCAATATTATGATAATTATTCTTATAATGTTCTAGTGATTTACATATTTCATGATCATTATATTACCGTAAATATATTATTTGTGTAAAGAAATTTTCTCAAAATCAATCACCAAAGATTATTATTTTCTTAATAAATGGATCAAAGTTATTATCAATTCCCTTATAAGATAGTGTAATTGTTATTATGTCGTTAATACAATGTAAAAATTATTTACATCTTTCAAATAGAGTTTTCCATTGAATTAGATTCCCTTTTTTAGAAAACCACATAATAAATTCATATTCATCATCATATTATACAGTCTCCTTCCCTTTTATACATTTATTTTATTGTAAATAGTTAATTTATTTATCCATATCTATATAATTTTCTATACTATAATAATTATTTATTAACAAAATAATCATTCGTGAATATTTCACATTTCTTCATTATAGTCTTAGAAAAATATGTAGTTACGCTATTTCCCTAAACTACATCATTTCCCATTATAGTTCTGGGAACATATCCTTGTATTATATTCATTAATAACTCTTCTTTATGACTACATTTAACAATTATAGAGGCACTTATTTTTGGCATACTAATCTATTTTATGTTGAGAGATTAAATGATGTTTTATCTCATCTAGTGTTTTCTATGATCCATTACACAATTTTTCACTATAGACCAATATTTTTCATGCCTCTTACTTATGAATCAAATGTAATACTAGAAATTATAGTTTTCTCCCACCTAATCCATAATAATTACAAAACACTATAAACTATGATAATATATTATTGTTTTGAAATGACTAAGAATGTCTGTATTACAATATTATGATATATCAAGCCATATTTTTCATAATGTAACTAGTCTTATTGAAATATTTCGCTCTTATTTTTATGTAGAATTTTTCTTCTCAAATATAATTTTCTCAAATATTTTTAGACATTATTCAGAAAATTTATCCATCCAAAATTCAAGATTAACATTATGGGTTTTAGAGCTGAATCAAGTAATTTTTATGGTCCCATATTCTCACTAGATTAAGATGATTCATCCAAGGAATCAACCACCTAGGTGAACCCCTAAATAATTTACTTTACCTAATTTTGATCTTCTATAAACATGGATTATCTATCATCCTATTATTATTCATTACTCTAAATTTATTTCTCAATATATCTTAATATATTATTTTTCCAATCGATGTAAAATATTTTTTTCCTTAATGTCGTCAATTTATGTCACTTAATTATTTTAAAAATCCTAGATTCCAACACATTTATTATTATTTTCTGGTATATGTTTCCATTATTATTATTTGATATTTTTATTCCTACAAAGACATACCTCTAAACTAATCCTTCTTTATTTAATCTAGGTATCTTCTTTATTTTCTGTGATAATTGATTATAGATTCAAAACCACACCCATCATGATCCAAATGATTGTGTAGAAATTAGATTGAATAATTAATTTATCATTATCATAAAACTCATCTTCTTTATAATAAATTTTTTATTCATTAATTTACCATTTATTAAACTCTAGGGGTTTATGATCCTCCTCTTTTTATTCTGATTCAACAATTTTATTATTTGGGATTTTTTTTGAAATGTGCTATAGCCTTTATAATTGTACAAAAACAAAGGCTTATTTCTATATCCATTATGATTTACATTATGGAATTTCATTTAAAAAATAGAAACATTTTGGTATAAGTCTTCATCAATATAATCATATTCCAAATCATCTAATTTGAAATCTTCTTTATTTTTTTCTTTAGTCATTCTCATGACTTAAAAGTTTATCTCATCATTAATATTATTTAATAATTTTGTACCCTTTATAATTTCATAAGAAATTATTATATCATTTAACCCATGCAACTAAAGGTCTTGTCTATATTTAAATTATGAAACTTTTAGATCAGACTGATATGAAAAATTCCTCATCAATTTGTCAATAATGATAGATTTAGTCAAAATCTCACTAATATTATAGATATTTCTCACCATCTAATTAAATCCCCTAAAATAGTCACAAATGGTCTCATAATAAGTCATATTAATATCATAAAAATGTATTATAAGAAATTTTAGTTTAGAAACATTTGCTTTTAGACTAACTTTATAAGTATTCGTCATTTTCCTTAATTATCCATGAAATTTGTATCACAATGAATTTTGTGCATATTATACATCATAGAGATGTACAAAATGAATTTATGAAATAACCTCCATATATTTTTTCAAAAACATTCATGGGAGAATCTACATTAATGGTTGTAAATTCAACTGTGACTATATATATCACTTCATGGATAACTGATAGAAGGTACAAAAATATCGTATTTATAATGCTTCTCTATGTGTTATTATAAAAATTTTAAAAACAAATTTTTTCATATGGTTCATATTTTTTATAATTAAAATTTACATATAACGTTATAGGTAACCTAGATGAGTTAGGATACCACATATAGTGCTTGGGTGGGTTGGTACCCATAGAGAGGGGTGGTGAACCATTGGGACACAGTTTTAGGAATTTGTTTTAATTTAACAACTTAGATTTTTTAATGTATTACCCAATAAATAATGAATCATACCAACTTCACCTCATATGAAATAGATTATTGGTAGATAAAATCACCAATGAATATATAAGGTTCAACCACTAGAAACATAATAAATTTAATGAATTATTGGTCCCCCAGGAATGGATAAATCACTATAATGGCATATAGTGAAGCATAAAACATTCCATGTTCCATCAACAACAAGTACATCTATGTACTTACGTTATTGTTTCACAATATAATTTAACTTCAACTTCCCAACAAAAATGTATGATCTAAATCAAGAAGGTTCTCCTTCAACTCTTGTTTTTTTTCAAGACCTATTGATGCTAATAAATATTTGTGAATAAATAGATCTTTTAGTTCCCCACATAAACATTGTCATGTATGTATACCATGGTATTCTTCCAAATATGGTCATCAAGATTACATATCATTACATTTTTTCTACATATCCTAGTTCATCTTAGTAATTCAAATAATTATATACAATATGCTACAATGTTCATGAATTTATTCTAATATTGATATTTCATTTCTATCAATGATAATATATTGTATCAGGTACCTCGAATGTAAATTACCATACATTATTTTTCTGAATAAATTTTTTTCTTCATTTATTATAGAATAAATACTCATTTAATATCATGTCAATATTAAAATATGATATCAATTATTTTTTTTGAAACTCTGGGATAATTGATGTATAGATTCATCTCATTATAATTTATATTTGAACAAGATATTAAAAGATAAATATCTTTAAAACTCATAAAAACTCATAATAAAACATAGATTTTGAATGATAAAAGTACATCATTTGTAACTTTATTTTTATTCTAGAAATTATTTATAAAATCTATATTCCTTTCATATTTTATCCATAATTTCCTAAAACTATTAATTACGACCTCACATTGTGGCATAAAACTCTTCTCCACACCCACTTCTTATTTAAATAAACATACATTAATCTTATATTGGATCAAAATCATTAAAATAAAATTATGATATTTTAATCCATGAATATTGGGTCAAATAATCATCTAATTTCATTAACAGTTTATTAGAATATTTAATTTTTATTCCCCTTCTAAAATTTTAAATAAAAACATTATATTTCAAATTCTGATAATTCCACTTCATATATAAATATATTTAGTAATATGTCATGAATCCTAATTTTAATATTTTTTTAGGGTGAAAAATATTATAAAATTTTTCATAGAGAATATCATTAACGTAAAATGTTTTACCTTATGATAGTACCTTATAATACTTTTATTTACAATGGTTCCTACCACATAGGGCTAATGTACCCTACATAGAATAAATGTACCTAACAAAGATCAATCCTTTTTAAAGAGGGTTATACCCTAAAAATATGGGTTGTACCCAAGGATACTCGTATATACCTTTTGAAGGTACCTTATGTAGTATGCAATAGCTCAGACCCACATGGTCCATTACATTTCCAAATTTATAAGTGTTTGGGTGTCCTGGACACCATCAGTGTGTTAAAAGGATATTGGTGTCAACGTCAGTGGAAACACGTCCCCATGGTTTCACTTATCGGTGTCATTGATCAGTGTCTCACGGTTCAATCTCACAGATCACTCTCACCGATCAGCTTCACTGATCTACTTTACTGATCATATTCAGTTATCAACTTCAGTGATCGGATTTAGCCATCGTCTTCATCGATCAGCTTCATTGGTGTGCTTCAGGGATCAACTTCCCTGATCAACATCACTAATCAGCTTCAATGATCAGCTTCATAGATCAGATTCATGGATCACCATCACTAATCAGCTTCAACGATCTGCTTCATGAATGAGATTCCCAGATTAGCTTTAGCAATTTGCTTCACATATCATCTCCACCGACCAGCTTCTCTGAGCAACATCACCGATCTGCTTCATCGATCAGGTTCACCGATCAGCTTCACTAATCAGCTTTACCGATCATCTTTATTGATCTTGTTCTCTGATTAGGACCACTGATCAACTTCACTGATCCACTCCACTAATCATCTTCACCTAATCAAATTCTCTCGATCATATCCACTAATTATTTTCACTGATCGTTCTCCCTGATCGGTGCCACACCCAACAGGTTCCACCAAGTGTTTTAAGGTCTTCATTCCCATGTTTTATCATAACACATATTTTTAAATATTATTAACCTTTTAAATTGGCTTAATACCATTTTAAATCCCATAAATGAAATATTAAACCCCCCTAAGAGTGGGTAGACCCTTGAGTTACCAAAAAATGTGGCCAATCACAACCTTTGTCGCATTTTCCTACCTCTCATGTTTCCCAATTTCTCCTATGATATGTGTTTTCTCAATTTAAAGGAAACATATTAACTCCCAACCATTATCTCCTCCATCTTTGAGGAGAATTGTAAATTATTAACAAATTCTAATGTGTGGAACCGCCGAGCCATGTTTGCAAACAATGATTCTATTTATAATCACTTCCAGAATTCACATCCTGTAACTCTAGTATCGAGCCTTTTAACACACTAAGATCTTCTTCTTCCTTGGCCCCTTTATTTTCATTAGTACTCTTGAAGTACCTATTTTAGAGAAGAATCATGGGACCATGCTGGATCCCTTCTCGCTCAGCCCTGGAGTCCATGGACTCCTTGGATTCCTTCTTCTATAAGTCACACATCCCCGGTTCTTGGCACCAGGATAAAACATTGATCCTATATTATCCATGTAGGGGTTCTTCCTTTGTCTCTATTTATTGTGCAACATGCGGGGTTGGTATGGTGATGTTCCTTTAGGATGTAGATGATACCATGATTAATGAAGATAATAAACAAACATTTAAAGAATGAGGAGATGATGTTTCTATTTTCTTTTACCTTTCATTATATATTTTGAACAATATTGGATTATGTCTACTAAAAACTGTGATCGTTGGGGGTCCTTTCTTATGAACTAATTAACCTCTGTTTTTATAGATAATCTTGTGATTCAATGGATGTAACATAGAAACTAGTTAATCATGTAAACATGGACGATTAAATGTATTATCAATGAATAATATCTTCTATGTGATCACCCTGGTTACTATAATTGAAGGAAGAAACTTAATTAATGGTGTTGGCTAAATCTGAAAAATTCATTGCCCTGTTCTAGTGATATGAATGGTTTTTCTGTTAAATATTTGTGGCATGACTTAAAAAGGGGGGATATAATGTTATGGTTTGGAAGTTATTGTCCTGTGAATCTAAGGACATGTGGAGCCAGTATGTTAGGGCTTGGTTTAGTTCCAGTACTTTGAGGTATCTCACAAATCCCTTTTGTTGTTGTTTCTTTGTAAGAGAACTGGATATGAATGATTAAATATTTTTATGGGTATTTCTTTCATTTTTTTGGCTCTTGGTTATGTCTGTTAGTTTCCTGGTAGATGAGGAGTATTTTAAAAGTAATTACATGGACATGTTAATGATAATGGGTACAATGGGGGAATGATTTTTTAGAAATGGGTTGTGCTCTAGTTGTGGTTCTTGTGTGCTGTGCTTGTAGGGATAACAGAAAAGGTAGTTTTGTACAGCCAGTTTTCGGTTTCAGAACCCTTAGGATGGGAACGATGAATTATTAACAATATGTATAAATTTTAGTTATTCTGTTTTTTATCCACATCACACCCACGTTGAGAACTTCGTGCCAAACACCCCCATTTCACAGGGAGGGTGTTTTTCCCATAATTATTTTTCATGGGTGGTTATTAGATTTTTCTGATCCCTCTCCTAGGTATCCCAAGACTCTATAGGAAGGATCTGATGGCATAAGGTAAATTATAGCCCAAGACTCTTTGGGAAGGGTGTGTTATGATGGTTGGCCAAGGTGTTTACGGGAAGGTTTGTTTCCCAAGTTTCATTGGGATGTGGCCCAGGTGTCTATGGGCATGGTTATGCATAGTTGTGGTGGACCATATGGTTGTTGTTGGGGAGGTAGTGCGACTGTAGTGGAAATGGTGAGTGGGGTCTGACGTTTATGATGTCTTAAAAAACTTGTGGGAAAGCAGTGTGTGGTACCCATATATCAACGTGTAATTACTAATACATTATCTGAATTGTGTCATTTGGGGAGTGTTCATTAGTGAGGTTGGGTGGACAGTTTCCTTGCATGGTTTTTTGGTTACCTATATTCTCATGGGGCATTAGAATGTATCCTTACTTGTGCACGAGAGACTTCAGTTTTCCCTACGGAGTATACATGTATTCTCACCCTACGTATATAAAACTTATTTTAGGATACTAGGAGGACTTTGAGGACTGTACCAGACCTCACTAGCTCGATCTTTCTGGTTTTTTAGTTATGGATTTTTTTTATTTTGGAACTTTTCATCAGATTTTTCTTGTACCTTGTATCAGTTTTTTTTGAACATGCATATGGGAATGTATTTTTTTCATTAAATTTACTTTCAGTTTTTTGGAGTTTTTTGGGATTTACCATCTTATATCCTGATCATATTAAATAAAAATGTTAATTACTTCCCTTTTACATGAGATTATATACCCTTCGTCCTAGTATGCACTCTAGGACCTATTGAAAGTAGGAATCTCTGGTCATTATCTCTCCTTAAACTAGAAGAAGGATGGGTCTAGCAGTTTGCAATCCCTTTCTTCATCTTGGTAAAGGTGGGTTGTGACAGAATGGTATGAGAGGAAGTTTGAGAGATAGGATGGATTTTGGGGTTAGGAATAGTGTGAATTGAATGGGATGGTATGGAAACAGTGTCAGACAATCTTGATTCGTGAAATAATCCAGTGAAGACCAGCTAAGACATGGGATTTTATGGACTCCCGTGATCCAATATAGGGAATCTAGGCCTACAAGATGCGAAGGTGAGGATACACTGATTGCAAGTTAAATACCATAGGAATGGTACATTCATCATAATTACTTGTGTTGTTTTGTGTCTTGGGTGTTTTGAAAATTTAAAATAAATATGAAGTTTAAGAAAATTTTAAAAGGAATCTTATACGCTTCTCATTCTTAGGAATTCATTGTTTACCTTGTAACTATATCACCCAGACAACGTACACATGTAGTGCGTGAAATTGAGTCACAAGAAGATGATTTGGTCAATTAGTTCAGGTTTGACTACGAGGAGTAGGATTAAAAGTGGTAGAATAATATATGTTATTTTTATTGGTATACCCTTAAGATGTATGAGGGCTGTGTTTTTGACATGCAATCATATGGATGGATTGAGGAGTTGGCGATCACCTTTACCCTGATTCATGCTCTAAAAGAGTACTAGTTTCTGTTGGCAGTCAGCTAGATGAGGGGAGTAGTGCCTCATTGGTGGACGCTCTACCTCGTAGAGAGGATGGAGACATGTGTTTTGTGGAAAGACTTCAAGAAGGAGTTATAGGTGAAATTAAATTCATCTACAATGAAGGCCGATAAGAGGAATGAGTTAGTATAACTCTAAGAGGGGATTATTTCATTGAGGGAGATGGGGATCAAGTTTTAGGATATCCTTCGTTTTTATCTAGACCTATTTCCTAACGAGGAGTCTTAGGAAAGATGTTTAGAGGAGGCACTCCCACATTCCCTTTAGTATGTTTTTACTCCCTTCACTCTACCGATGTACTTGGAGGTCCAGAAGAAGGATGAAGTGTTTAAGAGGATGCACATGCTGGGAGGTGTTCTGTGAGAGGGGATCTATTTGGGTTTGTCAAAGGTGATGTTCTTGAATATCAGGCCCCCAACATGATGTCCTTCTAGGTCTTGGGTGATGAGGAGCATACCTCAATAATTCTAGTTTCGATATCCCGATCCTCACCCTTTCCCCATGATCCTAGGAATAATGTGTTTTATCTATATTAGTCAGGGATATATTTAGAGTCAGTGCCCTGATATAGTACAGTATGTTGGGGGTGGGAAAGCTCAGTGCCCACCTAAACAGCACCAGTTTCTATCCAGAACTTTTCTGCAGCAGCAACAGCAGGAGAAGCAAGGTCACACTCCACTGAGGACAGATGGTTCTAGTGGAGTATCACCTCATGGTTCTCTTTAGGGACCTCGACTAGGGCATGGTGGGGGATGCAACCGATAGATGAAGGATAGAGGAGATGGGGTTTGGATGTTTTAGGATGCAGAGGTACTAGTTCCAGTAGGTCTGGAGGTTTTTCACTTTATTGTACCTTGGTTGATTCAGGAGCTTCACAATACTTTGCTACACCTTGTTTAGCCCATGCCTTGGGCCTAGAGGTAGAGAGTATCTCCATGCCCCATGTGTAGAGTAGGCTAGTTAGGGATCATACTATTGTGTTTGTTGTTTATCAAGGATGCAGAGTGATTTTGGGGATGCATCACTCTAGTGTGGATCTCTTTATACTACAAATACAATTATATGATTTCATCCTAGGCATCAACATCATATTTTCCATACATGTTGTTATCAAGTAATTCCAGAGAAGGGTCATGTTGTCAAAAATGGGAAGACAATGTGTAGCTTTGTTTGCAAGAGGGGTTATCAGGAGGGTTGCCGGTTTGTGGAGCCCCTTTCTTCTATATTAGCCGAGTTGTTAGTGGAGTCCACACACTCAATGATAGTGGAAGTTCTAGGGATTTTCTGTGAGTTCCTGGATGTCTTCCCTGATTGGGTTGTGACTCTACCCCATAATGTGACGTTGAGTTCGGGATAAAATTACAACTCTTTCCCCGTTCGATTTCGATAGATCCCCATCGGATGACACCTTATAAGTTGTGGGATTTGAGGATTCAGATTGAAGATCTGATGAGGAAGGGTTTTGTTTGACCCAGTGTGTCACCATGGGTTGCTGCCATCTTGTTCATGAAGAAGGATAATGGTGGTCTCAGACTATGCATAGAATACTAGAGATAGAATTAGGTAATGGTCAAGGACCATTACCCAATCCTAATGATTGAGAATCTATTTTACCAGTTGAGGGGAGCAGTTTGGTTCTCTAAGATTGATCAGGGGTTTGGGTATCAACATTTAAGGGTGAAATACATTTATATCCCTAAGAATTCTTTCAGTTGAAGTTATGTGAACTTTGAGTTTGTAGACATTTCGTTCGGTGTAACAAACCCACCTTCTATTTTCATGGGGATCATGAACTCTGTTTTATTTGAGTTCCTGGACTAGTTCTTCATTGTGTTCATTGAGTAAATCTTGATCGACTCATGATCATAGGAGGAGAACACTGAGCACATTGGGATGGTCTTTGAGATCCTTCGACACCACCATCTCTATTGCATGTTTTCTAAGAGAAATTTCATGACACGTGAAGTACACTTTCTTAGGAATGTGTTGTCCCAGTATGTGGTAGAGATGGATCCATCAATGGTTTAAGAGGTTGTTTCTTGGGAAGAAACCAATAACCTGACGAAGGTAAGTAGTTTCATGGGTCTAGCAGGCTCTTATCAGAGGTTCATACCAAACTTCTATCAAGTTGTAGCCCCTTTGACAGCTTTGACCAGAAAGGACCCGACCAACATGTGTAGTGAGCAGGGCTAGGTAGATTTTATCTAAATGAAGGAAAGGATGGTTAGTTCTACAGTGCTCAGGTTTCTCGAGGAATGGGTTTTGTTTGTGTTTTTTTGTTATGCTTTTGGTCTATGCATAGGGTGTGTGCTAATGCAGTAGTAGGGATTGTTCTCTTATGGTTCATGGAAGTAACATAATCATAAGAATAAATATTCCTCCCATGACCTAGATCTTGCAGGATTAGTGTTTGTGTTGATTTTTGGGCCACATTAACTCATCGAGGAGCACTTTGTGGTCTTCACAGATCGTAAGAGTTTCAGGAAGATCTTTACCCATCAGGGTATGAACATGTGACAGCGAATATGGGTTGAGTTTTTTTAGGAATATGAAATTGATATCTCTTACAGTAATGGTAAGGGGAACAATGTGTCTAGTTCATTGAGCCAGATGTCACATTAGGATGTGGTTCGAGAGTCAACAGATTCTTGGAAGGCGATGGAGGAGTTGGCTAACTTACACCTGAATGTATGGGTGGATGGTAGTAGAAGATTTTTATTTCAGATGAAATTGTAGCCCTCTATATTGTCGTAGGTGTAAGAGTATCATTTGGGAGACACAGAGGATGAAGTGTTGTGTGATCAGGTAGACCAGGGCAATGCTCTAGAAGGGTGGTTGAAGGATGGTTAGAATCAGATGATTTTCTACGAGAATTTTTTTTTCATAGAGATGATGCGCGAGAGAGCTCGCCATGAGTTCCATAACTCACCCCTAGTGGTACAACTAGAAGTTTCGAAGATTAACCGAGGCTCTAGGGAATAGTTTTGGTTTATTGTGGAGAAACAGGTGGTGGAAGAGTTTATGGAAAGGTGCTCATTGTGTCAGCAGGTGATGGTTGAACACCATATTCCAGGAGAGTTTTTACAGCATTTATATTTCCTTACCTAGAAGTTGGATGACATCTCTAGGGATTTTCCCACAGAACAACACCAGGCTCATGGAGGATGCGATGCTATCTGGGTAGTGGTAGACCAGATGACAAAATCCACACACTTCATGCCGATCAAAGAGTCGAGTGTGGTGGATGACTTAGCAAAAAGGTACATGGATGAGGTGGTGCGGTTACATGGAGTTCTGAGGTCTATATTCTCATATCGGGATGCATGATTTTCCTCATGAGTCTAGAGGGGATTACATCATGATTTTGGTACCCACCTATACCTTATCACCACTTTCTACCCCAAGAAAGATTGGATGACAAAGTAGACCATCCAAACATTGGAGGACATGTTTCGAGTGTGTGTTATGGACTTTTAGAGATCATGGTTATGAAATTTTCCTTTATTAGAGTTTTCTAACAATAATAGTTATCATTAAACTATTGGCATGGCACTTTTTGAAGCCTTGTATAGGAGGCCATGTCATTCACCCATGTTCTGGACCGTGGTTGGAAGAGTAGGTGTTCTTGGCCCAGAGGTAGTGTAGAGCACACTGAAGAAGGTTCATATTGTGCATCAGAGGATAATGCCATCCCAGGATCAGAATAATTCATATTCTGATCATTGGAGGAGGTCCTTCATGGTCGAGGTTAGAGACTATGTGTTCTTGAAGGTTTCCCCTCGATATGGGTAGTGAAAGTTTGGAAGGGGAATAAGCTTTCTCCCAGGTTCATTAGTCCTTTCTAAGTGTTGGGGAGAGTCAGTGAGGTGGAATATTAGTTGGAGTTTCCACCTCTGTTAGAAGGATCAATGACGTTTTCCATGTCTCTCATCTTCATTGATATCTACATGGTGAATCACTTGTCATTGAATGGGTGGAGATGGATATAGGGGAAACCTCTACACTCATGGAGTGAATATTAAGTATTGAGTATCAAAAGGAGAAGGTTCTTCATGGATGGAACATCCCTTTGGTTCATGTGTTGTGGAGGCACAGTGGCCTTGAAGAGAGAACATTGGAGAGAGAAGCTTAGATGGACGCCTACTACCCAAACCTGTTTTGAGTTGCTGTTCTGAGACTTCCTTGATGTTCTTATTTTTCTAACATGCTGTGATATAATTCTAACCTAGTTTCATTATGATATGACTTGATTACATTACCTTGTGAATGTGTATGAAAATTCCCAATGTGTGGGGAAGGGAGAACCAGATTCCTAATCAAGTCAGATTAGTGCAGATGCCATTAAACCCACACGGGTGAGTCAGTGCCGCCGAAATCTGAATGTTTCTTGACATGGAGAAAAGAAATCCATGATTTGTGTGTCAGGAAAATGTGATCCTTGGGGTTTTTATGGTTTTTGGGTTGGTTTATCCCCAGGAGTCATCTTCTTAAGTGGATGTTCAGACACATATCCATTATTCAGGTTACTCTTGTATTCCTGAGAACGATAATAAATTGATAGGTATCTGATGTAATGGCCCAAAACCTCCTCGTCCATTAATTTTATAAATTTCTATGTGTTGGGGTGTTTTGGACACCATTAGTGAGTCAGGAGGATGTCAGTGTTAGTGGTAATGTGTCACTGTGGTGTCACCAATTAGTGCCACTGATTGGTCTCCCTAGTCACTCTCAACGGTCAGGCTCACCGATCAACTTCACTAATCTACTTTACTAAACAACATTAGTAATCGACATCACTGATCAGCTTCAGTGATCAGATTCATTATTCAACTTCCCTGATCACCATCACTGATCATCTTCACTGATCCCCTTCAGCGAACAACTTCATTGACCACCTTTGGCAATCAGCTTCACAAATTAGCTTCACTGATCATCTTCACTAATCAGCTTCACTAATCAGCTTCATTGATCAACTTCACTGATCACCTTCAGTGATCAGCATCACTAATCATCTTCACTAACCAGCTTTAGTGATCAGCTTCACCAATCAGCATCACCGATTAGTTTCACCGATCCGCTTCACTGATCAGCCCCACTGATCTACTTCACTGATCATATCTACCGATCAGCATCACCGATCAGCTTCAGCAATCAGATCTACCAATCCTATTATCACGATCATCTTCACCCGATCAACTCCATCGATCGGTTTCACCGATCGATGGCACACCCAAATGGTTCCACCAAGGTTTTTCAGGGTTTGGTTTCCCATTTTCCTCGTAACACATATTTTTTAATATTCTTACCCTTTTAAAGTGGTTTAAACCCATTTTATATTCCATAAATGATATTTTAAATCCTGGAAGAGTAATGTGAACCTTGAGTTACCAAAATATGTGCCCTATCACACCCTTTGACCTGTTTTCCAGCCTCCTGTGTTTCCCATTATCTCCCTCGATATGTGTTTTCTCTATTTAAAGGAAACCTATTAACTCCCAACTATTATCTCCACCATCTTCAAATAGAATTATTAAATATAAATAAATTCTAACAGGTGCAACCTCCGAGCTACACAGTAAAACCATGATATTTTTTAAGCACTTCAATATTGCACATCCTATAACTCTTGGATCAGGCCTTTTAACAAACAGAGATATTCATTGTCCTTGGTACCATTTTTTTGTTGGTGCCCTTGGAGTCCCTCAATCATAGATGAATCGTGAGACCATGCCTGAACCCTTCCCGCTCTTCCTTGGAGTCATTGGAGTCCTTCTTCTGCAAGTCACACATCCCAAATTCTTGGCTCCATGAGAAAACATTGATCATTGATCATCGATATAGGGGTTCTTCTTTCGTCTCTACTTATTATGAATCATACGGGGTGGGTATGATGATGTTCCATTAAGATATATATGAAACCAACATCAAAGAAGATAATAAATGGAATTTTAAATAATTAGGGTGTGATGTTTTTGTTTTTTTACCTTTTTCTCATATTTGGTACTATATGGTAATATGTCCCCTAAAAATCGTTGCCATCGGTGGTCCTTTCTTACACACTAATGAACCTCTTTTTTTTCAGGATAATCTTGTGATTCAATGGTGTAACATGGAAACTGGATAATCATGTAAACTAGGTTGATTAAATGGATTCCCAATTAATAAGATCTCTTATGTGATCACCTTGGTTAGCCAAATTATGGGAAGGTACTTAATTAATGTTGTTGGATAAATCTGAAAACTTCATTGCCCTGTTCTGTTGATATGAATGGTTAATGTGTTAAATGTTTGTGGTGAGACTTGAGAAGGGGGGATTGAATGATCTAGTTGGGAAGTTTTTGGCATGTGAATCTAAGGTCATGTCGAGTCGGTATGTTGGATCCTAGTTTGGTTCAAGTACATCAAGGAATATCACAGATCCATTTTGTTGTTGATACTTTTCGAGAGAACCGGGTGTGAATGTTTAAATTCCTACTTGGATATTTTCCTTTAGTTTTTATTTTGGATTGTGGTTATTCCAGTTAGTTTCACAGTAGTGTAAGAATGTTTGAAATAGAATTACATGAATATTTTTATAGGAATGGGTACAATGGGGGAATGGTTTTCCAGAAATGGGTTGTGCTCTGGTTGTGGTTTTTTTTGTACTATGCATGTAGGTACATCAGAAAGAGTAGTTTTGTACAGTAGTTTTTTGGTATTATAACCCTTAAGATGGGATAAGTTCTTGATTACCTATATGTATAAATTTTATTTATTGTGTTTCTTATTCGAATCCCACCCATGTTGAGCACTTCGTCCCAAACACCCCCATATCATAGAGGAGGGGTTTTTTCCCAACATTCTTATGAGTGACTTGTTATTATCCCATTTCTGACCCATCATCAAGGTAGCCCAAGACTCTTATGGTAGGTTTTGAGGCCTAAGGTTCATTATGTTCAATGAATCTACAGGCAGGGTGTGTGGTGGTGGTTGGCCCAGGTGTGTGTGGGCAGATTTGTTTCCCAAGAGTCTTCGGTACGAGGCCCAGGTGTCTTCAAGCATGGAAGTAGTGATTTTGGCCCCCATGTATTTGGGCATAGTAGTTGTTGTTGGGGCCCAGGTGTTGGTGGGCATGGTTATGTGTGGTTGTGGTGGCCAATAAGGCTGTTTTTTGGGTGATATTGGGATTATAGTGGAACTGGTGGGTTAGGTCTAACACGAAGTATGTCCTAAATAACCATTGGGAAAACAATGTGGGGTACCCAAATATCGATGTGTTATTATTATTACTTTATCTAACATGAGTTATTTGGGGGATGTTCTAGGGTGATGTTGGGTTGATAGTTTCTTTTCTAGGTGTTCTCATTACCTATTTTCTCACAGGGCATTACAATGTCTCCCCACTTATGCACGAGAGATTTTGGCTTTCCCTACTGAGTATACCTGTATACTCACCCTACGTATATAAAACTTATTTTATGTTTCCATGAGGTCTCTGAAGACCATGCCAGACCTCACTAGCTTGGGGACCAAGAGTTTTAGTTGTGGATTTTCTTTCTCTTGGTACTTTCTATCAATGTTTTCTTACACATAGTATCGGTTTATTTTAAACATGCATATGGGAATGAATTTTTGGATTTAATTTTACATTCAGTTTTTGGAGTTGTTTGGGATTTACTATTTTATCTCCTGATCTTATTAAATAAAAGGGTAATTCATTCCATTTTATGTGAGATTATATCACCTTGGTTCTAGTCCCCACTAAGGGTCTTATATATGGTAGGAATCAGGGGTCATTATCTCTCATTCATCTTGAATAAGGAAGGGTCTGGTAGTTGGCAATCCCTTTCCCCATCTTGGTGAAGGTGGGTCATGACAAAGTCTCACATAAGGTTCATTATTTTTCCAAATATTCAATATTATATAGTGTATTTGCCTTATGTTTTCTATAGGATATATCATATGAGGATTATAGTGCACCCTATGAAGTGTATAGCCATCCTTCCTCAGATAGTTTTAATTTCTAGTACAACCTTCCAAAACTCTTCTAGATATAAATAGTACATCATAAATTCACATCATGTGACTTATAAATCTCTCAAATATATCTCAAATAAACAATGAAATATTTTATAATGACATGGATTATCCTTGATTATTCTTTGAGAGATACCATATGAAGTATGAAATATAATTAAAAACCCCTCACATCCATCTTCTATCAAATATCTTAGATAACACCCTCATTATCAACATATTTTATAAAATTTAGTACATCTCATCAATAATAACATGTAAATTATATTTATTGAAATTTTTTTGTTAATGCATTCAACTAGTGGCCCATAGTCTTCTTTCCTCTTTAAAATGAACAAAAACACTTATATTTAATAATACACTTTCACATTACTTCATTATAGTCTCAATGAAAAAATATTAATCAATCATCTCAGAAATTCAATATTTTCTATATTTTTTTAATAAATGAGTCTTCATTATCACCCATTTTATGTTGGATATATATATTCAATGAATTTCCATAATGCAAGAATACTACTATATCATTAATGTTTTGTCCCACTGGGGACTACATGGACTATAGAATATCAAGATGCCATAACCTAGATCTCTCCTATTTGAGGATAGGGCCAGGCGACAAGAACAAAGAATTAATAACTAAAATGAGAGGCCATTACATAATAAACATTTAATAATTTACCCAGAAATATCAATGAAATATGGTAGAGTAATATAATGTAAATATTGTAACATCAATAAAAGAATTATAAATGAAATAAGCTCTTAGGAATACAGTAAATACAACATAATAAAAACAATTTGCAGAGGGAAAAAATACATGCCCAACCAGAAAAAAATACCATCCATAAAAAATGGAAATAGTGAAATGTTAGAGAGTGCTACTCATGATATCCATGACCGACCATCATACAAAGTAAATTCCTCCCATGAATCCCTATGTTTCATCATATTCATGGAATATCTCTCAATCATATGAATAATACATGAAATGTGTAGGAAAATCATTGAAGGGGTTTGTATATAAATACATAGTTGAACACCCAACAACTAAATGGGAGGGACATATAGATACAATAATTGTGAAATTAACACAAATAAAGAGGAAAAAACAAACAGATACATAAATATATGCAATTAAAGAAACCCAAATGAGATAGAAAGGGGAAGTACGCCTCAGAGGCTTTATAAAGTCAATGAGTAAGCATGATATTACATTAGTCTATCATTGATGACCATAATTAAACACATCCTCACCAAAATATGTTTGGCGGGGCCTGTGCCTTACATCTACGATCCACAACCAAGGGATGAAAAATCAATTGTGGAGGACCAGTACCGTGATGAAGATCAAATATGGGTGTGTAAAACGTTTTAGGTAGAGAACTCACAACTTTTAGTATGTAGTGGAGTATCAAACCGACCTATATAATGAAATGGGGAGAGAAAAACCTAGTGTGATAGGGTAGTACTAAAATTGATATCTCTATGATATCCAGACGAACCATCACCCTAGTTTTATTGGTGGGTAATGACCCTGAAATCTCTCTGATATAATGGGGATCCCATTTCCTAGTATAAATGGTGATTACTAACCCCAACATCTCTCAGACAGAATGGGGAACCCACACCCGGATGTTAGAGGAGAGTGCTAAACCAGATACTTATATGATGATCACATATGATCACTATGATCGATAAC
The DNA here is from genome assembly GCA_963277665.1 of Viscum album. Lineage (NCBI taxonomy): Eukaryota > Viridiplantae > Streptophyta > Magnoliopsida > Santalales > Viscaceae > Viscum > Viscum album. The sequence continues at coordinate 772,204,330 of OY728125.1, read as the reverse complement.
CACTCCTAAATAAGAAACATTCCCATAACATTTCACATTATATCTCATAGGAAAATAGGAGTGAAACCATCATTTCATATATAGAAAAATGTATAGGACACTCACGGTCCAAAATTTGTGTCTAAATGAAAGGGATACGAGAGGAATAAGATCCACATAAGAGTATATTGTGTGAAGGTGTCTACATGGCATGTGGCCCCACTCTACCTCATCACTATTTTCTCTATGGACATGGATTAAAAATATATTTTTCTATACCTGAAATGTTCTTCAAGATACAAAACATATAAGACCACCTATAGTATCGACTGTGTATATCTGCATGTGTTAATGTATTCTTACATGTGTCCATGTACTCAGGTACCCAACATGTTCTTCAACACGAGTCCCTTTGTGTTTGTGGTTAAAACATGGATTGACCACAGTGGTAGGGTCACCCAGAATATAGGCCCACCTACATGTCATGAGATATTTAACTTCACCAAAATCATATCTCGATATATAGTGGGCTACACACCATATGTTTTTCTGGGACACATAGCATGTAGTCAAGATTGCAACAAAAATCCATGTTCATCCATGATGTATTGAGATATGTTACCCTTTTCTAAAAAAGAAACATTTTAGCCACATAAAAGGGGAGGGAATAACCTTAAATGTTCATTTCATAGCATTCAATGTCGAGAAAATAAAATCGGGTGATCTGCTCGATGTCGGCATCACATCTAGTCATGCCTAGCACCACGTGGCACTGACCGATTCCACTATGAATCCATGATCCACGTAGCATTAGGAAAAATCCATCCTAATTAGCTTAAAAAATACTGATATTTTCATTATTCACTAATCCACAATGAATCTAGGGGATCAATCATGATTTAACCCACCCAATAAATGTAGACGAAAAAACCCATGGGCCTGTGACAAAGAAAGCAAAGACCAAGTTGGGAAATGAACAAGAATAAATGTGAAATATTATTAGAAAATATTTATTGGACAAAAATTAATGATCTAGGATTCTTTGGTGGGAACATGTCATAACTCAGGAAATCAAATAGTGAATAAATTAACATTTTTATGGTCCTCATGTGAAGAATGTGTGGTTATGGAATCAAAATCATATTCTAAATCAATTTTTAATATTATAATCAAAAGTATATAAGTAAACAATTTATGAGTATTAAATGAAAAAGAGGATTTTTACATGGTGAAAATTAATTTTTTCAATGAAGGATAATGCATGATACATATACTACCTCTCATTCAACCTCAATTTGATATCCATTCATCATCTAATTCTGATTTTTTCAATGAGGAACACCCTAAAACTGCTTTAAAATTACATAATGGTTTTGTAGGTAAACAATGAAAATAGACATTTAAGAGGGTGTTTATAGAGGATTTTAATTAGGTTATTTAATATAACAAATAAATATAATATCAATTTATTTTAATTAAATGAACATGCCAAAGGCTACCAAAACTTACACTAGATGCCAACTAACCATAGGTCATACCTAAGGTAATCCCCCTGTCCTAGAATAAACCACTATCTTAGATTTGTGATATGATGATCTATTCATGAATTACTCCATTATTCATAAAACAAATACGTTAATTTGATATTAATATATTTAATATTTTTATAATATCAATTTGAAGATCACCAGGCCTTGGAATCTCATGTCGTCTCAATTCTTATCTTTGAAAATATTCCTTAATATATTTCAATGTTTTAGAAGAAAAAAATAGGTCATTATGTTATTTACTCTTTAAGAATTTTCATCCTCAAAAAGTACATGAAAAAACAAGATGGTGGGGATACTGATATTGAATCTGGTTCCCCCACAACTACGGAGTCTCCTACAAGTTCCGATGCTTCCACATCACAAAAAAAAAATGGTCCATCTATTCAGGATCCTTTATTGTTGATCTTTAATATGAATAGAGTACTTTGTTTATGTATTTATATATTCAATGACTGTATTTCCCCAATCATAATTGAGAAAAAGATTTTGCACATATCTTCTCAATTTTGACATATGGATGATGTCATGAAATCGGTCCAACTACAGGTTTAAATCTTGGATGTAATAATCCTGACGAACCCTCTTTATGATATCTAATGAACTTTTCATCCTTTGGGATAGAGTACCACCATGACCAAACCTCTGAAATCCAATTCGTGTGGGGGAACATAGTAGAAAAATGTTCTCTATTATCAAACTCTAATTGTATATGACTTCGATATGCATAAGATTTTTATTGGCTATGGGATATCCTTATATTCACATATATTCACATATATCACCAAAACATTCACCACTATCACATACATCATATTTTTCCCAACTATATATCTCTCTCCAATATCAGTCCAACATAAGGCTCACATAAATGGTCTCCGATACAAGGGCTAAAATGGTGATATGTTAATTGTAGAGTGATAGATGTTATTAAATGAATTCCATACTAATGATAATCGCCCCTACCCACCCTAGAGAATGTCCAGAACACAATCCCATACCATATCCTCTAACAATTGGATAGTGTTTTCGGTATAACCATATTTATAGGGGTGATATACTATACATAATTACAAGAGGGTCCAGATTAAATCATTAAGGGATGTCCATAAACATGTTGAAAACCATGTGTCTTAGTTAGATACAATCACTAGGGATACCCCATTGATCTAGATGATCTACTACATGTAGAACTGTCTCAAACTCTCTTATGAACTCTACAACTGATGGAAATGATGTGTGATGAATTCATATGTTGGTCTACTATCCCATGATATAATCATGGAATCTCATTTTCTATAAAATCTTTATAATAATTTCTGTGGATATACCTTCTCATTTATACCATGGGACCTCAAGATGTTATGTCAAAACTTCTGAAACTTGGTGATCAGCCTTCACATGCTAACATGTAATACATTGAAAGAAACACTCATTTACTCTCTACCTCATTCCATCCCACAAAAACAATTAATCAAGGTCCCTTAATATATTATATACCATACGATGTACATCTAATGTAGATGTGTGAAACTCCCTTATCACCTCCAATCACATCATGACCAGAACCATCATCCATCTTTGGAAACCAATACTATGTTCCATTCCTTTTAAAGATCGATCATAGTGAATTGTTTAAAGATATCTAGTCACAAAGAACCTCATATTCAATGTATCCCAACGAATCATCCCACACATGATAGATAAGTGGATGAGTTAAAAATGTCAACTGATCATAATATGTGGACTTCCCCTCCACCATGTTCAGCTGCAAAGAATCCAACCTCTCATATTCATCCTCCACCAAATGAGAATGGGACTTCCTACTAAGTGAATATTCCTACATTTTTACCTTACCAAGAGTATATAATATCTCAATGTAATACACCTATAAGAACTCCAAACAATACCTTTATCCCAGGTTCAAATTTCTATGTGTGAATATTTTCTTGAGACTTTGATGGTGTGAGTAAACAACAAAACACTCTCCTCTAAGATAATGCATCCACATCTTCAGAGTGAATAATATCCACTTCCAAATCTAGGTTGTGAGTAACATAATTCTGAATTTTTGGACTTGAATTACTCAAACCATATATAGTCCCTAACTCCCTCTACATAAATATACAGATGATCCAAAATCGAGAGGAATAAAAATACACTACTCTCTATTTTTTTCATTTGATAGTGTCCAAATTGGAATTATATTTAGCCTCATTCTCAACTCCCTAAAGGCTCTCAAAGATAACTCGATCAAAATAAATGGATTCCCTTCTAGTCTCAGAGTAGTAAAAGGGGATGTAATCTTAGTGAATTCTTCCAGGAACATCTTTAAGTACAATAATAATCTAAGAAAACATCGCACCTTTGAAATTATCTTGGGTGGTTCTTAAGAAAGAAATGTATCAATCTTCTCCAGGTCCATAGCTGACCCATGATTGAAAATGAAATGGACTTGAATTTAAACCACATGGATCTATAACTAGTATTTTGAGAGCATACCATAAATCTGTTGATACAGAATAATTCCTAGGTCGATCTTAATGTACACTACATGATACTCATATAATTTAGATTATATGGTTATGTCATCAATGAAGGAGAACACGAATCTGTCCATTTATTGAAATAATATCAAGTTAATAACATCCATAAAAAATAGGTTATTTTAGAACTCTAAATGAAATATATTATAACTCATAGTGTTCATAGAAACATTAGAATGAAAACATTGGAATATATGTATTTTGAATAATCAACTCGTGGTAGATAAACCAGAGATAAATCTTTGTGAACCAAATCAGGCCTCATAATAGATCTATGTGGATTTAAATACTCCACAAGGTATATTTTTTATTTATTGTGGACTATATCAGGTGATGATTATAAAAAAAACAGAAGATCCTATACAATTTTTTCACAAATAACACCGTAGCTTCTTATGGGGACCCCCTGGGTTTGATAAAACACTTCTCTCGAAGGCCCTAAAACTACACCATTAGGCCCTAGAGAATGGTTGTGACCAAAATATATTCTATAGAAGAGATCAAAATGGTCTTAGGGTTAATGATATTGTAAAAGTACATATCCAACCCTACAAGTAGTCCCATAACATTATTTTGGAAGAAATCTATAAATTTCTCCACTACTATAGGAATCCAAATTTCTGAAGAGTCTTCTAGGCCAGGGAATAAACATTCCAAAATGTGGGTGATGAACTATTGCCTCTTGAATGAAAGGTCCACTAATTCCACCCAGAGATCCATCTCAGCCACAAAGGAGAATCTTTTCCCATTTATCTGATAGAAAATAACATGTCTTTGATGATAGAAAATCTATGACTGAACCATATGCAACCCATCCATGCCTAAGATTACATCAAATTTTATTATTGTGATTATAAAGAGGATCCATGAGAAACTATCACCACTATATGTTAACTCATAGTATTGGAAGATAAGTGATATCATAGAATCTCTACCTATAAGAAACTATAGTCGTAGCTATTGGGATAAACTATCAATTGGATTATCTAACTCTCACACTAGGAATAAAGATATAGCATAAAAACTCAAAAAAAAAACATCCAATCATACTATTTAAATAGTATAATAAATATATATCAAACCATTTATCATATCATTTATAGCCCAGTTGTATCCTTAAATAGTCGTCGACTACACATAACCCCGAAAGATAGCTCTTTGAGCATATGGTGGGACACCATGGCGTGTTTGTGTTGGTAAGAGGTGGTAACAACATCATCCAAAAGCTCCCAATCTCCCTCATAACTAGTCCATATCCTATTACAACCCCATTTCATTGAATACTTCCCTAGCCATTTTGGGAGATCCCTAATAACAGAACTGCCTTTGATTTAGAGTTCAATATAATGTTTGCTGGTTCTGGTTAGTGAAATGGGTCTGGAAATCAAAATCCATGTGACCAAAACAATCAAAAACATAACATCTCCCCTCTTGAGGTATACTGAATCGTTTGTGTGATCCCAGGGGCACAAAACCACATGCTCAAGTCTTAGAATTCCTCATCTAATAAGATCTCGACATCGTACATATTCTTCCTTCTACAGAATACATAACCATATTATTCCCATCACCCCATTTAAATTTATAGTGCCCCTCTTATAGGAATCCCATAGTCATAAAATCCCACTCTAGTACTCTGTTATATATTTGTAGGAATACATATAATACATGATCGAACATCTCATGGGAGACCCTAATCAAACATTATCTCCCAGAAGAAAATTTCTCATACCATATCGGGGGAATACCAAGAGATATCAGTGAATCTCATGACATAATAAGATAAATTAATACTATAATTATATACCTAAATAATCTCCTAGATCCGAATTGAGCATAATAACTATGGTTAATACTCCCAAAAAATTCTTTAAAGCGATACCATGAGAGTATAATATCGTTATGGGTATTAATATTCAAACTCCACCAATGGCCACATGTTATATAAAAAAAGGTATATGTCTTCCACAACATATAATCTTTTGAGGTCCTAACTAGAATGAAGACTCATTCAAGTAAATAAATACCATCCCATTTGTACTTAAGGGTCAACATTTCTAGGTAATATTAAAAGATTATGATATTGGAATTCATAGAGTGTTCTAATGATATGTGAATTATAAGCCTAACATTCAAGTACTAATAGTTACATGATATATGTGGGTGTTGCTACCTTCCTACTTGGATGAAACGCATCTAGGGATTTTCTTTGAACTAATTCCTCAACAATCATCATATCATTATCCTGAACTTGAATCAGTAACCTGGACAGATATATACTTGAGGTATCCTAAAACAAATCAATATGTACCAAGATTCGAGGAGTATATAAATATATATATGTTTAGCTAACATAAGAAGTACATTTAAAGGACTCAATCCAATATAACGAATATACCATTATTCCCTAAAATCAATGTCTTGTTCTTTCGATTAGATATGAATGAAGTCATATTATTTTTTTATGGATACATCTACCTGCGCACCAAAACTGGGTTCCATAGCCTAAAATAGGCACTCCAGACACTCTAAAACTGTTTAGCTAAGTTACAAAAAATTCCTCCTAAGGGAAATACTAGAAATATCAGCCCAAGGTTGAACCACCTTTGATTCCACTCTGTAATGACTGGACTAACCTGGTCCCACATGGCCCGTGGAAGGTAATCCATCACAACATCAATCCTACCTCCAATAGGCCAGGGGATAGTGAGAAGTGCTTAGAATTTATAATAACAATATGATGTTTTTTCACAACGAACATATATGCATACACCAAACTATCTCCATGAAATAATTAAAAGAAATATAATGTAATGATTGTAACACCTAGAGACAAACCATTCATGAAATAAACTCTTGGGAATAAAATATATTTTGATAGAATAAAATCAATGTATAAAAGGAAAAAATATACTACCAACTTTATAATAGGTACCAACCTAAAAATGATTTGAAATAATGAAATACGAGAGATATTTTCTCACAATATATTAGAATGAACACCATAATTAATCAATTAATTTTTGTATCATTATGGCCCACTATAATAACGGCTTATTTTTCATCATTTTTATAGGACACAACACATGTGGGAAATTATCATGCAAGGGTGCATATATAAATATCTATTGGGACATCTCGAAACTTAAATGAAGTGATAGAGAGGTACAAAAATAGTTTTCTTAACATAAAGTAATATGGAAATGAAAACTAATAGATAACCATATTTATTCTCATAATTAAACTGAAATAAGAGAGAAAATGGATTTTTGTCTCATGACCCAATGAATGTTGATAAATAAACCTATAGCTCTAGAAGTTTATAATTTATACCCAACATCATACACAAACCCACCAAAATATGTTATGATGCGGCCACACGATGAAACTATGATTCATATTCTAGGGATGACACATCACATTTGAAAATCCAGGACCCTACTAGAGAACAAAGATGATGGAGTACCATTCCTCAGTTAGAGAAACCACACCATATTGTATTAAGTGGAGTAATGAAAATTCCTATATAAATAAATAGTTCACCCAAACCTCGACATTATAGGGGAGTAATGACCTCTAGATCTCTCTGATCACTTGTGAAACTTGTGCATCGGTGTGATTTTGGATTACTAACCCTAGAACATTTGCGATAAAATAAGGAACTTTCTCCCTAGTGTAGTGGGGGAGTACTAAACCTAACACCTGTCTGATAGAATGGGGAACTACAGCCTAGTGTAAAATTGGAGTACTGACCCTAAAATCTATCCAATGGCCCCACATGATCACCTATGTTTTCAAGTGTCACATGAATTGGTGTCATTATTAGAACATTTCACATCATATCACAAAATAAGCTTTGAAGGCCACCATCATGATATCTATAGAAATAAACATTGGATTGGATATTTATAGGATAAAATATATGTCTAAATGAATGATATTTGTGTGCAACAATATTTACATAGTAGTATACATTGTGTAGAAGGTATCCATGTTGTATAGCCCAACTCTACTTCCTAGAATTGTTGTCCCTTGACATTGACCGAAAATTCATGTTTCTATACACTTTTTGTCCTCCAGGATACATGATGTGTATGAACACATGAGCTACTAAACATTAATATATTATCATTTATGTGTATGTATCCCCATGACCTTGAGATTAGTTACATTAAATATCTATCCACATGGAGCATTGGGTGTGTGCAGCTGTTTAGCACCCCGAAATTCAAAATACAGAACCTGGTACTGAATAACGTCTATGACATGTGGTAATAAGTGAGTAAGGGAATATATTATCTGGATACATTATAATATATTTAATATTTAAAATTGATTCAATATATTCTATATATTTCAAAATATGACACACCAATTTATTGTGTGTTACACGCAAGAGTAAGCTTTTCGATGGATTGTGTTAACACAATACTTAGTTTTATCAAACCATAATATATTTTTAAAATAAAATAAGATATAAACTAGTTGTAAAATTAGTAGTAATGAATAATAATAAATAAATTATTAAAATATATGGTTAAAAAATTTAAAAAAGAATAATAGTTTACAAATTAATTATAAATTAATATAAGAGCCAATTGAATATAAAGGGGTATTTTTATAGAAAACTATTTTTATACTCACAATGTTGTTTTAACCAAAAGAAAAAAAATTATTTACAACTAATGATTGATATTATAGTAATATATATATATATTTATATTTATACATATTGTATTCAATAAAATAATTTTTATATTAATCCATTATATTTGATAAACATAAGATAAGAAGAAACCCAATTTTACACAGAAAAAAATATTTTACTAAGGCATATTTACCACCTTTTAATAAAGAACCTATTTTAAATTTAATTTTTGGACCATTTATAGATTATATTTTTTAACCTGAAATTAATATTTTAATGAGTATCTTAAAAAGTATGATATGGTTATTTTTTGTAATTTTCTCATGATGTTTCATTTTTGAATAAATAGTGAAAATACTAAATTTTAATCAAAAGCAGATTTTTTATCTAAATAATTTATAAGGATTAATTATATTTTAAATTAGTTTTAATGTATATTTATATAATATTTTATTTATTAATCTAATTTAGTTCATTAATGTTAATTTAATTTTGAAATTGTCCTTAAAACATTGCAAACATTCAAGAGTTTTTACTTTAAAAACTTTTCTTCTTGTCCCATTCGCAAGATTAAATTAAAATTAATTTATTCTATTTATTTGATAAAAATTTGGAAACATGGATTACATATTTGGAATCATAAAATATTTATTATATAATATGGTCAAATTAGTTTTTTCTTTCCAAAAATATGAATGAATGAAATTAAACTTAATTATAATGATTAAGGTAAGTATGATTAATAAGGGAGAAAACCTTAATATTAAGCTCCCAAATGACCTATAATATTGTAAAAAATAAGTTATATATTTATTCCACCCAATCCACACTTTTATAAATATATTATCATTATAGGATACATTTTAAAAGTTAAAAACTTATATGAAATTCCTTTTTCAAAATATTACCTGAGTGCCACCCCTCTCCAATATAAAAATGCCCTGTATCCTCCCAATTCCTCAAACCTATCAGTATAATTTGTATAAAATAATATCTATCAAAATATATATTGAAAATACATCCCATAATCAATGAATCCTACCATTGGGATGAATGAAATCCTTGGAAGCACTTTCGTGCAAATTAAAATGAGATACACGATTAAGTGGTAACATTATTCCTCGAGTTCATTAGTTTTATTTCCATTCTCCACCACCTGAAATATTCTTATTCACTGATTATATTATATAAATATTATCCTCAATATAATAGTTTGTTTTTGTGATAATGTTTTTATGAACACTTACACACACACCCATCTAATTGGTAAGGAACATACTATTTATGTGAAGGGTGAACTACCGCCTCACGAAACTATTACTATTCATTCTTCTTTTACCACCTCTCATGGTTGTAATTATGATTGTAACTCTATTATATACATTATATATGATATTTATTATTTATTTATGATTACATAATTATTTTATAATTCATACCCTTATTCATATTATTTTATGTAAATAAGATAACATCGTTTGTGGAAGTGTGGACTATCACCCCCTCAAAGCGATGTGATTCATTCACAAAAGTCATGGAACATATAACGTATCGTATTGATTAAAAATATAATACATAAGAAACATATTTATGATATTAATTACATAATTAAATTTATTTGAAAAAAATATATCATTCTTTTTAACATCCATTTAGACATATAGAAAGTGAGAACACCGTTGTGGATGTGTGGACTATAGCCTCCTCAACGTGATGCAATTATTTTTATAACAAATTAATTAATTATATATCTATATATTAGAAATTAATACGGTATTTAGGATATAATTTTCATTCTATAAATATATTTTTCTACTTAAAGTCTTTCAATAATGATCATTGAAAATTGAAAATGTTACTCGTGTGTGCGGACGACCCACCATCTCATTGATTATAACCATGATTGATTTTTCACAACCATATTTAATGATTGGTTTTAAATGTATAATAGATGTATTAATATAACAACTCTATCATGATTATTATTCATTTGATGTTTTATAGTGATCCCTTTGACCATAGTGGACCTACCGATGTTGTTTTTGACACATAAACCGAATTTGGTTAAAACACCCAACGTAAACAAAAATGAGTAAATAGTTATATACAAAATTGTAATAAGTGACATAAAAGTAATTATAAACATGAAAAATCTTCCCAATCAAGTATATAATTTTCATATGATTATTATAAAGGAAGTTAAGGGGTGTTCACCCGAAAGGAAATGCAAGGTAAGGGATTGCATCTCACTTTACATTCCATTGAGACTTATTAATTTTTATTCAGCTAGTTTATTTTATATGGTGTATATACTTAAATTAGAAGTCTTATATCCTGTAAATCCTTATTCTCATGATATTATAATTTTAATTTAATTTTATTCCATCGTGGTTAATATGATTCAAATGGTTCAAAGGGTTAATGGACACTTTGGAATGTTTAATGATAATCCTTCCTTAAGATATTCTTTTATTATTATCTTTGCAATATTACTTATTTTCATATTATTTACTTTCTATTAAAGTAATAAATTATTTTTGGGCACCAAATTTTATTATATATTGTTCACATACTTCAAATTTGTAATATAATATCATTATTCAACCATTATTTTTGATATTATTAGTTTCAATTTTAATTATTTCATTTAAGGGGATTTGATGTAAAATTAACCAAGTGGGAAAGAATTTAATAACCCAATTTATTTTCACTGGGTTATATTACTTCCTCATTGTCGTTACCATTCTATGATCATGTGTATAATTAATTTGACTATATAGTGAAGTATTTACTCTTCTATATGTGGATTTACATTTCATACATGTAATATACTCATTGATTGATTCACACTACAATATTATAATATTTCCATGGCTTTACATTCCAAATTCACTTTTCTAGGATTGATTACACTTAAATTTAAATTAGATGAAGTTATTTGATCACTATATATAAAAACCTTTAATTTTATTATCTTCTGGTTTTTCACAACCTTTATTATGTGGTAGTACAATTTTTGGGTAATTGAAATGTTTTAGAAAATGTTTTTATGAAAAACTAACTTAATTTATATCTTTAGTCATATAATGTATTTTATTTTAAAAAAACCATGTTTTATAAAAAGTTTTTTAAAATGATTTAAAAAAGTTTCAAAAATATATAATTTCATGAATATTTTTTAATGATATTTTAATTTATATTCATCAAAGAAAGAAACCATTTATCTTATCCCACTAGGGATATATCTTATTCATACTATCCTTAATCTTCCTCTAGATAGTTTATGATTTATTTGTCCAAGGATAGTATTGACATTCACATACTTGAACTATTTATTAGTCCCATTGAAAATTCAATCTCATATGATCATTGATAAATTAATTACCCATAATTATCCATTTCATTTATCATTGATATTACAATTTTCTTAAATTTTATACCATTTTACATATAGTGTCTACTTTGACAGTTATTTGATTATTTTGGGAAGTATTGATAATTTCATATTCTTTTTTCAATGCAGATATTTGTTAAGGAATATTATTTATTTTATTTATTCTATATGAGGAATGATTTGGTCTAGTAATGATGGGTGGATAACAAACATTATATTGCTCCAATATGCATTGATAGGTTCTCATGATATAAATAAGTTGTACATATTAAAAGGGATTTTATCTGTAGTGTTAAAATATCTTATGAAACATCTCGATGATATAGGTTTTCATGGGCCTCAAACATGAGACCGCTTAAAAAATCATTTCCTTTATTTAGTTTCAATTATTATCCATCAATGATATTTTATGTCAACATACTATAGATAAATTTTATTTTCTGTTGAATTATTAAATGTCTTGGGTTTTAGTCTCTTAACATTCTACATTTATTTTACCTTATCTAGTAATTTTATTTCCATGTGTTTTTATTTAACTTAAATTAATTATCATTAACTTCATTTTCATCAAATTTATTACTTGATTGTGTGTTCAATTATTTACCTTTCCATGTGAATTTATTGCTATTGATTTGTTATTGATTCTTTTATACTTTACACTTACTGATCATTTGACCTCACCCTTATTATGTTTCCTTTCTAACAAATACAAGAAGAGTATAAGGAAAGATATTTAGGGACATACATGAGGGAATAAATTCATCCTATTTGAAATTTAGAATAAAAAATATGTTCAAATTATTATATTAACTTGTAAAACAATACAGATTTATATATCTAGGTTTACCTAGACTATTAAAATAAAAAGTCTTTCAATATATTATTCATTTTAATAATCCCAATATAATTGATAGAAGACATCAGAACAGGGCCTTCTAGTGTTGGGTTAGTACTATTGGTATCAAATAATATTTAGTATAGACCGTGGGAACTAGATTTAGGAAAACATATATTTGAGAACAAAACCATGGTGTTGCATTTGATTATATGTGTTGAGGAACATCCAAGAATTTTTGTAAAGTAAACATTATGTGGTTATTTAAAGAAATAAATCCTTATCTAGATACTAAAATTAGATATTATTCTAGAATAGATATAACATGGTGTAAAAAATTCTAAAAGGTGTGTCGATCTCGAAACGGCATAACCTGGTACATGACAATGAGTGTCACTACCCACCAGGTTTGAAATTACCATGGGTTATGTTTAAGATAATTGAAATTTTCATTACAAATAATTATGAATGATTTTTAAAATGAATAACCATGTTTAAAACTAATGAGTTTTAGGGTTAAAATAAGGTGTCTTGATTTAGATATCCAAGAAATGGTATAATTGAGAATAATTAGACCAAGGGAGGATATATGATGAAATAAAATGAATGAAATATTTATGTATTGAGGTTGTATTGAAAACCATAGATTATGGATATTTAGTTATTAACCCTTTTTCAAGGATGTTAATTATATTTATTTAGGGAAATCACAATAACATTACTTTAGAAAAGGAATACCTATATTTTGGGTGGCTATATATAAAATCTGGTAAGGATGTACATGACATTAACCCATCACCAAAGGATGATAAGGTTTTGACTCAAACCACTAACCTGTGCAATTTCCTAGTTAAAAAGTCATTTATTTTAGTTTAAAAATATTATGAATAGATAATAATGGTACGACATTTAAGATAATTTTTTGTTTTATAGATTAATTTCAATTCAATATAAGTTTTGGAGAACAATGAGAGATAAATAGTTTTTCTTTTCACTTTTTATGGGTCTTAGGATCCTTTAGAATTGTATTTCAGGGCTTCAGGCATCAAAATTAAATTTTGGATGAATGGGAATATTGATAAAAGAAAAAACAATGTATGGAATCATTTTTAAATAAATATTTGAATTAAGTATACATTGTATGTAAAATAATTACTCAACATTAGTAAAATGACTTATAAATAATATGTTGTCATTATACCTTAATTTGTGTTGAATGGATGACTTTACAAATCATTGTATATTTATGGGTTTGGGAACCTCAACATTATATTTATTTTTCACTTGTTTGTGATTGTGGTCCGGAATAAATCTCTATAAATATTTATTCTTTTTTCCTCTATGTATGTATCTATACATGCCACAAATTTTCCCCAACTTAGATACCTAGTTATATATTTGTCCATGTAAACATTGTGATTTGAATTATACCTTTTTAAGAGGATGTTTTACCAACACTTATCATGATTTAGTATTTCATCATAGTAAATATAAAACAATATGTCACTAATATGGATTTAAAATTCAGATGATTATATTTAATTAAGGTGGGTATAATGTAACACCTCAAAAGTATAATGTATGAACCTTGTATTCCATATTCTATTCGGCATGTGATTCCATGTGCTGAAGGGAATATAATATCTAGAATGTTTATAACATATTTTCTATATAAAATATATTCAATAGAATCTATATGTTTCAATGCATGAAAAATTGATTTAGGATGTGTTACACAGAAGAGAGACCTTCATTGATTCCTTGTGTTGCACGCAAAACCATGGTTTATCAAACAATTTTATATTATTAATATATACTAAGATATAAACTAACCATTAAAATAGTTTTTATGAATTTTATTAACTTAATTATGAAAATATATTGTTTCGAATAATTTAAAATGAATTAATTAGTCCCAAAATAATTATAATGAATATAAAATCCAATCAAATATAAAAATGTATTTCTTATAGAAACTATTTTTTGGGTCACAATGTTGTTATACCCTAATAAAATAAATTAATTTCCATTATTGATTCATATTAAGGTAATATATATACATTATTCAATAAAAAATTGTACATATTCATCCAATAGATTCGATAGACATATATGATAAAAACCAATCAAATTTTGTATATAAAAACCCATATTTTTATTTGGGTATTTTTACTGCCTTTTAAGGGAGAACCTATTTTCAATTCAACTTTTTGATTTTTTATTGATAATTTTTTTTAAATAAATGTTATATTTTAATTTAAAATATAACATTTTGTTAGGTATAGTTTTTTTATTTTTAAATAAAGTTTCATTTTATAATGAATAGTTAAGAGTACTATATTCTAATTCAGAATAGTTTTTATCTAATTTATTTATAATGATAAATTATATATAAAATTATATTTAATGTTTACTTAGATAATATTTTTATCAATTAATCCAATTTTGTTCATTGGGAACAATTTCAAATTGAAATTGACTATAAAAGCATAAAAACCTTTTAGACATTTTTACATTAAATTACAACATTGTCATCCCGTCTCTGGATAAAATTTATATTATTTTCTTACAATTATTTATTTAGAAATTGTAAAAATGGATTTAATATTTAGAATCATAATAATTGATAAAAATATTGGTGAAATTAATTAAAATTAATTACAACAATTAAGGTAAAATTAAGCTTAATAACAGACTAAACCTTTATCTCAAGGGCCCGAATAACATATAAATTTGTCAAAAAACCCTTGGATGTCTATATTTAGACTCTATTACCATTATTATATAAATTATAACATTATTTTATCCACTTTAATTGTTAAGAACGTGTATGGAACTCCATTGCAAAAAACGACAAGAGTGTCACTCCCTCCTCCACTATAAAAATGAATCCTCTCCTTCAACTTCCTCACACCTCTCGATCCACCTTGTATTGAAAGTAATCTAGCCAAATAGATCCTAAAAATCCCTCAAATAATCTTAGAATACTCTCCATTGAAAAAATCAATCCAAGAAAGAACTTCATTGGAAATAAAAAAGAGTAACCCGATTAAGAGGCAACATTCTTCCTCACGGAACACTTATTATTCCATGATTATATTAATAAATAGTATCATAAATATACTAGGTCGTTTTTATGTTAAGGGTTCAACCTAAAATTTTACACATCCCCATCTTAAGGGTATCAGAAAAACTGTTTATGTGGACGATGAACTACCACCTCACGAAATGATGATTGTTCGTTCTTCCTTTACCGCCTCTCATAGTAGACATTATGATGGAAAATCTATTTTTATTAATTATATATGATGTTTATTATTTATTTATTCTAATTTAATACTTTTATAACACATAAAAATATATATTCTTTTTTTTAAATGCAATAACATCATTAGTGAATGTGTGTACTATTGCCCCCTCAAAATAATGTGATTCATACACACTATGCATGGAATATAAAAAGAAATGGTTTAATTAAAAATATGTGGAAAAAATGTGACAAAAAAATTCATTAAAATATTTTCCTTTTATAATAAATATAATTTTGTTGTTGTCATTCTTTATACACAACGTAAAACATACACTACAGACAACACTGAATTAACTTATGTTACATGCAAGACGAAGTTTTACCTTCTTTTAATGCGGAACCTATGTTAATAATAAATTTTGAAACATTTATGAATTTTAAATTTAAAAATAAAAAGAATCTTGGAAATTTGAATGTCTAAATTAGCTTAGGGTGAATTTATAAGCATTTTTCTGAGAAACATCATTTCTGATTAATAGTGAATATTTATGCAATTTAGTTTAAAATATTCTTTTCATTTAAATAAATATTAATAATAAATAATATTTTATATTTATTTTAGAGTCACATTAGATAAATTATATATTTTATATATGATTATGTTAATTATAATCAATATTACGTTGAAATTGAATATAAAAAAATAACAAACTTTTGAACTTTTTTCTACTTTAAGAACCTGTTATTTTGCCCCGTGTGTGGGATTAACATTTATATTGGTTTTACCACTTATGTGATTTGAATCTTGAAAATCCATCATACATAGATTTAATTATTATTATATTTGTTTTATAATAAGATAAACATAATATTTTGACCAAAATGATTAGTGAATGTGATTAAAATTAATTACAATGATTAATGTATGATTAAGCTTAATTAAGGACTAAACATTAATATTAAGGAAAAAATAAAATGGAAAATTGTCCAAAACCCATTTTAATCCAATAATTAGATTATTTCACTGATTGGATCAAAATATATGTGTAATTGGGATATTATTAAATGGATGTTTCCTATATAAAAATTTATGTGTGGAAAAAGACAAAGAGGGATCTTCCCTTACCTTTAACAGTTATGAAATTTTGAGATATGTGTAAAACATCATATTTTTTGTTATATATATATATATTTGTATAATATATGGCGTATTTTAATTATAATAATTTATAAATAAAGTTATAGACATGTTTTAGTTACTTTAAATGCTTAAGAAACCACAATGTATTGATTTTTTAGTTAATATGTAACTTAAACAAATGATACTATAAATATTAAAAGTGAAGTTAATTGATTTTATTATTTTATTTATTAATTTTTGTACATGAATATATATATTTTCAATCTTATATATCTAATATATTTTAATGAAAATATATTATAAGAATTTTAAAATTAAAATTAAATAAATAATATAAAAAGTGACATTATTATTATTTAACAAAAAATGAATTTTATTAAATTATTTAAAATTAATAAAAATCTTTTATTCTTCCAATTGATTTTTATGTGTTAATATATATTAAATTATGTTTATTAAAGGAATAATTAATATTTTATCATTTACATATTGACCCATATATTGTAATAAAGATGTTTACTAGGTACATGTTTTAGGAGAATTTCAGCGCGTCACTTACGATTGTTTTAAAATATATTTTGAAAACACACAACAATTTTATTTTACAAATTATATATTATATCAATAATTCAGTTTATCATTATTTTCTAATAAGTCTCACATTATTTTAGTATTAATGGTTAAATTAATTAGATTATTCAACTTGATGCTTTAATAAAAACCAAAATGACAAAATTGGGAAATCTTATATGTTAAGGAAGCAAATTAATTAATTGAACATTTTTTATTATGGTGGAGATTTTTATAGAACATTATGCTTCATTTCACCATTATCTGCCAATTTTTTAAGAACATAATAAAAAGTGGACCACCCCTTAATTAATGCCTTTTGGTATTTACAAAAGTTCCACTCCCCCTCCACTATAAAATGGAAATCACTCGACCCCTTCCTCAAACCACTAATGAAATATTGGATTATCAAAACTCTATAAAATTAGTTTCCAAATGTCAATCCTATCAACCTATAACCATCAAATTGGGAATAAAACAATCCAAGGAATATTTTTGGTTCAAACCAAATGAAGTTATCTGATTAAGAGGTAACAACTTCTCTCATGCCTTCTAGTTTTGTTTCCATTCTACACTACCTATAATATTCTTATTATATGATTACATAAAAACCCCAGTATAATAAATATACTAGTATTTTTTTTCATCGACCTACACTTACAGATACTTCCATCTAATAGGTTACAAACATACTGTTTCTATGTATAGTGATCTACTGCCTCATGAAATGATGATTACTCAATTTTCTCCTACAACCACTCATGGTGGCAATTATGATGGTTAATCTATTTATATATAAAATATTTTTTATTGATAATGTATTTATTCTTCTATATATTTTATTATTAATATACATTTTTTCTTTCCATGTTTTGTTAATATGATAATTTCGTTTGAGGATGTGTGGACTACCGCCCCCTCAATGCGATATGACTCATTCATGACGTACATGAAATATATAAAGGATACTGTTAATAATCAAGTGTAACATTAATAATATATATGATACTAGAATTATAATATTCATATGTATCATTTATTTTTAATTCTTTTAATATAATAATGAAATGAATGTAGCGTTCATGTATATATACGGCCTACTGTCTCTATGAAAAGTGCACATCATTTCTAATCTCTATACCATATGTAATTTTATAAATACATATGTAATGAATATATATAATAATTTAGTAATGTTTTAAATTTTATAAATTAATAAACAATTATATATTTAATAATAACTCAAAATAATAAGTTAATATGTACTTGAAAAAGAAAGGAAAATAACACCAAAAATAGTATAAATAACGAAGAAGCATTAACAAAAAGGAATTAAAATATTATAAAAAGTTAATATATGATATTATAAACATGAGTATGGTTCTGTTATTAGTTATTAACATATTTTAAACCACTATACAGGAGGCTTAATACCACATAATAGAATTAAGGATAAGGTAAGGGATTGTTATCTCACTTTTTACATACGTGATATAATTTACATATTCACCAATTATAGCATTTGTGTCATGTACATACTTCCCATTTTGTTATATTATATCATTAATTATTTTAATTTCATGGTATTTATATGTTTCATTTGACAATTATCACTATTGGATCTTTCAATTCATATTTAACAGAATTTCACCTAATAACTTTTGGGTCTTTCACATTTGTTTCCTTTAATGACATAACCTTTTTTACATTATGACTAAAATGTTTAAATGTGGTATGGGAATCTTTGGAATATTTAATGATTGCTATCCTTGAGAATTCTATTAATAGATATCTTTGGAATCTCACTAAATTTTTTGATTGTTAATATTCATTTGAAGTATTAATTTTATTTTAATAAATTTTCATAGGAACATTACAAAATTATCAGTTACATTTTTATTTTGTTTTATAATTTCACAAAACGTATACCATTTTTCATATAATGTTTACTTTAATAGTTTTAGTTTATTGGCACGAGGTCTTGACAATATTAGATTCTTGTCAAGAAGCCTTGATAGTATTAGATTATTAGAATGAATCCTTGAAAGTTTTAGATTCTTGTCATGATGCCTTGAAAGTATCAGGTTCTTGGAATAATTATTTGAATGAATTAGATTCTTGGCATGAAGCCTTCAATGTATTCGATTCTTGGAAAGCAGCTTTGAATGTAATAGATCCTTGGTACGAATCCTAAGAGGTAAGTTATGGATATCCATAGTTATGAATATCATAAATAGATATATAAATTATTATATATACATGTGATTTTTCATTAATATATCTATGTAAGTATTATATTCCCGGTTTAATTATTAATTGGGTTTGATTATAGATTCTTACCTTGCCAAATTTAATTTTATTTTTCTATTTATTTAAATGGAACCATTTATTTAATAGTACATCAAAATTTATTATTATTGATTCATTATTTTTTCAAATTTACTATCACGAACTATCCCAACGGGGCCTGAGCCCTGACTCCCCAAGCCCACCTCCAATTGTCCAGGTGTTGGATACTAGTGCCGAGTAGGCTATCACACACATGGGAGGCATTATCCTAAGGTACCTAATCACACGCACCCACATACACCTCTTGGAAAAAGTGTTGAGATATATAAAAAAACTAGAAAGAAATGCATGCATACATCGAACCCACAACAGGAGTACAAAAAAAGTACAAAAGGAAGAATAAGGCCCACCAAAATAATACCACAAAGAATCCAACATGCTCAGAAGGAGGGAAACGCTTCCAAAAGAACCACCGAAAATCTCATAATCCAAGCTCCAGTATTACTCCACAGTCAGTCCCACTCAATCATCTCTACCTGCTCTGGGTCCTCTTGGGACACCGTCAAAAGGAATGTGGTCTACACAAGACACACAAATGTGTGGGAAAATCTCATGCATGGGTGAGTATAACAATACTCAGTAGACACCCCAAAAACTCAAAACAAAAGAGAGCAACAGAAAGGCGAAAATCCACTCATCCTAGCCAGAGGGAACCCAGATGAGAGAGAAATTCCATCTCATGAACATCCTCGGATAAAAAAACAAGTCATCTCAATCTAGGTGTATGCCCATACATACACCTTGAACATATACTCAGGTATACGCCCAAATATATACCATGAACATCCAAATATACTCAGCTCATGCATCAAGCCACATGAGGTACCGACCTCATCACCAGCAACATTTCATGAACATGACATCACAGTCCATGAGCATTATCATACCATATGACACTCATCTGAGAGATACACTCCATCGGGTCCCACACAAACATCTCATACTCTCACCCGAGAGATCACGCTCTTCAGATATTGTAACTGAGGAAACCTCCCTGAAACAACATAAACACCAAACTCCTCAGATAGGGGATCGCTCCTATGGTCCGCTAGGGGATACTAGAACCCACACTGGTATACAAAGATCTCACATATAGGGGATCACTTCTAGGGTCTGCTGGGGGATACCACAACCCGATATGGAATTCGTAGATCTCACAGATAGGGGATCACTCCTAGGATCCGCTGGGGGATACCACAACCCGATCTGGCGCTCGTCAGAGACACGTCACTTAGATAGAGGATCGTCACCCGTGTTATGATGGTCATGATGATACCAAGACCCTATCTGGTACATCTCGCACTGTAGGGGATCGAACTGACGATTCCACAACCCTATAGAAACCACACGATGAGTAGGGGATCATATAACCAACGATACCTTAACCGTACAATAATCCTCATGCTGAGTAGGTGATCGGATGCCTGAAAATTCCACAACCATACTGAGCACGACCCACTGCACAGGGGATCATATTCCCGATGATTCCACAAACTCTATGGGGTTAACCTGCTAGATATGGGATTGCCTCACATGGATAAGTGATCATAGCGACACCATGAACCCGATATAGGGAAATGATGCTAGAGGATCCCACTCTGGGCCCATCGGAGGGATGGCACAACAATAACATATTAAAAATCCCACCAAGAGGATCACAAAACTATACTAAGGGTGTGATGTCGCGCGAACTCTCATAGGAATAAAAAAATGGAGTACCCTCAACCACTTCTGTTCCAAATGTCGCTAACCGGAGCGACCCGCCACAACATCATAGCGCGCACCTCCAAGACTGATATCGAGGAAACTATCGCGTTCCACACGAAAAAACATGCAGGATACGCTGTTTACCCACCTGAAATGGAAAACCGGTGAAAAAGGAACTATTCACCGTAGCTAGGACATGTGGGGCCCACACTATGATCCCGAAACACATCAAGAGGATCATACCACTGCGATCCCCTCATAAAAACACACGGGATCGACTACTCGATCGTCCCAAAAGGACACCCGATGAAAAAGGTACTATTCACCGAAGCCAGCCCAGGTGGGGCCCACACCATGATCCCAAAACTCATCAAGAAAATCACACCATTGTGATCCCCTCAAAAAACACATGGGATCGACTACCCGATTGTCCAAAACGAACAACTGATGAAAAGGTCACGTTTTTCCGTAAACGCCGGAACCCAGCCTCATGGGGCCCATACCCTGCTCTTAGTCCCAACACTCAGAAACTATTTTGATAGGTCCATTGAACAATCAGGGTCTCAACACCACTGACATCACGTCAATCAGATGCTCCAGGTAGAAGATACCACGACCCGATGTTGAATAATAATTAAATATCATTCTTCTTTTCAACATTTCTAGCACCCGCTCTACAATCCCTAACTTTAAAAACCCTGAACCCACACAGAAGGGTTCATTTCATTGCCAGGGTCATGTCTCCGTAGACGGCACGCGATTTTGACATCTAGGGAGAATGATACGGGTGTTTTAAAAACCCCGAATACAAGAAGAGGGCCGGACCGGCCGCTGCCTCGGCCGGCGGACCGCACCACCCCGGGGTCACTACGGATTGGTGGCCGGACCGCCATATAGGTGGTGGTCTACTTTCTTGACCATGGGCCACCGATGCTGTAGGCCCCTGCCACGCCGGCAAAGCTTTCGAGGACTGCTGGGGGCACCCCGGGGGTCCAAACGCGCTTCCAAATCCATCTGCGCGCCCCGAGGACCAGATCTACGTATCTACAAGCTCAAAAGGGGGGGGGGGAACCAAACCAATCGGGATCCTGGATTTTAAAACTCAAAATTCCTACCTGTTGGTGGATCGCCGAAGCTTCCAGTGCAGAACGACGCCTGCGATGCCCTAAAGCTTGATCTGCTGACGATCAGCACCAAAAACAGACTTTCGCGGCTCGAATTGACGAAGAACGGAGGTAGGGGGAAGGGTTTCGTCGCCTGTGGGACGATGAATATGAGATGGGAATTGATTGATTTTTTTTAAAATATGAACTTCATTTTAACTCCCTGCCAACTCTCCTCTGACCCGGCACTCGACGCCGACTAAAATTATGTCACACCTCGGGTAAACACAGTGTTCTGAATGCAACAACGCACTCATAATTACAATCTAAAACTATGTTCAGGAGTTATTCAAGTCGATGCTCATAAAGAAATTTTTCCATTTGTTTACGAAAACTCCCCTGGTGGTTTTTCTCATATCAGGCCCGCACCTGCATAGTTAACACCCCACCTAGGGTAAACGACACGCTCTGGATGCAACCGTGCCCTCAGATTCTCATTCTGAGCTATCGTTTAGGAGATAACACACCCCTGCCATGTTCATAGTATACAAATACTTAATATTTTTATAAAATTAATTCCAGGCACACCGGGCCTCAGAATGACACGCCGTCTTCACACCTAGCTCTGGAATCATTTGTAGGAATATTTCAAAGTCTGACAGGTCCAAAACAAGAGTCACTACATTTACATACCCTTAATCAAAATTCGAGCTCAAACTTATTATATTTATTTCCCCATACCATGAAAAAGAAATCATTGAATAAGCATTCAAGGTCAATTTTTTATTTCATTTTATTATGTACCATGTTTATATTTTGTAATTACTAATGTGTTTTGGGTATCATGTATTTAATCTGGCCTCTCAAGACTACTAAGTTGAAAGGTCCATTAGGATTTTATTTCTTTCCATCATTACAATGTAATGTATTAATGAAATGTCTCAGGGATTATATGGTTCTGGTGTTACAATTGGTATCAAAGGGAGGTTAGCAATGGCCATGTAAACTAGATTTAGAAAACATATATTAGGTAACATAACACTAATATAGACATTGAGGATATGTATATAAGAGCATCCTGTAATTTTGGAAAGGTACATATTATGTGGGAATTCCAAGAATTACATACCTATCTAGATAATACAAGTGGTCTTGGTTCTGAAACATAATTACCTAGGTTTAATATCTTTGAAAAGGTGTTCCGGGCCTAAATTAGGGTATCCTAGTACATGAAAATGGGTATTAATGTGAACTTGGTTTGACACTCATGTTGGATAAAAAAATGACAGCACACGTTTTATTTAACTATTATTATGAAGGATTTATAAGTAATTATATCCCTAAAGAACCCATCTTTATAATTATGATATTAGTTATGCATAAATTTCTTAATTAATGTTAAGGAATATTTAGTGTTATACAAAGTTCTTAATTTTTTGAGCTAATCTAGAAAAAGTAATTGTTTAGATATAGAAAAAGGAAGAAAACATGGTATCAGTAGTCATTGAAAATGTAGATATTTTCCTACCGAGGAAACCGATATAGTTGGTATTGGAAATGAGAATGTTACAGAAATATTAGGTAAACGTAATCATATTATGACACATAACCTTTCCTGGATTGAGAAACATGTCACACAATGAGATTCTCCTATATTGGATCACTATATGCAATAGGGTCCCACATACATTAGTTAGACTATTGATCCAATTACAGCTGAGCAATTGATTAAGACTTTCGGGTATATATTTACAGCATTGTGATGTGGTGAAAGGGGAAAAAGCTACACTTCTAGTGTATTATCTGAGAGAAGAAACTGATTAGTTGTGATTAGTGATCAAAAATACCAGGGAAGAAGATGAGAATGAAATCATGGAAAGGAAATATTTTAAGGAGTCTTTAGTCAATAAATATTTTCCTCATGGGCTCAAATTCAGATGGAGAGATGTTCCTTCATTTAAAGAAAAATGAGGATGAAATTGTTACGGAGTATGAATCCACTTTTACATGGTTAGAATGGTATTCTATGGATTTCATTTTCAAAAATGGAAGGCATGATAGACCTTTTCATTAAAGGACTTAATCCATGTCTCCAAAGTTCACTAGTATCTCAAATGTTTTCTTCATAAAATGATATAGTTTTATGAGATATAAAGAGAGAGAGAGAATTCACTATGTCTTATGGATATAATGGGGAAAAATATAGGAATATGATGATAGAGAAATATATGGATAATAAAAAAAGGGAGATAATTATATTCCAACATGTGATACTTGTGGAAGGAAGAAACATAGAAAATGATTAAAATGGAAAGGAGTCTGCTTCATATGTGGAGAAAATGGCCACCATGCATAGTATTTCAATGGAAAGAGAAAAAATTTATAATGTTCAACACTTCTAATGTAAGGATATGTGGCACTATTCAAATCAATTCCCCAAGATTCAAGAGAAGATACCCCAGAATAAAATAAGGGATAAAGTTACATCTTATGTTATTAACAAACTTGTAGTGGAATTATTGATTGAATTCTATATTTAGATTTATAAATACGTTTTAAAAGTATTTTTTGATGATGGAATCATCATATGTTTTAAAAAATATATAAGGATTGTACTAAAATAGTTTTTAATTGTGGATTTGTGATCATATGTTGAATAGTACCATGAAAAGTGATTAGGTAGCACATGAAACTTTTTAGAAAACACATGGTTGATAATCCTTAATATGTCTCTAATTATGAGTTAATTTACAACAAAGAGATGGTTCATATGCATAAAGTATACTGGATACTAATAACAACCATCTATATAATTCCAACCTATTGGATGACAATATTTTTGAAGGGTTAATCATTAAGGGGATGGTTTATGTTGTAATTTAGACGTGGTTTTAGAGATTTATATATTAAATCCCTCTATGGGTAATCTCGTTCTATGAGATGAAGAAAATATAATTCAAGTCATGACAAAAGTATAAGATTGTTCTTATAAGAGCATACCAAGTAAGTATATTTACTTATATTCTTAGATATTGAAATAATTCCTCAACTCCCTAAAAAAATTATATTGAAACAAATAATGTTTCCTTATTACCATCATTTCCAATAAATCAAATGGATGCTTAGAACATCACTTATTTACAGCTTCTAATTGTTAATTTTATCCTAACCATGTTCTCTAGCACTTTCCATCAGAACTTGATGGTTAGATTTTCCTCCGTATCCATATTTTTATTTACCACCTATATTATCCTATCATGGAACCTAGATACATGATCTTTGTACTTTACATTCTCTCTTATTAATAAAATGTGATATTAACCCTTTTTATGATGTGGGTCCTTCAAAAATAGTTTATTTTAATTCCATAGATTACTGAGCTTATGGTAAAATTGATAGGACACAATTTATTTTAGGTGGGTAGAATGTGACACCCAATGACTTACAATATTTTTCATTTAGAATAAATATAATTTTGTTATTTTTATTCATTATACAACAAAACACATGGGTAACCAAAACACATAGGAATTTTTAATAAATTTTTATCCATATATTATTAAATGTATGTTCCCAACATAAAAGTTAATTGATGAAAGGGAAAAAAAGGAAACTTTCCTTATCTATATCATTTATAAAATTTTGAGATATATAAAAAATAGCATGTTTTCAGGTATACATATACTTTTTTTAAGATAAATGGGAATGTTTTCTAATAATTTATCAATAAATGTTATAGTGGTTTAGTAATGTTGTGATTATTTTGTTAATAATTATTTGATACAAATGATAGTACAAATATTAATAGTGAAGTTAATTGATTTAATAATGGATTTTATTTATTATTGTAGATTAATATATCATGTTACACACTAGTAAATCGAATATATAAGAATTACAATATAATATTTATATTTTAAAATTAATAGTAAATAAATAATGTCAAAATTAAAATTATTGTTTTCTTAATATAAATGAATGTTATTAAATGATTTAAAATTAATAAAAAATAATATAATCTACCAAATGATTTTTAAGTGTTAATAAAAATTATATATGGTCTATTAATGAACCAATTAACAATTTATAACTAACATTTTGAACCATACATTATAATAACATTGTCAACATTATATGGGTTGAAGTTGCGTTTTAGCACATCACATACGCTTGTTTTAAAATTTATATCCAAAACACATGGGAATTTTATTTTATAAATTATATATCATATTAATAATTTCTTCTCTATACATTGTTAAATAAATATAAAATTATTTTAGTTTTAATGGATAAACTAATTTGATTAGAAAACCTGACGCTTTAAAAAAAATGATAAAATTGGTGAATCATAGATGTTAAGGAACAAAATTATTAAAATGAACATATTTCTGAATGGTGGAGGTTTTAATCACCCATGAATCATATTTAATAATTTATTTTTCCATTTTGGAGGCACTTTAGGTAAGGTGGACCGCCAATTAATGAATATCTTTTAGTATTTATAAAAGTCCTGCTCCCGCTCCACTATAAAAAGGCAAGCACTCTACCACTTCCTCACACATCTAATTATATATTGGATAGTACAAACAAATCCCAAATAGTCTCCAAAATCCCATCCAATGATTTAAAATCCTCTACTTATAATGAAAACATTCCAAGGAAGATTTGTTCAACAAACCAAAAAAGTTACTCGATTAAGAGATAACATCTTCTCTCATGCTTTCTAGTTTCATTTACATTATCCACTCACTATACTCTTATTATTATATTATTACATAAAAACACAAGTATCATAAATATTTTAGGATTTTTTCATTCTTGACCTAAAATTACACACACCTGCATCTGATGGGTAATGAGCATACTATTTCTGGGTATGACGAACTACTACCTCATGAAACGATGATTATTAAATGTTCCCCTACCAAATCTTATGGTGGCCATTATGAAGGAAACAATATTTATATATAATATATATGTTAGTTATAATTTCTTTTTTCTTCTATATGTTTTATTTAGAACATACCGTTATGCTTTGCATGTTGTGTTTATATGATAATTTCATTTGGGGAAGTGTGGAGTACCCCCCTCAAAATGATATGAAACGTTCATGCCATAAATGGCACATATAAAGGATTGGGTTAATAAAAAAATTTAAAATATATAATATATAAATGATAATGTAATTTTAATATACATATGTATCATTTTTTACCTCTTTTAATACAACAATGAAATGAATGAAGTGTTCATTCTTACGTATGGCCTACCGTCTCCACGAACTGTGCTCTTGATTTCTAGTCTTCAAATATTATGGACAAATATAAATACATATTTACTAAATATATCAGATATTTTATTCGTGATTTTAATTCTGGAGATGATTAAAAATATATATATTTTATATTAATACCAAATAAAAAGTCAAAATTTACATGAGAAAACTATGCAATTAAAACCATAAATAGTTTAAATAATGAAAAGGTGTTAACAAACAGGTAATAATAGAGTGTAAGAAGTTAATATATGTTATTATAAATATTATTATGGTTACCTTATTAGTTAGTAATGCATCTAAATCACTATAAATGAATCTTAATACCACACAACTGAAATAAGGATAACATAAGGGATCTCCATCTCACTTTTTATATCCATGAGGTAAATGTAAGATTCACCACTTAAATCATTTTGTGGTGTAACTACTTCCCATTTTAATGTATTATATCATGAATTATTTTATCTTCATTGTATTTAAATGTTTAATTTTAGGATTATCACTTATCGGTCTAACGATTCATATGTAAGGGAATTTCGTATCAATTTACATTCTATTGGGACATATTTTTTATTATGTGCCATTTCACTTTATGTTGTTTATATAATTCCATTACCATGTTATATATTAATTACTCTTATTATCATGTTATTTTATGTGTATTTAATTTCATACCATTTTGTATATTTGGATTAAAATGTTTCAAAGTGGTATGGTACATTGTGTAATTTTTAATGATTATTCTCCTTGAGAATGTTCATAATGGTTATATTTAAAATCTCACTTCATTTTGTGATTGTGAAAATTATCTTGAAAGAATCACTTTATTTTAATAATTTTTCCATGGAAATTTAGGTAAATATAAAAATAAATTTTCATGCTTGTGATTATATCCTCAAAACATAAATTCTTTTTTCATATGGTGTTCACTTTAAAAGTTGTAAATTCTTGTCAAGAAGCCTTAACAGTATTAGATTATTGGTGTCAATCCTTGAAAATATTATAATCATGGAATGAATATTTGAACATATTAGATTCTTATAAAGATTCCATGAATGTATTAGGTTCTTGGAATGATTCCTTGAGAGTATTATATTCTATTCATGAAGCATTGAATGTATTAGATTCTTCAAAGGCAGCCTTGAAAGTAATGGATCCTTGGAACGAATACTTAGAGGTATGTTATAGATATCCATAATTATAAATTTACATTATATATATTTTAGTTATTATTTATCTATGAAAATTTGTATCGACACATCGATGGATTGATTCTATTCATAGTTAATTGATTATGTGTCTTGGTTTCAGATTTTTACATTTTAATATTCATATTTCCTTATATTGTTATTTTAATTGAATCATTTATTTACCATTCCATCTTAATTTATTATTATTGATTCATTATTTCTTATACTTTGCATACCCTTACTAAGCATTTGAGATCTCACTAATTATGTTTCTTTCCCCATGTTATGAAGAAGAAATATTTGAATAAGCGTTCTTGGTTGTAGTTAATATAATTTAATTTTTTATCATGTTTTGATTTCTTATTTTCCAATGTATTATGTGTATCATTTATGTAATCTTCCTTCAAATACTACTAAAGTGAACGGTCCTTTAGGATTTGATTCTTTTTAATCATGATAATGTAATGTATTAATACACCAGCTCTAAACACCTGGGGTCAGCGTGTTTCAAAAAAACGTCTATACGATATTCATGAAATAATTAACTTTTTGGAAATATAATATAAATCATTTTATTTATTACCCTTTCACAGACTTAAAAGGTGATAACATCATTCATGGATGTGTGGGCTACCACCTCCTTGAAATGATGTGTCTCCTTTTACATCATAAGAATTATATATAAATGTATATATGATAAAATAAAATTTTATTTATGATAAAATGATAATTATTTAATGATATAATTATTCTTACCATATTTCCATAATGATAATTGAATAATTTGAATGTTACTCATGCACACATACAACCAACTATCTCCATGATTGTAATATTGATTCATTCTTCATAACCAAATTTAACTATTGGGTTTAAAAGTATAACTGATGTATAAATATAATAATTATGTAATGATTATTTTTTTGGATATGTTATATAATAATACCTTTTACAATAGATGACCCAAGATTTTTTTTACATGTAAACCGAACTTTTTCAAAACACCCAACGTAATCGTAAATGAGTAAATAGTGGTATACAACATTTTAATAAGTGAAATAAAAGTAATGAAAAAAAATGAAAAATGTTCTCAAGAAGGTATATAATTAATATATTGTTATTATATAGGAAATCAAAGGCTGTTCACCCAAATGGAAAGGCAAGGTAAGATATTTCATTTCAATATACATTCAATTGAGACTTATTTGTTGTTATGAACCTAGATTAAATTATATGTTGTATATATAGCCATTTGAAATGTTATATCATGAAACTCTTTATTCTCATGGTATTATAATTTTCATTATATTTTATTCCATCCTAGAGAATGTGATTCAAATATTTCAAATTGTTATGTGACACATTGGAATATTAAAATATTATCCTCATCAAGATCATTTTTTATTGACTATCATGGCAATATCACATCCTTTTTTTACTATTAACTTTCTCATAAATCAATAAATTTATTTTTTTACACCTAACTTTTTTATATGGGGTAAATAATACCACTTTATCATATAATACCATGATTCAATCCTTATTCAAGATATTTTTTGTTAAAATTTTAATTATTTCATCTAAGGTGATTTAAGTTAATAATTACGAAGTTGAAATGAATTTCAAAACCCAATTTATTTTCATTGGGTAATATTACTTCATATTTTTTGATAATATTATATGATCATATGTATAATGGATTTGAATATCAATTTATATATTTACTCTTCTACATGTGGTTTTATAGTGTACACACATAATCTACTCATTGGTTTATTTATTGTTGACACACATAATTTTGGGATCATCTGGCGATAAAATCTTGTGATATCTTAGTGCCTTGAATCGAAACTATTCCTTAATATATTTCAATGTATTATAAGGGAAGAGGTCAATATAGAATAATAATAAACTATTATATAATATATTATATATAACAATAATGAATTATAGAAACTTTTTAGGGCATGGGAACCAAATATAGAATATTATTTGAAAACAATGTAGATTATATTTAACAATTAGATGAAAATAATATTAAGGAAAACATTATTACTAAATATCATCAGGATAAATTAGTGATTTTTTTGGGGTTACTAATTTAAGGTCAGTATTAAATTCTCTAATATTGAGAATTAGTGGACCTACACATTTATTTCCATTATAACACCTTCATGAACATAAAATAAATGAAATGTTGTGGTAGCTACTTCCAAAATGAATTCAATATGGAATGTTATTATAATGGATAAAAACTAGTTAAATTGAAAAATAAAGGCAGTTAAGGATGAAAAAAATTTCAATTCATATTTTTAGTTGAATCCGTTTCTGTAAAATATATAATGTTGGATAATTATATAAGGTTTAATATGGATAAGCGTAGAAACTCCAAAATATTTACTACTAAATACCCCCTTGAGAAAGGCCATAATTTAATGTAAATGATATATACTTCACTAAAGTGATAGATTATTATAGGAAACAATCAATTGTTACAAATATAAAAGAAAAAAAATTCAATACAAACACTAATTTATTTCACAAAGTAGAAATATTGTTTTAACAAAATGTTTGAAAGGGGATGAAATGTAACTGAAAAAGTGGAAAATGTATCTATGATGAAAAAAGTAAATTTTTTAATTTTTAATGTATAAGAAGGTGAGAATTTAATTTATGAATACATCCATAATTATTTTAAGATATCATTATTTTATATTACACATCCTTATGATACATTAATGATTAATTTATTTTTTTAGCAACCCAACCCCTGTAAAAATGTTCTAACGTCCGACTTCATCCTGAGAATGTCTCCTAGTTGTTATATTAAATAGCCTCATGGTCATAATCAATCATTAGAAGTATGAAAATAGAGTTAGGATTATAATTTATCTATTTGATCATGATTTATTGTTTTTTAAATCATCTCAAAAAATGAATAATTAGATTAATAATACAAAATAATGGAAATAATAACCAACTCCAATAATGAAATCTACAATTATTATATAATATGTCCATAATATCATCCAAATAATGTGAAAACCAAACCCCTAGTACATGTGATAATTTTAAATTCAACACAAATAATAAAATAAATATATAGGAAACCTTCCAATTCCAAACCCACCAATCCCACAAAAAGTCATCAACATGACTCTTATCACCAAATAATTGTGATAAAGGCATACTTATTTTATAAGCTTTATGATGAGTAATGTATCATTGTACCCAATATCTATATATACATGGTTTGACAATTGGGTTAGTAGGATACATCCGAAGATAATAATGATCTTGTATACATTATTAGATTTAATATGTATCATGTTAATCCATTTAAAATATTAAATATTTTAAACCCTAGTAAGTACAAAACATAGTCAGGTATTTGAAATTCAATGATAAAACCTTATTTATGTGCTGTATCATATGATATAGAATAGACTATATCTTTATCTGGCCATCTCATAGAAAAAATGTGAACTGCCTAATGACATATCTAAACTAAAATCTATCTCATGATATAACCCAACTAATGGATCATCCAAAAAATTGGATTATTTTCCCCAAATCCCAACTCATGACTAAGAAAATTAATATATTTTCATGCTTAATGGGGAAATATGTGATTACCCAATATCATACCCAAATACACGGATTGTATGAAATTAATTAAGAATATTATAGTAAAAAATTTATAATGAACAATTAAGAATACTAATACATTTTAATATCTTAATATAGCTAAAGACCAGTTTCGAAAACCATGTTGCATTTGTTAAAAAAATAATATCACATCCTAATAAAAATAAATCATTTTTTTATGAATGAATGAATAAATAAATATATAACATCATTAAGATTAACCATAATATATTTCATATAAGTTTTATATTGGTTTAATAATTTTGTTTATCAAGAAAAACACTTCTATAATAATAAAAAAAAATTTCACCACAAAATAATAGTATAATGATGTTAATGAACCGTTAAATGTTCTATAAATAAATAAAATTTTGAAAATAAAATTCAAAATATATAAATGATCTATATAACAAAAATCACTATTATTTTTATTAACTAATTAGTTTTAATAAAACCAAGCATTATTTTAGTACATAATTTCACTACTAAACAATATATTAAAATAATAGACTACTATTTATCTAGTTAATCTCATATAATCATAATTAATTTTAATTATATGTATATTTAAATATTATTTTACAAAATTTATCTCTTTATGAATATTAATTTAGCCAAAATAAATTTATATAAACAATATTGTTTTAAGAGAAACACTGTTTTAGTTTTGTACAAAAATGTTTTTGTAAATATATAACATAAAATTTTGTAAATTGAAGTTTACATGAAAATTAATAACAACAAAACGATTATAATGAACTATTTAATGTGTAATTATATGTATTTATAAGAAGTTTTAGTTTTATTAAAACATAACCAACCAGAATTATGAAATCACAAAAATAATGAAGAAAAATAGAAAATCAAACGAAATAAAATATATTTCAAAATAACAAGACAGGAATTCATTATGATGATATTTCTATTATATTAAATAATCTATCGATATAGATAGATAATGATTCTATTAATGAGCAGAAGGTTTTTTTTCAAAAATAAAATATGGATTCTAGAGAAAATTTTGAAATAATATATATAAATTTTATTCTTCATTTGATTCCAAAATTCCATTCTAAATATAAAGTCTTACATGGAATAAAAATGATGTTGTCAATTAAATCATGGGGGGGCATATTCCATTGAATTAACTATAAGATTCTCCAAGACCCATAGTTTTTGATATTTTGAAACAATTATATATATTGCATACATGATATCAATAATTATTACATTCAACTATTATGAGAAATATCAGTTTACTGTCATAAAAAACTAGGTATATATTATATCATAAACCTATAAAATACAATAATACATCCATCAAATATTAATTATTGAACTCTTATATGTAGATTGAACCATTTTAAATACAATTGGTCTATAGGGTCTGAAATCATTCATCCATTATTATTTCATTATTTTTAGACATAAATGCATATTAATTCCACTCTAAAAATCAAATGGATAATTATATTATGAAAATTATATTAATATAACAACGATAAATTTGAAGCATCATAACTTATATAATTAAATAATCATAGTCCTCATAAAGGGTTCAAAAATATTCTTAGAACATTTAATCCTCATAGGTTATACATTATTGAAATAGTGAGAAAAAAGCCTACTAAATGGAGGAATAGTCCGAAAGAAGGTGAGACAAGAATAAATGTGATTAAATTGGTGAGAATAATAATATACATCATATCATAGAAATATGGTTATCATTATAATATTTTATTCATAATATTATAGAAATCATTAGAATGATTCAATAAATGTGGAACATGCATTATAATGAAAAACAATAAAAATGTAGAAAATAAAAACCCATAGAATATGAACAAAGCTTGCATTATATTCAAACATGACATATCTATACATAACATATTACCTAGAATTTTAAAAAATATAGAATCATGTACATGGATATATTTTATATTCATAATAGATATTTAACTTTCTCTAATTCATTGTTGGTATATAGATTCCTTTCCCACCCTAAACGTCATAATATCATAAATAATTCATGACACATTAAAAGGAAATATATATTTTTTGTAAATAGGATATAAAACTATGAAAAATCATTGGTTTCATAGTGAATTCATATAGTATAAGTCATAAAATAATCATGGGGATTACCTAAATAATAACGGAAAACATTATTTTGGATACTCAAAGGTGCCATTTGAAAATAACATATCAGAGTTCATAAGGAGGATAATTATAAGACAAAATTAATCAATGAGTGATCTCAAGAATACTGTTCCTATAAATAACTATAAAGATGGATAAGAATAATTATTAATGAATTTAAATCATGCATATCCCTAAAAAGAAGAAAAAATATATAAAATTATTCTTAATTTTAGAGGGTTGTTAGCAGTATCACTCTGAAAAGTTTTTTTAAAGGTAGATTGTCCCCAATAATGAGTTTGGTTCGAGTATCCCCGAAATATAGACCATTTTTCTATTACACATTGATACATCCAATATAAGAAAATTTTATAATTTATAATGATAATAATGAAGATAATTATTATAATTTATTTTATTCATGAGAAATTATAATTATTAAAATTTATTTTATATTCGTTTTGATAATACTAAAATAATTTTGTTAAATTTTTATTTGAATTAACCAATTTTTATTTTATATCTTATATTTGATTCATCCATATATATACATGATTCAAATTACCTATAAAAGATAAAAAATTCATAATATTGAATCTGTGTGCATTGTAAAATGTTTATACTAACCATCCCTTAAGGTCTTCATAAGTAAAGAATTGGAATATTTCATATAGGACGATTAAACTTAACATTAACAAGATTAATAAAAGGGAGAGTGATGGTAAATATATATATATATATATTAAAAATTAGATATAGTTTTTTTGCAATATAATAATAAAATAAATTTCAAGTTATTATTGTACATGATTTATTATCGAAGGAATATTTTATGTAATGTGTAATGACCCAAATCCGGGGCCTCATAACGGGTGCCCCATACCTTGTTCGCCACATGACCTCAAGCACATTTCCACAAATGCCAAAGGCTGCCGAATAGCAGTGAGGGCCTTGGTGAGTCTGTGGGGAAACTATGCCGTCATTGGGTAAAGTATACATTGGAAGAAAAAACATACACAATAGTGGAAATAAGAACAACACACAAAAACTGAATCCATAAGTAGAAGCAATGTATGATATAACAATGATGCAGTATGGTACATGTGTCTATGGAAAATAGTAAACAAAACAACGTGCTGAAATACCACTAAAACCAAATACTAAAAGTAAACAACAACTCTAGCAGTATCGCGAGCCAAAGCCCGGTCCCATGCTCTCCAGCTCCAACCAACAATCAAGTACCTGAGGTAGAAGGGTCAAAATCCCTATCCAAACCTGCAACCATATAATCTGTCTGGGCCGAAAGACCATACCCAAAGAGGATATGAGACTAATCCTAGTAGGCAACCACCATAAGATTTGTGCCCTACTGTGAGTGAGAAATATAGAAAAATTAAATAAAATAAATATAGTAATGAACTAGGAGTACACCAGTAGAAATCCTACCAATTACCATTCACATTCATTTATTTAAACAACCAGGGAATCTAAATAAGCTCTATATTCTGAGATAAAGAAAGTAACACAGCAGGTAACTAAAAGACTACCTAACCGACAAGTAGTTCAAACCCAAGCTTGTTCATTAGATTGGTGGACTCATCACAACCAACCAAACAAAATTCACACTGACCCTCCGGGTGGAACAAACTAGCAGACACCTATAGTCCAGTAATCAAAAAAGGCACATAAACTCTGGGAAGCTCTTAGGTCAATTCCCCTATGGTCTTCCAATGATAGCTACAGACTCTCTAAGGAAGCACTTACGTCTAATTCCTCTTGTGGTCTCGATACATGTGTAAACTAAGAACACTCTTGAGAAGCACAAAGTCATATTCATGTAGGTCCTTTGTACGAAACTAAAACCAACAGACCCTCTATGGAAGCACTTAATCGTTTATTCCCTCTTTGATCTGCTGCACTAGGTTCTCACAGCCCTGAGCAGTCCAGTCAAGCGTAATCGACAATCAGCATACCTTTGTAAGTTCAACCACTACTTGGATAGTAGCTATAATGAATCAAGAACATTTAAACATTAGAAAAAACCTGCAAGAAGTTATAACAAGTAAACTAGAAATTACAATAGGGATTGTTTCATAGGCATATAGTGTCAAACGACGATAAACAATCAAATAGGGAAAAACACCCATGGGGTGATACTCAAACATGCAACAAATCATACATTAGTATCAATTAATTATAAGATGACAAGAAATCTAAGGAGATTAAACAATATTATCAAAATCCCAAACCTAGGATACCCGATACACGAGTATCTGAAACTTTTGCAACCAAAACTCAAAGACATTAAACATAGGGCAACAAAACACCTACCTCGATCCTCGGAGATTGATATAAGTGAACCACGATGATTTATTCTCCTTATAACATCGAAGATCTGAGAAAACATCCAAAACGCTCAACCCACGATAACTTGAAAACAAGGAAGAATCATGAAACAAGGCTAAAGCATAACCAAGAAATCACCGCTGCGATTCTATTGTAACCGATGGTGTTCGATTTGGATAGCCGGTGATAGATCAGTGGCTCTGAGAAGATTTGGCCTCCTTGGACGCTTGAGGCAGAATTAGGCTGAGAAGAAGATGAAAACATGGTTAAGTCACGACCTCGGTCCGATTAATGAAATAAAAAGAAAAGTACAAAGTGTGTACTTTTATAGTACATGGAGTGTACCTTGGTTTCCCGTACTCCACTTTAAGCGGCCTCCACGTCACCCCACACGGCCGTGTGTGTGGCCCAGACACTGCAAGCACATGGCCTTACGTGGGAGAAAAGTACACGGTGTGTACTCATAAAGTACATGGTGTGTACACTGAAAATTTCCAGATTTTCCCCTTTTCCTTAAAAATGACCCAAAAAAGATAACATACCTGAAATGATGATTCGTATTCTTAAAAACTTCCACCCTTAAATTAATTCTTCCACGAATTTACCTAGAGAGGCGTAGAAGAAGAAACCCCGAACAGCTCTGGCCATTGCGATCGTACATCGGCCTCACGCTCCCAAGTCTCCTCCTGCACTCGCCCGTGCTGCCATAACACCCGTACAAGAGGAAAAGACCGTCCATGAATAACTTTTGTACTATGATCAACAATCCAGATATGATTCTATTCAAACAACGCATCCGCTTCAAGCTCAAGCTCCTCGGGTTGAAAGACAAGAGATAGGTCTGAAATGTAATGTTGAAGCTAGGAAACGAGGAAGAGTTAGTGCATTGCCTGGTACCTCTAAGGTAATTGAAACCGATAGGCAACCGACCCAACTCTCTCCAATCCCTCAAATGGCCCGACGTACCGCGGTGAAAGCTTACCCTGTCTCCAGATCCTCTTGTGTCCGAACATCGATGTGACATGTACGAAAACCTGACCCCCGACCTCGAAC
Organism: Viscum album; assembly: GCA_963277665.1. NCBI lineage: Eukaryota > Viridiplantae > Streptophyta > Magnoliopsida > Santalales > Viscaceae > Viscum > Viscum album. The sequence continues at coordinate 772,165,607 of OY728125.1, read as the reverse complement.
TCCAGAGGTCGTCTCCGCTGATCAGCATAAGACTTTTGTCGAGACTGTGTTATATCCATCCTCTTTCGAATCAACTCTATATTCTCTGAGGTCTCCTGAACAAGACGATGTCCCAGCAAAGCTTCCTCACCTACCTCTATCCAACATAAAGCTAATCGGCATGGCCTACCGTACAAGGCCTCGTAAGGTGCCATCTGAATAGTTGCCTGAAAACTATTGTTGTTGGCGAACTCCGCAAGAGGGATATGCTTCTCCCAAGAACCACCAATTTCCATTAATCAAACAAGGCACAGACACTCTGGGAATCTCTTACGTCAATTCCCCTTTGGTCTTGCAACGATAGCTACAGACTCTCTAAGGAAGAACTTACGTCTAATTCCTCCTATGGTCTCGATACGTGTGTAAACTAAGAACACTCTTGGGAAGCACAAAGTCATATTCCTATAGGTCCTTCATTAAAATCAAAAACCAACAGACCCTCTAGGGAAGCACTTAATCATCTATTCCCTCTTTGATCTCCCGCACCAGGTTCTCACATCCCTGACCAATCCAGTCGAGCGTAATTGAAGTTCAGCAGCCCTAAGTAAGTTCAAAACTACTTGTCTAATAGATACAATGCATCAAGAACCTTTAAACAGCTGGCAACACCTACAAGAAGCTATAACAAGTAAACTAGAAATTGCAATAGGGTTTGCCTCAACGGCAAACGGTGCCAAACGGTGATAAATAACAAAACAGGGAAAAACACCCATGGGGTGATCCTCAAACATGAAAACAAGAATACATTAGTATCAATTAATTATAAGATAAAAAGCAATCTAAAAAGATTAAACAATAGGATCAAAATCCCAATCCCGGGATACCCGATACATGGGTATCTGACACTTTTGCAACCAAAACACAAAAACATTCAACGTAGGGAAACAAACCACTTACCTCGATCCTCGGAGATCGATATAAGTTAACTACAATGATTTTTTCTCCTTATAATGTCGAAGATCTGAGAAAACATCAAAAACGCTCAAACCACGATAACTTGAAAACGAGGATGATTCATGAAACAAGGCTAAAGAAGAATAATGAACTCACCGCTGTGATTCTATTACAACTGATGGTGTTCAATTCAGATATCTGGTGACAGATCAGTGGCTTGGAGAAGATTCGACCGCCTCGGACGCTCTGGGCGGAATTAGGCTGAGAAGAAGACAAAAACAGGGTTAATTTGTGACCCTGGTCCGATTAATGAAATAAAAAGAAAAGTACATGGTGTGTACTTTTAGATTACATGGAGTGTACCTTGGTTTTCTGTACTTGGCTTTAAGCGGCCTCCACGTCACCCCAAACAACTGTGTGTGTGGCCCGGACACTGCCAGCACACGGCCTCACATAAGAGAAATGTACACGGCGTGTACTCTGAAAATTTCCAGATTTTCCCCTATTCCTTAAAAATGAACAGAAAAGGAAAACATTCCTGAAATGACGATCCATGTTCTTACATAATGATCATTAAATTGAAGAATGATTGATGAAAAATGGAATTATAAGGGAGAAAATTTTACCCCTCCATAGATGTTTGACCCTTTCTATGGACTTAATACCAAGGAGGCCTACATCTATTTGAACCAAATATCCCTATGAAAACATATGTAATGAATTAATTAAAATTGGAATTATTTTGTGAAATTATTATAAATTTGGAAGTAAATTTACAAGGGGAGTGAGTGGGGTCGTTATACATGAGGGGGGTGGGTTATTTTATATAAAAATAGTTAATTAAATATTATTTTCAATGTTAACTTTTTTTAAAAATTTATCCATGAAATTATGAATTATATTTGAAAAAAATAATTTTGTTATTTCTTTTGAACCATGACCACATTAAATTATATATATTTATTCAAAAAATATGTAGATAATTAAAAATGTATATCAAATTGGTTTATTCAATTTTTTAGGAATTTATTTTTTTTGGGTTTTATAATTACCAATAATTATTTTAAATAATAAATTAATATGCTCGGTTTTATATAGTGTTGAACTAAAAACTCAATAAAATTGTACGTAATAATTAAATAATTATTATTTCATAAAACATATGGAATTTGAAACATAATATTTTAACGAGCCTCCAAAAAATTCTATTTTTAAAAAAAGTACTAAAAAATAACTTTTAGATAGTTTAGATGTCGTGATTCTAAAACTGAAATACATTTTTTATGTATATTTTTCAATATAATGACATTTAATAAAATAATTACCATTAAAGAAACTATTATTTTTTAAAATATATTATTTTAGTAATATACACTTATAAATTCTTTAACATTCTAAAGTTTTATTGCATTATGATTTTCATAGATACGTACTTTTTTCATATTAAATACCAGATGCATGGAATTTTTCTATTGTAATTGTCATTTAAAAATTCCAACAGTTAGGTTTTCTATTCTAAAACCTAACATTACTATTTTAATGTTCATATTTCATATATGATATTTATAAATTTGGATAATTGAAATTTTTTCCATACATATATATTTCAATACAAATTAATTCTATCCATGGAAAGGTACTAATCACACTTTTACTAATTTTTTATATTTAATGTTTCTTTTATCAATTATAATTCTAAAAAACCATGAGGTTTAAAAAATAAAATTTCTTATCATGTTATATTATTATGTTCATTTTCACAATTTAAAAAATATTATTTTCTTTTCACAATTTATTCCCCATATGTGATGTTATATATTCATGAAATAATTTATTATTGGTTTTTTACCAAATGAAAGTGTTTTATAATATAGCACACATGTATTTTAATAATAGAAAATGAATACGTAAAAGTATAGGACTTTATATTTATCCACATTAGAAGTCTCATCTTTATGTCTTTAACTAATTTCATCAATGATAGTATATCTAGGTACATATAATTCATTTCAACCCCAGGTTTATATATATCCTCTTTATAAAAATCATTTCACAATATTACATCGTCAAGGTGAGTTATCATATGATGTAGAACATTATCTGTATCTTCCAACATCATCTCTAGCCACTACTCATAAGATATGTAATTATCCTATTGTACCACCTGAAAATTCATCATGTACGAGGGATCTGGAATTTAATCCCCTAGGGAAGATATATGGAACATGTAATTCAATTGATCTAGGTTTAATGGATTATCTAGTAGATAGTCCATATATTTTATACAATTAGCATTTTTAAAGGATCCAACACCACAATGGAATTTTTTTACCTTTTTTTGAAATGTAATGGCTCTCTTCGATGGTGATATTCAAAGGAACATTTATCTCTAACATAAAACTATAAGTCACATTAATAATTGATTTCATATATATTCTTTAAACATTAATTAAATTTATTTTCTCACTAAATGGCTTGAACCATATTTAAAATTTATTGAACATCACCTGTTCTAAGAATCTTTTGTTTGCCAACTTCTTCCCAATATGTTTTATTTCATCATCGTTTCCCACATAATGTTTAAAATATAAAAAATGATTACATGAGTGGAATCTATTGTATTTTGAGACATTGAAAAGTTGATTTTATTGATCCCAATATCCATTAAATTCCTTCAACCAATTACATAACCTTTATCCCAGAGTCTAGATGGTTCTATTCGATTGACCATAATTATAGAGGTGATATTTGACACTAGTTTTGAACTCCGAGTTCATGTCATGTTGAATAATCTTCTAGAGCATAAAGGGGAAATTTGGGTCCTCATTTTATATGGTCAGAATTCATTTCCCATGAATCCTTGATTAATTGACATATATTTTGTATGGTATATTAAGTAACAGATCATCTCATATAGTACTGATGTGAGAAGTCATAGTAAGTCGATCCAGTGTAACCTATATGGTTTTGTTTATATATATATATATATATTTCATATTTTCCATGAAAATTTACATAGGTATATTCTCATATTTTAATTTTTATATATTTTATGGTATCATCATATGATTATAATTTGAATTTGTTTCCATAACATGATGACAAAAAAGAAGATCAAGTTGTAGTTTTGAATTTCCATTAATTATGTTGTCCAAAAAGAATTTTCCTAAAAGATATTGATCCATCATGATGATCCCATGATTATTATATAAGTTATAGATAAGTTCATCATATAATAACTATTTATTTATCATAAATGTCGATATAAAACCTATTATTGTATCAAATGGATAGAGTACTTTTTTTCAAAATTGAATTCCAAATTCATTAATGCCTTTGTGCAGATTAGTATCTTTTGAATCTAGAAATCATCAATTTTTAAAATGTTCACTTTTTCGTGGATAGATTTTAAATAAATCATATGATCCTAGGAGGATTTCATCCAAAAATTGTTTATTCATAAAGCTATATTTTTAATATACGTGGATATATGTCCTTTATATCTCCCAATCGTTGATAGGGTGATCTGTTCATTTTAACTAAGAGTATCAGGTACTATGTTTTGTTTTCCATGACATTATTGTATTGAGAAGTAATATTCCAAGATTAACACCAAAAATATTTGTAACTCCCTAATATTTTATAATTTATTTTCTTTAAAAAATATATTATATAGTTTTGTATATATGTAACACCGATCTAAGAAAAAGAATGATATATTGTAATATAAAATTATAAAATATGACCTAGCCATGAGATTGTTAGGAATCAATATGAATAACCATTTTACTAAATATATGTATAATTTATTACGTTAATAAAATGAATAATAAATCTTATAATTATTGTCAATAGTTTTGAATTTATTACAATATTTTTTGAATGAAAAAGATATATTTTCTGTAAAACTATTTTTATGTTGGAAATACAATTTTATCTTAGTAGATTAAATTTTTGACTAATTAAAAATAATTATAGTGAAATAATTATATTAAATTATAATATTAAATGAATAAAAATTAATTTAATTATGGTCATTAATAAGATATTAGGTATAATGAAATTTCAATTTTCTAAAATTAATTTTCTTCCAAAATGGATTTATTGTATTTTATACATGAAAATTATTTTCTCCCACCTTTAAAAATCTTATTTGTTAAAATTGATTTTTTCATTCGAAATGATATTTTAATAAAATTATTATGATTAAGTATTAGATTTTATGAAAAAATTGATTTTTTTGCTAATAGTGAAACTGTAATTTTTTTAAAACTGTCATTTATTTCGACAAAATAAATTAGTTTTTAAGACCCATTATATTTTTTATTTGACTTTTAATATTATCCCTATCATAAATTAAAATCGAATTATTTATATATTTATTTTGATAAAAATTTTATTTTTTGATTAAAATACATATTTTTAAAAATTGTATTTCACTTCCTTTTGGAAAATTAAATTAAAATATATTTCTTAGATTTATAAAAATTTAATATTTTAAAATCAATTTTAAATTTTTACTCATAATGAACATTTGTTTATAAATTTTATTTTTTCTATTAAAAATATGTTTTTGTGTTAAAATTACTATTTATTATTATAATCAAATATTAATATAAAAATTAAATTTAATTAAAAAAGGAAAAATATACATAACTCCATATATATTATTTCTATGAGTAATAGTTTTTTCCAAAAAAATCATCTCTAGAAAATTTTGGGTTGTTTCCATTGAGATAATTATTAGATTCCAAGAGTAAGAATTATTATATTTAGTAAATGTCATTTTCTATCATTTTATTTCATAAAATATAATGTCTTGATTAGGAAAAGTGTAAATATATATTATACATGACTATATTGAGAATATTTATGTATAATAATTTTATTTCATTTTCTTAATATATTTTTCACTTTCAGACATAGTACTGTAATTTAGAACCCTTATGTAGTTTTGATACCATTCTTGTGAAATAATGATAAAAATAAAACACAATGTTTAAATAAAAAATAAAAGATATATTTTATTGTTTTTAATATTATAAAATGAGTTTATAGATAGTATTGAATCATCATATAATGTTTAAGTTTTTTAAATATAACTACATTATTATCTTTTTACCATAGAAGTAAATCTTTCTGATTAGTCCTAAAAATGAATTATATTGTATTTAATGTTTAAGAAAATATTTATATCATCATATATGTCATAAAAATATTTTAATAACTCAATATAATGAGTAATTGTTTCTATCATTAATAGTCTAATAATTTTCCACTTGTAATTTTTAATTTTATATTCATATCCCTTAGAGATTAGATAATTTCTTAGAATAATTAATGTAAAATTTGGTCAACAAGGGGGTTAAACCAAACGATAATCATTAAAATGACACCAAAAAGTATAGTTTTTTATTATTTGTTTACAATTTACTCATTATCTTAACATTTATTGATATTTGGATCTATCTTACATGAAATAAACACATATTATATTTTAATATTTCAGTTATTTTCAATATTGGTACCAACATTACTTTTAAAATTAAATATTCTCTAATCTCTTACACACACCTATTGATAAATTCATCTCAATGAAATTAGCCCAAATTCATTAAAAACATTCCAAAAAATGTCCATTGGTTATTGAATCACCAAAATACCATCCAAGGTGGTTTATAGTGTAATCCAAAATAGGATTATCAAATAAGAGTTATAACATTTAACATAGTGTTATCATGTTTATTTCATCTTGTAGAGCCATAAAATCATCTATAACTATAATAATATAAAAATATAAATATCCTCCATATACTAAAATATTATTATTCTGATGGGAAAATATTTTTTGTCTCAATTTATATCTTTTAGGAAATAAACATTTTGTTCATGTGTATATGTGGGCTACCACATCCAAGAAACAATATGTTTATTTATTCATCACCACATAATAATAATTTTTATTATAAAAAATTTAATGAATAAATATTATGTTAATTAAATAACTATGATTATGGGAGGTAATTTATTTATTTACTTCGTACATTTGAATCTATTGGGAAATTATTATATTATTTGGGTGTACTGGTGGACCACCATATCCATGAAGTTACGTTATTCATTTTTTAGGTATAAAATTCATGAATTTTTAAAAATAGTATTTAATTATGAAAAATGATAAATATTTATTACTTATGAGGGAATAAATACGAATGAAACGTGTTAGGACTCAAGCTGGGGGCTTTCTTATAAAAATCATGTTTTATTTCTATTATTCGAAATAATCACCATCCATATAGAGTTTCATTTTAAATTTTTGAATAATTAACTTATATATTTTTAGAAGGTTTCTAAAAATAATTTTCTATATTTATTTAAATTAATTAAAAGTATTTAAAAAAGAATATTTTTAATCTTTTCCATATGATGTGTTTTTAGATTCCCTCAAAAAAATAATTAAATGAGTATTTTTAACAACTATGTAATGAATTGATCTTCCAAAAATCATATCAATTATTTTATTTTACGATTAATTTTAATAATTCCGTGCTTATTTTGAAAGAATATATTTTTTAATATTCATGATTTTTTTTAATTTTTTTCCTATGGAAATAAATTCTCATTCTCTTCATTATGAGATAAAGGAAAGTGTTACTGTTTATTTGATAGAATTCAAATTAAAATTAAATTTATGGTTTCCCTTAAATATATATCTGTTTTATCTATGCTATGGTTATTTTAAAATTTTTATAAATTATTTTTTATAAGATATATCTCTTATGATGGGTGACATTAATATAGATCTCAAGTATATGTGGTAATGTGATGGAGTTTATGTTTGACATGTTACTACTAAATGGGATGCAAATTATTTGATTTGGTAATTCCATTTCAAGGGTTCATGTAAGGATGGAAGTAATGATAACGTCTAATTATACCTATATTATATATATGAAATAGATTTTAAATAATATATTTTTATCACAAAATTTATAAAAATGACTTATGTTATTTAGAATATATTATCACCATTTTGAAATTTATAATGTTTTCTCAAAGAAAACATATTCATGAGTTTTCATGTTTAAAAAAACAATATAATAAATATTAGAAATTATTTATGAATTTTTTTATATGTTATGTAAAAATATAAATAAATTATTTCTCTTTCCGATATAAGTAAATAAATTTTTGATATCAATGGTTTTTAGGAGAAATAAAAACATTATTATGTATTATTCAGGATTAAAAATTGACAAATGGGTTTCATTTATTTTATGTCCCTTAATGTTTTTTGTTTTTCTCATTCTAGATTTCTAATTTTTTTACAGGGCATACAAGAGTGTAGAATAATTAATAAAATATGAATTCTGAATATAGTAGTTATCTTATACATAGAAAATGTGTATTTATAAATTGCATTTTTTACGAGAAAATAGACATTGTATTGATGATTCCACATTATAATGATATCAATTTTAAAATTATATAAAACAATAGACTACAAATATAAGGGGCACATATGAAAGTAAAACCCTTTTCATAAATCTGTAATTATGGTTTGATTATGATAATGGAATCAGTTCATATTTTAGTAAGGGTTTATATAAACATAAAGTGTATGATTTTATCTGTTCAGTATAACTTCAACGTTATTGATATAATAATGGGAGAATAAGTATAATGTTTAATAACATTCAATAATACCCCTATTGAGTATTTATATTGTTGAAGTTTAACATTGTTAAGGAAATTTTGGAAAATTTTAAGAGAAAGAATAAACATTGGTCTAGTAAGTGTTTTTGCTAAAATTTTATTTTTAACGAACGAATTTATAGTCTTTTTAACAATTTTAAATGTATTTAAAACATTTAAGATTAACATGTCATTGATGTTAAGATAAATATGGTTGAATATGTTAATTTTTAATTATATTTTTGGAACTTATGATTCATCACATAGATAACCATGTGATTGAAAAGTGATTTACTTACTATGTAATAAATATTATCTTTGTATAATTTCATTATTTTTGAAATATTAAATGAAATGGTAAATGAAATTTGAAGAATAAATATATGGTTATTATTATATAAGGATACAAAATTTGATTTTATTAAAGATACCATATTTTAGATATTATATGATTTGGGTGAATAACTTTTTGGTATGTTTCTTTATTATTGATTAATTTTTGTAGTAGATAACTATTATGATCAGCTCATAAGAATATATGATCAAATATTTATAATTTATTTCATTCCATTTTTTCAGTTATTTTGAATATCTATGAGGATATTTATTTGAGGAGTGATTAATGATAAACATTTGGTGTTATAATTTAGAGTTTTTACGCTAAATTATTATTTACTTATTTCAAATTTTATTCATATTTGATGTCCACTTAAATTATAAGTACTATTTTTCATTTTTTTTAAACCTAATAAATATTTTTTCATCCATTTTTTAATAATGTGATATATTAGAATTTGATTTCTATTATTCATTAATGAAAAATTCATTTTAAAGATTCATTTATTTGTGAAATAGTTGAGATAAAAGTGTAAAAACTTATTCAAGAATAATCAATCAATGAAATTGTACTTTTGGAATGTGTGACACCCCAGCCTAAATCACTAACACTAACACATAGTGCCACATTTCCTCATGCATGAATACCAATACACAATAATATTTTGACTAGACATGAGAGTCTGAATTAATTTAGTGGATATACTATACCTCTAGTATAATTAAAGTCAGACATAAATAATAGTGCAATAGATTTATTAAACAATTCTATAAAAAAATTCAAAGACAGAATATCAAGTAATAAAGAAAGATAAACTATAGAACTCCAATGTGTTTGGTCAACCATATTATAAATAATACATGTATGTAAATAAATAAATATTATGGTAGTACTTTAGAGACATCCCAACACTACCTTACGACACTGTGTTTCTTCTTCAAGCTCATTCCCACCAGGGAGTGTCCATTTCTTGTATTACTAACCATAAATTCTATATTAACATCAATATTTTTATGTAGGGTATGATTATAAACCACGTATTACATGTCCAATGAATCATTTACATGACTTCATATGTATACTAGTGTGCGTCATGATAATTAATAATTGTACACAAAAGAACATACAATCTTATACCATTTCATCATGAACTAGCTTTCCACCAATACTCCCCCTCCAAAGATAATATGACTTCATTACAGAATGTATTAATAACATAAGCTGTGAATTAATGTAGAACACAAGGTCATAACATATATAAAAAATATCCATAGGTTTAAGAGTATTAGTTTAAACAACATAGGACCATTATTCCTTGTCTCTATTGTTTGTAGTATAGGCTCTATGCCTCCAGGTCAGACTCTACAAGGCCATCATAATATATTTTTATCTATATGGTCATTTCACATAACACCATCATGCCCCATTTCCACCTATTTTGTCTAATCACATATAAACATCATTACCAATGTTCTGGCCATGCCCGGGCCTCAAGCCACATCCTTTAGCTCAATCATTCCAACATATCAGACATCGTATTTGTACATTCTCACTCCCTATAGACACCAATCCATAATAGGTCCACCATTCACATTGGTATCATGAATAAAAAAAATAAAACATATGTAAATAAATTCAAATGGAATCATGTCATATCACGTAGAAGAAAAACATAGTATATCATGAGTGTAAAAAACAGCCAAACAAATACATGTTTGATCATGATCAAACATGGGTCTCAAGGGAGAGACATGTACATACATGAGACGAAGCTAACTCACATCAACACATATCATTATATTATCATAATGAACAAATACAAGAACTATATATAATATGGAACCTACTCTCTCATGGGTGTTGATGTCAATGCCAAGATCCATTAAGATAATCTTCTCATAAACTACACTCGCAAACCAACCTAAAAAAGCCCTCTCTCCAATATCTCCTAGAATAAGTTTTACATTATATAATTTGGTCTATAAATAAATACATATGGAAGAAAAATAAAAGTGGTAGAGAAAAACATACACAATTTCAACTATAGATAATGATAAACATGAAGTCTAATTGATTGAGAGTAAATTCTTTACATTTGGACAGTGGAAAGAGTACATAAAAGATTTTTCATTATAATTTTTAAAAAAGTGAAACCTTCATATTCATGGATTGATCTTCAAGAAAGTACATGAAGGGAGTGTCAAGGATAATCATATCTACCCAAGTTATAAATAATCAATGATATAAGGGTCAACAACAGACTCAATGATCATCTATATTTTTTCTAGAAATGGTCAAATTAATGAAATAAACATAGAGATCCTGTAATATCAACTAAGTGGGGTACGTATCAATATTAAAATAAATTAAATAGTACTTATTAAATTCCTATGTTTTTCAAAAGTTAAATTATTCATGATACTCCTAGTGATCCAATAATTTCAACCATTTTAAAGACAACCCAACCATCACCACAACCACCACCACAACATATCCTTTTCTGTAGTTCTATTGATCTCCCATAATGAAATGGAATTCCCTACACATGTGTGAAGATTTCTTTTATTTTTTCCTTTTCCACACTATCTAAAAATAATGTAGTGATATTCTAGTAGACATAGATGATAATATTCATGCTCAGCTCAAATTTCGTGGACAAACCATTTTACAGTAGCCCATTTTCAATGTTGATCATTCCATAATGACCAAAGATTACACCAATCTATGATGTGGCATATTTTAGATAGAAAAACACCAAATCCCACCATTATGCCTCTAAAATCCATTTAAAGATCACAAGACTCCATCCAATCATGAATAAACTCCAAAAAATGAAGGATGAAAAGAGAAAAAGGATTTTAATATTTTGAAAAATTAATTTTGAGTATTAAAGTATCCCCTATATGGTTTATCATCTTTGAGAAGTATTTTTAACTACCATATTCAAACAATCCAGGAAACTCAACTCAAATTTCTAACACCCACTCTGACATCTCCTCCTGGATCCTTCCATGCTACTACAAGACTTCAATAGGTTGAACCATATTATACTATAACATATTTTTACTCAAGTCAATTATCTACACTGATCACTCCACAAAAGATGCATCTAGTTCCTACACAAAAACATAATATTTAATATCATGTGAATAATTGTGAATGTACCTCCAATGATTAGAAAAATATTAAAAATTATGCAAACCTATATAGCATTATGTAAGTTATAGTTAGTTTTCCACTAATATAAAATGTATCTTTATCTCAAATAGTCCCATTAACTAAATTCCAGCTTCTCATACTTTCAAAAATAATGATTCCCTAATGTAGATGACACCCTCATGAATCCTTAGTCACTAATAGATATATAAAAATTTATTCTCCTCTATTCAAAATATGATCCCTATCGACTCTAAGCAGTAACCAACCACTTCTCAATCATAGTCACTCTCTCAAATGTTTTTATCACCAAACTATGTCCAATAATTGATGTCTTTCCCATCACATTCCAATAAAATGGTTAGAGACATAGACATCCATATATAGCCTCAATATATTTCATCTAAATAGGTAAATGGAAATTATTTTTATAAGTGAACTCATCCATGTCGATATTCTCATCCCTTTCTCCACTAATGTTTAGGAATCATTCTTGAAGAATACCCAAATGGATCTGAATTATCCTCTATTATTTTCCATCTGTTTGTGAATTATATGAAATAAAAATATTTCATTGATAACATAAATCATTTTCCATGCCTTACAAAATTCGAGATATGAAATGTGAATATATTTAGGATAAGATATTATAGGTCACACCATGATGATGTAAGATCCCTTAGATTTAAGACTGACCTAACTAATCAACACATTGACTCTCTCAAATTGTCAATAAATGATACTCTACTATGAATTGATATACAATAACACAAATAACATCATGAATCCTAAATATCATGGGTAACCTTATTAAAATATCCATCGTTATGACACTACACATACATAATTTAAAAATATACGGGAAGAGAAACCCCCCAATACACTAATGTTTGAGATTTACTCTTTAACATAAAAGTTAATGCGAAACAAAAAAATTGACATCTCACCTTAAAAATTGAAATAGAATCTTATGTTGGATGCCACAATACATCATCATATACCCTAGATTCATATCCCCATTCAATGTATAATAGTTTATTTTCATCTCTTCCCTCAAAGAATATATAACCACTAATATCCCATATCCATATATCACATTAACATCATCGGAGGAAAATACTAAAATTAGATCATCTCTTACAGTGTACTTCTGAATCGCTATTCTTATTTGGTCCTACTCTTGGCTCTATTTCACACCAACCACCAAATATTTTGTGATTACCAAATACTCAAAAGACATCACTTCATGATCCTTCGTTTCATCCACATTTAATTCATGCATAAAACGTATCAGTCATCATTCCATATCTGAAGTCATATCCCCATGTTATTGACTCTATAACATATTCCCACTCTGATCATCTACAATGAAATTACCTCACCCTTGAGGATGGTTCATCTCAAAGTGAAATTACTATCATTACTCCACCCAACACATATTCATCAATTAAATATCATATTAAGAGGATTTGTATCATAATCTCTTGTAGTCAATGTAGATGGAAAACCTCTCACTAAATAGACTATGCCAACAATTATTGAAATTGTGGACCGTTGTTACTAACTTCAATTCTTGAATTTTGTAGTAATAAAATGGTTTTGAAAATCATGTGACCCATAGTTTACTACCAGATCTCTCATCATCAACAGAGCAACCAACCCAACTCGTATGGAATCAAAATACACCTACCAACAGATCACATGCTATGGACGGTAAAGCACTAGGCTATCAATTGTCTTCAATATAACTCTATGTACAACCCATCACACTAATCTGTCTACATGAACTTCAATCCCTTATTGGTGAGCCTTATTATTAGAATATCCAAATAGAAGAAGTATTGTATGAACAATATATAATACAAAACAATCCTACAGAATCTATTTATCTTAAAAATAATCTTGGGATTATCCCAAGGCATCACCGCTTTTAAATTCTCTGGATCAAAAACAATTCCCACCTAAAATATTGCATGCACAAGGAAGAATACCAAGAGAATAAAAAAAGTGACACTTCAAATATTTTTAATAAATTTGATGTGGTATAATTGTACTCAGAATAATTTCCATGTTATTTACATGAATATCCAAAGTAAATTTGTATATTAGGATATCATAAATACTCACCATAATGAAAGAGTCATGGTACATGTCCAAGATATTGTTCATGAGATCCATGAACACCACTGAATTTTTTATAGCATGAATGGAATGAAAATATAAACTTATTTATTATAATTAATCTTTAATTATATATTAGGAATATCATCCTCTTTATACCAAAGCCGATGGTAGACAAACTATATGTAAATCAACTAGAATCACCGATCTCCCCACAACTTGTGAAAAGAGGTAATTTATCATTAGAAACATGGATATATTCTTCATGACCAATTGATATAGCATCCTATATTTTATACAGAACCAAATGCTATCATCCGGCTTCATTAATTAAAACACAAGATCATCGCAAGGAGAAGTTCTTGATCCGATAAAACCATTTTCCTCCACGTCCTCAAGATGTACATTGGTTTCATTAATGTTATCTAGATCTATATGATATGGGAGAATAAAAATAAGATAGCTTCCTTTTATTATTTATATCTCATAATATATTCACTTCATTGGAAGGATTCCAAAAATTACATCTAGAAATATATCCTAATACAGTGTAACTAATATAGGAAAACAATATTATACTACTGGCTCTAATGAAAGATTCAAGCATTCCAAATTTATCATAATAGCTCTAATTGGGATCAGATATGGTCCCATAATACCTTCTCCAATCATCCACTCAACTATAATAAAACATTACTCTCATTTAGTAGAAATAAAGGATTCTATCCTCTTATAACATTTGAAGTGAACGTGAATGATATTCTACTGGTCTATCGTGATGATCAAATCAAATCTTGTAATATTAAGGATCTTGAAATACAAATAATTTCCATATCCAGAAACTATAACTGGACAGTCAAAAAAACTCTGGAAATGGACTAATTTCTTATCTATGGGCATATCAAGAGAGGTCACCTCTACCTATATATTAATTACAACAATAATTGGAGCATATATAAATAAATGAGTAAGAGTAGTACAAAAAATAGATATAAAGAGAAGTGGTGATGAATAAAATATGTAGAACAATTGATGGGATCTATCCATAATCAAATAGATATATATCTATCAAATTCAGTTGGTCTACCTTAGATGGATGACCCTACACTTGATATACATGACTCACATATGTCTACTTCAACTAATGTGTATTAACCTACCACTGAGGACCCTATCCTACCCATAGGTAAATGCATATGTCTAAGTTAAATCCCCATGGGACTTCATCTGTGTAACGAACCAAGATTTCATCTGTTGAAATTTCCTTCTAATAAATATTTCACATAGTATAAATAACAGAAAATCACATAAAGAATATAATAAAAACTTTATAAAGGATGAATAAATTAAATAACTGGTATTTCTAAGAATTATGTAACCTATACCAATGGAATATTAACTTATCCACTGGAATTGTAATGTGAAAATTAGGAATAGTAATCCATACAATAAAATAGTTACTTTGCCTATGAAACTAAAAATAGAATTTATTTCTCATTCAAATGAAAGTATGATATATTTATATATTGGTATAAGTAAATGAATGAATTTAAAATAATTAATTAAGTATTGATATTTTTTCAAATCCAAATGTTAATTTACTATTTTATAATTAATGTAATGATTTAGAAGAAAATAAAATTTCATAGAATAAATATTTTTTCCCCTAGGATTATAAGGAAATTTTACAAAACCCTAATTATTTTTTCAAAGTGTCTTAAAATCATTTATAATATTAAAATATGTATTTTTTGATTAAAATATGATTTGAATTAAAAATGAAATTTCACATATTAAGATAATTATTTTCATAAAATGCAGTTAAATTTTTAATTCTACATGTAGAAAATGGTTAGGGTAAATTTTTGGAATTTTTCTAAAATCATAGAATTTTTTGTGAATAGAGAAATATGCTAATTTATGTTATTTAACATTGTAAGACATATTCACAAATTTTTGAATCATTAATGAGGTAAGAAAATATTTTTTAAACAAAAATGAAATATTTACTATACATAGTCACACAAACCCTCACTATTGATATTCTTGATCCAAAATACTAATAATAGTGAATAAAATAATAAAAAACACTCATACCCACCCCTATAAATACCAAACCTCATAACCTCCTCTCATCAAACATTATTTGTCTCAATCACTATGAAAGGGGACTATTTTGTGACTAGCCCAAGCCTTCCTCCTATAGCCTAGGGGTTAGTCACTAGCACCGAGTAGGCATATCCAACAAATGAGAGCCATTTTCGTAAGTACCTGTACGCACGTACATGTGTCCACGAGAAATGATGAAACTCAAAACAACATGTAAACCAATAAATATACCACTATGATACCACCAAAAAATATGATATTATAAAACTAAAAGTAAATGGGGCTATAATAACAGCATAATAGAAGGAAATATAAAATGTATAAGTCCCTGGAAGTCCTCTATAGAAAACAAAACCTAAAGGGTAGGTACAAAAAAATATTCTGAAGCCACAGAAGTACCCCCCTTATATAGGATCTCTCTAAGAAAAACCTTACCCCGGTCAACCAAAGACTCCTCTAGAGCATCAATCATCTACAGAATACATGACATGTGCATGAAAATATCATACAGGTGTGAGTAAAATAATACTTAGTTTGGAACCCCAAAACACAAAGTAAAATATCACAAAGGAAACATCACTAAGAGGATATATTCATCTAAATGCAGGTAAATGTCCAAAATACATATAACAAGAACATTCATGTATACTTGTAATGGATTACAAGACTCAATGTCTTATCCACTACCAGAAATTTGGTCTTGCTCGTAGCATGCTCGTTTCGGGAGATCTCACTCCATAATCCATTAGATAGTAATCACATAGAAAATTTCTACTAAAAGTATCTGATAGAAAACATGATGTCGATATTTCATGAAGTTTCCCTAAGACATACCGTATTTCTAAGGAACTAATTCTTAAAATCATAACTAATCATTTGGCACAGGATTCTGCTCATGGTACGCTAATTCCGAGAGAATGTACTACTCAAGATATGATGTCATTGAAGACTATTGTAAGGAGGTCCTAATTATTAGGACCTCCCCAAAGATGAATACACAGGTCAAGGTCATGATATACATAGATGGTATTCTTCCCAGAGAGTATTGATAACCCAATATATATAAATCCGCAACGTATGAGATTGTTCTTAAAGGATATAGATAACCCTATTGATGTTGCTCGTAACATTGGGTATTCTCCACCAAGAATAGCGATAACCCTATCATTATGGATGACTATATAGAGAATTAATGCAAAAAAATATGATTTCATGACAATTCCCACAATACTCCATTATGGGTGATAGAGTTTCTCTCTAGTCCCAAGGAGAGATTTCACAAATATATCCGAGACTTGGCCACCATAAGGGATCGATGTTCAGCGAATGAGATGTAATGCCACACTAAACCCTCATGAAAATAATCAAGGGAAAATTTTTACCTATACATATACATACTAAAACCCCAAAAATCCATAATAAGAGGACCTCCTTGTCACATGGGTCCCAACACCTCCATCATCTCATCAAACATACATTCCATTTGAATGTTACATCCCTTTTTGTAAAATGCGCCCTGTAGGCTCTGGGTCCGACCCAACCTGTACCAATGTGGTCTGAACCGGCATGAAGTGTCCTATTAGGTCTAATGGACCATGGCCTATTGGGATGAACTGTATCCCTCTAAGACACTAGATAAACTCAATTTTGCTGCCCGACTGGATGATCGGGCCGACCCTTCTCCCACATGAGGCCCATCTGTGTGCACTTCCGGGTCAGCATGGTTGTTGTGTTACGTGAATGACATGCCTTATCCCCCCCATGTCACCTTCCACACTACCTCCACCACTGCGGGGTCCTTATAGATAGTTTCCACATTTTTTGGCCTCCACCATGTCCCGGTCACTGCTCACGGCTCCCACCACCGTGGGACCTCCTCCAACGCGGTCCCACTAAACCACGACCCTTCACCGCTATTGGTCACCCTGCCAAATGCCTCACTTGATAGCCTCCAACATCCTATATGATGGAGGGAGGTGGTTTTACCGTTGTGGTCCTATATGGGCTTCAAGTTGTCGCCGCCACCGGCAGCCCTGCTGGAGGCCATTTTCTCGAGTCTGTCAGGGCCTGCCTCCCTGCCGGGTCAGTGGCTCATTTACTGGTGATCACCCTGCCTTGCACTTACATGACCTTACGTCATCACAATTTCACATTTCCATCTCAGATTACAACACACGAGGAACGAGGAATGAAGAGTGGTAGAGGGAAAGCACATGAACACCCATAATGCTTTGATATTCCTATAACCCTGAATCCATCCATGTTATATGAACAATTAAGGGGCTGAATAAACAATTTCTATCATTAATAATCCAAATAACAAATGCTATTATGGAATAAGCCCAGCCAGCAATATTCACGACCCGGGGATTAATCTTCTTATTGGTTAATCCACATTCTTCACAAGGATAAATAATGGGAACAGAAATGAAATAAAACATACACCCTACCTAGGTTCTAGATTAGTCATTTTTGAAGGGTGAATCCACATTATCTATATTCTTTGATGAGTAATCCCATTTTCAACCTCTAATCCATCGTCACCGCAAAGATAACCTCCTTCTCATTGCCTTATGGAAGCTCCAACATTAGGGAGATAACACTAGATTTATGACAAGGACTATTAAAAAGGGAAACCACCACTGCATCATCATGTAATGTTAAATAAAATATTTTTATTCAAATATTTTAATGATGTTCACGTTCCAAAACTATCTTTCAAAGATGGCCTGTGCAGGCCGATGTTAGGCCTCACATAAGGAAAACACCCCCTTATGAAATCAATGGTGGCCTCATATTTCCAATCTATGTTAACATTTAGGATTTATTAAGATTATAATAACAAAAAAAATAATTTAGTTATTTTATTTCAGTTATTCCATTTTCTGGTTTTTCCATAGAAGACCCATGCCGACTAAAGTTAAGTCGCACCTTGGGTAATGTCACTGTTTTGAGATTATCGGTTCCCTCATGTTTCTAATCCAGGTACCCATTAAGAAGTTATTCAAATTTTTTAAAAGAATATATCATCATGTTTTATTAAAAACATATCTGTTTTCATTGAACAATTTCAGGAACATCGGGCCTCAGAATCGCATGTCGTCTCAATGCATAGTATCAGATTTTTCCTGGATATTTTTAAAAACTAAAATCAAGAAAAATACTTGTCATTAAATTTTACACACATACAAGATTTACATCCCCAAAATACATAACAAAGGATACCCAAATTTATTAGGGTACTGAGAATGAATTTGAGCCTCCTGCTCCAAGATGCTCTCATAGAGATTCTCATGCAACCACTGAATGTGAACTAGAGGATTAAGCATCCCACAATAGATCCAATCCTATAAATCCTCTATATCCATAGGGCACTCCAAAAAATAACCACAGTTATTGAAAACTGATGACTCATGCATGTATATCCTTAATTGAGACTCATGGAAGACATCGTGTACCCGGTCTAACAATATGGGTAGAGCCAATAGGTACGCCTCCTCACCAACTCTATGTAGTACCAGGAAAGGGATAATGAACTGTAGAGATAAATTTTTACCATGGAAAAATCATTATATCCCCAATTGAGGAGAAACCTGAAGTAACATGTAGTCTCCCTTCTAGAACTTTAAAAGCCTTCTTTCCCTATCAACACATTATTTCTAATGGATTTGTGTAGTCTTCATCCAATCCTAGATGAATATCACCATCTATATATTTTCCCACACAAACTTCGGTCCCATGCATGCTGAATCTCCTAGGTTAATCCAACAATGTGGTGACCTATAGGGTCTCCCATAACAATGATTGAATGCTTCTATACCGATACAATAGGGGAAGATTCTATTGTATGCAAACTACACCATTTCTTGGATATCCTCCAACCTATGGAAAAACATTTAATATGTAAGACCATATACTACTCTTTATAACTTGAATGGTCCACTCAGTCAGGTAATTTTTCAATGGGTGAAACACTGTTATCATGTGAATCTGATTCTCAAAGGCCTCCTACAATCCCTTATACTACCGAGATGTATGTCGAGAATCCCGATCAGAAACTATCATCAAATGGACTCAAAGGAGTCAAACTATCTCCTGCACATAGAGGCGTCTCAATCTCTCTACAGAACTCTGCTTCTGAAAAACATAGAAGTGGGATATCTTATAGATTCATCCAAAAATCACCCAGATGTAATTGTGTCCCCTGTTCATATGTGGTAAACCATTAAATAAGTCCTTCGATATATCGCCCCACTTCTATTATGGCACTACATGGGGTTGAGCTAAACCCGCTGGAACATGATGCTCAACATTCACATGTAAGATTGTAAGGCATCAAGACCCAAAATCGACAACTTCTTTCCTTATCCCTAGCCACCAAACTAACATTATAGGTCCTGGTACATAATTAACAAACCTAGATGTGCCATTAATGGGGATTCATGAACTCCCATCTATCCTCCTCTCACAACTCCACTAGTATCATCGTGCATCCGATGAAAAAACAAAAAGTTGCCCACAATTTTAATATCCAACAAGGGAATGCCCTGGGAACATTTTACCTCATAGATCCTAAAAGATGGCATCCCAATTTCATTCCTCCATGCCTCACCGTAAGAGTGGAGGGGTGAAAATCATCGACTGGAAGAAAGATGATCCATCTCCATCCGCAAAGGATATTTGTAACAAGGACAAATACACAAATTCCTTATTCAGTAACTATGAACTGGAACAAATACTAATAGAATATAGTTCCACATTCCATTTACTAGGAGAATAATAAATATCAAATTCATATTCCAATAGTAAAACTATCCATCATGTTTGTCTCTTGTTCGATTCCTTCTAAGGGAAGATATACTTGAGACTCTTATGGTCAGAGTAGATGATAAACAACTCTCCCATCAGGTAAATTCTCCACGTATTAAAAACAAAGACTACCATTTCCATATCAAGGTTATGGGTCATGTAGTTATTATCATTTGGTATCCACTGGCGCAAAACACAGTAAATCACTTCTTGCGTCTTCATCAAGACACAACCATGTTCAGTCCCCGATGCATCACATAACATTATGTAATAGACTCCCTCCTATAGAAAAATCATATTCACGGTGCTCGCCATACTCTGTATCAACTGATTGATGAGTTCATCGATCTGTGGATGTGGGCATTCATTCTCCATGGTCACATTCTTATAGCACTGGTAATCCACAAAAAACCTCCAACACTTGGTCTTATTAAGCCCTTCCTCTACAAGTCCTCCAACTAAAAACTCAGATCATGAAGCTCTGCAGAATCCATATGATATACTAATGTTGATATTGGTGCCTTTACAGGGTGTAAGAAAATATATAAGTGCTTATCTCTATAAGTAAGTAATCCAAGAACATATTTACGGAAGACTTCCTAATATACTTCCACTACTACTTCAAACTTGTAAAATCATTAAATCTACTATTCTGAGTGTAAGGCTAGAAGAATCATGAGTGATCAACTGCACCCTCTGATGTATGATTAAATCCCAAGCTACCTAGGTTTATTTTTTCACTGATCAAAGAAAACCCTATTCTATTTCTATGGATATACTAAACTCTTTTACTAAAATAGTACATTTGAGCATGGAATGTTGATAACCAATCCTTACAAAGAATAATGTCATAAGGACTTAATGTTGTCACCAAGAGTTTTGATCGAAAATAATCACCCAAATGACCAGTTCACACTATCATATTAAGTGTGATTATCGAGTCTCCTCATGTTTGTATCTCTAGACATCATGGTCAAATCAATAGTTTTACCAAAAACTGTATGTCTTGAACAAGATTTGTTGAAAGAAATAATTATTAGCATAACTGAAAATTAATATGATATCATGATAGCTAAGTGTAGACCCAAACTGTAACTCTAATCATTCCTGGAGCACTTGAATCATATTCATTCACCGTGTGATGTTATCCCTCTCCCATGTCCTCCAACTCCCTCAGCCAAGTATGGGTCAAATGGAGGTGGGGTGGTAAATTGTAGAAACTTATACCCCCTTCTAATGATATCCCAAATCCCCACCATATCTCCCACTCTCCAGATATATATATATATATTATTCACTATATTTTCATCAGTGTTTAATCCTCCATTTCATTACCAGCTGCATGACATGACAGAACATATTTAGTGAGATTTCCCTAGCCATCACTTGAAAATCATTTCCTCTCTCCAGACTGAATGGACTCACCCTATGAAACCCTCACTATAGATCCCATAGCATAGGACCTACTCTCAGAACTTCCCACACATCCAGTCCCTAATACTGATTTCAGTTCCCTTATCTTGAGACTTTTCCCATGCTTTCCCATTACTAACATTCATTATTTGTATCCACTCATCCAAGGGAAAATCAAGAAATTTTTTTTTCTTTGGAACCCTAGCATAAATAGGAATGCACATAAGAATAATTAAATATTGTATGTCCCTAAAAAACTCTTGGTTGAAGGTCCAAGCCCTGAATAACTATTCATGTATCATTATCATCGTGTACCTAGAATGATCAGTATGCGTCAATGAAAACTCAGGTACCGATATGTCATCCTGGTGAACATTTGGATGTTATTGGGTACACATAACCCTTAGCTTATAAGGTGATAACTCTTTCCCTAAAAAGATTATCAATGTCAATACCAAGATGATTTACCTCATCATAAGATCAGGTAATCTAAACCCCACCATTCCCATACTGATCCACATAAATGGCTCACCACTAGGACTACCATCTGATCTACTGGTGCCCTGACTCGACAAAAAATTCAGTTACCACCTAAAGCCAATCCTAAGACACCAGAGAGTCTGACTTGCCTTAGAACCTGAGTGGTCTTTGTCACTGAAACTCATGAAGTGCACTCAGCCTATTCATATAATCCTATGGTACTACGGGTACCATGTGCTACTCTATAGGTCGTGGTATAGTAGGTACACCACCTAGAGATGTGGTTTATGGTACAAATCATTGTACTGATATCTCATTACCCTGGGTTTATCCTTGTGATCTCAATTTAGAATCATGTTTTCCTATCTATGTGGAAACATCATAAAGTAATACAAGATGTATGATGGTCAATAGAGTATACCTGGTGATACGAATCAATAATGACATGGAAAACACAACCCATTCCTATATGATTCATAAACCATCATTATTCCCCTACAAAAAATGATTTCATGTACTGAGTCAAATATCAGAATTTGGAGTCCTAGTGTATGGATATATTAGCTGTCGCACCAACACTGGATTCCCTATTCCAAAAGCCGAACCAGAAACATTTAATACTGTTTCCACAAACCAAAATACTGAGACTATTGTTCCTTATGGTTTAACCAAACTCCTCTGATTCAACCCTATCTTTACCTATAACATAGGGCCCCATTCCATGACTACCCCAAACTAGCCTCTCATAGGCTAGGGGAAGGCAACTTGCACCAAGTAGGAATATCCAAAAAATGTGAGGCATTTGACTAAGTACCTATACAAAGAAACACATCTCCAAGAAAAAGTTAAGATACCAAACATAGAACATGTTAGTAGAAAACTAAAACTAAAAAAGGCAAGATTATAATCCCAAGAAAAATAAAAGTATAATAGTACAAGTCCCTAGAACGCCTCTATAGAAGACATGACCTAAAGGATAGGTACAAAATAGCTATCTGATGTTGTAGAAGCAGAACTCATCTATCATTTTTCTCTAAGATCCACTTGGCCCGGGTCTACCAAGGACTCCTTCAAAACATTGATCTTCTGCAGAAGTCACAACACATGTGGGAAAATCCCATGGATAGGTGAGTAAATAAATACTCAGTAGGAAACCCAGAAACATGAAGTGAAATTCTATAAAGAAACATCAATAAGATAATATAGTCAAATCAACATAAGTATATGTCTAAAACACATATAACATGAACATCCAATTATTCTCATAAAGGATTCCAGGACTCGAGGTATTCTCCACTACCAGCCATATCATTCTTCCCATAGAATTAATTTTTCGAGAGATCTCACAACTTGAGACATATTATAGTAAATACGTAGGATAGGTATACCAAAACAGTTTGAGGGAAAACCTGGTCTAGATATATCTCGATGCCCCTAAGACATAAGGTCTCTCTAAGATAGAGATTCTTGAAATCAGAACCAATCATTAGCCATAGGATTCTACTTGAGGTACACTCATTATGGGTGAATGTAATCCTCATGATATGATTTCATAGAAGACTCTCGTAAAGAGGACCCACTAATTTGGTCCCTACCAAAGAGGAATACACGGGTCAAGGTTACGATATATATAGAGGGGATTCTTCCCAGAGAATACTGATAACCAATCTGTTTTAATCTACCATATAAAGAATTCTTCTCAAAGGATATTGACAATAATTGTAAAGACCCAATGTTTTATCGATGTAAATTCTATTCTTATAATTATTCCATATAATCACATTAAATCACAAAATAATGAACAACTAAGTTCTATGTGACCATTAATCACAATTTTTTCACCAATTCGGTTTGAATTTCAAAAATATGACATGCATGGTTGCTATCTATACGAGGTATGGAGTCCAATAAACAAACAATTTTTTTTGGGTGAAAAGTAAACTATGATTATGAGTATTAATATGAACCTTATGAATAATAAATCATCCAAAATAATAGTAACCTCACACATGAATGTGTAAATAAAATGTAGGCGTTTTATAAGTGATTATATGACCAGTGTAAAGGTATTGGTATTTTTGTATGTCATAAATAATTAATTAAATTTTATTACATAATTTAATAGAAAATGTATTTTTTAATAGGTTTTCATAAATTAAAAAATTTATTACTTCTTTAATTAAGATAATTTCATAAGACCTTTTGTAATTTTTGAAGCATTATAAAATTAGTTATATTTTGAAAATCTGTATTTTCCATGTAAATTATGATTTTATTTTAAAATTAAATTAATCATATATAATAATTTTATTTTCAAAATTTAGATTAATTTTGGATTCTAATCGTTGAAAAATGGTTATGGGAAATTTTTGGGATTTTTTTGAAATACATGAATTTATGGAGAATAGTAAAATACAATAATTTTCCGTATAAATATATTATAATTTAAATACACTATTCCTGACATCATAAGTTATGCAAGCACCAAAATATCAAACTCACATTAAATTATTACTTTTTTTGCTCACAAGCATCAAACATTTTTTATTTTCTTGATGAATATAATTTAATCATGAATTAAATATTCGTAATTTACTCCTCTTCTCAACTATAATAACCAACCACACTCTCCCTTCTCTTCACTCCGCTCAAGCCTTGTTCCTTGCATAAATTCTACCAAAATAACTCTCCATTCACCTACCCCACATCCAATATCCCTTGTTCTCCTAAAAAGACCATGTCCTCTCCCATTAAGAGGCTCTCAAAAGTGATAAACTGAAGAGGTAAATTCATATTTTCGATTATTTTATTTTCTTTAATGTTATTTTTTTGATTGTTTCATTCCTCGCCTACCTTCACCCAAATTGTATGATAAATCCATATAAATTCATGAAATGAAATTATATTATGAAAATGGGATATTTTATCCAAATTTCTCCCTCCCCCTCCTTTTATTCTATAAATTAAAATATCGATCGAGATGTGTTTATTTATCACATTCAAGGACGATGAGTTTTCTATTTTCTTGGTCATCTTCAATACTAGTTGTGAATCCATTTTAATGGTTGAACAAGACCATAATATATGTATTTTATCTCAATTAATGTTCTTTAATCCTTATAAATTCATGATGTAAAATAATAATACAAAATAAGTTAATTGTGAGAAAAATCACCAAATAAATCCAAGTATTTATCATTCATGTTTTATATAAGGATTAAAATTCAATCCATGTAAAGAAATTAAATTTACAACCATATAAAATTAAGGATGTTCAATAATAAAATATAACTCCAATTCTATTCAACAACTCTCATCATGCATGTGTTTCTGAACATGAATGACTTAACCGATCATTAAAACCCAGGAAGCAGACAAACCCAAATAATGAAATTCAACATCATAACCCATAAAAAAGGTCATCAGTGAACCAAAAAAGGTAATAAAACATCATTTAAATGTAGAATAGGTTCTGTAATTATTAATTAATGAACCTAATTTTATTTTTCAGGTTATTAATATCATGCGGAGAACACCATCAGATATAAGGTAATGGATCATATTTATTTCACTCTTATTCAACCATGTAATATATGTTATTACCTTTTATGTATAATCTATAATGATGAGGTATAATTTTTAACCTCCCCCATACATCCCTCATGATGTATTAGAGATGATAAACCCATTTCTCTCACATTAATCCCTCTTATATATACCTCATACCATGCCAATAATCCGTAAGAGATTCTACCTGAACCTACTTTATTCCTTTGGGTTACTTCATCTTTATTATTTCAAAAATAAAGTTATATTACATTTTTATCCATTTTAAATGTACCAAATTCATTTATCATTACTCTTCATCATTATATTTTGGTGACATACATTTTTTATTTGATTCCCTCTGCAGTAATTCTTGATAAGAAACTTGTTTAAGGGAAATTCCCAAATTATTACCCAATTGAAAGGTCACTTTATCTTCAGTATTAATCCACCAGTTTCTTTATAAAATAATTCCTTTTATTATGAAAACATTTTTCGTTTACTTATGGTTTTAATATAAAATCAGTTTCTATTATCTATTTTAGTGGATCTATAGTATATTCTTTAAAAATGCAGAATAATTTTTTAATGCTAAAATTTCATAAATACTCTTTTCTAATGTTGTAAATTCTATATGACATCACTTACTATGATATATGATTATTTTACCTTATTAATGTTCATTTACATTTTAATTCCTTTATTTCAAGGGCATTTGTGTGATACATCCATTCATTATGCTTTATGACATGATTATGATACCTATTTCTTTCCATGGGTAAGCTTATGTTTTCATATGATTTATTATGTATGATTAATAATTTAGAAAATATGTTCAATAAAATTTAATATGGTTTCACCCAGATAGTGCTCCAATGCATTGGTTAATGTTGAGTTTCATGTGACATTATGTGTGACGGTCTTGGCAGTTATCCTTGCCTTATGCTACCATGTGCGACAGACCTTTTGTTTAGCCATGGCTTGTGATACCATGTGAAATGGTCTTGGAAGTTATCCTTGAATCATGATAAAGTCATGTTTTATATTACTTCCATAATACTATGAATCCATGTTTATATGTTATGATTCTATATGTTACATGCCTTATTTATGTCATCATGTTATGACTTCTAACCATGTGCTAATGATTTATTCTTATGTTTATTTCCTTGCTGGGATTTTTAGATTATCCCTTTGTTCATGTTATCCATAGGTTATCCAAAAAATATGTTAGAGGACAATGTAGGTTAGGGGATATTTTTGAAGATTAAATAAAGAATTATTTTTTAGTCCCATGTTTTATGTATCTGGTCTTCAAAGACACTAGACATCATAATACATGGATTTTAATATAACCTATAATTATTCATAAAATCATGTAATTTTATGTAAAAAGGCTAGTGTTTCTATAGTTGTTATCAGAGGATGGTCTAGTAATTTTTGGAGATTAGGAATAGAGCACTTTAGAAAGAACATTAAGGATGATAATAATCATAAAAACACCCCTATGTTTTGGTAAGTATAGTGTATGTGGTTTATCAAGAAAATACATCCATGTCTAGATAAAAATAGGTAGAGTTGGTTCTGGAACAGATGTATCTAGGGGTAAAACCTCAAAACACCGCTATCTGCTAGACTTGAACCAGAACTTGTGCATTACAATGGTCCTTGATGCACTATTGGTCTGACACTCCCCGGTGACATGCATTTTTAAATTCATGAGCATCGTACAAAACATTATTAAGGGAATAAAAAAAGATCCCATAAGAATATAAGCTAAGAAATAGATCAAGGATAACCAAGATTGAAACATAGAGAATCACAAGTTCTGATATAGTTATCATTTATAAGTTTATATTCTTATGTTCTAAGTCACCTTTTTTATTCTCAACAGTAATGTATTCAAGACCTTTAATTGTGCATTATTTTTCTTAGTAAATGTAGGGAAATAGAAAAAATTTTCCTACAATCAATGTGTTAGTGAATGTGAAGATTTACCTAATGAAATGCCTCATATGATGGGAATGGGTGCTCATTACTCATGATAGTACATTATCATATTTGTCAAGTTATGAATAATAATTTGAATCATGTGGAACAACCGAAATATCCAAGGAATTAGAAAGTTGTTGTCAAATCCTTCATTCCGAAATGTCCTTCGATGTTTAGTGGATCATCCAATACCCTCCTTGAAGAACAGTTAATTAACTTCACAAAATAGATATTTTCTATCCTCCAGTACTTAGAAAAAGAGAAAGTCATACTGTTGGTCTATCATTCTGATGGGGAAGGTGATCAGTGGTGTACAATGATCAGCAATATGAAGCCCCGCTAGGAAATTGATTCCAAGGAATTGGAGGAATTCAAGAGAGTGTTTTTCGAATTATATTTTTCCCAAACCCTTCTTCTCAATATGGATAATGAGTTCCTCAGACTCAACCAGAAAGAAGATGAGTCAATTGGGGTGTATGAAGCAAACATTAAAAGGCTTGCAATGTACACATCAGTCTTTTCATGAACACGAAAGGCAAGGTGGAACACATATTTAGAAGATTAAAGCTAAGTCTATGAAAATTAACGGCGATTCAAGACTTCGATAGTTATGAGGAGATTTTACATTGTTCCCTCATGGTTGAAATGTAGATCAAATAATTTTAGTGGTATAGGGGGTCCAAGAAAAAAATAGGAAAATAAAATCACATGTGGGTGGTCCTGAAAATAAATTCCCTGATGGGATTAATATATATCATCCCATGTGTAAATATTTTTAAGAGAAACATCCAGGGAACATTCTAAAGGGAACTAGGAATTGTTTCAAATGTGGAAAGTTGGTCTATGTGGATAAAAATTTCTGACTAGATTTGAAGAATCCATATAATGTGGAAGAAGAAATGAAGGTTCAGATTAAACTTCTGGTTTTAGTATAGTGCTATAACTACAAGGAGAATGATGATTATGCGAACAATTTCACTAAGCTGAGGGTTGTTAGAGGCAGTCAACAACAACCTCCAAGGCAATAAGGAAGGGATTATTCAATAACTATTGCTAAGGTGGATCTGTAAAATGATGTTGTGATGTGTAAAATTATTATTCCTTAAATAATCGGAAATGTACTATTTGATATTTGTTCTACACATTCTTTTATATCTTCCATGTTTGGTAGAATTACTCAAACACTACCACAAAAATTGAATGAAATGATATCTGTGAGAACAAAGAATGGGGAAATTATTGTATCCATGGTTTATAAATCCTCCATGGTAAGTGTCTGTGGACTAAACCTCCCAAAAAATCCTATCATACATCCTGTAGTAGAGTTCAATGTTATCTTTGACATGGATTGGATATCTTTATAAAAAACTAACACCAACTGTCGGGAAAAGAAGATCACCCACCACATCCCAAAGAATCCTCCAATTCATTACAAGTGTAATGAGTAATTTTAATCTTAATTAGAATAATCATCTCATTTGTGGATATTAGTACCTTATGATCATGCATATCTATCTCAAATGAATGATACAATGGTTATAATCATTCTTTATGACATGCCCGTCATGAGGGATTACATTTATGTATTTTCGGAAGAGTTTTTTGGGCTTCCTCCAAGCTAAGAGGTTGGGTTATCAATTTAACTTTTTCCTGGATCTCAACCTATATCAAATACACCTTATAGAATAGACATCATAGCGCTGGAACAGATGAAAAAGTAATTACAGAAGAATCTGGAGAAGGGTTTCATACTCCCATGTGCTTCACAATGGGGAGAACTTGTTCTCTTCATCAAGAAGAAGGATATATCAATGTGGATTTACATTGATTCTTGTGAGATCAATATAATCATGATAAAGAATAATTATCCCATTCCCAAGATAGATGACATGTTTAATCAACTTTAGGGGGACAATTATTTCTGTAAGATTGATGTTCGATCGGGATATTACTAATTAAAGGTGATGAAGGAATATATACCCAATACTACCTTTCAAATGTGGTATGGGTAGTATGAGTTCATAGTGATGCTCTTTAGAATCGCTAATGATCTAGAAATTTTTAAAGATTTCATATATAGAGCCTTTAGAGATTACCTCATCAAATGTTTTTATTCTATATTGATGATATTATAATATAATAGAAGAGAAAGGAGGAACATGAGGAGAATTCTAATACTTTTTTGAAGAATTTTTGAAGGGAAAATATTTATACAAGTTAAAGAAAACGTGTGTTTTGGATAGAGGAAGTACCATTAGTGGGTCTTGTTATTACCAGCCAAGGGATATATGTGGACCCTTCGAAGATAAAGGAAACTGAATATTGGCCCATGCAAATTTATGTAACAGAGATCCTCAACATTTTGGGTCTAGATAGGTATTTTCAATGATTTTGGAAGAAAGTTTCATGATTTTCAATCCCACTGACCAAGATAACATATAAGGGGGTAAATATTGTCTAGACCTTAGAATGTGAAGACTATTTTAAGTTGTTGAAAAATAGTTTAATCACAATGTTAGTACTCACACTCCCAATAAGTGGAGATCTCTTTGTGGTGTACAGTGATGATTCAATGGTCTTAGGTTGTGTGCTGATGAAAAATGATAAAGTGATAGCCTTTTCCTCAAGGGATCTGAAAACCCATGAGAAAAACGATCCTACACTTGAATTGGATTTGGAAGATGTGATCATTGCATTAAATATTTGGAGGTATTATCTTTATGGGGAGAAGTGAGAGATATATACTAATCACAGTAGTCTAAAAAATATATTTACATAGAAAGAGATTAATATGAGCTAGAAGTGATGGATAGTGATCATCAAGAATTTTAACTGCTAAATCCACTACCATCTCGGTAAGGAAAAAAAGGTGGAAAATACTTTGATTAGAAAGGATCATGCATCATTATAAATAATGAGAATTGAAAAGGATAATATATTCTTATATTTTTAGAGCATGGACATGGGAATAATTAAGTGAGGAACATCATCAATACTTTTTCAAATTATTGATCAACACCCCTCATAGAAAAGACAAAGTATTCTCAATGAAAATATAAGGAAATTCTAAAAAGGGTGGAAGATATTAAAACTTGAAAATCCATTGAGTTCAATCTTGATGAGGATGGAGTTGTAAGATTTGGGTCATGATTATGTGTACCATCTGATCCAGAGATAATGAATGTGATTCTGAAAGACTCACATAGCTCAACCTTCTATATTCTTATAGGGAGAACAAAGATATATCATGATCTCAGAGAGATCTTTTGGTGGGATGAAATAAATAAGGCTATTGATGTTTATACATCGAAGTGTATGGTATGTTGACATGTGAAGGATGAAAGATAGACATCTGAGGGGATGTTGCAACCACTATCCCTACCAACATGCTAGTGAGAGAACATCACCATTGACAATGGCACTAGAAATCCCAATACATCCAAATGAAATAGTGCTACACGGGTCATTATGGATCATCTTACAAAGACAACTCACTTTATCACAACATGAGAGGACTTTTCATTCGATTAAATTGCACCGATATATATCAAATAAATGGTAAGGATACATCGAGTACAACTATATATTGTATCTGATAGTGATATGATATTCACCTCAAATTATTAGAATAGTATCCCACATGCTCTATGCACTAAACTGAACTATATTATGGCATATCATCCTCAACATTATGGCCAATATAAGAGAACTATTCATACACATTAAAATATATTGAGAGATTTTTCTATGGAATCAATGGAGGATTGGTCCAATATATTCCACAGGTTGAATTCTCCTACAATAACAGTTTTCACATGAGCATCCTAATTGCCCCATACGAATCTCTCTATGGGATATGGTGCAGACAGCTAGTGTGTTAGGATGAATTCAGTGAGCGTAAGATGTTATGACATGAAAGGGTCGAATAAATGGTCGAGAAGGTGAAAACCAATAATAAGCACATCAAAACAGTACAAAGTCGATAGAAGAGTTATGCAGACAATATTTGATGAGACCTTATGTTCTCAGTTGAAGACATTGTATTTCTCCGCATATCTCCATGGAAAAATTTCCTAAGGATTTGGAAGAATTGAAAGTTATGTCCCAGGTATATCATCCCCTTAAAGATTCATGATCATTTTGGGGTTGTCAACTCTCGACTATCACTTGCTCCTACCATGACCAAAGTACATGATGTCTTCCATGTATCTCTATTAAGAAAGTACACCCCAAATCCTTTACATGTACTCTCTTTTGAGGTGGTACATTTGGAGGATGATCTTTCGTAACAGGAGGAGCCAATGAAGTTATTGGATCATAGAGATAAAGTTCGACATAACAAGGTGAATAACCTGGTAAAATTACTATGGCAGTACAATAAGTATGAAGAGGGAATGTGTGAACTAGAGGAGCCAATAAATGAAATGTACATGCACATATTTATGTCCTAGAATGTAAAATGAAATTTCAAGGGTAAATTTACAAAGGTAAGAATAATGTAATGACCCAATGTTTTATCGATGTAAATTTTATTTCCTATAATTATGTCATATAATCCCATGAAATCACAACACATTGAACTACTATGTACTATGTGACATTTACAAATTATATTTTCACTTCTAGGATTTGAATTTGTAAAATCTGACAAACACAGTTGCTATCCATAAGAAGTTTCGAGTTCGATAATACAAACAAATTTTTCTCTGACTAGTAACATACGATTATGAATAGTAATATAACCCTTATGAATAATCAATCATGCTAAATAATAGTAAACTCACCAATGAATATATAAATAAAATCTAGGCATTTTATAAGTGAGAATACAACCACTGATAATGTATTGGTATTTTTGTAAGTCCTAAATAATTAATCTTAATTAATTTAGTTGTTTAAAAGAAAATTTATTTTCCCAAAATGTGTTCATAAATTAAAACTTTTATGTCTTCAGGTTTTAAAATAATTTTATAAGACCTTATATAATTTTTTATGCAATATAAAATCATTTACAGTTTTAAAATATGTATTTTTATGTAAATTATGATTTTAAATAAAAACTAAATAAATTATATATTGAAAATTATTATTAAATAAAGGATTTAATTTTTAGATTTTAAATGTCAAAAAATGGTTTGGATGATTTTTTGGGATTTTTCTAAAATACATGAATTTTTAGTGAATAGTAAAATTCATTAATTTATTGTATAAATTCATTATAATTTAATTCCACTATTATTGACATCATACATGATGTAAGAACCCAAATATCAAAATCACAAGAACTTATTACTATTTTTTTATTAATCATCAAACAATATTTCTTGTATTGAGAAAAATAATTAATAAATGAATTAGATATTCAAAATTCACTCCTCTTCTCCACTATAAAATCACCCACACTCCCCTCTTCTATTCACTTCTCTCAAGCCTTGTGACTTTAGTATGTTCTTACCAATCACTTCCCAAGATCCTCCCCCATGTCTAACATCCATTGGTATCCTACAAAGACCAAATCATATCCCCTTAAGAGTCTCTCAAAGGAGATAAACTCACAATCTCAATTCATCTTTTAGATTCTTTTATTTTCTTTCAAGTTATTTTCTTTTATTGTTTCATTACTCACATCCATTAACATAAATTGTATGATAAATACAGTAAAATACATTTACAATAATTATATTCCTATAATGGTATATTGTTTCATAATCTCCCCTCCTCCTCATCTTATTCTATAAATGAAAATGTCATCCGAGATGTGTTGATTTATCACATTCAAGGACGACAGTTTTTAAATTTGCATTACCATATTATAGACTTTTCATGAAACCATTTTAATGGTTGAACCAAATCATAATATATGTATTTTATCTTCTTTATTGTTCTATAATCATTATAAATTCATGATGTTAAATAATAAATCAAAATAGGTTAATTGTGTGCGAAATTGCCAAATTAATCCAAATATTTATCATTAATGTTTTATATAATTATTCATCATCACTCCAAGTAACAAAATTAAATTTAACAATGTGTAAACTTCTGGATGTTATATAATAGAATATAACTCAAATTTTGGAAAACCACTCTCTTCATAAATGTGTGTCCGTACAAGAATATGTTAACCGATCATTAAAACTAAGGAAGCAGACAGACCAGCACACTGAAATTGAACCTCATAACCAATAAAAAATGACATGATTGAACATTAAAAAGATATAATAAATCTTTTACTTATAAAATAGGTTATTTAATTATTAATTAATGAACCTAAATTTATTTTTCAGGCCATTAATATCAATTGGAGAAACCCATCAGACTTAAGGTAAGTGATCCTCTCTATTTCACTATTATTGAAGAATTTACACAGTGTTATTCCCTTTTATGTATAATATATAAGGATGGTGTTTGATTTTTGAGGACCAACATACTTATCTCATGATGTAGAAGTTATGAGAAACCCCTTTCTCTCTCAGTAAGCCCTATTATGAACACCTGATAATATGCTGATAATCCGTAGTGGATTATACCCGAACCTCCGTTATTCCATTGGATTTCTTCATATTTATTATTCAAAAAATGGATTTATCTTATATCGTAATGTTGTGTCCATGTAACAAATTCATTTATCAATACCCTTACTCGTTCTATTTTGGGGTTATACTTGCTTTTTATATGATTTCCTCCTCAATACTTCCGGATAAGATAACTATTTTAAGGATACTTTCCGAATTCTTACCCAATTTCATGTGCACTCCATCATCATTTTTAAGCCACCATTGTCATTATAAAATTAGTTTTTTTATTGTTAAAATATTCTTGGTTCATTTTTGGTTTTATACAATATATTTTTCTATTTTATATTTTAAAGGTTCTATAGTATTTTTCTTAAAACCGCACAAAAATGGTTTAATTCTAAAATTTCTTAAATACCCTTATTTCATGTAGTCAATTCTGTTTGACCTCAGTTTCCAGGATATATGCTTATTTCATGTTATTAATGCCCACATATGTTTTAATTATGTTCTTTCATGGACACTTGTATGATATATCCATTCATTATGATTTATGACATGATTATGATGTCCATTTCTTTCTAGGGGTACCCTTATGTTTATGTATGAGTGATTATGTATGATTATTATTGTGAAAAAAATATTCATTAAAATTTTAAATGGGTGCACCCAGATAGCTCTCAAATTCATTGTGTAAAGTTGTTTCTCATGAGATGGTAAGTGTGATGGTCTTGGCAGTCAGCCTTGGCTTGTGCTACCATGTGCCACGGTCTTAGCAGTTAACCTTGGCTTATGAAACCATGTGAACCAGTATTGGAGGTTAGCCTTGAATCGTTCTAAATTCATGTTTTATGTTTCTAGAACATTACTCGGAATCCATGGTTATATGATTCCATGTTTATATGCTATGATTCAATAATATACATGCCTATTTTTTTAATCATGTTATGCCTTCTATCCCATGTGCTAAATCTTTATTCTTATGTTTATTCCTTTACAGATATTTTTATCTCATATATTTTTTATGTTTTTCCCGGTTTAACCTATGAATATTTATGAGCACAATGGCTGTTCGGGGATCTTTTTTAAGATTAAATAAAGTAGTGTTTTTTAGTCCCATGTTTTATGTACCAGGTCATCAAATACACAAGACTTCCTGATCCTTGTCTTGTACTATAATTTATAATTATGATAAAAATAATGTAATGTTATGTGTAAAATGATTGGATCGCTATAACCCTACTGATACGGCTCATATCTTAGGGGATTATCCACCAAGAAAACTGAGAACCAAATTTTTATGGCACACTGGATGGATGATTAATTCCATACAATCTTAGGTAACGTCAAAACCCCCCAAAACCCTCATAGAAAGAACCAATGAAAACCCTTTACATACATTGGTCCATACTAAAAACAGAAAAATCCATCATAAAATGAAAACCTCGTCTCAAGGGTCTTAACACCACATATGGATCTTCAAAAGGACCTTTCATTTGAAAGATACAAACATTTTTGTAAAAAGTCCCCTGTTGGGTTCAGGTCCGACCAGACCGAGTCAGCCCAACCGGACCTAACCCGAAACTATCTGGGCTTGTCTAAACCCACCCATTGGGCCCAACATCCAATCCCTCCGGGTCACTGGAATAGCCTAGTTGCTACAGCTCAGCCACATGAGTGGGTCAACACTTTTTAGGCGTGCAGTTTAGCCGTGTGTGCTACCTGGTCAACGCTACCATAAACTTACGCAGACGGCGCTCCTTGGTGCCATGTATGTCACATTTCCCATAGCTACATCCACCATGGGATCCTCATGTATAGACGCCTCATTTCACAGCCTCCACCGCAGACCCTCCCCTTGTGCAGTCTCACTGGACCGTGCCCCACACCCGCTACCGGTCGCCCATCATGCGGCCTCACCTAGTCATCGGCCACAAACTCTGCCGTGTGGGTTGGGGGGGTATCTTGATATCATGGTCCCTTCTAGGACGTGGGTTTCCAACAACAGTGAACTCCTTGTTAGTTATTGTCTTTCTGGTTCTACCTAGCCCGGACTGCCTATCAGGTCGGTGCCGCCTCTGCCGCTGATAGCCTCACCGACGACCTCAATTCATTGCGCTACACTAGAAATGGTTGGAGTTGCAACCTTCAGCCACCGCCTTGTGATCCTCCCAACATACACCATCGTGGTTTATGATCTTTATCTCATATTACTACACATGAGGAGAAAGGAAAAAAATAAAGGGATAGATACAAGAACCTGAAAATCCAAAATGGGTAGATCCTCACCTTATTTGTGTCCGTCTCAATCCATCAATGTTAGATTATGAATTTTGGGGAATAATAAACAATTTATATCATGAATAAAAACTATAATAATTATTTCAATGGAATAAGGCTAACCCACAATACACAAAACCCGTGAATTAATCCATTTGTTGATTAATCAATATTCATCGCAGGGATAATGATTGGGGAAGTAAATCAGAAAGAACTCACACATTACTTGTGGTTTGGATTAGTAATTGATGAATGGTAAGGATGCATTATCTTATTTTTTTGATGCTTCATCCATGTTCTGGCCTCCAATCCATCATCGCCAAGGAGAGAACATCATTCTACTTGAATTATGGAAACTCCGGGATTATGGAGATAACCATGGATTTTTGAAACGGTTTTATAAAAATGGAAACCTCCTCTGAATTATCATGTAATATTAAATATAATAATTTTATTATTATATTTTAATGATTTTCATGTCTAAAATCTATATTTCACAGCTGCCCTGCGCTAGCCGAGGTTAAGCCACAGCTAAAAAAACACCACTTACAAAGTCAACGGTGTTCATGTATTTCCAATCCAGGTTACTATTTAGAAGTTATTAGTATTTTATAAATAAAATAATTATATTTAATAAATTTATTTAAGGTTATTCCATTTTTTGGTTTTTCCACAGAAGTCTCGCACCATGTAAAGTTATGTCGCGCATTGGGTATAACCACAACTCTGAGCTCCACGGTGCCCTCAATTTTCTTATCTGAGTACTTGTTTAGAATTTTTAGATTTTTTTAGGAAAATCTCTTACATGCACTATAAAAAACATAATTTTTTTACAAAAACATTCTTGGCACACTGGGCTACGGGATCACATGCCATCTCAGCACCTAGTCTAGGAATTTGCCCAAAAATTCTTTATATATAAAATCATGAAAAATCAGAGTAATGGTATTTTAATCATTGGATGTTACTAATATTATACCCAATTATTATACCAATCCTCTTCACCATGTTATGGTCTAACTAGTATTACTCAAATACTATTTTTAGGTACCTTAAACATGTTCTCAATGAGGTGACATTCAAGAGTTAAAACCCTATTTTTTCTATTTTTATTAATTTTCTTTTCTTGTCCATCCATTAAATCACCTATATAAAGGAACATGAAATATATTTTATTGTAGATATTATTTTATTTTATTTTACTAATGGTATATCTATTATCAATACTCTAATCCCATCCATTTATTCTAAAAATGAAAATATCTACTTTGAGGTGGCAATTTACCGCCTTCATGGATGACGATTTTTCATTTTTCAATTCGGTATTCAATGTTGGTAATAAATTCATTTTTATGGTCAAAAAATATCATAATATATGTAAAAAGAAATATTTAATGTTTTGGAGCCTTTATATATTCAAAATATGAAAAAACAAAACAAAACAAGTTTATGTTGATCAAAAAACCGGTAAAATAAACCAATCACTTTTTATTAAGGTTTTATTTATTAAATCAATAATATATATGTAAAATAATATATAGAACCATTTAAAATTATAGAGGTTCATAATTATAATATATTCCAACTTCTTGAGTTTTTCTACTATTTGAAAATAACTCTTATAATTAAAAAAATAGAATAGATCATGAAATCTAGGAAACAAATGCTCCCAAGATGACAGAATTTAAAACTATAACTCATAAAAAATGAAAATAAATGAAAATAATAAAATTATAATAAATAAATTTCATTTATAATAGCTTCTTAATTAAATAATTAATGGATTTAATATACATATAAAGGACTATAATTACAAGTGTAAAATCTTTTCGAATATAACGTGAGGGATTCTCTCTACACCCCCATTTTCGCTTCGGGGTCCACAATATATATTTACCAAAATGTAATTAGTAATTATTCATATTTTACACCGCCTAAATTCTGTGTGTATATTTAAAACATATGTACCTAGATAAACTATTCTTTATTTGATCGGTAAATACATGTTTCCTTAGGTTCCCATCTCAATTGTTTCTGATGAAAAAGCCCGATTAAAGGGAACTCCCCATTTTCTTACTCATTATAAAGTAAAATTCATAAAATATTTTAAGCCACCATTATTTTTCTAAAATCAATAATTTCATCATGAAAATATATATTATTTATTTTCTAGTTTAATGAAAATAGATATTTCTTTTCCACTTTAAAAACTCTTTTAATATTTTCCCTCAATAAATAGTAAGTCGATCATTTCTAAAGATTATTATATATTATTTTTACATGTTCTCACATCATTTTAAAACCATCTATATTGATCTATGAAATTTTTCCCTAATTAATGTACATGTTTGATTTAAATCAATGGTCACCATTATGGTATTCCCTCTGGTAAGGATTTATGAAACTATTAGGATACCCATTTATTTAAATGGGTAACAATTATGTTTATGAATGATTATTCATGTGGAAAAAATATGCATGAACATGTTCTGATTATTGTTCCTAGATATTTCTAAAATTTATTGGGTAATGTTTAGTTTCATGAGATTTCATGTTGGGATAGGGAGTGAACCTGATTCTTTAGTGGTGTTTTTCTACCATGTACAATAGTCTTGGAAGCTAGACTTAACTCATGTTTATGTTAATTTTTATGTTGTTTCCACATTCTTATGATGCCATGATTACATTATCACGTGTTATATATGTTATGAATCCTTATTTTTATTCACGTTTCATGAATTTTTATGTTATCATGTTATGTATTATCAATGATATGTTATGATTTATTCCTACAATTTTCCCCTTACTGGGATTTTTAGATTATCCGTTTTGTTCATGTATTACATAGGATATCATATGTAGATGTAAGATCTCAAAGGATGCTAGGATCTCAAAATTTATTATGAATAAATTATTTTTTATTTTTGTTTGACTATGTCTGTTTATGTAACTAATATTCCAATGAAACTGGAATTTATGATCCTTGTATTATATTTTATGGTTAAATATTCCTAATATGATGTTATAGTATTTTTAAATAGATAGGGTCTTTATAGTTGGTATGAGATCACATGAATGTTCTATTGGATATTAGGACTAGAAAACATTGGTAAGAACCCTAGGGATAATTTTATCCCTAGAAATAACAAAGATTTAAACATAGGGATTCAAAAGATACGATATAATTTCACTTTACACAATAATTATTCTATGTTCAATGTTTCATTATTTTATATTCTTATAATATTTGTGTTAAATCCCAAATAGTTTTATTTTATTTAACTATTTAATGATTAAAAATAAGAGAAACCATGACAAAATCAATGTGATAGAAAATGGTATTATTTCACTAATGAGATGCCTAACTCGATGGAAGATAGAGTAACATATCTTATTTTTATGATAAACTAGTTTAACAAAATTATAATTAATTACTGTAACATTTTTTAGATTCCCAACACATAAAATAAGATAATTATGTGGCCTCATAAATGATTAGGTAATCAAGAGGATATAGAAAAGATGAATCAATTCTATATGTTTCATAAATGTGGGAAGAAGAATCCTAAAAGTTGTCTCAAGGGGATATAGATGTGCTTTAAATGAGGATTAGAATGTCATAAACTGGCCAATTTCCAAATTAAAATGAATAGTCCTTCTAAAAATATGAATTAAAATAAAAATTGACTCGGTTTACTTTATATGGTTCTATGTCATAAATATAGAGAAGTTGGTCATTATCAAATTCATTTCACTTTTATAAGGGCTGACAAGCATAATGAGAACCTACAATATCTTGACCAAGGAAATGAGGAATCCCCTATGATGAGATGGATCATGATGTTTGAAGTAAAATTAACATCTAATCGAGATTTGTGTTTTTGATTTTTAATTTCCATTCTTGCCATATTATATAATATTGTATTCTTTCGATGTACATCAAGTCACCATCCCATATTAATAAATTGGGGAAAACATACAGGATTATTGTATAATATGTTAATGTTTAAGGAAATGTACTTGAAATTCATATTCGACATTCTTTAGTGGAGTTTGATGTGGTTTCCCACATGTATTGGTTGTATTTATATATTTCCCACATCATCTATTACAAAAAGTAGATAACTCTTAACACTCAAAGGCATTGTCCAATTCTGTAGAAGATTAAGGAGTATGATGCATCTTCTTTAGAATCATCATATCAATTTTTTATATTATTTCATTTTGGGAAAGCATATATTTCTAAAATGAGTAATAAACTAGAGAGTATCATGCTCAACGACATTCCCATTGTGAGTAACTACACTGATGCATTCCCCAGATAATTTTTTGGTATTCCACTTGATTGAGAGGTTGAGTTATCCATTTTATGTATCCCTAGATCTCTGTATAAATCAAAGAAACCTAATAAAATGTACACAATTGAGTTGGAATAACATAATAATTTGTTACAAGATATTCTAGATAGGAGTTTCATATGACTGAGTTCTTCACTATCATGCAAACCAATCCTCTTCACCAAGAAGAAGGGTGGGTCAATTCTCCTCTTCATTGATTACCAGGAGCTCAAAAAATCACAATAAAGAACAATTACCCTAAACCATTGTTATATGAATTGTTCAATAAAGTACGCGGGTCTATGTATTTCTATATGGTGGAACCTCAGTTAAGATATCTCCAATTAAAGGTGCAAATGGAGGATATTTAAAATACTAAAATTCTAAAAAGTTATGGAAACTATGAGTTCATAGTACTACCCTTCAGACTCCATAATGATCTAGAAATTTTCACGAACGTAAAGAATAGATTATTTTGATATTACCTTAATCTTTTTTAGAATTTATCAATGATATTAGGATATAAACCAAAAGAAAGGAGAGGAATAAAAATAATTGGAATACTATTCTAAAAATGTTTTGAAAGGAGAAACTATATACAAATAACATTTAATGTGAGTTTATGATAGAGGAGGTATCATTCCTGGGTGATTTTATCAACAATAAATGAATATCTATGGACCATTCCAAGATAAAGGCAAGCAAAGAGTATCCTAGACCATCATCTGTAATAGAGATCTATTGTCTTCTTGTCCTAGCTTGGTACCCCCTAAATTTGGTGATAAATTTGGCACTATTTTCTAACCCATTAACAAAGTAAATATAGAATGGTGTAATGTTTGACTCGACACAAGAATGTGAGGAAATCATTAATTATCTCAAAAATATTCTTATCAGTGCACCAATAATCACACATAAAAAAGTGGGGATTTATTTTTTATATATAATGATGCTTCAAATAATGGAATAGGATGTTTATTGATGCAAAATTGTAATGTGATAGCCTATGTTTTATGATATTTGAAGGTCCATGAGAAAAACTACATGACACATGATTTTGAGTTGGTTGTTGTTATATTTAAATTAAAAACCTAACTTCCTTATTTATATGGGGATATGTGTGAATTATATAATAATCATAGAGATCATAAAATATATATTCACAAAAAAGGAGCATAATATTCACCAGTGAAGATGTTTAGATATCATCAAGTATTATGACTACCCAATCCACGACTATACTAATAAAGAAAATAATGTGAAAGATTCTCTATGAAGATAAGATACTGAAACATTATGGTTGATAATAACTGAGAAGGTTCCAATGTTCTTAGACCTTCAATGGATGGACAATGGAATCATTAAGGAAGGACTATCTTCAAAATTTTCTTAAATTAATTTTCAACCATCCTTATGAAGAAAATAAATTATTATTAAATAAATGATGTGGAAATTTAGAAAAATGATGATGATATCATAAATTAGAAATCCCCATAGTATGAAATTGATAGGATGGAGTCACATGATTTGGGTCACACCTAA
Source organism: Viscum album (assembly GCA_963277665.1). Classification (NCBI taxonomy): domain Eukaryota; kingdom Viridiplantae; phylum Streptophyta; class Magnoliopsida; order Santalales; family Viscaceae; genus Viscum; species Viscum album. Next base: position 772,122,342 of record OY728125.1, on the reverse strand, counting down.
GTGTACATTCATATCTATAGATAAATAAAGATATTCTCAATTATGAATATATATCAAATTTCCCTGTTCACCCAGGAAGCACAAGGATGTATACTGATCTCAGAGAGTATTATTGGGAGGAAAATATGAATAAGGATATTACTGAAAAGAAATCATAGTGCTTTGTTTGTAAAAATGTGAATTATTAAAGAAAAAAGTCAAATGGGATGATGATAGCATTACCAATACCAACATGGAAATGGGAAATAATTAATGTAGGCTTTTTCTCCGGTCTTCTGAATACATCTAGAGAAAAAAATGAAATATTGGTTTTTATGGATAATCTTATAAAGACAACAAACATTATTTAAATTGTATCTGACATCTCACTAGATAAATTTTAATGGGTATACATTATAGAAATTTTAAGGATTTATGGAGTACCAATATCAATTTCATATTCTAGTGATCCAAAATTCACCTATTTGTTTGGAAAATTTCAATACATGATCAAAACACTGAGCTGATATTCTATATACATTATCATCCTCAAAATTTTGAAATATTTGATTTGACTTTTAGACATTTGAAGACATGTTGAGAGAATATTATATGGAATTCAATAGAGTATGGGTCTAATATCTATCTCTAGTCATGTTCTATTAAAAGTTTGTTTCCAATGAATCATCAAAATGACACAAAATGAAGCCATTTATGGGAAAATATGTAGGACACCAACATGCTAGGATGAGGTTAGGGAAGGTAAACTTCTATGACCAGAAATTGTCAAATAAATGGTAGAAAATGTAGAAACCATTCAGAATCACAATAAGGTATCCAAAATTCGATAGAATATCTATGCATAAAATCATAGACAAGACCTAATATTTGAGGTTTGAGACATGATATTCTTATACATATCTGTATAGAATAGGATCTTGAGATTTGGGAAGAAAGGGAACCTGAGTCGTAAGTAAATTAGACCCTTCAAGATTCTTAATCGTATTCGAGATGTTCTCTATAAACAAAAAAATCCACCTAGAGATTATCATGTACCCAATGTATTTTATGTATCCCTATTGATTATGTAAATAACAGATCCCTCTCATTAAAAAAATCTTAAGATGGTAAAAGTGTAGAACAAAAAATGGTATGAATATCCACTAGTGGAGATCTCAGGCCATAGAGATAAAGATTTACGCAAAAATACTACTCACCGAGTCAAAGTAATATGATGGAACCAAAAGTATAAAGAGGAAACATGGGAAATAGAGGAGAAATTGGAGGAGAATTCCCAAAAACCTTTTTCACCTTAGAATGTAATACAAAACCTCAAGAGAAAAAGTTCATAATGGGGGAATAATGTAATGGCCAATAATTTTATCGATGTAAATTACCTTCTTATAATTATGTCATAAAGTATAAATATCATAAAATAACATAGTGAAGAAAATGAAACCCATATAAATGAACAATGAATGAAATATGTAGTATTTCTAAAAATTAATAAACCAATACCAATGGAATAATATATTTATCATTGAAATCGTATTGTTATTATTAGAAATAGTAATCCATCTAATTGAATAGTAAACTCCCCTATAAATTCATAAATAAATTTTATGTATCTTATAAATGAAAATAAGATTTATTTATATAATGGTATAAGTAAACATATATCTTAAAAAGGATAAATTAAGTATTGATTTTTTTAATATAAGTGTTAATTTAAAATTTTCTAATTAATATAAATATTTAAAATAAAATTTATTTTCTTAAAATAGATTCATAACTAAATATTTTATTGTCTTATGATTTGGTGATAATTTAATTAGGCCTTGATTATTTTACAAATGTGTAATAAAATCAATTATAATATTATAGTCAATATTTTTGAGTAAGTGATTCTATTATTTATAAGTCAAATATATCCTATTTAGAAACTTATTTTCATAAAATGGAGTTTCATTTTGAATTCACCATTTTTAAAAATTATTAGGTTAAATTTTTGGTTTTTTCTATTACAGTAGAATATTGTATGAATATTGAAATACAATAATTTATAGTATTTAACAATCTATGAAAAATTCAAGAATGTTCAAGTCATGAATGATGTAGTAAAACCATTGTTCTAAATAAAATTCACTATATTCATTACATAGTAACATTTATTCTTACAATTGATAGTCTTGACCCATAATAATAAACAAATTAATAAAATAATAAAAAAAGACCCATCTCCACCCGTATAAATACCACCCCTCAACACCTCTTCTCCTTTCACATTCCAAGAAAATTATTTTGCTTATATTTTACCAATTTACTCTTATAAACCACTTCCCAACATTGTTTTCATCATGGTATAACCAAAATACGATTTCTATGTTCCTTAATGAGGTTCTCAAGGAGGCAATACTCAAAAGGAAAAACCCTCCTTTTTTTCTTTTAATTTATTTTCTTCTCTTATAATATCCTCAAAACCCCAATAAAAAGGGACATGATTAATCCATTATCAAATATATACTTTAATTTAATTATCTTATTGGTATATTCATCTTCATTTCTCTTCTCCTCTCCTTTTATTCTAAAAATTAAAACATCGTCTGTGAGGTTTTGATTTTCCACCTTCATGGATGATGAGTTTTCATTTTTCCATTACTCCATCAAGGATGGACATAAAACCATTTTTTCATTATGAAATAACATATTATATTAATTTAATGTTATTTAATGTTCAAGAACTAGTATATATATAGCATATTAAATATTAACAAAAACTAGTTCATGATAATCAAAAAACCGCCAAAATAAATCAATCACTTTTCATTAATGTTTTATATAGAAAATAATTAATATATCTATAAAAATATACATGAGACCCTTTAATATTGTAAGGTGAATTATTGTCATATAATTAAACTTCTATAGTTTTATACCATTTTACTATAACATCCATAATTAAAACTCAAGGGTACCTATCGTGGAATCCATGAAAAGGACGCTCACTGAATGACACAAATAAACACCATAACATATAAAATAATCCATAAATGAAGTTAATAAAATTAAGATAAATTAAATTAATGTTTAAGATGTTATTATTTAATTAAATAATGGATCTAATTTTATTATTTATGAAATTAAGTACAAATATAGAACCTTTTCATACATATGGTATAAGATTTTTTTCGGAACCCACAATTTTCTATTGGGTTAAAATTTCTCTACCTTTCCCCCAAATTATTTATTAATTATTATAATGTACTCATTCTGTATTATTTTTTACATTCCAAAAATTCATACCCATATCAATTATTATTTACATTTGGGGGAAATACATTTTTATATGGTTCCCTTATCAATTCCTTCAAATTAGAAATCCCAATTAAAGGGAGCTTCCCAATATATTACCCATTTTCTAGTACACTACAAAATCTGTTTTAATCCAAAAATATTTATCTAAAATCAGTAATTTTATCATGAAAAAGTTTCTTAGTTCATTTTTAGTTTTATGAAAAAAATATTCATTTTCCTCTTTATGTAATCTTTTAATATTTCCCCTCAAACACCACTGAAGTTGTTTATATCTAATGTTCCTTTCCCATTAATTTTACGTTTTTTAATTTAATTTGGAACTTTTTTATCATGATCTATTCCTATATTTCCATATGAATTGAAATTTAGTATCTAAATTAAGGGACACCATTATGATATTAACTTTAGTTGAGATTTCTGTTAGGAATATGATAACTATTTCATTCCATGGGTAACCATTATGTTTATGTCTGATTTTTTATGTAGAACACATATTCATGAACATTAGATAATGGGTGAACCCAAATAGTGCACCAAATCATCACGTAATGTTTAGTCTCATGAGATGTCATGATGGGATAGGGAATGAACCTAGTTCTTTTTTTGGACTATGTACACTATAAGGAATAGTATTGGTAGATAGCCTTGACTAATGCTTATATCATGTTGTATGTTGTTACCACATTCCTATAATTCCAATATTATATGATCCCATGTTCTACATGTTATGATTCCTTATGTTTATTCATGTTCAATTACTTGTTATGTCATCATGTTATTCCTTATAACCCCTATGATATTCTTTATTCCTATGATAATTCTCGTTCTCTGCTTTTTTTTTCTCATCACTTTTGTTAATGTATTCCATAGGATATTCTATGAATATGTCAGAGATCAAAAGAATTTAGGGGATCATTATAATGTTTAAATAAAATATATTTTTATTCTGGTTTGATTCTTTCTAATAATTTACCTAATATTCAAAAGGAACTAGGTTTTATGATCCTTGGATTATTTTTGATGGTTAAATATGAAGAATATCATATAAAAATTTGTTTAAAATGATAGTTTTATTATAATATGTGACCCCTTTGTCTATAATAATATAAGATTCCCTCTATTCTTATACATATGAAACATGATCTCATGCATTCGGTAAAACATTATGAAAATTCCTAATATATATAAATAGTTGAAAGACTGATGACCTCCAACACCTAAAGAAGGTTCTAAAAACTAGAAACATTTTTGGTTATCATCTGTTACTCAAGTAAAAATTCAATTCCTTGTTGTTCCTACTACTATAAGTTCACTGTAAATTAAACAAAAAAATTAATTAAGACCTATATCTCTAGCCTCATCCAAAACCTTCTCAATCATCATAACCATACATATCCCCTTATTATAAATAATTAGGTCTAAATTCATAACCTAGAATATCATATTTAGATGAAATAAAAATATCAAACTACATGGATTTTTGTGAGACTGTACCATACAATATAGGAGAAAAGGGAAGTAAATCCATGAAACTTTCTGAGTAAACAAACACCCTAATCATCCCCAAATGAAGCTCAATGAACTCTTTCCCTCATTCTAGATTCACCGTAACGAGATGAAAATCATTGAATAAAAGTTCTTCAAAGGTATAACTCATGATATACACACATCTTCTATCCTATAGAATAGTTTCCCACCACCATCTTGTAGTGACATAAATCATAAAGGTTGTAAGATTTAACTTTAGATCAACAGAGGTATTAACTAAGTCAAATATTTCTCGATGATCTGTATTTATTCTTATGCATCCTATGGTCATCTTGTTCATCGGAAGGTTGGATGAGGCTGAAGTTGAAAATATCAAGCATATTAAGACATATACATGGACACTTTTCCAATATATACATAATCTATATATAAAAAATCAATCTGAACTGACTATTCTTCCAGAATAATTTGATAGTTGGGAGAGAATTCTATTGTATGAATAGTGGTAGAAATATAATGTCCTCTCATGTGGGAGAATTATGACTAGCTTCATCATGTGGTTTAGTCAAATATATATGTTTTGGAAGTTTCTAAAAATCAAAATTTTTGTTCATAATTCTTGTAAAAAAAATTATATGGAAATACAAAATTAAACAAATTATTTTAATAGAATCATATACTTGGAGGCTTCCTTCAAAAATAGTGGTATAACAATTTAAGCACTAATCGTTGCTCTTAATACTTGCATGCCTATCAAAATTATATATATATATATATAAAATATATAGTATTATCAAGTTAATTTAATTAATCATATAGTAAATATATCCAAATAGAATACATCACTCAATATGAATACATGTCTATCTCGAAAATATTACAAAAATCAAGGCATTTTATAAAATAGATACTAACAACACGCAATAAGAATGTATATGAAATGTTATCCTATGTTCATATTAATGACACATGAAAACCCAAAATCACCTATAAATTTAGATGATACAATATAGTAATGATGAATATGATACTATAAAATCATAACTGTAATAGAAATCTAATTAATGGTTACAAGGAATTCTGTTACATATGTGCTGGCTACAAACACATGAAACATCCCTACCTGAGTCCCACAAAATCTAAATTTATTATAAATAATTTTAAAATAATTAAAGTAGAAAAAATGATATAAAATCTCATTTGATACCAATTTTAACGCCACATCCCAAATAACTGAATTTGAGGGAGGGTTCCACTTGGCCTTATGTACATCTTCCCATACACAAGTGGTTTCGGACGAGTTGTGAGGGTCAAAATACCATTAGTGGGGAGATTATATACTCAATGTCAATAAATAAAATAATGAATAATAACTCACCAATCCTATTAAAAACTGATATATTTATTAAAATGGAATAATCTCAAGTAATATAAAAGGATAAAATAATAACATCAAATGTGGTAGATCTACTAGTGTATGAATAAGATCAGTATGTAAATAAATAAATAATACAACATAACTTTTGTAAATTCCTATTACCACCTTTAAGAACTGTGGTCCATCACCCATCCCTCCAATATTGTGGTGTATCGCTTTCCCATAACCCTAATAAATAAGTCCTCACACTCATAGAGATTCCCAAAAAGGGTTTGAGTATAAACCTAGTATGCCAATACCAATGAATCGTTAATATGAGTGCACATTTAGGAGAGTGTATTACATGATAAATAAAAAATTTGGAATCAATATTATTTAATCACATAATGGGATTTCATGTGTTAACCATGGTTCCAAAACCTTCAATCCTACCTACTTTAGATCCATACCAGAATGTATTCATAATAGAAGTTTTGAACTATGGTTGAACAGAAGGTCACTACATGTATCCCATGGTAGCAGTAACGCTAACACCATGAAGTCAGAATAAAAAACGCCATTAATCATTATCTATCTCATTTGTAATAAAGGCCCTAGGTATCAATGTTAGACCACATTATTCTATGATACCCTATTGAATTATCTCATGTTAGATCATATATGACGTTTATAACCCACTATCTCTTCTCAAGTATAATAACATATGTCAATAGTGCCCCTAGTATAGTAAACCCACAACCATTATTCCACATATTGTATCTAGTATTTTTCATCACATCACATTAAGAATCTAAATATTCTCCCCCAATAGTATTACCAGTCCATGATTGGCCCTCTAGTCTCTTTTCTACCATGCACAGAACACCAATAGATAAATACCAATTACATCACATGAAAAAGGGAATATAAAATTTTGGTACAACCTTGCATATCAAAAGTTATAGATAGTATCCAAACATTCACACATGTAAAAAACTCAAGCTTCGGTGTCACAAGAAAAACTTGAACAAACATGAGATCAAACTATAAAATATAAAAGAACAGTGATATATCAAGGTAACAATCAAATACATGACTTCAAAATGATAAAAAAACATCTTAACTAAAGGTTTTAAATACCAAAATCAATGTTCAATAAGGGTGTTTCCTCACCAACCATGATCGCACACCAACTAGAAAAAATATAATTGGACAAGTACTTATAGAATAAATTCCACATAAAATTATATAGTTTCTAGAGAAAAAGACAAGGAAAAACATGCCAAGGGGTTGAAAAACAATCATCTAATGTCAATTAGTGACAATGCTAAAATTTATTTCCGGTTGAACGAAAATAAATTTGTTACTATAAGTCTGTGGTAAGAGGAGAGAAAATGTAGGCCTCCATGAATATAGAATGAAAAGAACAACCTCTCTCTTCATTGTTTTATTTTTCAATAAGGTATATCTAGAAGTGTGAAGAAGAACTGAGTCTATTCAATTTAGAAATACTCAAATAATGAAGTTTCATCCACACACTCTATATTATCTCATATGTTTTATTAAAATCATTGTATTAATTGTGTGGAATCTATCTCCATATTCCACTTGTTGATGCCCTGAGACAGAGGACACCGGACCTCAGGCACGCCTCCCCATATGCTAGAGGATTCTGAATAACAGGGAGGGCCTATGGTTTGTTAGTGGGGAGACTATACCCTCAATGATTAGATTCGAGTATTGCAGAATATATATATATATATATATATATATATATATATATATTAGGAAACATAAGTAACACACACTTTGAGAATAGGACCAGTAACCCATCATAGCAGAAGTAGTAATAACAAACACACAATAGTAGAATAAATAAATGAATAACATCCTAGAGGATTAATTAACATGAAGAATCTAAACAATAAATATAAAAAATATGATGTTTATGATTTCATATGACTATAAGAAAATAAATTATAAAGAATAGGGTATATAGATATATTCGTCATGATATAAAAAGAAAACAATTTAAAGAGGAATATACTACTTACATCACTCCCATAGGCTCTGTCCTCTACTCATGTACTCCATACTAAACATGTCGATCTAGAATTGAAAGATGGATGCTCCCATTTTTCTAAACCTGCAATCATAAAGTATTCTTAGGTATGAGTGGATTCCTTATAAGAGTGCGAGATATTCTTATTATTCCACCACCAACATTGTAATAATAAATTTTGTTCATGTAGTATTAAATGAACGGTTTTCCAATATGGGTAATTTAATGTAAATACTTAAATAAAACCTGTTGAATTGGGTTCCACTAATTACTAGTCCACCACCACCTACATCTTCCTTATCTAGACGTCTCTGAACCAAGGGAACATGTAAAATAATGATAATGTGTTCACATGGGTTAACATAAAAAAATAATCAAGAGTGTAGTGACCCCAAGCATATAATATTTTATTTTTGGATGCATCCATGTGATATTATTCAATAATTATCAATTTTTTTGAATGGGATCACATGTAAACAAAGAAAGAGCATACATCGAGTGAAATATGGGCATTCAAAGCCTATCTAAGGTGACCTATAATTGAATCCAAAGGGAAAGTACAGTAGTCACCAAACTACCAAATACCACATATCCCATCCAAGGAGACCCATAAAAGGAAACCCTCATAAAACTTTTTTCATGGTGTAACCTAAATCATTGAGGTCCTACAATTATTTCACATAAAGGAATGAGTATCACATGAGGCATGTTGTAAACATCTTTCTAATGGGCCAACTCATAGTGCCTCCTATATAGAACTTGCATCACTCATGGGTATAATAATCCTCTGAAGAAACCCGTATAAGGAAATAAAAGAATCACCCTCAGTGTATCTAATAGATCCAAATACCAGGATCAGAGCATGAATCCTTGACCTTCTTTAGTTATGACCTGTGTTCACCACTGACCCATAAGTTGTTAATCCTTAGACATCATGATCACATATCCTCAACAATAAAGTAAATTAATTCCATGATAAATATGATTTCCGTGAAAATAATTCAAAAGAACTAAATATTTCATATTCCAATAAGAACTAAGAATGAGACACCTATAATATGGAATATTCAATAATCATGGATCACAAAGCACAGGTCGTAAAAAAGAATGCACGAAGCATCTGGTATAAGTTGGGAATAAAGAACGAGGAACATGGTATAGGGAATATAGTATAAATAAAGAGGAATTTAGGCCTAAATCATGGCCTACCAATAATCTTAATACAATATATTAATTTAAGACAACTGTTAGAAACGAAACACACTTCAAGAGGTGTTTAGTAATTTTGATATAGTTGACCCTAGTACTACATGGGGAAAGGCCAAACATTGAGGTAGATTTATTCAAGGAGATATACCAATGGGTTTTCTCACCAGTCACTAGAGACACGTAGTATGTGGGGAAAAATTTATTTATAAATATTTAACAATTAAAATGCATCATCAGAAGTGTCTGGTGTGTGTCACATTAAAGAAAAATTTAAAAGATATGAAACAGATGAAAAATAACTACACCACGTAACATAGGTGCATAAAATTCCACTCAACTATTTCTATAACTTGAATAATGATACAATGGAAGATATCTTAGAAATCATTAATGCCACAATATATTCCGAAACACACCCAATGATGTATGTTTAAGAGTTTAGATGGAAAAGGTATCAAAATCACAAGGTGGAGAAGTGGATAAGAGATTGTGGTTCAAAGATAACCCCTGGATGAATATAAAAGTGGGTGGAGGGAATTTAAATAGAATAATGTAATAGATTTCATTTTCCCCTAATTTACATCACTACAAGGTTTGGTCACATAGTTGACGAAACCGTTTTCCAACTATGTTCCCCACACTGATTAGGGGAATGCCTCACATGGGCTAGGAACATGGTTAGGATAAACGTGCATAGATCATGTGAAATTCCATAGTCTTGAAAACCCGAAGCCTCACATGGGTGTATCCCTAGGCTCACATGGTTACAAAAAAACAATGCAACCCCCATGAAACTCACTATCACACAAAGCAAGGTTATGGAAATTGAAAGGGATGTGGGACACAGTTTCTCCAAAATATGTGGCCTAATCAGCTTCTCCAAAATCTAGGGATATAGGATATGAAAATACCATTAATCCATCAGGACATCCATGTAACCATTGGGTAACCATAGAATGTCCAAAATAAGGTGTTGATGATGAGAAACAATGGTTTGTAAATTTGAGAAAAGACAAGACATTAAATCCTCCCCTCCTTAAGAAAACATATCCTTGTTTTTTACATACATGGGTGGTAAAAATCATCTATGAAAAGATTTTTCCACTGTGCTTGTACATTAGCTTCCTTATCCCATGTCTTGTCCTTTTCATAGACATGCTTCTATATCACCAGAGCTAATGAATCTAAATTTCCTCTTGGATCTTTGAACTCAGATCAGAAATACAGTTTAGATGCTCCTCAAAGGACACATCCTCGTCTATCTCATTATACACATGTTCAAATAAAAGAGACAGATTAGGATGATAATTAAGAGGTTGTGATACATTTATGATGTTGTTCATGGAATAATACATCTAAGGATACATCAACTGATAGGCTATCAAATTGACCCCCTCCACTATCATGAAAGGCCCAATATATCGATGGGATAATTTTCTATATATCTAAATTTTTATATGATAAACTCTAGGAAATAAATGTTTACATACTTGATGTCCCACCTCAAACACTTGAGTTTGATGGTGACAATCAATATAAGACTTCAAACAGCCTAATCTTGTAACACCCCGAGATTTTATGAAAAATATTCTTTTTAATTTCGTTAATGTCTTGTGTTGTACGCTACACCAAAAGGAGCTTTCATAACACACATCCTTCACTTTCCTTGCATTACACGCAATCACGACCTTCCTCGATAGCGTGTGTAGTACGCAATACCGAGTTTCACTAAACAACGATATGCTATTAAAATATTATTTAAACTAGCAGTTATGAATAGTAATAACCACTTTTTGAAATTTTGTAAATTTTATTTTTCCAAATGGACTTCATTTTTGGATTCGTAATATCGAAATTAGCTTAGGGTGAAATTTTGGTGATTTTTGGATAACTTTCATATTTTAATGAATAGTGAAAATTACTAAATTTTAATTAAAAACAACTTTTTCAATCGAAATAATTATTAGTGATAAATTATTAATTTGAGTGGTTTTAAAGTATATTTATAATATATTTTTACAATTTAATATAATGTTGGACATTGGATGTAATTTCACATTTAAACCAGTTATAACCAAGTGTCAATCTTTTGATAGTGATTATCTCTTAAAAACACGCCTTTTGTTTTGACGAAAGGAATTAATTTTTAAATTAATTAATGCAACTGATATGTTTTGAATTTGGTAAAATAGAAATCATTTTTGAGTTCATAATATCAAATATAGCTTAGGCCTAATTTTTTGTATTTTTCTGAAAACTTTCAATTTTTGATGAATAGTGAAACCACTAAGTGGTAGTTAAAAAAACTGAATTTTTCATAAAACTTAATTTTACCACTTCTGTGAGTGGAATTTCGAAAATACAAGAGACACGGTTAATATCAAGGACTAAAATGTGGTTCAATGATATGAAAATAATTTTTGGTTAATAGTATCTTTTTACTTTTTTTAGCACGGTTAAAAGTAAATAGGGTAATTAAGGGTAGAAATGATATTACTATTACCCTAACACATGTCCTAATTCTATTGGACAATTGTAATTCGACCAAAAACAATCTTAGGAATAAAATATGACCATTTAGGCCCACTTGGATTAGATTAGGACATTTATTATTAATTTATTTAAAGAAGGGTTAAAAGAGTTAAAATCAATGTTTATTTACTAAAACATTTTTTAATATGGGGTTATACATAAGATAAATTCAACTATAAATATTCATTAAAAATATAAAAAGATTTCCTACGTAATTGTGTTTTATTTGTAATTTTTAGACATTAAATAAGTTAATTTATTTATGACACAACGATGATGCAGTGATTATCTTATTAATGAAATATTGACATAATTGATGTTATAAATACCCAAAAAAATATAATTTGAGACTTTTTATGAATTCCACTAATTTTCTAGGTTACTATGACATGTGTTTAATTATTTAATTAACTTTTTTCGTACTTATCATTCTGTTATTATTTTCACAAAAATCAATTACCAAATAGTGTCAAAATTGACATAAAATAGTTTTTAAAACAAATATTATAATATTAATTGTTATTTTATTCTTAAAAATCTAAGGATAGGCCAAATGACTTAGATAAAGTTATATATATTAATAATAAACAACTTGGGGTTCTTTTGTCTTCTTATAGTATGTTTATTAACCTTATAGTGTAAGAACACAAGAAGACACGGTAAAAGTAAAATTATTTAACTTAATGTTAAATCTAAATGATAAGGTTAAAATAGGAACCTAAACTTGTCTAAATTCTATTGGATGAGAGGCTTTAGACCCATCCCCACCTTATCTTCGAAATATATCAATTTTGAGCTATTTAAAACCGAACATGACTTTATAATAAAATAATAGTTTTAGTTATTCCAAAGGTGCCCCTCTCCTCCCTTATAAAAGGGCACCTCCTCCCTCTCTTCCTCACACAAATTTGAGCCTTCAAGCTCGGACAAACCCTGCCAAACACACTTCTCCACTTCCCTAGAAACATTATAGAGGTTCTTTTATTCCTCAAAGACCAATTTTAGTGCCCTAAGAGGAGGTCTCAAAGAGGCGCTTCAAAGAAGAGGTAATTCCCGTTACGAATTCTTTCACCTTTATTTCTTCTTCCACTTCTTCTTCTTAGGTTATTTAATTATGAAGTAATAACATCATTATCACTCATATACTGATATGTTATTATAAGTATGAAACAATCCTAATTCACCATCTATCGATTCTACGGAAAATGAAATCACTGCGCGTGCGTACGTACAGAATACCGTCTCCACGCCGTGGTGTAATCTATTTTTCCACCAACACCTTACATGGATGGGTATTATGGTGTAAAGAATAACTATACATAGTTATTATAACATCATAATGATTCTGATATATTGTATCATCCACTCCAATTAAATTCAATAATTATGTAAATGATATCATCGCTCGTGCGTAAGTACGGACTACCGTCTCCACGACGCGATGAGATTCATTCTCCATGTTACCCATTTAAGAATGATTATAAAGTATATATAAGAAATAATAATGAAATATATGACATTATAAAGCTACTGGATTTATGTGTATATATATGTATGTCATATAATTAATTCTACTCAATTCAATAAGGAAACGAAAACAGCGTTCATGGGTACGTACGGCCTACCGTCTCCATGAACGGTGTATTTTTTTTCCATTTATCGATTCATTATATATATGTATATTCTGAATATATATTATATATAAATCATGTTTTATATTCTATAATTAAGTAATAATGATCTAAGTAATCATATGAATAATTACAAGTTAAAACACGAACGACAAATGAGACGATTTTACCCAAAATGCTACTTTAACATGAATTTACAAAAGAACGGGTAATATAAAGTCATAAGTGAACCATATATGATATAATAACAATGAATATCATTCTGTAATAATTCAATGACATTATTTAAATCATTATACAGGATGTTCAGACACTTACGAAGAAAATCGGACCTAAGGTAAGGGAAATATCACAATCTCACTTTTATCCGAGATTGTTTTTACTTTGGTAATTACTGGGGTGTATTTTATCATCCACATCCATGTTCCCTCAATATGTAATATTATTTCAATCCTTCTACAATAGTTTATATCCAATTTTACCCTTCGGTGAGTTTTTAGTAAAAGATATGAAAGGAATCTTTTGTTGTTTTTCGTACGAGGTACTTTTTGACTTTTCCGACAAAAGTACGAAGAATGTTTTTTTTAACTTAAACATCAAGAATGGATTTTTAAAACATTATTTCCAAGAATCTTACTTTATATGTTTTCAAGTTTATTTTTAATCAACTTATTTTAGTTTATAATTGTATGACATGTTAAGAAATGAAAAGTGTTTTTCAAGTAGAAAGGATGTTTTACTCAAGAATGGAGTTCAACTGTTTTATCAAAATTATTTTCCATCTAAGATAATATAGGGTTCTGTTTCTATACCTATTATTACATTGATTTGATTATGTTGTGATGGAATTATTTTTATTAATTCCTTTATCTTATATGAATTGTTTTATGATGTCATGTTGTTTAAGAATCCCATTTTTATTACATGGGTTATGCAATGATGTATGATTTAAGATTTTGTGGCACACATAAGAATGGTATCATTATGAGATGGTTGGGACCTATATCTCCCTACAATGAATTGGGTAATGATTTTATATCTCATGAGATAGACATGGCTGGAATGGTAGGTTATACCGGTTCAGTGAAACAGGACTGAAACGATGGTGACTCGGTTCAGAAAGGGACTTTGTCCACTAAGATAGTCTTGGAAATGAGTCTTGACTAACAAGAAATGATTCTCTATGATTATGTGTGTATTCCACAAAGTTTAATGTTTTAAGTTATGATTATTGTGATTACATTTCACTGCCATGAGTTATCCCAGGTTATGAAATTATGATCTCTTTTACAGGTTAATATTTCCAAAAGTTATGTGCTTATGTATATGATGTGATTGATATTTCTTTTATTTTCCCTTACTGAGCATTTGAGCTCACCATTTTATGTTTTCTTTTCCCCAGGATATAAAGAAAAGTTTTAGGTATAAAAAAATGAAGATCTTTATGGGAGATGTTGAAGATCTTTCACCAGGATTAGAAGATTATATTCCGAGTTTCCAAAGACACTAAACTATTACGATCCTTGTGTGTGTGTTTTTGTTATGTACTAAGTATTCTGCAAATGTAATGTAATGTCCATGTACGTCAGGCTTTGGGTCTCTACAGTTGGTATTAGTGGAAAGGTATAGTCAACCTTTGGAAACTAGGATGCGAAAACGTTAGTGAGATCCCTAGAGATATTTCTAAGGTATGTCTAGGGATGTCCCTAAGGATAAGTATACGTATAGGTTATAGTTATAGAATTATGCTAATGATTATAGATTTAAAACTAAGATGTTAGATATTGAAGGTACCCCCCTTTATTATGTTGTTTTCCATATAATGTTTTTTGCCTCTCAGACTATTCTTTTTGGGTTTTAGAAAATGGCTGTAAACAAGATGATTCCCGATAATGGAGGATATGATGGAAAATGGAATGATATTCTTCATGAGCAACCAAATGAAATAGGATTTGGAAGTCCAAACATCATTATTATGCTGAATCAGCAATCTCATAATATGATCAATAAAGTAAAATTTGGTAAGTTTCCTGACTTGGCTAATAAGAGAAAGATGGAGTTTCATTATGATCATAGAGGAAAGAAAGTTCAATTTCCCCTATGTAAATCATGTGGGAAGAGGCATCATGGAGAATGTTTCAAAGGAACTGGAAGATGCTTTGGGTGTGGAAAAGAAGGACACAAAGCCAGTAAGTGCAAAGGAAAAGGTTCAGTTAACACCATGGACAAGGATAATGGTATTACTACGACATCAACAATGATTAGATGTTTTAAATGTGGAATGTAAGGGCATTATGCAAACCAATACCCAAATGGAAAATCTCATGAAGAGAATCAACATGGTCATATGGGTAGTATTTATGTGGATGATGATGAGGAGACTACAAATTATATATGAGCTGAAAGAAGTGTTAAAGCTCAGTCGGTTGTTTTATAAGGTAGTGGAATGATTGTATGTTTATGGAGAGTTATGTTGTATAGTTAATGGTACTATGGAATAAAGAATCATCTAAGGATTGTTACACTATTGTTTTTCCAAAAAGTATTTGAAAGTATATGTTGAATGGTACCAGTAACCATGGAATGTTATTCAGATATTTTTGTAAAGTAGATGATATGCACATAATGAAGGAATAAGAAGATAATGAGATGATTGATTGTATTCATGAGCTCATGATTGATATAAGGACTAAGTGATATCATGGTTTGAGTATATAGAATTTTGAGGATTTTGTTATGTGGAAAGAGTTAACTTTTAACAGCACTCATGTTTTCAATAAGGTTCAATGGGTATTCAAGAGAGTATAAGATTAAGGCCTTTGAATGTTTGTAATGTGATCAACAAGATATATCTTATGATATATGGGGATCAACGATGGTATTAAATCTCTGAGAGTGGACTGCAGTATTATGGATAAGCCTAAAGATTGGAATGGATTATGTTGGACATAAGTTAGTATTGTTTGTTTTTCGATATTATTAATGGGATGTTATAGTAATTTAGGTTTAGAAAAAGGACAACCTGCTGGACGGGCGACAACCCATCGCTTCGGACAAGGCTGTGGGAATCGAACCCACAACCAAAGTGCGACTGGCCTTTATCGCCTACCACTAGCCTACAGGAAGTCCCTGTTTAGTAGAAACTAGTTTTATTATATTAAGTAGTATGATATATGAAGTATAAGTCCATTTTAGGAACTATATATGATTAATCTCACTATATATGGACTTATGTATTTTTTGAAAACTTTTCTAACCTTTTGTTTGAGACAGATGGAATGAACCATCATTCTATCACACGATCTTCTAACACTTCACGAATAACAACTTCAACTTCATTTATTTAAGAGATGAAGTGGAAAATGTTCAAGGCACGAACAACAGTGAGATTTTACCAAAATAAAGTAAGTATTTATTCTAATTCAAATTCTCCAACTTTAGGGAAACGATCTTGAAAACCAAAAATGTTGTCCTAGTGCTCTTATATCTGATTAATCAGATGGTACCTTAGATCGTCACAAATTTATGGTTTTGTGATTGCTGGATTTTCCATAGCCATGTTCTCTACCACTCTCCATCAGAACATGATGGTTAGATTTCTCTTCCATATCCATATTTTCACCTATGTGGAAACCCAGCGATTAGTTTATTTGGGTAACCATTACGTTTCATACTTTTGTTTTTAATGATTGGTTTTGGTATTCCTTTTTACGCTGTGGGGTTATATTAAAGAAACTTTCGATTAGTAAACCATTTATAACCCCGACGAATTTCGAGGGCGAAATTCATTTTAAGGGGGTAGAATGTAACACCCCGAGATTTTATGAAAAATATTCTTTTTAATTTCGTTAATGTCTTGTGTTATACGCTACACCAAAAGGATCTTTCACAACACACATCCTTGACTTGCCTTGCATTACACACAATCTTGACCTTCCTCGATAGCATATTTAGTACGCAGTACCGATTTTCACTAAACAACGATATGCTATTAAAATATTATTAAAACTAGCCGTTATGAATAGTAATAACCACTTTTTGAAATTTTGTAAATTTTATTTTTTAAAATGGACTTCATTTTTGGATTCGGAATATCGAAATTAGCTTAGGGTGAAATTTTGGTGATTTTCGGATAACTTTCATATTTTGATGAATAGTGAAAATTACTAAATTTTAATTAAAAACAACTTTTTCAATCGAAATAATTAATTGTGATAAATTATTAATTTGAGTGGTTTTAAAGTATATTTAGAATATATTTTTACAATTTAATACAATGTTGGTCATTGGATGTAATTTCACATTTAAACTAGTTATAAACAAGTGTCAATCTTTTGATATTTATTATCTCTTAAAAACACGCCTTTTGTTTTGACGACGAGAATTAATTTTTAAATTAATTAATGCAACTGATAAGTTTTGAATTTGGTAAAATAGAAATCATTTTTGAGTTCATAATATCAAATATAGCTTTGGCCTAATTTTTGGTATTTTTCTGAAAACTTTTAATTTTTGATGAATAGTGAAACCACTAAGTGGTATTTAAAAAAAACTGAAGTTTTCATAAAACTTAATTTTACCTCTTCTGTGAGTGGAATTTCGAAAATCCGAGAGACACGGTTAATATCAAGGACTAAAATGTGGTTCAATGAGATGAAAATAATTTTTGGTGAATAGTAACTTTTTACTTTTTTTTACCACGGTTAAAAGTAAATAGGGTAATTAAGGGGAGAAATGATATTACTATTACCCTAACACATGTCCTAATTCTATTGGACAAGTGTAATTCGACCAAAAACAAACTTAGGAATAAAATATGACCATTTAGGCCCACTTGGATTAGATTAGGAGATTTATTATTAATTTATTTAAAGAAGGGTTAAAAGAGTTAAAATCAAAGTTTATTTACTAAAAAAATTTTTAATATGGGGTTATACATAAGATAAATTCGACTATAAATATTCATTATAAAGATAAAAATATTTCCTACATAATTGTATTTTATTTGTAATTTTTAGACATTAAATAATTTAATTTATTTATGACACAACGATGATGCAGTGATTATCTTATTAATGAAATATTGACATAATTGATGTTATAAATACCCAAATAAATATAATTTGAGACTTTTTATGAATTCCACTAATTTTATAGGTTAATATGACATGTTAGTATTTATTTAATTAACTTTTTTAGAACTTATCATTCTGTTATGATTTTCACAAAAATCAATTACCAAATAGTGTCAAAATTGACATAAAATAGTTCTTAAAACAAATATTATATTATTAATTTTTATTTTATTCCTAAAAATCTAAGGTTTAGCCAAATTACTTAGATAAGGTTATATATATTAATAATAAACAACTTGGGGTTCTTTTGGATTCTTATAGTAAGTTTATTAACCATATAGTGTAAGAACACAAGAAGACACTGTAAAAGTAAAATTATTTAACTTAATGTTAAATCTAAATGATAAGGTTAAAATAGGAACCTAAACTTGTCTAAATTCTATTGGATGAGAGGATTGCGACCCATCCCCACCTTAGCTTCGAAATATATCAATTTGGAGCTATTTAAAACCGAACGTGACTTTATAATAAAATAATAGTTTTAGTTATTCCAAAGGTTCCTTTCTCCTCCCTTATAAAAGGGCACCTCCTCCCTCTCTTCCTAACACAACTTTGAGCCTTCAAGCTCGGCCAAAACCTGCCAAAATCTCTTCTCCACTTCCCTAGAAACATCCTAGAGGTTCTGGACTTCCTCAAAGACCAATTTTAGTTCCCTAAGAGGAGGTCTCAAAGAGGCGCTTCAAAGAAGAGGTAATTTCCGTTACCAATTCTTTCACCTTTATTTCTTCTTCCACTTATTCTTCTTAGGTTGTTTCATTATGAAGTAATAACATAAGTATCACTCATATACAGATATGTTATTATAAGTATGAATCAATCCTAATTCAACATCTATCCATCCTACGGAAAACGAAATCACCGCGCGTGCGTACGTACGGAATACCGTCTCCACGCCGTGGTGTAATCTGTTTTTCCACCAACACCTTACATGGATGGGTATTATGGTGTAAAGAATAACTATACATAGTTATTATAACATCATAATGATTATGATATATTGTATCATCCACTCCAATTCAATTCAATAATTATGGAAATGATATCATCGCTCGTGCGTACGTACGGACAACCGTCTCCACGACGCGATGAGATTCATTCTCAATGTTAACCATTTAAGAATGATTATAAAGTATATATAAGCAATAATAATGAAATATATGAAATTATAAAGCTACTTTATTTATGTGTATATATATGTATGTCATCTACGTAATTCCACTCAATTCAATAAAGAAATGAAAACAGCGTTCATGCGTACGTACGGCCTACCGTCTCCATGAACGGTGTATTTTTTTCCATTTATCGATTCATTATATATTTGTATATTCTGAATATATATTATATATAAATCATGTTTTATATTCTATAATTAAGTAATAATGAGCTAAGTAATCATATGAATAATTACAAGTTAAAACACGAACGACAAATGAGAAGATTTTACCCAAAACGCTACGTTAACATGAATTTACAAAAGAACGGGTAATATAAAGTCATAAGTGAACCATATATGATATAATAACAATGAATATGATTCTTTAATAAGTCAATGACATTATTTAAATCATTATACAGGAGGTTCGGACACTTACGAAGCAAATCAGACCTAAGGTAAGGGAAATATCACAATCTCACTTTTATCCGAGATTGTTTTTACTTTGGTAATTATTGGGGTGTATTTTATCATCCACATCCATGTTCCCTCAATATGTAATATTATTTCCATCCTTCTACAATAGTTTATATCCAATTTTACCCTTCGGTGAGTTTTTAGTAAAAGATATGAAAGGAATCTTTTATCGTTTTTCGTACGAGGTACTTTTTGACTTTTCCGACAAAAGTATGAAGAATGTTTTTTTTAACTTATACGGCAAGAATGGATTTTTAAAAAATTATTTCCAAGAATCTTCCTTTATAAGTTTTCAAGTTTATTTCTAATCAACTTCTTTTAGTTTATAATTGTATGACATGTTAAGAAAAGAAAAGTGTTTTTGAAGTAGAAAGGATATTTTCCTCAAGAATGGAGTTCAAATGTTTTATCAAAATTATTTTCCATCTAAGATAATATAGTGTTTTGTTTCTATCCCTATTATTACATTGATTTTATTATGTTGTGATGGAATTATTTTTATGAATTCCTTTATCTTATATGAATTGTTTTATGATGTCATGTTTTTTAAGAATCCCATTTTTATTACATGGGTTATGCAATGATATATGATTTAAGATTTTGTGGCACACATAAGAATGGTATCATTATGAGATGGGTGGTACCTATATCTCCCTCCAATGCATTGGGTAAAGATTTTATATCTCATGAGATAGACATGGCTGGAATGGTAGGTTATACCGGTTCAGTGAAACAGGACTGAAATGAGGGTGACTCGGTTCAGAAAGGGACTTTGTCCACTAAGATAGTCTTGGAAATGAGTCTTGACTAACAAGAAATGATTCTCTATGATTATGTGTGTATGAAACGAAGTTTAATGTTTTATGTTATGATTATTGTGATTACATTTCACTTCCATGAGTTATCCCAGGTTATGAAATTATGATCTCTTTTACAGGTTAATATTTCCAGAAGTTATGTGCTTATGTATATGATGTGATTGATATTTCTTTTGTTTACCCTTACTGAGCATTTGAGCTCACCCTTTTATGTTTTCTTTTCCCCAGGATATAAAGAAAAGTTTTATGTATAAAAAAAGGAAGATCTTTATGGGAGATGTTGAAGATATTTCACCAAGATTAGAAGATTATATTCCTAGTTTCCAAAGACAGTCAACTATTACGATCCTTGTGTGTGTGTTTTTGTTATGTACTAAGTATTCCGAAAATATAATGTAATGTCCATGTATGTCAGGCTTTGGGTCTCTACAAATCAATAGCCATTTTTTTCTAAATTAGTTTAAATTCCTTTGAAGTCTCCTAAATGAGACATGGTCCTAATAACACCACCTCAACTAACTCTAAAAAGAACATAGGTGAACAAAACAAACTATCATAAATGGAATAATTTGGAGACATCTAAATAATTTTAAACAAACTGTTGTTTTTGGAGAACTCAACAATAGGTATATTCATTTCCCATAAACCTATGATGTCAAGACCACATGACCAGACCATGTCCTCTGATTCCCATATCATCTGATCTCACTAACTGTTTATATAAGTGTGATATACTATACTCAATTTCACCAATTAACCCATTTCCATTTTCAACCCTTTCTAAAACCATGATGTAAAATGATAAACATAGTTATATATTATAGAACGATAAATACCATGAAGGTGAAAAAAATATTAGATATAAATCCTCCTAAGTGCATTGACTAAAAATATCTCCTAGATCAACAGGAAATGTGGTACCTTGGTAAAATTGTTGATGATCACATACACCACATCAATTCCTCTAGGGGGTCTTAGAAAACACATCACAAAATACATGGTGACATAATTCCATTTCCAACCAAGAATGAAAATTGGTTGGAAAAGTCATGCAAGTCACTCGTACTTTGCCTTTACAATTATAAAAGTAGAACACCTTGTGATAAAACCTTAAATCTTAATTTTTATTCATGGAAAAAAATACAGGTGATTTATATCTCATTACAACATGGTAATCCGAGAGTGAACTTCCCAAACAGAGGAATGTGATTCCTATATAATCTCCTCTTGTATATTTGAAGGCACCCATACACACAAATAAAATAGAAAGATCTAATTCGCAATAATAACCCAAACAAGAGGTGGGTTCTCACAAGAAAAACTCTCCTTCAATATGCTTCCCTTGGGATTTTACATCTTTATCATCCTCGACCACTCCACTTGAAAGGTAGTTACTAGTAGAGCTGTCAAAATATCCCATATGTGTAGTTTCTAATCCTCCAGTTTCATCTTAGAAAACATATCCATCATTTTCCTCTCTCATATAATCTCTTTTAAAACATGTGTTAGAGTCATATTGATCATGGTGGAAGCCATAGAAATACCCTCATTGTTTTTATAACCACACTGAAAATCGATGTAATGTAGGTATTTTACCCAAATTCACTGCATGTGACTGAAGTTTCATTTTGTTAAGATGTATTTTATACTTTTTTGTTCTATTTTAACAGTTAACTACTTTCCCAAAATATAGTTCCACAAAAAATGTAATTCGTGGACCATTATAGCTATCATAGTGTCATGTTCAGTGTAATTCCACTCATGAAGACTCAGGGGGTACGACCCATATTCTACAACCTAACAACTCTAAAATAATATTTATCCCAAAATAATTCTTGAAGTATCACACCATATAGTATAGCCTCGTCCGGTCTCTGAGGAATATAGATCATCCCTTAATTTTGTCTCCAATTATAATATTAAAATGTTATCTCATAATATTTGGACAAGCGTATTTTTACACCCCTCTTAGTCAGGACCATAAGAGGTTGTTATAGGTTTGAGAAATGATGAATGAATTTGATATAATATAATTCTATTCCGAAAAAACATTATGTTCCCAACATATTCATGGGATTTTTCCAAGAAACCACATTACTCACCGTCTATGTGTCCATAGATACCCTTTCCTATGAAATGATATATATCAACCATTAAGTGAACCTTACAAATCCAATAATTATCATTTTATAAGCTTCAGATATGATTGTTCTCTCTTAGTGTATTATTAATGATCTCAAGGAGATTTACATTATTTTTACTAGTGTTGGAATACACTAAGATGTTTTCATTAAAGACAACATAATATGAATCCATGTACAGGTGAAAAACATGAATCATTAGATACATAAAGATGGACGGTTTGTTTTCCAGGAAAAATGAGATAAAAAAATATGAATAATAGTTTTAGCTTCTCTAGAATTTTCTAGGTGTTATGTTAGATGGCCTCACACAATCCTAATCGTTTCCGAACCTAAAATTGGCCATTGGAAAATATTATTCCCCTTAAATATGGTTGATGAGGACATCCATATGTGGAGGTGGATATGAGTTCATAACCATAAGCTAGTTCAATTGGAATTAATCCACATACTGGCTATGGTTACCACCCACCTTCTTGTAAAAAAACAGGTGTACCCCAAGGTGATGTACTATGATGTATAAAACATTTTTCCTCAAGACCATACAACTACTTTTTGAGTACCTAGAGTTCTATAGGTTCAATTTTATTGGGAGTAATAGACACTAGTGTCTCTCCTAAAACTAGATTGATGTTGAAATCTACCTATCTCATAGGAGGAAGGCTAGAGAAATCATCAAGGAATATGTCCCTTAAATGATCCAAAATAAGAGTTAATTCTATAATATGAAACCATAACTGATTAGAACAAGAATAACTATATGAATTTTCACTCATCGTAGACCCTAACACTGGAGTCCATCTTTAATAGATTGAATATCTCATTTTCCCTTATGAATTTATTCTCTTCCCTTAGGTGATGTGAAAGACACCCCTCAACAATACCAATCCACTCGGTCATGATAGGGAACTATCTAGTATATAGAATGAATGATGTTAATAGAGGTCATATTTAGGATACGAAAACATCATATGAAATGGTACCCCCTATTTCAAGTGGGAACTCTTTACAGTGGAGTATATTATCCGATATGATCCCTAACGGTGTATGAAGAGTCATCATGCCATTAAATTATTCTCCCAATAAGAATATACTACCCATAACCACAACATATATTAAAGAGTGAGATACAACTAGATTAAAATTTATGAAACTAGAATATAGCCTACCAGAAATTGAACTCATACTGTACATATGACCAGAACCACAATATTGAGATGGTTCTTTTCTATCATGAGTAGGTCCACTTGGTGAACACTAAAGCATGGATGCCTAACTACCTCAGTCCCAATAACTTTTTCATTTTGATCAACTAGTAGAATACAAACTCCCAACCTATGTGGAGTTTCCAACCATGTACATGAATGATGGGTCGAAAAAGATCCCCTCTCACTAAGTGATATATGGAAAGATCAGAAGAAGTGATCGAGGTGACCTATCATGCCACATCTATGGAATTTGGTTAGGTTCCTTGTACATTATGGATTTTAATTCATTGCCAAAAATAATATTTAAAAGATACATGGATATCAGTACACATCAGCTGGATAGTACTGCACCTCATGCACCCCCTCAAAATGATGATTCCTACGGCAAGAAGAACCATCGACCTACATAAGAACTAAGCTTTCATGGATCATATTTCAAGCTTCCCATAGGATCCATTATGTAATCAAGGTATAGTGTATCATCTATATAATGGTGGGGAACCAGAAGACATTCACATAAAATTGGAAGGAGTACATGAGGCCAACCTCAAATATTCCCTCTATCATCAACTCATCGCCATTTAGAGTTGGATAAAAATTATGGATCTCCGTAAGGTGGGAAGAATATTACAATAGGGTCATATCACCTTGATGAATATGTATAAGCTCCATAGAATGGTCTTCTATCAATGTCTATGGAAGGAAGTGATTTTAGAAAGATAACTATTAGTATTTCAAAACTAAACCTCTATGACTATTAGCCTGAGAAATGACATGCCCACAATTCATGGAAGAGTCATGTAACATTTAGGTATCAATACTGACCCTCCTATCTAGGGACATCTCAATATGGTTTAATATTATAAACACAGCCTCCAACAATGACTCAAAAACAATAGGTCTTTTGTCTACGAATAATGTGTTGGGATTCTTCTGCTAAAACATCATGGTCAGATCTACCATATTAGGGGTTGGCTGGCGAGCTCCATGTACAGTCTGGATGTACTTAATGAAACTCTCATGTAAATGAGAATTGATTCCTATAAGAATATCAATAGTATATTCCTTGGGTGGCACTATAAGGGGTTCCATGGGTGTCTCAGGGACCACCTCCTTCGTAACATTCATGTAGACACTTTCTTGGCTTATGAAAAGAGTACCTCATGGTCGAATAATTCTAAAATTTCTACAAGGAATCATAAAACAATATTTATAATAGATAATAATAGTAATAAAATGAATGAAATATAAAAGGACTTTTTATTAGAGAGTCACAACCTTTATCTATCTCCTATATGTAGGTCTAAGTAATAAAAAAAGTCACAACAGGGTCATAAGAGACACAACATATTTCCATCTACTACAGTCATGTTAGGGTCATGGGATTACCCAACCTAGGGATTTTCTAGTATATAGAATTTAAATTTTAAGGTATTTTGGAAAACACCCTTCAAATTAAAATTGGAATCCCATTTTTTAGTAAAAATTTTATTTTCTAGTATTATTTAATTGAAATTAATTCTAATTGATTTCATTATAGATATCAATATCTAGTTTATTTCATTTCCAATTCCAATTTATAAAGGCCCATTCTATTTATAAATTAAAACTTTCTTATTGAGTATCGATAAAATCAAATTTATACCCAATGACTACATGAAACATGACATTCATATATATTTTATTAAGTTAACATCCCATTTCAATTTATAGATGTATTTTCTCCTTATATTTCTATTTGAATTCATCTATCAAACCAACTAATGTATCATAATTGGGAAATTGAACCAATTATTAAATCATCAAACACTATATCACAATTAAATACCTAGAAAAAAAGGAACCATAGGTAGACCATAAAAAACAAATAATGCACACTAAAATGTAGATTAAGGATGACATAATGCATGAAATTTAAGTCTTGTGGTTCATTGTATAATTAATTCTTTGAAAAACCCTCATATCATTGGACCATTGTAAAAAATTATTTATCATAAAAATATAAATATTTTAAATTAAAAAATTTTGATTCTCCCTATGGTGAAATCAAATAAACTCTAATAGAAAAACCAATAAAAGAAATAACCCATCCTTATTAATTTGTTTTTCCCTTTTATGTTGGTTACCTACTCCCAAGAACATTCCCATTATCAAATTATAATATTCTTAGACTCATTTATAATTCCCAAAAAGTAAGAAAAAATGGAAAAAATAATGGCTTTGATACCAATTTGTAGTGTCCCACCCCAGATTCTACTTAGTAGTTCCCCGAGAAAGTGGCCACAAGACCAAATGGGTGCCTCCCCATATTCTAGAGGATGTTGACTAATAGTGAGGGCCTATGGTTTTTCCATGTGAAAACTATGCCCTCATATATCATGAAAGGGGACATTGTAAACATACAGTATGTAAAATGGATGGGTAACCTACTATAGAGGAAGCAGTCAAAACATGAAGAAAAATAAATTAATAACATCCAAGATGAATAAACAATAGGTACAAGATGAATAAATAATAGATACAAAATATGATCATCCTGATGTCATGAATCAATAGATATTATTTTATGGGGAACAAGGGAAACTAGAATATATGGCATGCTATCAAATGTAAAAAAAAGGAAAAATTAAGCATTAACTAACGTCAGGAGTATTGGATCATTCCTCTAATCCCATACCCCATACTATATATTTCAATCAAGAATCTGATGTTGGATGATTCCCTTTATATATAATTTAAATCATAAATTCTATTTTGGGACAAAAGGTGAACCTTGTATTTTCTGAGATATACTTAGTATCCCACCAACAATGGGGTCTAGATAAATATAGTTAATACAATATAAAATTAAATTTTGTTCTAGTGAATTGTAATAAATAAATTAAACATGGTATTCTAGATTTCACAAGGATACCTGATTGACACCAACAACATTAGAATAATCTACATGTCTCTAAACCATGGAAACATGTACAATATTCAAAAGGTGTGGACATTGGTCAGCATAAATTAATCATTAAGGGTGTACTAACCCCAATATTTTGATTTGGCTTAGATGAGGTGTCCCTTTGAAATCATTAATGAATTATCATAAATTTATTGAAAGTCATCACAAATAAACCAAGGAACATCATCTGTAATATTCAATATGGGCATCATGATCTCATCCAAGGTGACCATAAAGGGATCTCAAGGGTCACTACTAGAGAAATCTAAGTAAAAAATACCACATGGCCCATCAAATATTACTCCTAAAAGTAATCCATTATATAAATCATAGCATTGTGTAAGCATAACCTTAATCCTATACAAGGTATCTCACATTGGGGAATGAGTTTCACTGAAGGCATGTCAAAACCTTCATTCTGATGGGCCTGTCAATGGTGACTACCATTGGGGAAAAGTCTCACTCTTGGGTATAATAATACACCTGAGAAGCTTAGGAAAATAAATCAATTCATCTCTCCTAGTTCTAACAATATATCCATGTACCAAAGACAGTGACCCCATCACTAGCATCCCTAGATTGGGAACTATGTTCACCCCGAATTGTAGTGAGGTAAGGCATAGCCATAATGATCACAAATCATCAATAATGAATTGAATTTATATAATTTTATATAGTTTTGATTAAGAATATAATTTAAGATAATAAAATATGGAAATATGAAATAAGAATTAAGCTTGAGTCAGCTGGTACAAGGAGTAATCCGTAAGCATGGAGTATGAAGCCTAATACATGAGTTATAAGTCGTAAAACAAAAGTCATAAAGTATATGTAATGAATAATATTATATAATAATGGAATAAATCAAAAGACTCATGGAATGACTTATATAAAAGTATTAATGATGAATTTAGGCACAACTCATGGCCCACCATTCATCTTAGTATAATTTATTTATTTAAAACACTTATTATAAATGAAACACACCTCATAGTTATTTAATCAATTTTATATAATGAGAACAAAAAGAAGAAGTGGAAAACCCAAATATTAGGGTATATTGAGTCTAGGAGTTCAATAGAAAGGTTGATTCTATCCTTACTAGAGTCACATTAGACATTGTAAACAATTTAATTTAATTTATTTTAAAATGTAGAGGCGTTGATGGAAGGGCCCATTTCATGGAACAATAATGCCTGATATAAAAGACACAAATCAAAAGAGAATGAACTAGACCACATATATTAAGTTCATAGAAGACAAATCATCCATTTTCAACCACTAAATTGATTTATAATGGAATATTTTAATTTAATCATAAAATTCCATCATGTATTCCAAAATAGCATATGATAAATGATTTTGAGTTTGGTTTTAGGAGAGATCAAAATCCATAGGTTGAGAAGAGGCTAAGAGATCATGCATGGGAGATATCTACTAGAGTAAAATAGAAGAGGGATGAGGGAATTAAAATATTATAGGTGAATAAAGGTCATTTTTCCCCATTTACTCAGCCACAAAGTTAATGAAACTATGTTCCCCGTACAGCTTAATGGAACATCGCCCATAGGTTAGGCACCTAGTTTAGCTAACCATGCATAGAACCTATGGAATTTCACTATCCAAATAACCCAAAACCCACATTTTTATGTGCCTAGGAATTCATGGTCGTAGACAAATTGTGTGGAGACCTTCATCCCACTATCACACACCACACTGTTTGGGAAACCCTATGGGTTGGGTGAAACCGTTTCACCTAACTGTGTGACCCAGTCTGCTTCTCCAAAAATTCGGGCTCTAGGCTTCGAATAAACCCCAGGAACCCTCATGAAAACCATGAAACCATTAGGTTAAATTATAATATCTAAAATGGGTAATTGAAGTAGAAAAAAAATGGTTCATATCTTTGATAAATGACGAGAATTTACAAAAGTAATCATCATGGAGAATGGGGTGGAATTGATTTATAGGCATAAGACTGATGTTTATATTCAATGAAAATACCAAAATATTCTAAAAAGTGATTCCACATAGAATTATTTAATATCTAATGTGAGTTTTATTTATTTCGTTTATTTTAATGATAATCTGATTGTCATCCCTATATCCAACATAGCCTAGCCTTGGCGATGTTGTTTTTGATCACCCATCCTAAAATAGAATTCCCCATGGTCATGGGTAATAGTCTATGGTGATTTACTTAACAATTCTATTCAAATCAGACGTGGTGAGGTTTCTTGGGATATGGAAAACATATCCATACTCATGCACCATGGCTTTTTTCTAACTTGGCCAAGTTATTTCCCCAAATCCCATTTTACACCAAGGCAGACACCAGGGCCACCTCGGCTTCCACTAGGTTGTGGTGTCTCGTGTTTTGGATGGAATAACACCATATACCATATGTAAACCTCTAAAAAATACTCCACTCTCACAAGGTTATATCTAATCATGGTGAAACTGAAAAATGATATGGATAAGAATTGAAAAATTTATTTTTTATATTCTAAACAATTAAATTATGATTCATTACAAAATAGATTGAAATCATGATAGTATATTTTCATTTTTTCTATATCATGATAAAAAATAACCATTCAACTCTAAAAAAGAATATTAAGAAAAAAATTAATCCATTTATTATCCTTTATAATTAATTTATGGTCTCTTCAATTCTCATAAAATTATAATGTTTTATCTTAAATGGATTCTCCATCGAAGTGAACAATTTAAATTCCAACCTATGTTCTCCCTAATTAGAGAAATCTATTTTGTGTAATTAAAAGAGAGATTCATATTTTACATTTATCCTTTTCATAAGGATGTTTAATTATCCATTTAGATATATGGGTTTTCAATAAATGTATTTTTAAATATTAAATTTTTTTCCTTACATGATCATATTTTTTAGCTTTCACTCCTTTGAATTATTTTTAACCTTTTTAAACCCTTTTTAGTAGCTAGGAGATAATATTTTGATGTCATAATTTATTTATGTGTTCTATAATTTAATAACCTAATATTTTTAATATATTTTCATTAATTAAATGATTTTATAGGATATTGTATACAAAAAATTGAACTTAAACAATCATCAATTTATTATATTTAAACATGATAATTATTAAAAATACATTTTTGTGGTAGGTAAAAATTTTAAAAATATTATTATGAAAAATATTATTAAATTTTTCAATAATAAAAAAAGTAAAAATCATAAATTGATTATCCAATTTTTGGAAATTAATATAATATAATTTGAAGGTAAAAGATAAATGTTCCGTAAATAAATTCTTGTTTTAATTGAATTTTTATATTAATATATAAAATTAATCACTATTGAGAACTTATTATAAAAAAATTAGTAGATTAAAATCACCAATTAAATTTATTAACATTCAAATAATTATGTTTATTTGTAAAGCAATTAGAATAAAGTCATTTCTATCTTTATAAATGGATTTATTTCATTTTTGTTCAAAAATATTATATTTAATTTATTCCACTATGATAAATTAAATTTTACATAATTGAAATAATATTTGAAATAATTTTGTAATAATAATCTATTGATGAATATTTTTTCTTCCCATGAAAACATTAATTTCATGTGAATAGTTAAAAATGCCGATATATTCAAACTCGTCCTTAATTATTTTTAAATCATTTAATTTTAAAGTGTTATTATATTTTGGATTTTGTTTTAAGGTAAAATGTGATCCATTTACCAAAAATAATCTAAAAATCTTTTGATATAAAAATTATATTTTATTTTTCTATAAGTTCATATTTATGTTAAAAAGAATTTTTTTTCAATTTAATGCTTTTTATTGTATTTTGAGGACATATATTAAAATATATTTCTACTACATATAAATATAGAATAATGAAAAATGAATTTAATAATTGGAGTAAAAAATTAAAACTTTTTCTATATGTTTAATTACATTTATTAATACAAAATAAGTTAATGGGTTAAAAAATGAGTTATTGTGGTGAAGATAAATTAATGTAGAAATTTAAATTATTTTAAAAAAGAAAAAAATACCTAATAAATTATATTTTTTTTTTAATATTTGTGGTTTTTTGATAAAATAATATGAGGATTATTTTTTGTTGTTTTCCATTAAAAAAATTCTTTTGTATTCCACTACAAGAAGTGTTATATTTAACAATTCTAATTTTTTATAATTTTATATCATAAAATATGTTCTCAGGATTTGGATATCTGTAAATATGTTTTATGAACCAACCAATATGAGTATAATGATGTAAAATAATTTAATTTAAAACTAATAATTTTTTTAATTTTTTTAATATTGTATAATTATTGAAAACCCCTATAAATCATTGATAAAAAATTGTGAAAAAATATGACAAATAAAATAAATGGAATTAAAAATACTAAATTGATATTATTTGTATGAGTTATTATATCCTAAATATTTCATGGATATTTTTTTAATTAAAACTGAGGAGGTAAGTGTTTGAATTTGAATTTCATTTATATCAAAACATAATGAAAATATTTGTAAGATAACATAGAAATATTTTGAAAATTACATACATTATTCACAACATGATATTTATTATTTTATCAATTTTACTTTTAGAAACCATTGAATTAAATTTGTAATGAAATTAAAAGAAAATATGGAATTATCAAGATGATTAGGATCGATGAAATTAAATTATGGTTCACGATGTAAGTTAATTCATGGCATGAGTTCACAATATAAAATTGAATATTCAAGAGAAAAAGGATCTAAACATATCTAAAAAAAATATTTGACGTTGTAAATGACATATTCATTATGTTACATTAATTGTAAGTTCATTAAAGGATAATAATGTAAGGGAAAATTTCTTAGTGGAAAGCAATGAAAACTCATTACATGTCACCTTATATAATATTATAACACTGGGAAATGGGAATTTTTCATTTTTGAATTTTGAAATATATTGTCTAGGCCACATATTCATTTTTTCAAGGACCCCCCTTAATGAAGCAAATGAAATTAATGGAACAATATGGAATTAAAGACACCAAAGGGATAAATTTATGTTTATAAATACAAGCCTAGGTTACTAAAATTGGTTGATAATGCAGACTAAGACTAATGACGAAGTGCTATAACAACATAGGGTTATGAAAGTATACTCTATCCCCAGCATAGAATTTCTATTCTCTCACCACCTCTCAAACTCCCATTACTAGCATGAGGGAATAAATTTCCATATGTTGGGTAATGCAAATGAACACTCATTGTATTTGTGAATTAATATTTTATTTTATGATCATGTTTTGGGTTCCCGCAATCATATTTTAATTAAAATTTCATTCCTTGTTTTCTTTCAAGAGAATGGGCATACGAATCTGGAAAATAATTTAATTGTGGAACTAATTACATTAAAATATGTATAATTATTTATTAATTTAGGTTAATTATGTTTATATAATTTCTAAATATAATTAATCATTTAATATCCACTTGTAATTGACAATATGAAAATTTGATTAATGTTTTAAAGAGGGGATTCCAATACCATGGGTCTTCATTATATATACTTTAAAAATAAACATGTAAAATCAATTTTACTTTTAAATTCAGTAGAACACAAACCCAATACATAAGAAACAAAGAACATTATTATTTATTGGAAATAAAAACCTATTATTTTTTATCACATTCTCACTCAATCATTAAAAATTACTAAACCCTTAATGCAAAATCTCATTAGTTCAACCTAGAACATGTAATTTTTCTACAATCATTTAATTAATAATAAATTTTCAGAGTTTTTATAAATCAATAAACATTATTATCCCTTATAGAAAAAATGATTCCTTGTGAGTAGAATGAATTCATGAACCATTTTCAGGGAATGGTAACCAATGTAGATTTATGGTTTTATTTTTTTATTTTTTTCTATCTTATTTTTTTACACTAGGGGTGTTCATGGGAAAAATATTTTTTGTTGTTTGTACACAACCACTTTACATGAGACAACCATAATGAGATACTTGAATTTGACCCCAAACAAGAAGAATATCAATGGATAATTGAACAAAGCCACTAAAATGGCCAACAAATAACAAACCCATTCTAGAGGTGGTGTCCATGTAAGAGATTTAGTTATGTGAACCCTAGAATATTATTAGAGAATCTCCAACACTTGACTACAATACCTAAACCCAGTACCTCCAATTGTTCGTGTTAATTTTTTTAATTAAGATGGAAATAATTCAAATGATTCCCTATACTATAAAAATATCAATGTCACTGCATGAGTATATAAACATCTACATTAAGTTATTTAATTAATGTTGCAGTGTATTTTAAGTCATGAATTTTTATAATTATTCGATAAGATATCATCTATTTGAATTATTATTAAGAGATCATATAGGGAAACAGATACAAATATTTCTAACCAATATCATCACCACATGGTATGAGTATGTAGGAAAAATTATTAATTAATTCACCCCCACAAAAATCCATGGACATATGTATCAATAATATAAATAATAATCAATTATAAGATCAATTAATTTATATTAATTTATATGGTTTCAAGGAATTTATTAGAAAATTACTACACTATATAATTGAACAATGGTAGTTGATTCTAATGTTTTATCAGGGCTCTTTACAAGGAAAAATATCCATTGTAGATGTAACAGTAGGAAGATAATTAAGAAATAAATAATCTAGGGGGAGACAAAATTTATTTGTTTAGATGATGTGAATTAAATTCTAGTTATAAGGTTATATAAAAAAATGACGCATCAAAATTGTTGAAAATAAACTCTGGATGGTAACCCACATAAAATAATTGGTTAAAAAAGTGACACCATGATAGGGAAACAATAATCCCAAGGTATATACTTAGGAAAAGTGAATTATGCTGATTAAAATACTAGTAATAATTTTATATATTGGAAGCTATAAATTTTTTTAAGGACATCAAAAAAGGGAACTTGTATTTCATGAACAGTTTTGACCATCACTTTCAATCCATATCAAAACATTAAAGGAAACTTTTATGACATTCACGATGACCATGGGATCTATTATCAAGGAAGTGACTTCCTTATAAAAATAAATAGGAGCATCAATCATAGAGATGATTTATGATTCACGGAACCATACGGTTTCACTCTAGAACCTATAATTTTATGTTTAAAAACATACAAAATAGCTAAGAGAGAGAAAAATCGGATTACTATCATGATACCAGAACGTCCATACACTTGTATATTTGAAGTAAATCACACTATTATATAAGGAAACAATATAATAACAAGATAAAATAGAAACATAAAAGATAAAAAAGAAAATCAATAAAAATACAAAGTATTTGAAGAAGGATAATGTGAAAACCCACCACCACTCAAGTAAATACTTTCATTTCCCAAGATGTTACATCATGGGAAACATGAAGTGTAGATTTATAAACTTCAATAACACTTTCCAAATAATCCATATTAGAATACCTTCCAAAAAAACCACCACTAAAACCCTTACATGCACCAAATTATTGAAATAACTTGTTTCTAAAAATAGGATGATCGAGAAGATTGGCACCGTTACCCTCAAATGTGAGTGTTTGGTGGTAGTATCAAAATATCTCCCAAAAATAAAAAAATAATTGGTATATTTTCAATTCCTATAAATATTTTCTAGAAAAAATTGGGAAATCATAGAGTAATCTATATTCAAGAGAAAATTTAATGTCATATGACATTTTTAACATCATGGTTTTGGAGAAGTTGAATAATATAAGGGTTTCACTCCATCTTGTACAAAAAATGGTTAAATTTCCAATAGGGAAAATTAATGATATCATATTCAATGTGGATAAATTATACTTCTTGTTGGAATTCATTATTCCAAACATGAAAAACAGGTGGACCCCACTCATATTTGGAAGGAAATGTTTTGCACCCATATGAGATTTAATATAATGTACCATATCCACCTTGCATGGTCCTTTTTTTTGATTTTGATGTCCATGGTTTTTGTATGGATACTACAAAAGGATTGATATAGTTCTTGATTTGGAATATTGAAGGAGTTGTTCACAATGTGAACTGTAGTTTAGTATTCGAGAGTTAGTTCACAAACTGAATAGGAATAAAGACCTGATAAAGGAAATTCACATGGTTTAATTTAGTAAATTGATCATCATTTCATGATGTGAAAAGGTCAGGTGATAAGATTCATGAATACATCCCAAAAAACACATAAAATGAACATTATGGTCATTAGGTGAATTGATCTATTTGTATGAGATATATAATACAAATGTTTTGGGGAGCCTTAAAACATATTCCATTAATGACATGAATTACCCATTCATACATTGAATCTATGTCTGTTAGTTTGTTTATATTTCTAATTACACCATATATTTTCTATGATACTCCCAAATTGTCTCCCAACATCAGGTTTCCGAAGATGCTTCCTCAGGGTGATGTGAATCCACTTTGAAATAAATTTACCAGTAGTATCTCATGTTCAATAAATGATGATCTGAGGTTGATTTTACCTCATTATCTTGTGGTTTATTCATATTTCTATTTTTTACTTCTATTTAATCTTATCATATTATAGAGGATGGTATCCTTTGTTCTTATGGAGTTATTTTATTTTTTGGTACGGTTTTGGTGCAGTATTCTTTGGGGGATGTATTATATTTACCAGAGTAGTGAATAATTATGTTCACTACTCTTCTATTCTCTATTAAAGAATTTTGAAATCCAAAAGGTAAGGACCTTTTTCCCCTTTTATTATTTTAGGTTCATTTATAAGTTAATCATTATTCACTCATATGGGTGATGTTTGAATTAAAATTAACAAAGAAACAAAATTATTATAGAAAATATATGGTTTATGATTGTAGATATCACATGTAGTTCCACCGTGATAACAGTTTTCCTCCTATTTTACTTGATAGTGTCCTATAAATGTTTATTCTTTGATTACCAGGTTCATTAGTCATGGGTTTAGAATTCTAATTTGATAGATACAATTACCAATGTTAAAATGGTATTGTGTATGTGTAGAGAATCGAATATCTATGTTTATTAATATTATTGATTCGTATAATTTAATTGAGATAAAAGGATTCATAAGGCAAGTGTAATTGTAAATTTTGTAAATTATGTTAAATAAATTGGGTAATGAATATAAGGTTAAAAATTATTGTTTTTGATAATAATAAAGAGGCATGCTAACAGAGTTATTGTGACATAATATTTGTTGAAACAAGAAGTTATGTTTTGGAGTCTGTTTAAATATTTTTAAATTTTAATATCCTATTCCTTATGTTTAATGTGGTTATAAACTATGATTAGTGAATAATTTATTTCATTATCCTAATGAATTTTTTGGAAAGAGAATTCTAATTTTCATATAAAGGCTAGATTTCATGGTTTTTATGGGATTGATACCCCTGTGGATTGTGTTTTTTGTTTACATTGATTCTTTTGTGTTGAGATGTTGTGATACTTAATATGAGACATGATTTAAGCTAGGGATGGATAATGGTTTAGAGAGATATGGGTGTGGTTATCCCTGTTTTAGGAAATAGTAGATGCTAATGATGGCAGGACAGATGTATGGTGATTTTCATGGTGGTGTTGATAAGGGTACTAGAATTGATTTAATGAGTTAAATTTGGGCCTTAAAGTTATTATACATATAGTTGGATATTTTCCTGATAATTGTTTACATAAATGGATGGATGTCTTGGTTTATTTTATAAATTTACTTATTTTTCCATTGCTTGATGTGGCTGGTTGTTCATGGTTTAAGAATCAATTTTATAGTAGTATATAATGATTCATATTGTACATCTAATTAATGAATGTTAATTATTGAATTTTTAACCCATTGGGTTGGTTCTTGAAAGTAATATAAATATTGATAATCCAACACAACCAGAAAATCCATTAGATTATTCCAATAGGGAATGATATTCACTTCATGGTTAATGAAATGTGAATTTAATAATTTTTATTAATGGATAATTTATTAATTTACATAAAATAATAATATTAATTTTTTAATAAATTATTTCTTCATAAATTAATGTATACATATAGGATTCGTAGTCTTTAGCAGTAGATGTTGAGTTTCTGAGAGATGATATCTACATTTCAGCCTAAGAGTAGGTCAATGCCCACAGTTTGGTTGAGAGATATATTATATCATATATGGTATGGGATTTAATATGATGCCCTATCTATGTTCGCAGGGTGCCTATTGACTAGTGTACTATGGGAGGGTGTTCTCCCCAACATCTAGGTTGGAGTGAAATGGATAGCTAACTACCCCTCTTTCCCTTCTCTCTTCTCATTGAAGTATAATGTTCTGGTATGCACGATGGATACTTTTCTCCAAATATATTTATATATATGTGTATATTTTTAATGTCGTATAGTTATTTCACACATATTTTTATCTAGATATTGAATCCTATCAATTAATGTAGGTATAATGTGTATTATCTATGTTGAATTTAAATATAATACATGACATGAAAACGATGGTAACCCCATGAATCTACAGAGAAAATATCTTGAGATTTAGAATTAGTTTATGAGATGATATGATGTATAGGGATAATGGTATGTAATGATTAGATTATGTGATGTATGGGATGCATGTTATGGTTATTAGACTAGGTGTATTTAGGTTGGATACTAATTATAGAGATACATATTTGGATTTTCGATGTTGTGTGAAAGTTGTAAAACATTTTGGAAAAGTTATTGGGTACCTTCTTTTGATATTATATAATATAATATGAAGAAAAATATGGTTTCTCTTAGGCTCTAGAAAATGTCCCACTTTTTCCCATCCCTCTGAAACAGAGACCCCCAACTCCCAGTTTTAGAGACTTATTTGGTGGAGGTTCCAACTTAGTTTGTGGTGAAATGTGCTCTGTGGTCTTTTATATACCCATCGTGGCTTCATCATCTAGGGTTAGAGCTCACTAGGGAAGTTTCCTTCAAGGAGGTGATGCAAGGCCCTCAACCATTAGAATATACATTTCCACCTCCACGAATCACATCACCCCCTTTTCTCCTAACTTCTAAAGTATGGTTTATGGTTTCCCTTAAATGGATGTCTTAGTGGCTGAACTTATGGATGTGGTTGGATTTTATAGTTGGAATCTGGTCATGACTTTCCGGAGGGACAAGCTGACAGTCTCCTTCACCAACAAGATCATGTGATCATAAGAGAATAGCCTACCAACAACCATGAATATGATATCTAGATACTCCTTTTATATCCATTGATTTTAAAGTGTTGAGTTTGCTAAATCCTAAGGCAAGTATGTTTGGAATTACAATAAATGGAGATTCTCCTTGTACTGTTCATCCTAGGGTATCTACGCTGGGATGGACAGCAGTTTAGTGACAGGGTTGGTTAATATGCCAGTTCTTCCACTTTCATTACACAACCCAACCATTATTAAATCTATCATTGGTTATTTGGGTCATTTTCTCTCTTTGTACATGGACAAAATGTACCTTCACGCAACCTGGGTGCCTCAGATCTGCGTGGAAATGGATATCAAGAATCAATATCCATTTATGGATTCTGGTTTGGGATGAAGAGTGTTTCTCCAGGAAGTAGTGGGTCTTCTATCAATCCCCTCTTCAATATTTCTCCACATGTCATCTACAAGGACAGTTAGGATTGATTTGTAGGATTATATGTGATAGATCCAAATTTGGGGCCTTGATAGTGAGTGGGGGTTTAGGCAGGCCGACGGATGGTGGTAGTGTGGTCATATTGGGGGAGGTCATATTAGTTCTATTTCCATCACATCTTCCAACATTTAATTTTTTAAATTCTTAGAACATGATACACAGACTATCTATTTTGTTTATTATGCAACCAATTTTTTTGGAAATTAATATTATAAGTTATAATTTTTATTTATTTTATTCTGTGTAACTTCCTAGGGATCTCTCCTCCAACTAACATATGCCAGCAAGGTCTCTTATTCCAATATCGAAGGGTGACAGTGACCCTAAAATCTGTTCAGATATTCCATGGGGGTTGTTTTCAATACAATGTATTATATAAGATCCTTTGGATTATAAAGAGTTAGTTCTACATCTTGTTTATTCTATGTTTTTATCCTCTAATAACCTGAAACTGATGGCGGGGTTGACTTTTCCTCATGCTTAACCCAATGACGGTGTATTGTGCTCACTAGGGAACCAATTTTTACTGAAAGAAGTGGTAGATTATTACGAGTCTTAGGAGTTTTAGGATGATGGTGAGAAGTATTTTTTTCCCTCCATGGTATTTAAAAAATTATATTACGTTTAAGGTGGTTCTTTTGGAAAATTATCATTTTCCTGGACTCCAATCAAAATAGGATGGCTGGCCACTTCCTTAAAAAGCTCAGCAAACCTAGATTTGAAGGTCAATGTTAAGGTACCTAGATCCTTGATGGTGTCTTACGAACATATTTGATTGGTTGGAGAACCTACCTAATTTCATGACACACCCTTATTAGATGAATCTTGAATAACTCATGATATATATAAGGTAGTGATGTCACTCAACACTAATTCTAAGTCAACCAACCCTATAATCTGCAAGGCCTCATCTATTATGTGTTAATGTATATTTTCATTATCTCTAATTAAAGGTTCATTGTTCCATGAGTTATGTTTTTATTTATATTGAATGAAACTCATCGATATAATGTCAAGATGGTGGTTTTCATGGAACTAAAACAAAAGCAGAGGAAACTTTTTTCTTTTCTAGATGGTTGGGTTTTACGAAATACTTGAATAGATCGCCGAACAATACTCACATTTGGTTATTCTATATGTAATATATTTTAATGGATGTCATGTATATTTCCATCCAACACTTTACCACCAAAGAAACCTAAAGGAGTAAGTCATTTATATTATATTTCTTTTTGGAAAAATTTAATGCTACTGTAAGGAAGGAACTATAGAATAAACTATCTTGTTTCTATGTAGGGGAGTATGCATGATTTATAGTAGGGAATTATAATATTATTATTGATGGAAATTGGAATAAAGGAGGGTTGAATCCATATAAAAATACTAAGAAAAACTTTAGTGTATTCCACTCTTGCAATGGTCTTATGGACTTCGGGTTATAGGGAACCAATTTCAAATTCTGTAACAATTAACGGTTTTCACAAAGAATATGGAGATGTTTCAATCATTATCTATCTAACCATAATTGTATGGAGTCCTTTCCACATTATTTTATATCTCGTTTTTAAACAAACTATTTGATCAGGTTCCAATATTGGTTCAAATTAAAGTAGGACATAACAGTAACAAGGATTTTGGTTATTTTCAAGAAAAATGTGTCGTCTTGAGGGGTTATTGATGGAAGTAAATTGGACAAGAGATTAGATGATCAGGGGTTTATCCAAGGTTGGACCAACTAAATACCTCCATCAATTGAAAAAGTACCTCCTTTTGTGATCAAAGAATATAATTTGTAAAATAATATTTGAAGATATAAAGGGGGTGATTATTAAACTAGAAGAGGCGATTCAAAGGGTTAATGAAAATAATGTTTTTTGGTCCTAGTAGTTAAACAAAACTTTCTAGTAACTAAAATACTAGAAAATGAAATGGATTATTGGGACCGGCCTTCATCCCTCTTGCTAATAAAAGGGGATAGAGATTTTTAAAATTTCATTGTGTGGTTAAATTAAGGAAAATACTATGAAATGATGAATCTAAATAATGATGATAGTTTGTTCACATATGATGTATAGGTGGTCAGAAGTCAAATTGGGATGAATTTTTGGAAACAGTTGGTGGGTCCAGGACTTCAGTTAGAATGGCATAGTTTAGGGGTGGAGGGTGATATTGGATTCTTGAAAAACATTTTTTACCTCAATTAAAGAAGGGGTAAGGAAGACGATATGTTTCATTCTAGATGAGAATGAAATTATGAGTCCTTGTATTGCATAAATATAGAATGAACACAAGATCCTGATGGGATTCCAGTGGCTTTTTACATTGTTTCTTGGGAAATTATCAGGGCTCATATAATGGATGTAGTATATGAACTTTCCAAGGGTGGTTCTCTGATTAGAGCTGTGAGTTCCTCTAGAACTGTTCTTATCCTCTATATAAAGGACCCAATAATGCTCAACCAATTCTGAATAATTTTTTTAAGCATCATCTAAAAAAATCATTTTTCACATAAAATAACTTTTTGGGAGAATTATGCCTTTTCATATATATGATTAATATCTCAGTTTCATACATAAAACAAGAATTCAAGGGTCCATCAGAATTCTTAATGAAATTGTTGTTGAAATTAACAAGAAGACATTGGGGCATAACATTATGGATAATGTGGAAATGGAATAACCCTAATATATGTTGTAATAGAGATTTATTCTAAGTATAATGATATATTTTAGTTTCTTGTATTGGTTGTTTGATTTTTAATTCAAATTTTATGCCTCGATTTGGATTTTAATGTCAATCACGGGTAAGGTGTTTGTCTTCTTCAAATCTATGTGGGGATTTAGATATGATGATATGATTCCCCCAATCCTGTTTATATGGACATAAGAGGATATTTATTAGAACATTCACTGAATAATGGTGGTAGGTTTCATTTTTCTATTTGGAATATGTGGAGGGACTTTATCACCCTCAAATTTGATATTTTTTGATAATACAATATTTTACATGAATAGAAGAAAAAAATTTATCATTAATTTTATCGTT
This sequence comes from Viscum album, assembly GCA_963277665.1. Lineage (NCBI taxonomy): Eukaryota > Viridiplantae > Streptophyta > Magnoliopsida > Santalales > Viscaceae > Viscum > Viscum album. The sequence goes on along the minus strand of OY728125.1, from coordinate 772,080,114 downwards.
CTAATAAAGGAATTTGGTTTATTGAGTGTAAGAATAACAATAAAAATAAAATTAGTTTGTTATTTCACATAAAATTCATGAGCATGAGGAGTAAACATATCCATGATATATTTGGAAAACCAAAGAAGCCCTTACTGATGGATTATATCGATGATCCCATTTCGAATGATATAGTTAAAAATATTTTTTTTTCAATGATATTAAAAATATCGTAATGGGATATATTATTTACTAGAATAATTAGTTCCTCTCTTCTACATGTAGGATTAAATTGAAGAACAACATATTTTATTCGATACCAATGCATGTTCTCATTGTTATCAGGCCATATAAGGTAATTTCAGTAGAATTGAGAAAATATTCAGTGGTGTGATTTGGAATTAAAAAAAGGCATTAAAGTGTAACTAAGCTTTATAGGAGAGGCTAGATAATAGTATTTATGAAAGAGGATTTGGACTTATAAGAGTCTGGTGGTCCATGAAGTACATGCATGAAATGTTATCCTAGGTTATTATCAAAGGAAACTCATTATGGGAGAGTTTTATGGAAGGAAAATATAGTGATGACTGGAGAGATTTGAGAAATGGATCAAGGTGGATGTCAAATCCTGAATGTTTCATAGCCAACTAGATGGAAATTATGGGAGAGAATATGAGGTGAGTGGTTGGGAGTGGTGATATTAGTTTTTTAAGGATAATTGGAAAGGCATTGAGCCTCTTTTCTTCCCTTGATGTCTACTACTGAGAATAAATTTCATGGAAACAAGAATTTATACTAGTTATATTAATTAAATTATTAATGCCGATAAGAAGATACTAAATTAGAGAATTATTAAAGCATTGTAACCTGATTGGTTAAATTCCATAGAATCAATTACAAGGAATTTTAATAGAAAATATTAATGTAATGTGCTCTATGTGAACATAGTTCCAGACGTTATGCCATCATTGATTTTATGTAAGGATATTCACTTGAAAATAAGTTTCATTATATATTCTTTTAGAAATCATTCTACATAAATGTATTCAAACATTTAAATGAAATGGATTTAGATGAGTTCATGTTGTTGGTTTTATGCTTCTCTTTGTGTTGAAACTGATTGGAATATTTTTTCCAAGAGTGACCGGATGTTCTTAATGGGGAGATTTTTTAGGTAGTGAATGGGAGTTTTTTACTAAAGGATTGAATATGGGGTGTAATTTTTTTCATTGTTTCATGGATTTAACTCACCTGCTACTAATTCAAAGTCTTGATAAGTGGAAATTGTAGTTGTGTGATGGATCATCTAGGAGACCAAGAACTCCACTAGGAATAAAAAAATCATCCTTTCTTAGTATAATGATCCATGTTAAATCATTAGTCAATGAACATAGATATATTTTAGGTGGAGGAGTGTATTTTCTGGTTTAGATTCCTCCTATAATTTTGAGTCAAAAAATCATAGGGAAGATGCAACATAGGTAGGGGATGATAGGTTAGATGGTTTCCTGCTAGATAGGATTTGAGGAATAACGCAGACGATTTCTACAGGTAAGGGATCATTCGAGGAGGAGGGATGGAATATGATTCTAGTGGTACAATTTTTTTTTGGTTTTACTGTTATTTTTTGGTGTGGGGAACTATTTGTGTGTTTAAGTGAGGTCCATTTATATTGGCTAGGAACATTGAAAATACTATAACATGATTATCTCCATGGAGGAGGATGAATCTTTTTCTTTTGTTGGGTTTCTTGGAATATGAATTACACTCCCTATGACCTCAAATATAAGATTAGGGATTGAGAATAAAACTTAAATAAAGGCATTGATATCAGACACATGTCAAGAGAAGAATGTTTTTCTGTGGACCACATGGTTAGATGAGCAAGAGTTTATAAAAATATTATTATTTATCATTGTATTGGCTTTATTCCCTTGGATTGTATGGGAAATATCAGTGGTGAGATACTTGAAATTCAACACTATCCTCCCAAGATTTAACTATCCCTTTAAATTTTTTTAATAAAAAGTAAATTTTTAAAGAGATATTATATTATATTTTAACTTGAATACGATTCATGACATATAATATCCATGGCGAGGATAGGAACATAGCATACCTTTTTATGTGATGAGTTTGATTCCAACTTTTTTCACCAGTAATTATTAACCTTTCATCATATTTTCATGAGATTATATAGAGATGATCCTAATTAGTATATATTTTATTCTCATGCTGTGTATATATGTATCATTTCTTAGGTCAAATGAATAATATGGGTGATTTAGCTAGACATTATTAGATTGTGGTTGTTCTGAGGTTTTTTTTGGATTTGTGGCCATTGTTTAGGATATATTTTCGTATATTTATTTATTTACTATTGTTATTCTATATGAAATTACCTGAATATATTTGGATATCTCATTACATTTGAAATAGGGATGATTATTTTGGCGTTTATATCATATATCTAGTATTCTCAAATAATAGAGGTTAATGCGTGCCATTTGTGTATATAATATACCTTATGATTTTGACACTATCCCATATAATATTTAAGGTTGTCATAAAATGTTATTATATACCTTCTATCATTTATGAAAATGTAGGGGTATATTTAAAGGGATGGAATCAAGACAGAGTGGAATCGTATCGTCAATTTGAGGGACTAGATGGATATTGGAGGTATCTATAGATGCGGATTTCACAGGTTGTTATGTCAAAAATGTATTCTATGTTTATTAAAAACTATAAACAAGGGATATTGGGAGATAAATGGTTATTTATGTCATATTTTGACATGGTATATAGACCTCTATGTTTAGAGATACTACTAAGTTAAGTTACACTAGTTTCAAGTAAGATACCTTGGAAAGGATTAAGAATCATTCTTTTTTTAATATGTTTAGAATGGGTAGACCCTGGAATTATTCTAATCCTTGAATAAATAAATAATTAAATAAATCTTAAATATTCCCTCTTTTCATTTTAGGATTCCCTAATAGTTTTTTCTCTTATAGGTATGGCTCAATGTTATTGTCCTCTTTTGGTTCATGTTGAATATATTCAGTTGGATGTGACAACAAATTATCATATATTTGAGGTTTAAGATAACACATGGAGGATAAAAATATAATACATTTTAACCTAGAGTTTTAATAAAATTAGTGTTTCATTTAAGACATAGTGATTGAGGACATGTTGGAGAAGGTGGTGGAAACTTTTAGTCGATCTGTGCCCAAAATGAGAACTGAGAAACATTGGTAGCGATGATGTTTAATGGTTTAGTGAGGAAATGGAAGATATTATTTATCATGGGTTGTGAGGAGTCAATATTCTCTTGGGATAGGTTTTGAGAAACTATAAGAGAAAAATTTAATTATTTGAAAACCTTGGTGGATAGTATTTTGTCACTACTTACACATTGATAGGATGGTTCTTTTCATGTATTAGTTCGAGATCCATTTTGATACAATTCTACCTTATGAATATGACATATTTATAGACATGGAGGCTATGGTGAGGTTTTTTGGGAGGCTTTGATTCAATAGATCTAGTTCCTGGTCACGCTATTTATAATGTCGACGTATCTCATGGTGTTGACAAGAGTAACTGAGTAATCTTTTTCTTACCTAAATTAATATAAAAGAAATGTTTTAACACATTAATAAATTATTCTTGCTAGTATTTAATTGTTTTTATATTTATGTAATGATACATATAATGATCTGAAATGAGCTTAATGGAGATGACTTTATCATGAAAATAATTCCCCATAGGAAAGGATATGTCAAGGATTGAGCATGGAGCTCAAAACCAAACAATTAGAGTACAACTATGAAATAATTCTAGAAACCCAAAATTCCATTTTTAAATTGCATTCATGAATTAAATATTTAATGATTATCTTATTTGAAGATATGATGTGAAGAAAAAGAAATGTTATGGGTAATGAGATCACAAGTCACAACATGACACATAAGGTCATGTTGTGTCACATATAGGCCCCACATTGAGTCATTTAAGAATGTAAAACAAGTCGTGAATTGATTCGTATCCACCCATTACACATCATGAATAGTATTCATGATGTTAAACTCTTGGGAAGAGCTAGAAATGAGACGACTTCATGGAAATTAAAACCAGATGCCCCTTTTATCGCACCATTATGACCTCGATCCATCATGACCCATTTATGATGTCCCTATAATCTATAAGGCCCATAATTATTAGTCCATGGCAGAAGAGGAAATGATTTTCCATTTATGTTTTTACTATTGTGCTACACTATGAGATTATGTTTCTATATTAGGAAATAATTTTATCTTCAAATTCATTCTCAGTGTAATGTATACTAAATTTTCAATTCAATGGTTTTTTCATCCAATACCATTCATTAATTATTCCTTTCTATTCCAATATTCCACCATTATATCATTCACAAAATGATAGATAATGAATCACCAGAGGGTTGGCATTGAGGGAGGTATCTCAGTGATCTTAATTATTATGCTTTAATTATTTAATTGTTTTAATTTAATTTATTGTTAGTCTGAGAGGAGGGCAAAGGAGGATCAATTTTCCCTGATAACAAAAAATTAAAACTCAAATATATTCTCTACCAAATCATCATTTCATCCCTTATCTCATGAATACATTTTATGAATCGATGGGTCTTGATATATTAAAAAACATCCAATAGAGTCATGTATTTTAGTAACTACACTCTTGTTTGAGGTGTTTCCCTACTTAGATATTAGAGGGGTTATGATTTGGCATGTTTGTGAATTTCAAGTCATTCTATATTTTAGTCTCATATTATATAGTAGAAATACATGGAAATGAGATTGATTTCAAATTGAATTCCTTCTGTAATAACAAATAAAGAAGGAACTTATCTAACCCTGCCCTACAACCATTTTCATGAATTTTGATTTATTTTCATATTCATTTCGTTTTATATTTTTGTTTCGTTATTTTTCAAAACCCAAATCTAATATTTCACTATTTTAATAATATAATAAAATCCAAAAAGTAAATATATTTAGTGAATTAGAAATTTATGATTCATTGAATTTAGTACTCCCCAAGTGAGAAATACTTGGTCCACTTCTCTATTTCATTAGGAAAATAAATTATACTTTGTACCACAATGACATAGGAAAATAATAACTAGAATTATTTATGGGGTAATAGAAGGATTTTTAAATTTTAATTTTGACATTTTCTATTAATTTTTTTTTATTTTTTTTGAAATAAAACCACATAATAAAATATTTTCCACGATATATAAAAATTTGTATTGAAGTACATGGATAGAGTACTCACTAGAAAAATGGCCACATGGTGAACCAGTTTAAAAGTATAATAGAGCACATGAGAAGAAATTTAATTAAGAAATTAATCAACTGAAGAGGAAAATGAACTAGATAACTGTATATTTTACTAAACCTCTAGAGAAACATGTAAAAGAATTAGTGGAAAATGAATTAGTACCATTGGATCAGTTTAAAATTTTAGAATATTTCCAATAGGTTTAGGAAACACTTGAATAACATCAAAAAACCAATAATTTGGAGATTCAGATTGAAGAATAACAAAATGATTTGGAGATTGAAGATGAATACTCACATGCTGATGTGAATGTGGGAAATGATTTGGATCAATTTTGGATTGAATGAGTAGATAATTAAATACAACCTAATATCTATTTTTACAGGGAATAATAATATGAACCTAACTTCTTATTTTAAATCATGAAATTAGAATAAAAAAAATAGGTCATGGAATTTGAATAAATAATATATGATTTTTATTACCTTCCTTCATCCTACAAATTTAAACTCTGAGAGGCATGTTCCACTGAATAAGAGATTGAAAAAACTATGGGATAGAATAATTTATTGTACTCAAAGTAATTTAATTTTAGTGATTATTATTTTATAATTACTCTATAATATTTGTAATTTTATGATTCACTGGACTATTTTTATGTATAAGAAGAAGAAGAAAATAAAAATTAACTTTTATGGGAACATGATGAGATCCCCAATGATATTTAACATTTATTACTGTATGATCATAAATAAATCCAAGTTGACTTGCCTAATGAACAAGGAACATAAAATTCTTAATCTAATAAAGAGGATTTTACTTATGATTATATTTTGTTAAATTCTATATAAGTTAAATTACCATCTAAAAAATATTAATCCTTAGATGCATAATAACTTGAGAACCCACTAGATAGTGAAGAAAACATTTTTCAAGTAGAATCTAAAGAGGATATGTTTTAATAATTCATCTAATACATGTCGTGAAATATGTAACCCATTGAAAAGGGGGTGAATCTAATATTTTCTATGAATGTGTTATACTATAAAAAATTAAAATATGTGCCTGTTGAAAAGAAAACTATGTGGTGGTTCAAATATATGAAACTCCACCAACTAACAGATTATAGAAGATTGTTTAAATTACCAATCTAGTGGTAGTAAAAACCAACGACCCAATTATGATATCAAACTATGAATTATCCAACATATTTTTTATTTTAATATATAAATTATAAATTTAAGAATAAATTAGTTTCCCACCCTGATGCCTCTATCATTATGAACATATTTGTTATGGTACCTATAGATATAGAAGTTATTTTATCATAAATGTCATTTTTCATGGAATAAGTTAGAAGATGTGAAATTGAAGAAGCTATATTGATTAATTTTATAATGGAATTCATTTGATCCATGGAATTAATAGAATGAAAATGATATAGAATAGAGATGTGAAATGAAAATTGTATAACTAGGTTAAAACTACATTATCCCATTGAATACCTATAAATAATAGGATAGTTAAGTTATTATAAAGTTCAGCTGACCATGGTTATATTATTTTTTTCTGCTACTAGATTATCCATATATATTAGTTTTATTTTATTTTCAATTTATCAAGCATTAGATTAGAAAAAGAAGGTATAATGTGGGGAAGTGAAAGAATAGGTATTATATTCGACCTCAAAAATCATAGTGAGACTATGGTTATGGTCACCATTATGACTAGATTGTTATTAGAGTAGCTTATGGTCATATTCATTCCTTGGATTCATTGGTTCCCAAAACTCTAGATGTTGTTATGAGTATCAATTTATTATTTTCTACATGGGTAAATACTCAATTTGATTTATTTGTTATGGACTCCTTCATATCTCATTCCATAGTTGGTGTTTTTGGACGTGATTTAGTGAGAGATCCAGTGACCTTATCATTGACAACACCAATTGGTTGTCAATATTATCTATATAACATATGTATAGAATGTGAGCAATTGATGTGGCATAAAAATTATTGGAGAGACTTCCTATGATTCTAGATAAAAATATATATCATATTTCATATCTTAGACTAGGTATATTTAGTTTATGATTTTATGGATTGCTTCATGAAGTTGATTGTGTTCTATATTACATATAGAGGCTCTTAAATGTTCGTTGTTGAGTGAGACCCTTTCGTGGGTTCTAGGAATTATTTTTTATCATCTTCCTTAATGGCCAATCTGATGATTAGTTCATCAAATTCACAACATGTGGTATTTCTTAGGGTTGTAGATGAGTACGTAGATGAGTTTCCTGAGTAGGATGTAGTGTTAACCCCATGATGGAATTTCAAGGTTATGATTGAGATATATACATGAACTTCTTTGATATATATATATATATATGTCTATATATAATGGAACCTTATAAATTATTAGATCGATGGATACATATCAATGATCTTTCACACTGGTATTTTTTTGATTGAGTGTTTCTCCATAGGGTGATCCAATTTTATATTGAAAAAGGCCAATGATAGTTTTTACACAATATAGAATATCATCACATGAACTCAGTGATGGTGAATAAAGAATATAAAAATAAAAATTTTGATAATATATTTGATCAAATGAAAGGAGATATTTCTTTCTTAAATATCGATATGTGGTTTGGATATTATCATATGTGGGTAAAAGTTGTGAATATTTTGAAGGCTTATTTCAATGGCATCATGGTCTTTAAAGGGTTTTCATGATGTAATCTGATGTGATAAATTCTCCATCTACATTCATAGGTGTAATTAACTCAATCATAAAATAGTTCCTAGGTCAGTTCAGTGTGAATTTTATCAATGAAATCCTTTTGTATTGTACATATGATGTGGAGGATAAAGAGGATTTGTAGGCCATTTTAGGAGTTTTTCCTCATTCAATGCTATTTAGTATATTTTCAATGTATGATTTATAGGATCGTGAAGTTTTGTTCATTGGTAATTTCATTAACCAAAATAGTTTATAAGCAGATCCTTCAATGATTGAGGAGCTCATTTCATGGGAATCCCCAAAAATAGTTATAGAGGTACATAGTTTCTGGGATTATAGGATATTACATGAGGTTTGTTGTAGATTAATCGCAAGTTAAAACTCCATAAAATAAATTACAAGAATTTATCAATCATTCAAATAAACTAATCAGTTTCAAGAATATTTTGAGTACCTAATAGGGATTTTGGTCCGTACATCAGTACATTGATTTCTACAAAAGTGTGTCCATTTTTAGGTTTTCTGTGATTATTTTCACTTTGGTTAGGTTTGTGTTATGATGTATCAGAGATTATTGGTTTCTTATGGGTATTTATAGTAACTCCCCAAAGATAATAAATATTCAACTCATGATCATTATGTGACTTATGTAAAGTTTTCTTTGATTTTGTGGTGACATTTCCACATCAATGAGTATTTGTTTTGGGTTTTTACAATAACAAGAAGGTGATGTATATCCTCTCCCATTGGGAAATGAAATTTTGAAAATGAATATGGATGGAATTATTGTATAATTATGACCTTTAGATATAATATAAATTTTTAAAAGTTAAATATTTAGTATATATGATGAGGAGGAAGTCATGTAGTGATGCCATGCATGAGTCGAGGGATTCATGGAGAGTGATGGAATAAATCCCATTGATGCATATTGTTATAGGATAGGTTTGTGGTAGAGAATTCCTTTTTTATATTATGGTTTAGCCATAATTATTTTAGTATACAGGGGAGTGTCATCTATGGTATTCCAAGGTAAATGATTGGAGATACCGATTTTTCAATACCGATGCCCAAAATGGTTTTTCTGAAGGTGATCTACATTTAGTGTTATTCCACTAGGGGATTTTTATTCATTTAGTGATTCTTGAGGTGGTTCTCCATTTGTTCCTAAACTCATCCTCAATAATACATCATATTTTTATGAATATGTACCATTATTTGAGATTTTTTTGGTGTCTTGGGTTAGAGATTTCGGTTGGATATTTCATGTATAGATGTTTAGTATTCCAGAAGGTGAAGTGTAAACATTGTGTTTTTATTGGTTTCAACATCCATTAAATGTTACATAAATTATGTGGGAAGACATTTTTAGGGAATTATTTAATATTTTAACTCAAGCATTGCGTTTATATGATTCTATATGGTTTGTGGTTAAAAATTTAAAAAAATCAGCTCAGAAATTAGTTTTCATCAAGTCAAGATTAGTGGGGTTTTTTCACGATAGGACATGAAGGATTTAGTGAGACTCCATGGAATCTCGAGCATGATTATATCATATCATGATCCTTAAGGTGTCCCAAGGTCTCTAACATTATTTTTGGATATGTTTGGTTCCTTATAACATATTTTCATCCACATATGAATGTTCAGATAAAGAGTACTATCTAGACTATTAAATACATGGTGTGCTCTTATGTCATTGATTTTATTGGTTCATTGATGAGGATTATACCTTTGGAAGAGTTTTGAACATTTTTATAGTGTTGTTTTAAGCTCTATATGGATGAAAATTAAATTCTACATTGTACATGACTTGGGTAAGAGATTTAACATTTACCAGGTAGAAATTATTTCAAATCATGGAAGAATATGATTAGGTTATTTGTGATAGGATAATGGTAGTGCGAGATTGTTATAAGTAAAATACTAATCATAATAGAAGACCTATGGAGTTCAATGTGGGAGACCATGTTTTTTAATGGTATATCCACACTTTATGTAGATATGGTTTGTATGTGGGAGTAATATTTCCACCTAGATAGATATGAATATTCAGGTGTTGTAATATATTTGAATCATTTTGTATCTAATAGAACTTTTCCTGTAGATGCAGTAGATATAGGATTTATTTCATGTGTCACAACATTTCCATTATCATCATGATGACTCTCACATGATCAATTAAGATGAGATTAATGTTTCTGTTTTTGTGAACTTTGAGGTGTTGCATGTGGAGATCTATGACTACAATGTGATGGTGTTTTGCAGATATTTTGTTTCATTGGTTCATGTCATTCGTCAACATGGTGGCATGGAGTAGAGTACTATGGAATATGAGTAGTATATACATTCATAGTATCATGATCTATTTGATTATAACATCTTATTTTGTATTAGAGTTTTTTGTTTGATAAATATATCTAGTTTATGATATTGGTTTCTCTTCTTATATAATTTTTTGTCCTTTCTAGTAAAACCCCATGTGTTCATGACATATTTAATTTTAAATAAATCTATTCGATAACTCACAATACACGCAACACCTAGTCTAAATGACCCATAATTTTTCATTCTATTATAACGAAGTTATTAACATAAAATATATTAATATAAATAACAAAATTATTAAAATTACACGGTTTGAAAATGTATTAAAAAAATTATTTGGTTATGAAATAATTACAAATAAAAAAACCGTTTAAAGTAAAATAAATGTTTTCGTTAAAAATAAATTTTACGTGTGAAATGTATTTTCATATTTATATATTAAATTAATCTCAATTTTTAATATAATTTAATGAAATAAATATATTATATATTCAAAAAAAATATCTAGCATTCATCAAATATTTTTTACTAGGCATGGGATAATAATAAATAGATATTTTTGTTTCAAATTTTTTTTTCTTCCAATAGTGTTTCCCCTTGTTTTAAACTCTTATTTTAGAATTAATTAACACAAATTATTAAAAATTTATTTAAAAATAATAGAATCATTTTTAAATCATTGCGTAATATTTATCCTTTATTTTATTTTTATAATTTTCTAGAAAGATTATTTTTTTGAATGTGTAGTGAAAAATAACAACATTTATTGAAAACTGCCTATTCATATTGAGCATTATAGAAGTTATTTCTTTTAAAAGATGATTTAAAAGTAAAACTAGTTCAATTATACAATTATTAATCCAACTTAGGTCATTGTTTTCAATTTTATGTTTATATTTGATATATAAAAAATTTCTACATAAGAAAAACTTTCTTTGTAAAACTGTATTTTCATTTCCCTCGTAGGTTTAATTTTAAATTAAAATTTCCCCTTATATTAATTGAATTTATAAAATGGGATTAAATATTTTGACTCATAGTAATTAATATTTCATAATATGGAAAAATTTATTTTTTCAAAATGTATAGTAAAATAGTAAAAATAAATAACTCAGATTAAAGATTAAAGGAGTTGATTCAAGGTGTTAAACCAAAGATAAGTGTATATTTTCTATGTAAACGTTTCATACTCATATTTTCTGGTCATATTTTGACCATATAATATCCCAACATGGAATATATATCGATTTGGAATAATTATTATTGGGAATGACTTTATCAATTTTTTGTCTTTTTTAATATTTCCTAGGGGTCCCCTAACCCATGTATAAAAGCACACATGTCTCCTCTCTTATCTAAAAATTATGAACATTTTGGTTCATCCAACATGTACCCAAATACCTTCCATATATACCTACCCATTAACTTTATTCCAAACATTAAGTATGAGGTAGAAATAACAAGAATATAATGGAATTATTTTAAGGAACTTCTCATTGAATAAATTTTCACTCGTGAATAAGGAGCAGATATGGAGAGGTCATTCTTGAGTCTGAGAGAAAATGAAGGAAAAAATATTCCTAAGATTTAATCCATATTTAATAGGTTATAAATTCATTCTATAGACTACACATGCAATCAAATTTTAATTATTTACTATTTCATTCATATGGTAAATAAAATACTATAAAAGGCACCGGTCACCCAACAAATCTCATCATATGTTGATATTGTGTCATTTGTTATCAAGATAGAGAAATAATTTTATAAGAATTATTGAATCGATGGAAATAATGATAAGAAAATGGCGGAACAACACTAGAGATGTAACACCCCGAGCTTCCATGATACGCTTCTCATTCAATAATGTAATAGCTTGCATTGTACGCAAGTTCGAGTTCTAACACACTGTGACTAATCAACGTAGCCATTATGAATAGTAATACCCACTTTTTAAAATTATAGAAATTTTATATTGGACTTCATTTTTGTATTCGGAATATCGAAATTATCCAAAGTTGAATTTTTTGTAATTTTCTGAGAACTTCCAATTTTTTATAAATAGTGTAAAATACTAAAAAACAACTTTTTTAATAAAAATAATTTATAGTGATAAACTGTACTATTAAGTTGTTTTAAATTATAATTATAATATATTTTTACCATTTTATCCAATGGTGTTCATTAGAATTAATTTAACATTGAAATTGGACATAAACAATTGTCAATCTTTTGATATATATTGTTTCTTAAAAACACGCTATTTGTTGTGACAGTGAGAATTAGTTATAAAATTAATTAATGCAACTTATTTGTTTGGAATTTTTTAAAATATACATTATTTTTGGATTTGGAATATCAAATATAACTTAGGGTGAAATTTTGGCATTGTTCTGATAAACTTCAATTTTTGATGAATAGTGAAACCACTAAGTGGTAGTTAATAAACTGATCTTTCGTTTAAATGAAACATTACCACTTCTGTGATTTGATTTTCAAAATCTGACATTCATGGTTGTCAATAGGAAGTAAAATGTGGTTTAGTGGGATTAAAATAATTTTTTGGTGAATAGTAACTTTTAAGTTTAATTAATCGTGATTAAAAGTAATTAGTGATATTTAAGGTAAAAATGATATTATAAAAATATGAAAATACCTTTACACTTGTCCTACCCCTATTGTATGTGTCATGGCCGACCAAGAAAATCCATGGGTCATCTTGGGGACCCCATGAAGCCACTTTGGTAGGAAAATGACATAATTAACTTTTATTTAAAGTTAAAATAAAAATGTCACAAACATAAGTTGTTTTACTAAAACAATTTTTAAATGGGTTTATACAAGTCATATGTTTGACTATAAAAATTCATTAGAAATATAAAAAGATTTCCTACATCATGATATTTTTTTAAAATTTTTATACATTAAATAAATTAAATTATTTATGACACCATTATGATGGAGCGATTACCTCATTAATTAACGATTTAAATAAAATGAAAACATAATGTAAAATACAAGGCTTAAACTTGTCAAAAACCTATTGGATGAGTATATTTCGAACCATTATCACCTTATCCTAGAATTATATAAGTGTGGGACCATTAAAATCCGAAACTCATTATATAATAACGTAACATTTCATTACTTTCCAAGAGTGCCCCTTCTCTCCACTTATAAAAGGGCCCCACCACTACCACCTTACTCACACATTCAAAGCCTTTTGGCTCATCCAACCTCTGCCCAAATACTCTCCCAACTTCCCTCCCTTACTCCTAGAAGCCTCACTTTGGGCATAATTCTTCCCAAGGAAGCCTTTGGCTCAAATCAAAAGAGTTACCCGATTTTAAGGTTACGTCTTCTCTTATGTTATTTTGTTTTATTTTGCTTATCCAACCCCATAAACTCTTTTTATTCATTTCTTTTGTAACAACACCAGTATCCTAATTATACTCGGATGTTTTTATAAGAATTATTCTAGATAAACTTACACACACCTATATCTAATGGTTAAAGAACATACTGTTTTTGTGGATGGAGAATTTCTGCCTCACGAAACGATGATTGTTCAACACTCATATAATAGCTTCAAAGGTGGCCATTAAGATGTCACTCTATTTATATCTGATATATAATATGATTATATTTTACTTAAGGTTCTGTATTTTTAATTTATGGCATACCTTTATTTTTTCCATTATGGGTAAACGCGATATTTTCATTTTAGGAAGTGCGGACTACCGCCCCCTCAAAGTGATTTGAATCGTTAATGCCATATGTGGGATGTATAATGGATAGAGTAAATGGTATAATAAATTATATTATACTGGAATTATATTATACCTTTATATAATTATAACTTCATTCCATTAAATACGAAATAGAAATGAATGTAGCGTTCATGCGTACGTACGACTTACCGTCTCCATGAACGGTGCATTTCATTTCTTACCTCTAAATGTTATGTAATATTATAAATGAATTTATATACTGGATATATATGATGTATATGATATATAAATCATGAATATAATTATGGATATAATGTATATATTACCACATGAACAAATTGTAATTATAAGAAGTTTATTTTTGACTCAAGTACCTAAGATCGACAAAACGACCGTTATAAACTTAAATAGTTACATAATGTTCATGACATGGTAATAAGTGATATAAAAGGAATAATGAACTTGAAAAAGGTTCTTAAGAAGGTAGAGATTAACTCTAGTTTATTATTCAGGAGGTTAAAGAGCGGTCGAGTCAAGTCGGACACGAGGTAAGAGAATTTCTTAACCCAATTTCCATTCTTTGGGTTAATCTCCTACATTCAAATTATGTCATGATATTATTATGTCATATCTTGTATTTTTACT